>OX387716.1:56567461-57767461 GCA_947577245.1 Andrena bucephala
ACTGTCGCTGGTCACTGGTCACAGGTCACTGGTCACAAAGCACTGGTTACTTGTCACTGGTCAGTGGCCACTGGTCGCTGGTCACTTGTCACTGGTCACTGGTCACTGGTCACTGGTCACTAGTCACAAGTCACTGGTCACTGGTCACTTGTCATTGGTCACTGGTCACTTGTCATTGGTCACTGGTCACTGGTCACTGGTCACTGGTCACTGGTCAATGGTCACTGTCGCTGGTCACTGGTCACTGGTCACTGATCACTGATCACTGGTCACTGGTCACTGGTCACTGGTCACTGGTCACTGGTCAATGGTCACTATCGCTGGTCAATGGTCACTGTCGCTGGTCACTGGTCACTGGTCACAGTCGCTGGTCACTGGACACTGGTCTCTAGTCACTGGTCACTGGTCACTGGTCGCTGGTCACTGGTCACTTGTCACTGGTCAGTGGCCACTGGTCGCTGGTCACTTGTCACAGGTCACTGGTCACTGGTCACTGGTCACAAGTCACTGGTCACTGGTCACTGGTCACTGGTCACTGGTCACTGGTCACTGGTCACTGGTCACTGGTCACTGGTCACTGGTCACTGGTCACTGGTCAATGGTCACTGTCGCTGGTCACTGGTCACTGGTCACAGGTCAATGGTCACTGTCGCTGGTCACTGGTCACTGGTCACTGATCACTGGTCACTGGTCACTGGTCACTGGTCACTGGTCAATGGTCACTATCGCTGGTCAATGGTCACTGTCGCTGGTCACTGGTCACTGGTCACTTGTCACTGGTCACTGGTCACTGGTCACTGGTCACTGGTCACTGGTCACTGGTCAATGGTCACTGTCGCTGGTCACTGGACACTGGTCACTGGTCACTGGTCAATGGTCACTGGTCACTGGTCACTGGTCAATGGTCACTATCGCTGGTCAATGGTCATTGTCGCTGGTCACTGGTCATTGGTCACTGGTCAATGGTCACTGGTCAATGGTCACATTCGCTGGTCAATGGTCACTGTCGCTGGTCACTGGTCACTGGTCACTGGTCACTGGTAACTGGTCAATGGTCACTGTAGCTGGTCACTGGTCACTGGTCACTGGTCACTGGTCAATGGTAACTTGTCACTGGGCAGTGGTCAATGGTCACTGGTCACTGGTCACTGGTCACTGGTCACTGGTCACAGGTCAATGGTCACTGGTCACTGGACACAGGTCACTGGTCACTGGTCACTGGTCACTGGTCACTGGTCACTGGTCACTGGTCACTGGTCACTGCTAACTGGTCAATGGTCACTGTCGCTGGTCACTGGTCACTGGTCACTGGTCAATGGTCACTGGTCACTGGACACAGGTCACTGGTCACTGGTCACTGGTCACTGGTCACTGGTCACTGGTCACTGGTCACTGGTCACTGGTCACTGGTCACTGGTCACAAAGCACTGGTTACTTGTCACTTGTCAGTGGCCACTGGTCGCTGGTCACTTGTCAATGGTCACTGGTCACTGGTCACTGGTCAATGGTCACTATCGCTGGTCAATGGTCATTGTCGCTGGTCACTGGTCATTGGTCTCTTGTCACTGGTCACTGGTCACTGGTCACTGGTCACTGGTCACTGGTCACTGGTCACAGGTCAATGGTCACTGGTCACTGGACACAGGTCACTTGTCACTGGTCACTGGTCACTGGTCACTGGTCACAAGTCACTGGTGACTTGTCACTGGTCACTGGTCACTAGTAACTGGTCAATGGTCACTGTCGCTGGTCAATGGTCACTGTCGCTGGTCACTGGTCACTGGTCACTGGTCACTGGTCACTTGTCACTGGTCAGTGGCCACTGGTCGCTGGTCACTTGTCACTGGTCAGTGGCCACTGGTCGCTGGTAACTTGTCACTGGTCACTGGTCACTGGTCACTGGTCACTGGTCACAAGTCACTTGTCACTGGTCACTGGTCACTGGTCACTGGTCACAAGTCACTGGTCACTTGTCACTGGTCACTGGTCACTAGTAACTGGTCAATGGTCACTGTCGCTGGTCAATGGTCACTGTCGCTGGTCACTGGTCACTGGTCACTGGTCACTGGTCACTTGTCACTGGTCAGTGGCCACTGGTCGCTGGTCACTTGTCACTGGTCACTGGTCACTGGTCACTGGTCACTGGTCACAAGTCACTGGTCACTGGTCACTGGTCACTGGTCACTGGTCACTGGTCACGGGTCAATGGTCACTGTCGCTGGTAAATGGTCAGTGTCGCTGGTCACTGGTCACTATTCGCTGGTCACTGGTCACTGGTCACTGTCGCTGGTCACTGGTCACTGGTCACAAGTCACTGGTCACTTGTCACTGGTCACTGGTCACTGGTCACTTAATCACTGGACACTGGTCAATGGTCACTGTCGCTGGTCAATGGTCACTGTCGCTGGTCAATGGTCACTGTCGCTGGTCACTGGTCACAGGTCACTGGTCACAAAGCACTGGTTACTTGTCACTGGTCAGTGGCCACTGGTCGCTGGTCACTTGTCACTGGTCACTGGTCACTGGTCACTGGTCACTAGTCACAAGTCACTGGTCACTGGTCACTTGTCATTGGTCACTGGTCACTGGTCACTGGTCACTGGTCACTGGTCAATGGTCACTGTCGCTGGTCACTGGTCACTTGTCACTGATCACTGATCACTGGTCACTGGTCACTGGTCACTGGTCACTGGTCACTGGTCAATGGTCACTATCGCTGGTCAATGGTCACTGTCGCTGGTCACTGGTCACTGGTCACAGTCGCTGGTCACTGGACACTGGTCTCTAGTCACTGGTCACTGGTCACTGGTCGCTGGTCACTGGTCACTTGTCACTGGTCAGTGGCCACTGGTCGCTGGTCACTTGTCACTGGTCACTGGTCACTGGTCACTGGTCACAAGTCACTGGTCACTGGTCACTGGTCACTGGTCACTGGTCACTGGTCACTGGTCACTGGTCACTGGTCACTGGTCACTGGTCACTGGTCAATGGTCACTGTCGCTGGTCACTGGTCACTGGTCACAGGTCAATGGTCACTGTCGCTGGTCACTGGTCACTGGTCACTGGTCACTGGTCACTGGTCACTGGTCACTGGTCAATGGTCACTATCGCTGGTCAATGGTCACTGTCGCTGGTCACTGGTCACTGGTCACTTGTCACTGGTCACTGGTCACTGGTCACTGGTCACTGGTCACTGGTCACTGGTCACTGGTCAATGGTCACTGTCGCTGGTCACTGGACACTGGTCACTGGTCACTGGTCACTGGTCAATGGTCACTATCGCTGGTCAATGGTCATTGTCGCTGGTCACTGGTCATTGGTCACTGGTCAATGGTCACTGGTCAATGGTCACATTCGCTGGTCAATGGTCACTGTCGCTGGTCACTGGTCACTGGTCACTGGTCACTGGTAACTGGTCAATGGTCACTGTAGCTGGTCACTGGTCACTGGTCACTGGTCACTGGTCAATGGTAACTTGTCACTGGGCAGTGGTCAATGGTCACTGGTCACTGGTCACTGGTCACTGGTCACTGGTCACAGGTCAATGGTCACTGGTCACTGGACACAGGTCACTGGTCACTGGTCACTGGTCACTGGTCACTGGTCACTGGTCACTGGTCACTGGTCACTGCTAACTGGTCAATGGTCACTGTCGCTGGTCACTGGTCACTGGTCACTGGTCAATGGTCACTGGTCACTGGACACAGGTCACTGGTCACTGGTCACTGGTCACTGGTCACTGGTCACTGGTCACTGGTCACTGGTCACTGGTCACTGGTCACTGGTCACTGGTCACTGGTCACTGGTCACTGGTCACTGGTAACTGGTCAATGGTCACTGTCGCTGGTCACTGGTCACTGGTCAATGGTAACTTGACACTGGGCAGTGGTCAATGGTCACTGGTCACTGGTCACTGGTCGCTGGTCACTGGTCACTGGTCACTGGTCACTGGTCAATGGTCACTGGTCACTGGTCACTGGTCAATGGTCACTATCGCTGGTCAATGGTCATTGTCGCTGGTCACTGGTCATTGGTCTCTTGTCACTGGTCACTGGTCACTGGTCACTGGTCACTGGTCACTGGTCACTGGTCACAGGTCAATGGTCACTGGTCACTGGACACAGGTCACTTGTCACTGGTCACTGGTCACTGGTCACTGGTCACAAGTCACTGGTCACTTGTCACTGGTCACTGGTCACTAGTAACTGGTCAATGGTCACTGTCGCTGGTCACTGGTCACTGGTCACTGGTCACAAGTCACTGGTCACTTGTCACTGGTCACTGGTCACTAGTAACTGGTCAATGGTCACTGTCGCTGGTCAATGGTCACTGTCGCTGGTCACTGGTCACTGGTCACTGGTCACTGGTCACTTGTCACTGGTCAGTGGCCACTGGTCGCTGGTCACTTGTCACTGGTCACTGGTCACTGGTCACTGGTCACTGGTCACAAGTCACTGGTCACTGGTCACTGGTCACTGGTCACTGGTCACTGGTCACTGGTCACTGGTCACGGGTCAATGGTCACTGTCGCTGGTAAATGGTCACTGTCGCTGGTCAATGGTCAGTGTCGCTGGTCACTGGTCACTATTCGCTGGTCACTGGTCGCTGGTCACTGTCGCTGGTCACTGGTCACTGGTCACAAGTCACTGGTCACTTGTCACTGGTCACTGGTCACTGGTCACTGGTCACTGGTCACTGGTCAATGGTCACTGTCGCTGGTCAATGGTCACTGTCGCTGGTCAATGGTCACTGTCGCTGGTCACTGGTCACAGGTCACTGGTCACAAAGCACTGGTTACTTGTCACTGGTCAGTGGCCACTGGTCGCTGGTCACTTGTCACTGGTCACTGGTCACTGGTCACTGGTCACTAGTCACAAGTCACTGGTCACTGGTCACTTGTCATTGGTCACTGGTCACTGGTCACTGGTCACTGGTCACTGGTCACTGGTCACTGGTCAATGGTCACTATCGCTGGTCAATGGTCATTGTCGCTGGTCACTGGTCATTGGTCACTGGTCACTGGTCACTGGTCAATGGTCACATTCGCTGGTCAATGGTCACTGTCGCTGGTCACTGGTCACTGGTCACTGGTCACTGGTAACTGGTCAATGGTCACTGTAGCTGGTCACTGGTCACTGGTCACTGGTCACTGGTCAATGGTAACTTGTCACTGGGCAGTGGTCAATGGTCACCGGTCACTGGTCACTGGTCACTGGTCACTGGTCACAGGTCAATGGTCACTGGTCACTGGACACAGGTGACTGGTCACTGGTCACTGGTCACTGGTCACTGGTCACTGGTCACTGGTCACTGCTAACTGGTCAATGGTCACTGTCGCTGGTCACTGGTCACTGGTCACTGGTCAATGGTCACTGGTCACTGGACACAGGTCACTGGTCACTGGTCACTGGTCACTGGTCACTGGTCACTGGTCACTGGTCACTGGTCACTGGTCACTGGTCACTGGTCACTGGTAACTGGTCACTGGTCACTGGTCACTGGTCAATGGTAACTTGTCACTGGGCAGTGGTCAATGGTCACTGGTCACTGGTCACTGGTCGCTGGTCACTGGTCACTGGTCACTGGTCACTGGTCAATGGTCACTGGTCACTGGTCACTGGTCAATGGTCACTATCGCTGGTCAATGGTCATTGTCGCTGGTCACTGGTCATTGGTCTCTTGTCACTGGTCACTGGTCACTGGTCACTGGTCACTGGTCACTGGTCACAGGTCAATGGTCACTGGTCACTGGACACAGGTCACTTGTCACTGGTCACTGGTCACTGGTCACTGGTCACATGTCACTGGTGACTTGTCACTGGTCACTGGTCACTAGTAACTGGTCAATGGTCACTGTCGCTGGTCAATGGTCACTGTCGCTGGTCACTGGTCACTGGTCACTGGTCACTGGTCACTTGTCACTGGTCAGTGGCCACTGGTCGCTGGTCACTTGTCACTGGTCAGTGGCCACTGGTCGCTGGTCACTTGTCACTGGTCACTGGTCACTGGTCACTGGTCACTGGTCACAAGTCACTTGTCACTGGTCACTGGTCACTGGTCACTGGTCACAAGTCACTGGTCACTTGTCACTGGTCACTGGTCACTAGTAACTGGTCAATGGTCACTGTCGCTGGTCAATGGTCACTGTCGCTGGTCACTGGTCACAGGTCACTGGTCACAAAGCACTGGTTACTTGTCACTGGTCAGTGGCCACTGGTCGCTGGTCACTTGTCACTGGTCACTGGTCACTGGTCACTGGTCACTAGTCACAAGTCACTGGTCACTGGTCACTTGTCATTGGTCACTGGTCACTGGTCACTGGTCACTGGTCACTGGTCAATGGTCACTGTCGCTGGTCACTGGTCACTGGTCACTGATCACTGATCACTGGTCACTGGTCACTGGTCACTGGTCACTGGTCACTGGTCAATGGTCACTATCGCTGGTCAATGGTCACTGTCGCTGGTCACTGGTCACTGGTCACAGTCGCTGGTCACTGGACACTGGTCTCTAGTCACTGGTCACTGGTCACTGGTCGCTGGTCACTGGTCACTTGTCACTGGTCAGTGGCCACTGGTCGCTGGTCACTTGTCACTGGTCACTGGTCACTGGTCACTGGTCACAAGTCACTGGTCACTGGTCACTGGTCACTGGTCACTGGTCACTGGTCACTGGTCACTGGTCACTGGTCACTGGTCACTGGTCACTGGTCACTGGTCACTGGTCACTGGTCACAGGTCAATGGTCACTGGTCACTGGACACAGGTCACTGGTCACTGGTCACTGGTCACTGGTCACTGGTCACTGGTCACTGGTCACTGGTCACTGCTAACTGGTCAATGGTCACTGTCGCTGGTCACTGGTCACTGGTCACTGGTCAATGGTCACTGGTCACTGGACACAGGTCACTGGTCACTGGTCACTGGTCACTGGTCACTGGTCACTGGTCACTGGTCACTGGTCACTGGTCACTGGTCACTGGTCACTGGTCACTGGTAACTGGTCAATGGTCACTGTCGCTGGTCACTGGTCACTGGTCAATGGTAACTTGTCACTGGGCAGTGGTCAATGGTCACTGGTCACTGGTCACTGGTCGCTGGTCACTGGTCACTGGTCACTGGTCACTGGTCACTGGTCAATGGTCACTATCGCTGGTCAATGGTCATTGTCGCTGGTCACTGGTCATTGGTCTCTTGTCACTGGTCACTGGTCACTGGTCACTGGTCACTGGTCACTGGTCACAGGTCAATGGTCACTGGTCACTGGACACAGGTCACTTGTCACTGGTCACTGGTCACTGGTCACTGGTCACAAGTCACTGGTCACTTGTCACTGGTCACTGGTCACTAGTAACTGGTCAATGGTCACTGTCGCTGGTCAATGGTCACTGTCGCTGGTCACTGGTCACTGGTCACTGGTCACTGGTCACTTGTCACTGGTCAGTGGCCACTGGTCGCTGGTCACTTGTCACTGGTCACTGGTCACTGGTCACTGGTCACTGGTCACAAGTCACTGGTCACTGGTCACTGGTCACTGGTCACTGGTCACTGGTCACTGGTCACTGGTCACGGGTCAATGGTCACTGTCGCTGGTAAATGGTCACTGTCGCTGGTCAATGGTCAGTGTCGCTGGTCACTGGTCACTATTCGCTGGTCACTGGTCACTGGTCACTGTCGCTGGTCACTGGTCACTGGTCACAAGTCACTGGTCACTTGTCACTGGTCACTGGTCACTGGTCACTGGTCACTGGTCACTGGTCAATGGTCACTGTCGCTGGTCAATGGTCACTGTCGCTGGTCAATGGTCACTGTCGCTGGTCACTGGTCACAGGTCACTGGTCACAAAGCACTGGTTACTTGTCACTGGTCAGTGGCCACTGGTCGCTGGTCACTTGTCACTGGTCACTGGTCACTGGTCACTGGTCACTAGTCACAAGTCACTGGTCACTGGTCACTTGTCATTGGTCACTGGTCACTGGTCACTGGTCACTGGTCACTGGTCAATGGTCACTGTCGCTGGTCACTGGTCACTGGTCACTGATCACTGATCACTGGTCACTGGTCACTGGTCACTGGTCACTGGTCACTGGTCAATGGTCACTATCGCTGGTCAATGGTCACTGTCGCTGGTCACTGGTCACTGGTCACAGTCGCTGGTCACTGGACACTGGTCTCTAGTCACTGGTCACTGGTCACTGGTCGCTGGTCACTGGTCACTTGTCACTGGTCAGTGGCCACTGGTCGCTGATCACTTGTCACAGGTCACTGGTCACTGGTCACTGGTCACAAGTCACTGGTCACTGGTCACTGGTCACTGGTCACTGGTCACTGGTCACTGGTCACTGGTCACTGGTCACTGGTCACTGGTCACTGGTCACTGGTCACTGGTCACTGGTCAATGGTCACTGTCGCTGGTCACTGGTCACTGGTCACAGGTCAATGGTCACTGTCGCTGGTCACTGGTCACTGGTCACTGATCACTGGTCACTGGTCACTGGTCACTGGTCACTGGTCAATGGTCACTATCGCTGGTCAATGGTCACTGTCGCTGGTCACTGGTCACTGGTCACTTGTCACTGGTCACTGGTCACTGGTCACTGGTCACTGGTCACTGGTCACTGGTCAATGGTCACTGTCGCTGGTCACTGGACACTGGTCACTGGTCACTGGTCAATGGTCACTGGTCACTGGTCACTGGTCAATGGTCACTATCGCTGGTCAATGGTCATTGTCGCTGGTCACTGGTCATTGGTCACTGGTCAATGGTCACTGGTCAATGGTCACATTCGCTGGTCAATGGTCACTGTCGCTGGTCACTGGTCACTGGTCACTGGTCACTGGTAACTGGTCAATGGTCACTGTAGCTGGTCACTGGTCACTGGTCACTGGTCACTGGTCAATGGTAACTTGTCACTGGGCAGTGGTCAATGGTCACTGGTCACTGGTCACTGGTCACTGGTCACTGGTCACAGGTCAATGGTCACTGGTCACTGGACACAGGTCACTGGTCACTGGTCACTGGTCACTGGTCACTGGTCACTGGTCACAGGTCACTGGTCACTGCTAACTGGTCAATGGTCACTGTCGCTGGTCACTGGTCACTGGTCACTGGTCAATGGTCACTGGTCACTGGACACAGGTCACTGGTCACTGGTCACTGGTCACTGGTCACTGGTCACTGGTCACTGGTCACTGGTCACTGGTCACTGGTCACTGGTCACAAAGCACTGGTTACTTGTCACTTGTCAGTGGCCACTGGTCGCTGGTCACTTGTCACTGGTCACTGGTCACTGGTCACTGGTCACTAGTCACAAGTCACTGGTCACTGGTCACTTGTCATTGGTCACTGTTCACTGGTCACTGGTCACTGGTCACTGGTCAATGGTCACTGTCGCTGGTCACTGGTCACTGGTCACTGATCACTGATCACTGGTCACTGGTCACTGGTCACTGGTCACTGGTCACTGGTCACTGGTCACTGGTCACTGGTCACTGGTCACTGGTCAATGGTCACTATCGCTGGTCAATGGTCACTGTCGCTGGTCACTGGTCACTGGTCACAGTCGCTGGTCACTGGACACTGGTCTCTAGTCACTGGTCACTGGTCACTGGTCGCTGGTCACTGGTCACTTGTCACTGGTCAGTGGCCACTGGTCGCTGGTCACTTGTCACTGGTCACTGGTCACTGGTCACTGGTCACAAGTCACTGGTCACTGGTCACTGGTCACTGGTCACTGGTCACTGGTCACTGGTCACTGGTCACTGGTCACTGGTCACTGGTCACTGGTCACTGGTCACTGGTCACTGGTCACTGGTCACTGGTCACTGGTCAATGGTCACTGTCGCTGGTCACTGGTCACTGGTCACAGGTCAATGGTCACATTCGCTGGTCAATGGTCACTGTCGCTGGTCACTGGTCACTGGTCACTGGTCACTGGTCACTGGTAACTGGTCAATGGTCACTGTAGCTGGTCACTGGTCACTGGTCACTGGTCAATGGTCACTGTCGCTGGTCAATGGTCACTGTCGCTGGTCAATGGTCACTGTCGCTGGTCACTGGTCACTGGTCACTGGTCACAAAGCACTGGTTACTTGTCACTGGTCAGTGGCCACTGGTCGCTGGTCACTTGTCACTGGTCACTGGTCACTGGTCACTGGTCACTGGTCACTGGTCACTGGTCAATGGTCACTGTCGCTGGTCACTGGACACTGGTCACTGGTCACTGGTCAATGGTCACTGGTCACGGGTCACTGGTCACTGGTCACTATCGCTGGTCAATGGTCATTGTCGCTGGTCACTGGTCATTGGTCACTGGTCACTGGTCACTGGTCAATGGTCACATTCGCTGGTCAATGGTCACTGTCGCTGGTCACTGGTCACTGGTCACTGGTCACTGGTAACTGGTCAATGGTCACTGTAGCTGGTCACTGGTCACTGGTCACTGGTCACTGGTCAATGGTAACTTGTCACTGGGCAGTGGTCAATGGTCACTGGTCACTGGTCACTGGTCACTGGTCACTGGTCACAGGTCAATGGTCACTGGTCACTGGACACAGATCACTGGTCACTGGTCACTGGTCACTGGTCACTGGTCACTGGTCACTGGTCACTGGTCACTGCTAACTGGTCAATGGTCACTGTCGCTGGTCACTGGTCACTGGTCACTGGTCACTGGTCAATGGTAACTTGTCACTGGGCTGTGGTCAATGGTCACTGGTCACTGGTCACTGGTCACTGGTCACAGGTCAATGGTCACTGGTCACTGGACACAGGTCACTGGTCACTGGTCACTGGTCACTGGTCACTGTTCACTGGTCACTGGTCACTGGTCAATGGTCACTGGTCACTGGTCACTGGTCACAGGTCAATGGTCACTGGTCACTGGTCACTGGTCAATGGTCACTGTCGCTGGTCACTGGTCACTGGTCACTGGTCACTGGTCACTGGTCACTGGTAACTGGTCAATGGCCACTGTCGCTGGTCACTGGTCAATGGTAACCTGTCACTGGGCAGTGGTCAATGGTCACTGGTCACTGGTCACTGGTCACTGGTCTCAGGTCAATGGTCACTGGTCACTGGACACAGGTCACTGGTCACTGGTCACTGGTCACTGGTCACTGGTCAATGGTCACTGGTCAATGGTCACTGTCGCTGGTCACTGGTCACTGGTCACTGATCACTGATCACTGGTCACTGGTCACTGGTCACTGGTCAATGGTCACTATCGCTGGTCAGTGGTCACTGTCGCTGGTCACTGGTCACTGGTCACAGTCGCTGGTCACTGGACACTGGTCTCTAGTCACTGGTCACTGGTCACTGGTCGCTGGTCACTGGTCACTTGTCACTGGTCAGTGGCCACTGGTCGCTGGTCACTTGTCACTGGTCACTGGTCACTGGTCACTGGTCACAAGTCACTGGTCACTGGTCACTGGTCACTGGTCACTGGTCACTGGTCACTGGTCACTGGTCACTGGTCACTGGTCACTGGTCACTGGTCACTGGTCACTGGTCACTGGTCACTGGTCAATGGTCACTGTCGCTGGTCACTGGTCACTGGTCACAGGTCAATGGTCACTGTCGCTGGTCACTGGTCACTGGTCACTGATCACTGGTCAATGGTCACTATCGCTGGTCAATGGTCACTGTCGCTGGTCACTGGTCACTGGTCACTGGTCACTGGTCACTGGTCACTGGTCACTGGTCACTGGTCACTGGTCACTGGTCAATGGTCACTGTCGCTGGTCACTGGTCACTGGTCAATGGTCACTATCGCTGGTCAATGGTCACTGTCGCTGGTCACTGGTCACTGGTCACTGGTCAATGGTCACTTGTCCCTGGGCAGTGGTCACTGGTAACTGGTCAATGGTCACTGTCGCTGGTCACTGGTCAATGGTCACTGGTCACTGGACACAGGTCACTGGTCACTGGTCACTGGTCACTGGTCACTGGTCACTGGTCACTGGTCACTGGTCACTGGTCACTGGTCACTGGTCACTGGTCACTGGTCACTGGTCAATGGTAACTTGTCACTGGTCAGTGGTCAATGGTCACTGGTCACTGGTCACTGGTCGCTGGTCACTGGTCACTGGTCACTGGTCACTGGTCAATGGTCACTGGTCACTGGTCAATGGTCACTATCGCTGGTCAATGGTCATTGTCGCTGGTCACTGGTCATTGGTCTCTTGTCACTGGTCACTGGTCACTGGTCACTGGTCACTGGTCACTGGTCACTGGTCACAGGTCAATGGTCACTGGTCACTGGACACAGGTCACTTGTCACTGGTCACTGGTCACTGGTCACTGGTCACAAGTCACTGGTCACTTGTCACTGGTCACTGGTCACTAGTAACTGGTCAATGGTCACTGTCGCTGGTCAATGGTCACTGTCGCTGGTCACTGGTCACTGGTCACTGGTCACTGGTCACTTGTCACTGGTCAGTGGCCACTGGTCGCTGGTCACTTGTCACTGGTCACTGGTCACTGGTCACTGGTCACTGGTCACAAGTCACTTGTCACTGGTCACTGGTCACTGGTCACTGGTCACATGTCACTGGTCACTTGTCACTGGTCACTGGTCACTAGTAACTGGTCAATGGTCACTGTCGCTGGTCAATGGTCACTGTCGCTGGTCACTGGTCACTAGTCACTGGTCACTGGTCACTTGTCACTGGTCAGTGGCCACTGGTCGCTGGTCACTTGTCACTGGTCACTGGTCACTGGTCACTGGTCACTGGTCACAAGTCACTGGTCACTGGTCACTGGTCACTGGTCACTGGTCACTGGTCACTGGTCACTGGTCACGGGTCAATGGTCACTGTCGCTGGTAAATGGTCACTGTCGCTGGTCAATGGTCAGTGTCGCTGGTCACTGGTCACTATTCGCTGGTCACTGGTCACTGGTCACTGTCGCTGGTCACTGGTCACTGGTCACAAGTCACTGGTCACTTGTCACTGGTCACTGGTCACTGGTCACTTAATCACTGGTCACTGGTCAATGGTCACTGTCGCTGGTCAATGGTCACTGTCGCTGGTCAATGGTCACTGTCGCTGGTCACTGGTCACAGGTCACTGGTCACAAAGCACTGGTTACTTGTCACTGGTCAGTGGCCACTGGTCGCTGGTCACTTGTCACTGGTCACTGGTCACTGGTCACTGGTCACTAGTCACAAGTCACTGGTCACTGGTCACTTGTCATTGGTCACTGGTCACTGGTCACTGGTCACTGGTCACTGGTCAATGGTCACTGTCGCTGGTCACTGGTCACTGGTCACTGATCACTGATCACTGGTCACTGGTCACTGGTCACTGGTCAATGGTCACTATCGCTGGTCAATGGTCACTGTCGCTGGTCACTGGTCACTGGTCACAGTCGCTGGTCACTGGACACTTGTCTCTAGTCACTGGTCACTGGTCACTGGTCGCTGGTCACTGGTCACTTGTCACTGGTCAGTGGCCACTGGTCGCTGGTCACTTGTCACTGGTCACTGGTCACTGGTCACTGGTCACAAGTCACTGGTCACTGGTCACTGGTCACTGGTCACTGGTCACTGGTCACTGGTCACTGGTCACTGGTCACTGGTCACTGGTCACTGGTCAATGGTCACTGTCGCTGGTCACTGGTCACTGGTCACAGGTCAATGGTCACTGTCGCTGGTCACTGGTCACTGGTCACTGATCACTGGTCACTGGTCACTGGTCACTGGTCACTGGTCAATGGTCACTATCGCTGGTCAATGGTCACTGTCGCTGGTCACTGGTCACTGGTCACTTGTCACTGGTCACTGGTCACTGGTCACTGGTCACTGGTCACTGGTCACTGGTCACTGGTCAATGGTCACTGTCGCTGGTCACTGGACACTGGTCACTGGTCACTGGTCAATGGTCACTGGTCACTGGTCACTGGTCAATGGTCACTATCGCTGGTCAATGGTCATTGTCGCTGGTCACTGGTCATTGGTCACTGGTCACTGGTCACTGGTCACTGGTCACTGGTCACTGGTCACTGGTCACTGGTCAATGGTCACTGTCGCTGGTCACTGGTCACTGGTCACAGGTCAATGGTCACTGTCGCTGGTCACTGGTCACTGGTCACTGATCACTGGTCACTGGTCACTGGTCACTGGTCACTGGTCAATGGTCACTATCGCTGGTCAATGGTCACTGTCGCTGGTCACTGGTCACTGGTCACTTGTCACTGGTCACTGGTCACTGGTCACTGGTCACTGGTCACTGGTCACTGGTCAATGGTCACTGTCGCTGGTCACTGGACACTGGTCACTGGTCACTGGTCAATGGTCACTGGTCACTGGTCACTGGTCAATGGTCACTATCGCTGGTCAATGGTCATTGTCGCTGGTCACTGGTCATTGGTCACTGGTCAATGGTCACTGGTCAATGGTCACATTCGCTGGTCAATGGTCACTGTCGCTGGTCACTGGTCACTGGTCACTGGTCACTGGTAACTGGTCAATGGTCACTGTAGCTGGTCACTGGTCACTGGTCACTGGTCACTGGTCAATGGTAACTTGTCACTGGGCAGTGGTCAATGGTCACTGGTCACTGGTCACTGGTCACTGGTCACTGGTCACAGGTCAATGGTCACTGGTCACTGGACACAGGTCACTGGTCACTGGTCACTGGTCACTGGTCACTGGTCACTGGTCACAGGTCACTGGTCACTGCTAACTGGTCAATGGTCACTGTCGCTGGTCACTGGTCACTGGTCACTGGTCAATGGTCACTGGTCACTGGACACAGGTCACTGGTCACTGGTCACTGGTCACTGGTCACTGGTCACTGGTCACTGGTCACTGGTCACTGGTCACTGGTCACTGGTCACAAAGCACTGGTTACTTGTCACTTGTCAGTGGCCACTGGTCGCTGGTCACTTGTCACTGGTCACTGGTCACTGGTCACTGGTCACTAGTCACAAGTCACTGGTCACTGGTCACTTGTCATTGGTCACTGTTCACTGGTCACTGGTCACTGGTCACTGGTCAATGGTCACTGTCGCTGGTCACTGGTCACTGGTCACTGATCACTGATCACTGGTCACTGGTCACTGGTCACTGGTCACTGGTCACTGGTCACTGGTCACTGGTCACTGGTCACTGGTCACTGGTCAATGGTCACTATCGCTGGTCAATGGTCACTGTCGCTGGTCACTGGTCACTGGTCACAGTCGCTGGTCACTGGACACTGGTCTCTAGTCACTGGTCACTGGTCACTGGTCGCTGGTCACTGGTCACTTGTCACTGGTCAGTGGCCACTGGTCGCTGGTCACTTGTCACTGGTCACTGGTCACTGGTCACTGGTCACAAGTCACTGGTCACTGGTCACTGGTCACTGGTCACTGGTCACTGGTCACTGGTCACTGGTCACTGGTCACTGGTCACTGGTCACTGGTCACTGGTCACTGGTCACTGGTCACTGGTCACTGGTCACTGGTCAATGGTCACTGTCGCTGGTCACTGGTCACTGGTCACAGGTCAATGGTCACATTCGCTGGTCAATGGTCACTGTCGCTGGTCACTGGTCACTGGTCACTGGTCACTGGTCACTGGTAACTGGTCAATGGTCACTGTAGCTGGTCACTGGTCACTGGTCACTGGTCAATGGTCACTGTCGCTGGTCAATGGTCACTGTCGCTGGTCAATGGTCACTGTCGCTGGTCACTGGTCACTGGTCACTGGTCACAAAGCACTGGTTACTTGTCACTGGTCAGTGGCCACTGGTCGCTGGTCACTTGTCACTGGTCACTGGTCACTGGTCACTGGTCACTGGTCACTGGTCACTGGTCAATGGTCACTGTCGCTGGTCACTGGACACTGGTCACTGGTCACTGGTCAATGGTCACTGGTCACGGGTCACTGGTCACTGGTCACTATCGCTGGTCAATGGTCATTGTCGCTGGTCACTGGTCATTGGTCACTGGTCACTGGTCACTGGTCAATGGTCACATTCGCTGGTCAATGGTCACTGTCGCTGGTCACTGGTCACTGGTCACTGGTCACTGGTAACTGGTCAATGGTCACTGTAGCTGGTCACTGGTCACTGGTCACTGGTCACTGGTCAATGGTAACTTGTCACTGGGCAGTGGTCAATGGTCACTGGTCACTGGTCACTGGTCACTGGTCACTGGTCACAGGTCAATGGTCACTGGTCACTGGACACAGATCACTGGTCACTGGTCACTGGTCACTGGTCACTGGTCACTGGTCACTGGTCACTGGTCACTGCTAACTGGTCAATGGTCACTGTCGCTGGTCACTGGTCACTGGTCACTGGTCACTGGTCAATGGTAACTTGTCACTGGGCTGTGGTCAATGGTCACTGGTCACTGGTCACTGGTCACTGGTCACAGGTCAATGGTCACTGGTCACTGGACACAGGTCACTGGTCACTGGTCACTGGTCACTGGTCACTGTTCACTGGTCACTGGTCACTGGTCAATGGTCACTGGTCACTGGTCACTGGTCACAGGTCAATGGTCACTGGTCACTGGTCACTGGTCAATGGTCACTGTCGCTGGTCACTGGTCACTGGTCACTGGTCACTGGTCACTGGTCACTGGTAACTGGTCAATGGCCACTGTCGCTGGTCACTGGTCAATGGTAACCTGTCACTGGGCAGTGGTCAATGGTCACTGGTCACTGGTCACTGGTCACTGGTCTCAGGTCAATGGTCACTGGTCACTGGACACAGGTCACTGGTCACTGGTCACTGGTCACTGGTCACTGGTCAATGGTCACTGGTCAATGGTCACTGTCGCTGGTCACTGGTCACTGGTCACTGATCACTGATCACTGGTCACTGGTCACTGGTCACTGGTCAATGGTCACTATCGCTGGTCAGTGGTCACTGTCGCTGGTCACTGGTCACTGGTCACAGTCGCTGGTCACTGGACACTGGTCTCTAGTCACTGGTCACTGGTCACTGGTCGCTGGTCACTGGTCACTTGTCACTGGTCAGTGGCCACTGGTCGCTGGTCACTTGTCACTGGTCACTGGTCACTGGTCACTGGTCACAAGTCACTGGTCACTGGTCACTGGTCACTGGTCACTGGTCACTGGTCACTGGTCACTGGTCACTGGTCACTGGTCACTGGTCACTGGTCACTGGTCACTGGTCACTGGTCACTGGTCAATGGTCACTGTCGCTGGTCACTGGTCACTGGTCACAGGTCAATGGTCACTGTCGCTGGTCACTGGTCACTGGTCACTGATCACTGGTCAATGGTCACTATCGCTGGTCAATGGTCACTGTCGCTGGTCACTGGTCACTGGTCACTGGTCACTGGTCACTGGTCACTGGTCACTGGTCACTGGTCACTGGTCACTGGTCAATGGTCACTGTCGCTGGTCACTGGTCACTGGTCAATGGTCACTATCGCTGGTCAATGGTCACTGTCGCTGGTCACTGGTCACTGGTCACTGGTCAATGGTCACTTGTCCCTGGGCAGTGGTCACTGGTAACTGGTCAATGGTCACTGTCGCTGGTCACTGGTCAATGGTCACTGGTCACTGGACACAGGTCACTGGTCACTGGTCACTGGTCACTGGTCACTGGTCACTGGTCACTGGTCACTGGTCACTGGTCACTGGTCACTGGTCACTGGTCACTGGTCACTGGTCAATGGTAACTTGTCACTGGTCAGTGGTCAATGGTCACTGGTCACTGGTCACTGGTCGCTGGTCACTGGTCACTGGTCACTGGTCACTGGTCAATGGTCACTGGTCACTGGTCAATGGTCACTATCGCTGGTCAATGGTCATTGTCGCTGGTCACTGGTCATTGGTCTCTTGTCACTGGTCACTGGTCACTGGTCACTGGTCACTGGTCACTGGTCACTGGTCACAGGTCAATGGTCACTGGTCACTGGACACAGGTCACTTGTCACTGGTCACTGGTCACTGGTCACTGGTCACAAGTCACTGGTCACTTGTCACTGGTCACTGGTCACTAGTAACTGGTCAATGGTCACTGTCGCTGGTCAATGGTCACTGTCGCTGGTCACTGGTCACTGGTCACTGGTCACTGGTCACTTGTCACTGGTCAGTGGCCACTGGTCGCTGGTCACTTGTCACTGGTCACTGGTCACTGGTCACTGGTCACTGGTCACAAGTCACTTGTCACTGGTCACTGGTCACTGGTCACTGGTCACATGTCACTGGTCACTTGTCACTGGTCACTGGTCACTAGTAACTGGTCAATGGTCACTGTCGCTGGTCAATGGTCACTGTCGCTGGTCACTGGTCACTAGTCACTGGTCACTGGTCACTTGTCACTGGTCAGTGGCCACTGGTCGCTGGTCACTTGTCACTGGTCACTGGTCACTGGTCACTGGTCACTGGTCACAAGTCACTGGTCACTGGTCACTGGTCACTGGTCACTGGTCACTGGTCACTGGTCACTGGTCACGGGTCAATGGTCACTGTCGCTGGTAAATGGTCACTGTCGCTGGTCAATGGTCAGTGTCGCTGGTCACTGGTCACTATTCGCTGGTCACTGGTCACTGGTCACTGTCGCTGGTCACTGGTCACTGGTCACAAGTCACTGGTCACTTGTCACTGGTCACTGGTCACTGGTCACTTAATCACTGGTCACTGGTCAATGGTCACTGTCGCTGGTCAATGGTCACTGTCGCTGGTCAATGGTCACTGTCGCTGGTCACTGGTCACAGGTCACTGGTCACAAAGCACTGGTTACTTGTCACTGGTCAGTGGCCACTGGTCGCTGGTCACTTGTCACTGGTCACTGGTCACTGGTCACTGGTCACTAGTCACAAGTCACTGGTCACTGGTCACTTGTCATTGGTCACTGGTCACTGGTCACTGGTCACTGGTCACTGGTCAATGGTCACTGTCGCTGGTCACTGGTCACTGGTCACTGATCACTGATCACTGGTCACTGGTCACTGGTCACTGGTCAATGGTCACTATCGCTGGTCAATGGTCACTGTCGCTGGTCACTGGTCACTGGTCACAGTCGCTGGTCACTGGACACTTGTCTCTAGTCACTGGTCACTGGTCACTGGTCGCTGGTCACTGGTCACTTGTCACTGGTCAGTGGCCACTGGTCGCTGGTCACTTGTCACTGGTCACTGGTCACTGGTCACTGGTCACAAGTCACTGGTCACTGGTCACTGGTCACTGGTCACTGGTCACTGGTCACTGGTCACTGGTCACTGGTCACTGGTCACTGGTCACTGGTCAATGGTCACTGTCGCTGGTCACTGGTCACTGGTCACAGGTCAATGGTCACTGTCGCTGGTCACTGGTCACTGGTCACTGATCACTGGTCACTGGTCACTGGTCACTGGTCACTGGTCAATGGTCACTATCGCTGGTCAATGGTCACTGTCGCTGGTCACTGGTCACTGGTCACTTGTCACTGGTCACTGGTCACTGGTCACTGGTCACTGGTCACTGGTCACTGGTCACTGGTCAATGGTCACTGTCGCTGGTCACTGGACACTGGTCACTGGTCACTGGTCAATGGTCACTGGTCACTGGTCACTGGTCAATGGTCACTATCGCTGGTCAATGGTCATTGTCGCTGGTCACTGGTCATTGGTCACTGGTCAATGGTCACTGGTCAATGGTCACATTCGCTGGTCAATGGTCACTGTCGCTGGTCACTGGTCACTGGTCACTGGTCACTGGTAACTGGTCAATGGTCACTGTAGCTGGTCACTGGTCACTGGTCACTGGTCACTGGTCAATGGTAACTTGTCACTGGGCAGTGGTCAATGGTCACTGGTCACTGGTCACTGGTCACTGGTCACTGGACACAGGTCACTGGTCACTGGTCACTGGTCACTGGTCACTGGTCACTGGTCACTGGTCACTGGTCACTGCTAACTGGTCAATGGTCACTGTCGCTGGTCACTGGTCACTGGTCACTGGTCAATGGTCACTGGTCACTGGACACAGGTCACTGGTCACTGGTCACTGGTCACTGGTCACTGGTCACTGGTCACTGGTCACTGGTCACTGGTCACTGGTCACTGGTCACTGGTCACTGGTAACTGGTCAATGGTCACTGTCGCTGGTCACTGGTCACTGGTCAATGGTAACTTGTCACTGGGCAGTGGTCAATGGTCACTGGTCACTGGTCACTGGTCGCTGGTCACTGGTCACTGGTCACTGGTCACTGGTCAATGGTCACTGGTCACTGGTCACTGGTCAATGGTCACTATCGCTGGTCAATGGTCATTGTCGCTGGTCACTGGTCATTGGTCTCTTGTCACTGGTCACTGGTCACTGGTCTCTGGTCACTGGTCACTGGTCACAGGTCAATGGTCACTGGTCACTGGACACAGGTCACTTGTCACTGGTCACTGGTCACTGGTCACTGGTCACAAGTCACTGGTCACTTGTCACTGGTCACTGGTCACTAGTAACTGGTCAATGGTCACTGTCGCTGGTCAATGGTCACTGTCGCTGGTCAATGGTCACTGTCGCTGGTCAATGGTCACTGTCGCTGGTCACTGGTCACAGGTCACTGGTCACAAAGCACTGGTTACTTGTCACTGGTCAGTGGCCACTGGTCGCTGGTCACTTGTCACTGGTCACTGGTCACTGGTCACTGGTCACTAGTCACAAGTCACTGGTCACTGGTCACTTGTCATTGGTCACTGGTCACTGGTCACTGGTCACTGGTCACTGGTCAATGGTCACTGTCGCTGGTCACTGGTCACTGGTCACTGATCACTGATCACTGGTCACTGGTCACTGGTCACTGGTCACTGGTCACTGGTCAATGGTCACTATCGCTGGTCAATGGTCACTGTCGCTGGTCACTGGTCACTGGTCACAGTCGCTGGTCACTGGACACTTGTCTCTAGTCACTGGTCACTGGTCACTGGTCGCTGGTCACTGGTCACTTGTCACTGGTCAGTGGCCACTGGTCGCTGGTCACTTGTCACTGGTCACTGGTCACTGGTCACTGGTCACAAGTCACTGGTCACTGGTCACTGGTCACTGGTCACTGGTCACTGGTCACTGGTCACTGGTCACTGGTCACTGGTCACTGGTCACTGGTCACTGGTCACTGGTCAATGGTCACTGTCGCTGGTCACTGGTCACTGGTCACAGGTCAATGGTCACTGTCGCTGGTCACTGGTCACTGGTCACTGATCACTGGTCACTGGTCACTGGTCACTGGTCACTGGTCAATGGTCACTATCGCTGGTCAATGGTCACTGTCGCTGGTCACTGGTCACTGGTCACTTGTCACTGGTCACTGGTCACTGGTCACTGGTCACTGGTCACTGGTCAATGGTCACTGTCGCTGGTCACTGGACACTGGTCACTGGTCACTGGTCAATGGTCACTGGTCACTGGTCACTGGTCAATGGTCACTATCGCTGGTCAATGGTCATTGTCGCTGGTCACTGGTCATTGGTCACTGGTCAATGGTCACTGGTCAATGGTCACATTCGCTGGTCAATGGTCACTGTCGCTGGTCACTGGTCACTGGTCACTGGTCACTGGTAACTGGTCAATGGTCACTGGTCACTGGACACAGGCCACCGGTCACTGGGCACTGGTCACTGGTCACTGGTCACTGGTCACTGGTCACTGGTCACTGCTAACTGGTCAATGGTCACTGTCGCTGGTCACTGGTCACTGGTCACTGGTCAATGGTAACTTGTCACTGGGCAGTGGTCAATGGTCACTGGTCACTGGTCACTGGTCACTGGTCACTGGTCACAGGTCAATGGTCACTGGTCACTGGACACAGGCCACCGGTCACTGGGCACTGGTCACTGGTCACTGGTCACTGGTCAATGGTAACTTGTCACTGGGCAGTGGTCAATGGTCACTGGTCACTGGTCACTGGTCACTGGTCACTGGTCACAGGTCAATGGTCACTGGTCACTGGACACAGGCCACCGGTCACTGGGCACTGGTCACTGGTCACTGGTCACTGGTCACTGGTCACTGGTCACTGGTCACTGGTCACTGGTCACTGGTCACTGGTCACTGGTCACTGGTCACTGGTCACTGGTCACTGGTCACTGGTAACTGGTCAATGGTCACTGTCGCTGGTCACTGGTCACTGGTCAATGGTAACTTGTCACTGGGCAGTGGTCAATGGTCACTGGTCACTGGTCACTGGTCGCTGGTCACTGGTCACTGGTCACTGGTCACTGGTCAATGGTCACTGGTCACTGGTCACTGGTCAATGGTCACTATCGCTGGTCAATGGTCATTGTCGCTGGTCACTGGTCATTGGTCTCTTGTCACTGGTCACTGGTCACTGGTCTCTGGTCACTGGTCACTGGTCACAGGTCAATGGTCACTGGTCACTGGACACAGGTCACTTGTCACTGGTCACTGGTCACTGGTCACTGGTCACAAGTCACTGGTCACTTGTCACTGGTCACTGGTCACTAGTAACTGGTCAATGGTCACTGTCGCTGGTCAATGGTCACTGTCGCTGGTCAATGGTCACTGTCGCTGGTCAATGGTCACTGTCGCTGGTCACTGGTCACAGGTCACTGGTCACAAAGCACTGGTTACTTGTCACTGGTCAGTGGCCACTGGTCGCTGGTCACTTGTCACTGGTCACTGGTCACTGGTCACTGGTCACTAGTCACAAGTCACTGGTCACTGGTTACTTGTCATTGGTCACTGGTCACTGGTCACTGGTCACTGGTCACTGGTCAATGGTCACTGTCGCTGGTCACTGGTCACTGGTCACTGATCACTGATCACTGGTCACTGGTCACTGGTCACTGGTCACTGGTCACTGGTCAATGGTCACTATCGCTGGTCAATGGTCACTGTCGCTGGTCACTGGTCACTGGTCACAGTCGCTGGTCACTGGACACTGGTCTCTAGTCACTGGTCACTGGTCACTGGTCGCTGGTCACTGGACACTTGTCACTGGTCAGTGGCCACTGGTCGCTGGTCACTTGTCACTGGTCACTGGTCACTGTCGCTGGTCACTGGTCACTGGTCACAGGTCAATGGTCACTGTCGCTGGTCACTGGTCACTGGTCACTGATCACTGGTCACTGGTCACTGGTCACTGGTCACTGGTCAATGGTCACTATCGCTGGTCAATGGTCACTGTCGCTGGTCACTGGTCACTGGTCACTTGTCACTGGTCACTGGTCACTGGTCACTGGTCACTGGTCAATGGTCACTGTCGCTGGTCACTGGACACTGGTCACTGGTCACTGGTCACTGGTCAATGGTCACTATCGCTGGTCAATGGTCATTGTCGCTGGTCACTGGTCATTGGTCACTGGTCAATGGTCACTGGTCAATGGTCACATTCGCTGGTCAATGGTCACTGTCGCTGGTCACTGGTCACTGGTCACTGGTCACTGGTAACTGGTCAATGGTCACTGTAGCTGGTCACTGGTCACTGGTCACTGGTCACTGGTCAATGGTAACTTGTCACTGGGCAGTGGTCAATGGTCACTGGTCACTGGTCACTGGTCACTGGTCACTGGTCACAGGTCAATGGTCACTGGTCACTGGACACAGGTCACTGGTCACTGGTCACTGGTCACTGGTCACTGGTCACTGGTCACTGGTCACTGGTCACTGGTCACTGCTAACTGGTCAATGGTCACTGTCGCTGGTCACTGGTCACTGGTCACTGGTCAATGGTCACTGGTCACTGGACACAGGTCACTGGTCACTGGTCACTGGTCACTGGTCACTGGTCACTGGTCACTGGTCACTGGTCACTGGTCACTGGTCACTGGTCACTGGTCACTGGTCACTGGTAACTGGTCAATGGTCACTGTCGCTGGTCACTGGTCACTGGTCAATGGTAACTTGTCACTGGGCAGTGGTCAATGGTCACTGGTCACTGGTCACTGGTCGCTGGTCACTGGTCACTGGTCACTGGTCACTGGTCAATGGTCACTGGTCACTGGTCACTGGTCAATGGTCACTATCGCTGGTCAATGGTCATTGTCGCTGGTCACTGGTCATTGGTCTCTTGTCACTGGTCACTGGTCACTGGTCACTGGTCACTGGTCACTGGTCACAGGTCAATGGTCACTGGTCACTGGACACAGGTCACTTGTCACTGGTCACTGGTCACTGGTCACTGGTCACAAGTCACTGGTCACTTGTCACTGGTCACTGGTCACTAGTAACTGGTCAATGGTCACTGTCGCTGGTCAATGGTCACTGTCGCTGGTCACTGGTCACTGGTCACTGGTCACTGGTCACTTGTCACTGGTCAGTGGCCACTGGTCGCTGGTCACTTGTCACTGGTCACTGGTCACTGGTAACTGGTCACTGGTCACAAGTCACTGGTCACTGGTCACTGGTCACTGGTCACTGGTCACTGGTCACTGGTCACTGGTCACGGGTCAATGGTCACTGTCGCTGGTAAATGGTCACTGTCGCTGGTCAATGGTCGGTGTCGCTGGTCACTGGTCACTATTCGCTGGTCACTGGTCACTGGTCACTGTCGCTGGTCACTGGTCACTGGTCACAAGTCACTGGTCACTTGTCACTGGTCACTGGTCACTGGTCACTGGTCACTGGTCACTGGTCAATGGTCACTGTCGCTGGTCAATGGTCACTGTCGCTGGTCAATGGTCAACTGTCGCTGGTCACTGGTCACAGGTCACTGGTCACAAAGCACTGGTTACTTGTCACTGGTCAGTGGCCACTGGTCGCTGGTCACTTGTCACTGGTCACTGGTCACTGGTCACTGGTCACTAGTCACAAGTCACAGGTCACTGGTCACTTGTCATTGGTCACTGGTCACTGGTCACTGGTCACTGGTCACTGGTCAATGGTCACTGTCGCTGGTCACTGGTCACTGGTCACTGATCACTGATCACTGGTCACTGGTCACTGGTCACTGGTCACTGGTCACTGGTCAATGGTCACTATCGCTGGTCAATGGTCACTGTCGCTGGTCACTGGTCACTGGTCACAGTCGCTGGTCACTGGACACTGGTCTCTAGTCACTGGTCACTGGTCACTGGTCGCTGGTCACTGGTCACTTGTCACTGGTCAGTGGCCACTGGTCGCTGGTCACTTGTCACTGGTCACTGGTCACTGGTCACTGGTCACAAGTCACTGGTCACTGGTCACTGGTCACTGGTCACTGGTCACTGGTGACTGGTCACTGGTCACTGGTCACTGGTCACTGGTCACTGGTCACTGGTCACTGGTCAATGGTCACTGTCGCTGGTCACTGGTCACTGGTCACAGGTCAATGGTCACTGTCGCTGGTCACTGGTCACTGGTCACTGATCACTGGTCACTGGTCACTGGTCACTGGTCACTGGTCAATGGTCACTATCGCTGGTCAATGGTCACTGTCGCTGGTCACTGGTCACTGGTCACTTGTCACTGGTCACTGGTCACTGGTCACTGGTCACTGGTCACTGGTCACTGGTCAATGGTCACTGTCGCTGGTCACTGGACACTGGTCACTGGTCACTGGTCAATGGTCACTGGTCACTGGTCACTGGTCAATGGTCACTATCGCTGGTCAATGGTCATTGTCGCTGGTCACTGGTCATTGGTCACTGGTCAATGGTCACTGGTCAATGGTCACATTCGCTGGTCAATGGTCACTGTCGCTGGTCACTGGTCACTGGTCACTGGTCACTGGTAACTGGTCAATGGTCACTGTAGCTGGTCACTGGTCACTGGTCACTGGTCACTGGTCAATGGTAACTTGTCACTGGGCAGTGGTCAATGGTCACTGGTCACTGGTCACTGGTCACTGGTCACTGGTCACAGGTCAATGGTCACTGGTCACTGGACACAGGTCACTGGTCACTGGTCACTGGTCACTGGTCACTGGTCACTGGTCACTGGTCACTGGTCACTGCTAACTGGTCAATGGTCACTGTCGCTGGTCACTGGTCACTGGTCACTGGACACAGGTCACTGGTCACTGGTCACTGGTCACTGGTCACTGGTCACTGGTCACTGGTCACTGGTCACTGGTCACTGGTCACTGGTCACAAAGCACTGGTTACTTGTCACTTGTCAGTGGCCACTGGTCGCTGGTCACTTGTCACTGGTCACTGGTCACTGGTCACTGGTCACTAGTCACAAGTCACTGGTCACTGGTCACTTGTCATTGGTCACTGTTCACTGGTCACTGGTCACTGGTCACTGGTCAATGGTCACTGTCGCTGGTCACTGGTCACTGGTCACTGATCACTGATCACTGGTCACTGGTCACTGGTCACTGGTCACTGGTCACTGGTCACTGGTCACTGGTCACTGGTCACTGGTCACTGGTCAATGGTCACTATCGCTGGTCAATGGTCACTGTCGCTGGTCACTGGTCACTGGTCACAGTCGCTGGTCACTGGACACTGGTCTCTAGTCACTGGTCACTGGTCACTGGTCGCTGGTCACTGGTCACTGGTCACTGGTCACTGGTCACTGGTCACTGGTCACTGCTAACTGGTCAATGGTCACTGGTCACAGGTCAATGGTCACTGGTCACTGGACACAGGTCACTGGTCACTGGTCACTGGTCACTGGTCACTGGTCACTGGTCACTGGTCACTGGTCACTGCTAACTGGTCAATGGTCACTGTCGCTGGTCACTGGTCACTGGTCACTGGTCAATGGTCACTGGTCACTGGACACAGGTCACTGGTCACTGGTCACTGGTCACTGGTCACTGGTCACTGGTCACTGGTCACTGGTCACTGGTCACTGGTCACTGGTCACTGGTCACTGGTCACTGGTAACTGGTCAATGGTCACTGTCGCTGGTCACTGGTCACTGGTCAATGGTAACTTGTCACTGGGCAGTGGTCAATGGTCACTGGTCACTGGTCACTGGTCGCTGGTCACTGGTCACTGGTCACTGGTCACTGGTCAATGGTCACTGGTCACTGGTCACTGGTCAATGGTCACTATCGCTGGTCAATGGTCATTGTCGCTGGTCACTGGTCATTGGTCTCTTGTCACTGGTCACTGGTCACTGGTCTCTGGTCACTGGTCACTGGTCACAGGTCAATGGTCACTGGTCACTGGACACAGGTCACTTGTCACTGGTCACTGGTCACTGGTCACTGGTCACAAGTCACTGGTCACTTGTCACTGGTCACTGGTCACTAGTAACTGGTCAATGGTCACTGTCGCTGGTCAATGGTCACTGTCGCTGGTCAATGGTCACTGTCGCTGGTCAATGGTCACTGTCGCTGGTCACTGGTCACAGGTCACTGGTCACAAAGCACTGGTTACTTGTCACTGGTCAGTGGCCACTGGTCGCTGGTCACTTGTCACTGGTCACTGGTCACTGGTCACTGGTCACTAGTCACAAGTCACTGGTCACTGGTCACTTGTCATTGGTCACTGGTCACTGGTCACTGGTCACTGGTCACTGGTCAATGGTCACTGTCGCTGGTCACTGGTCACTGGTCACTGATCACTGATCACTGGTCACTGGTCACTGGTCACTGGTCACTGGTCACTGGTCAATGGTCACTATCTCTGGTCAATGGTCACTGTCGCTGGTCACTGGTCACTGGTCACAGTCGCTGGTCACTGGACACTGGTCTCTAGTCACTGGTCACTGGTCACTGGTCGCTGGTCACTGGTCACTTGTCACTGGTCAGTGGCCACTGGTCGCTGGTCACTTGTCGCTGGTCACTGGTCACTGGTCACTGGTCACTGGTCAATGGTCACTGGTCACTGGTCACTGGTCAATGGTCACTATCGCTGGTCAATGGTCATTGTCGCTGGTCACTGGTCATTGGTCTCTTGTCACTGGTCACTGGTCACTGGTCACTGGTCACTGGTCACTGGTCACAGGTCAATGGTCACTGGTCACTGGACACAGGTCACTTGTCACTGGTCACTGGTCACTGGTCACTGGTCACAAGTCACTGGTCACTTGTCACTGGTCACTGGTCACTAGTAACTGGTCAATGGTCACTGTCGCTGGTCAATGGTCACTGTCGCTGGTCACTGGTCACTGGTCACTGGTCACTGGTCACTTGTCACTGGTCAGTGGCCACTGGTCGCTGGTCACTTGTCACTGGTCACTGGTCACTGGTAACTGGTCACTGGTCACAAGTCACTGGTCACTGGTCACTGGTCACTGGTCACTGGTCACTGGTCACTGGTCACTGGTCACGGGTCAATGGTCACTGTCGCTGGTAAATGGTCACTGTCGCTGGTCAATGGTCGGTGTCGCTGGTCACTGGTCACTATTCGCTGGTCACTGGTCACTGGTCACTGTCGCTGGTCACTGGTCACTGGTCACAAGTCACTGGTCACTTGTCACTGGTCACTGGTCACTGGTCACTGGTCACTGGTCACTGGTCACTGGTCACTGGTCACTGGTCAATGGTCACTGTCGCTGGTCACTGGTCACTGGTCACTGATCACTGATCACTGGTCACTGGTCACTGGTCACTGGTCACTGGTCACTGGTCAATGGTCACTATCGCTGGTCAATGGTCACTGTCGCTGGTCACTGGTCACTGGTCACAGTCGCTGGTCACTGGACACTGGTCTCTAGTCACTGGTCACTGGTCACTGGTCGCTGGTCACTGGTCACTTGTCACTGGTCAGTGGCCACTGGTCGCTGGTCACTTGTCACTGGTCACTGGTCACTGGTCACTGGTCACAAGTCACTGGTCACTGGTCACTGGTCACTGGTCACTGGTCACTGGTGACTGGTCACTGGTCACTGGTCACTGGTCACTGGTCACTGGTCACTGGTCACTGGTCAATGGTCACTGTCGCTGGTCACTGGTCACTGGTCACAGGTCAATGGTCACTGTCGCTGGTCACTGGTCACTGGTCACTGATCACTGGTCACTGGTCACTGGTCACTGGTCACTGGTCAATGGTCACTATCGCTGGTCAATGGTCACTGTCGCTGGTCACTGGTCACTGGTCACTTGTCACTGGTCACTGGTCACTGGTCACTGGTCACTGGTCACTGGTCACTGGTCAATGGTCACTGTCGCTGGTCACTGGACACTGGTCACTGGTCACTGGTCAATGGTCACTGGTCACTGGTCACTCGTCAATGGTCACTATCGCTGGTCAATGGTCATTGTCGCTGGTCACTGGTCATTGGTCACTGGTCAATGGTCACTGGTCAATGGTCACATTCGCTGGTCAATGGTCACTGTCGCTGGTCACTGGTCACTGGTCACTGGTCACTGGTAACTGGTCAATGGTCACTGTAGCTGGTCACTGGTCACTGGTCACTGGTCACTGGTCAATGGTAACTTGTCACTGGGCAGTGGTCAATGGTCACTGGTCACTGGTCACTGGTCACTGGTCACTGGTCACAGGTCAATGGTCACTGGTCACTGGACACAGGTCACTGGTCACTGGTCACTGGTCACTGGTCACTGGTCACTGGTCACTGGTCACTGGTCACTGCTAACTGGTCAATGGTCACTGTCGCTGGTCACTGGTCACTGGTCACTGGACACAGGTCACTGGTCACTGGTCACTGGTCACTGGTCACTGGTCACTGGTCACTGGTCACTGGTCACTGGTCACTGGTCACTGGTCACAAAGCACTGGTTACTTGTCACTTGTCAGTGGCCACTGGTCGCTGGTCACTTGTCACTGGTCACTGGTCACTGGTCACTGGTCACTAGTCACAAGTCACTGGTCACTGGGCACTTGTCATTGGTCACTGTTCACTGGTCACTGGTCACTGGTCACTGGTCAATGGTCACTGTCGCTGGTCACTGGTCACTGGTCACTGATCACTGATCACTGGTCACTGGTCACTGGTCACTGGTCACTGGTCACTGGTCACTGGTCACTGGTCACTGGTCACTGGTCACTGGTCACTGGTCAATGGTCACTATCGCTGGTCAATGGTCACTGTCGCTGGTCACTGGTCACTGGTCACAGTCGCTGGTCACTGGACACTGGTCTCTAGTCACTGGTCACTGGTCACTGGTCGCTGGTCACTGGTCACTGGTCACTGGTCACTGGTCACTGGTCACTGGTCACTGCTAACTGGTCAATGGTCACTGGTCACAGGTCAATGGTCACTGGTCACTGGACACAGGTCACTGGTCACTGGTCACTGGTCACTGGTCACTGGTCACTGGTCACTGGTCACTGGTCACTGCTAACTGGTCAATGGTCACTGTCGCTGGTCACTGGTCACTGGTCACTGGTCAATGGTCACTGGTCACTGGACACAGGTCACTGGTCACTGGTCACTGGTCACTGGTCACTGGTCACTGGTCACTGGTCACTGGTCACTGGTCACTGGTCACTGGTCACTGGTCACTGGTCACTGGTAACTGGTCAATGGTCACTGTCGCTGGTCACTGGTCACTGGTCAATGGTCACTGGTCACTGGTCACTGGTCAATGGTCACTGGTCACTGGTCACTGGTCAATGGTCACTATCGCTGGTCAATGGTCATTGTCGCTGGTCACTGGTCATTGGTCTCTTGTCACTGGTCACTGGTCACTGGTCTCTGGTCACTGGTCACTGGTCACAGGTCAATGGTCACTGGTCACTGGACACAGGTCACTTGTCACTGGTCACTGGTCACTGGTCACTGGTCACAAGTCACTGGTCACTTGTCACTGGTCACTGGTCACTAGTAACTGGTCAATGGTCACTGTCGCTGGTCAATGGTCACTGTCGCTGGTCAATGGTCACTGTCGCTGGTCAATGGTCACTGTCGCTGGTCACTGGTCACAGGTCACTGGTCACAAAGCACTGGTTACTTGTCACTGGTCAGTGGCCACTGGTCGCTGGTCACTTGTCACTGGTCACTGGTCACTGGTCACTGGTCACTAGTCACAAGTCACTGGTCACTGGTCACTTGTCATTGGTCACTGGTCACTGGTCACTGGTCACTGGTCACTGGTCAATGGTCACTGTCGCTGGTCACTGGTCACTGGTCACTGATCACTGATCACTGGTCACTGGTCACTGGTCACTGGTCACTGGTCACTGGTCAATGGTCACTATCTCTGGTCAATGGTCACTGTCGCTGGTCACTGGTCACTGGTCACAGTCGCTGGTCACTGGACACTGGTCTCTAGTCACTGGTCACTGGTCACTGGTCGCTGGTCACTGGTCACTTGTCACTGGTCAGTGGCCACTGGTCGCTGGTCACTTGTCACTGGTCACTGGTCACTGGTCACTGGTCACAAGTCACTGGTCACTGGTCACTGGTCACTGGTCACTGGTCACTGGTCACTGGTCACTGGTCACTGGTCACTGGTCACTGGTCACTGGTCACTGGTCACTGGTCAATGGTCACTGTCGCTGGTCACTGGTCACTGGTCACAGGTCAATGGTCACTGTCGCTGGTCACTGGTCACTGGTCACTGATCACTGGTCACTGGTCACTGGTCACTGGTCACTGGTTAATGGTCACTATCGCTGGTCAATGGTCACTGTCGCTGGTCACTGGTCACTGGTCACTTGTCACTGGTCACTGGTCACTGGTCACTGGTCACTGGTCACTGGTCACTGGTCAATGGTCACTGTCGCTGGTCACTGGACACTGGTCACTGGTCACTGGTCACTGGTCAATGGTCACTATCGCTGGTCAATGGTCATTGTCGCTGGTCACTGGTCATTGGTCACTGGTCAATGGTCACTGGTCAATGGTCACATTCGCTGGTCAATGGTCACTGTCGCTGGTCACTGGTCACTGGTCACTGGTCACTGGTAACTGGTCAATGGTCACTGTAGCTGGTCACTGGTCACTGGTCACTGGTCACTGGTCAATGGTAACTTGTCACTGGGCAGTGGTCAATGGTCACTGGTCACTGGTCACTGGTCACTGGTCACTGGTCACTGCTAACTGGTCAATGGTCACTGTCGCTGGTCACTGGTCACTGGTCACTGGTCAATGGTCACTGGTCACTGGACACAGGTCACTGGTCACTGGTCACTGGTCACTGGTCACTGGTCACTGGTCACTGGTCACTGGTCACTGGTCACTGGTCACTGGTCACTGGTCACTGGTCACTGGTCACTGGTCAATGGTCACTGGTCACTGGTCACTGGTCACTGGTCAATGGTAACTTGTCACTGGGCAGTGGTCAATGGTCACTGGTCACTGGTCACTGGTCGCTGGTCACTGGTCACTGGTCACTGGTCACTGGTCAATGGTCACTGGTCACTGGTCACTGGTCAATGGTCACTATCGCTGGTCAATGGTCATTGTCGCTGGTCACTGGTCATTGGTCTCTTGTCACTGGTCACTGGTCACTGGTCACTGGTCACTGGTCACTGGTCACAGGTCAATGGTCACTGGTCACTGGACACAGGTCACTTGTCACTGGTCACTGGTCACTGGTCACTGGTCACAAGTCACTGGTCACTTGTCACTGGTCACTGGTCACTAGTAACTGGTCAATGGTCACTGTCGCTGGTCAATGGTCACTGTCGCTGGTCACTGGTCACTGGTCACTGGTCACTGGTCACTTGTCACTGGTCAGTGGCCACTGGTCGCTGGTCACTTGTCACTGGTCACTGGTCACTGGTCACTGGTCACTGGTCACAAGTCACTGGTCACTGGTCACTGGTCACTGGTCACTGGTCACTGGTCACTGGTCACTGGTCACGGGTCAATGGTCACTGTCGCTGGTAAATGGTCACTGTCGCTGGTCAATGGTCAGTGTCGCTGGTCACTGGTCACTATTCGCTGGTCACTGGTCACTGGTCACTGTCGCTGGTCACTGGTCAATGGTCACAAGTCACTGGTCACTTGTCACTGGTCACTGGTCACTGGTCACTGGTCACTGGTCACTGGTCACTGGTCAATGGTCACTGTCGCTGGTCAATGGTCACTGTCGCTGGTCAATGGTCACTGTCGCTGGTCACTGGTCACAGGTCACTGGTCACAAAGCACTGGTTACTTGTCACTGGTCAGTGGCCACTGGTCGCTGGTCACTTGTCACTGGTCACTGGTCACTGGTCACTGGTCACTAGTCACAAGTCACTGGTCACTGGTCACTTGTCATTGGTCACTGGTCACTGGTCACTGGTCACTGGTCACTGGTCAATGGTCACTGTCGCTGGTCACTGGTCACTGGTCACTGATCACTGATCACTGGTCACTGGTCACTGGTCACTGGTCACTGGTCACTGGTCAATGGTCACTATCGCTGGTCAATGGTCACTGTCGCTGGTCACTGGTCACTGGTCACAGTCGCTGGTCACTGGACACTGGTCTCTAGTCACTGGTCACTGGTCACTGGTCGCTGGTCACTGGTCACTTGTCACTGGTCAGTGGCCACTGGTCGCTGGTCACTTGTCACTGGTCACTGGTCACTGGTCACTGGTCACAAGTCACTGGTCACTGGTCACTGGTCACTGGTCACTGGTCACTGGTGACTGGTCACTGGTCACTGGTCACTGGTCACTGGTCACTGGTCACTGGTCACTGGTCAATGGTCACTGTCGCTGGTCACTGGTCACTGGTCACAGGTCAATGGTCACTGTCGCTGGTCACTGGTCACTGGTCACTGATCACTGGTCACTGGTCACTGGTCACTGGTCACTGGTCAATGGTCACTATCGCTGGTCAATGGTCACTGTCGCTGGTCACTGGTCACTGGTCACTTGTCACTGGTCACTGGTCACTGGTCACTGGTCACTGGTCACTGGTCAATGGTCACTGTCGCTGGTCACTGGACACTGGTCACTGGTCACTGGTCAATGGTCACTGGTCACTGGTCACTGGTCAATGGTCACTATCGCTGGTCAATGGTCATTGTCGCTGGTCACTGGTCGTTGGTCACTGGTCAATGGTCACTGGTCAATGGTCACATTCGCTGGTCAATGGTCACTGTCGCTGGTCACTGGTCACTGGTCACTGGTCACTGGTAACTGGTCAATGGTCACTGTAGCTGGTCACTGGTCACTGGTCACTGGTCACTGGTCAATGGTAACTTGTCACTGGGCAGTGGTCAATGGTCACTGGTCACTGGTCACTGGTCACTGGTCACTGGTCACAGGTCAATGGTCACTGGTCACTGGACACAGGTCACTGGTCACTGGTCACTGGTCACTGGTCACTGGTCACTGGTCACTGGTCACTGGTCACTGCTAACTGGTCAATGGTCACTGTCGCTGGTCACTGGTCACTGGTCACTGGACACAGGTCACTGGTCACTGGTCACTGGTCACTGGTCACTGGTCACTGGTCACTGGTCACTGGTCACTGGTCACTGGTCACAAAGCACTGGTTACTTGTCACTTGTCAGTGGCCACTGGTCGCTGGTCACTTGTCACTGGTCACTGGTCACTGGTCACTGGTCACTAGTCACAAGTCACTGGTCACTGGTCACTTGTCATTGGTCACTGTTCACTGGTCACTGGTCACTGGTCACTGGTCAATGGTCACTGTCGCTGGTTACTGGTCACTGGTCACTGATCACTGATCACTGGTCACTGGTCACTGGTCACTGGTCACTGGTCACTGGTCACTGGTCACTGGTCACTGGTCACTGGTCACTGGTCAATGGTCACTATCGCTGGTCAATGGTCACTGTCGCTGGTCACTGGTCACTGGTCACAGTCGCTGGTCACTGGACACTGGTCTCTAGTCACTGGTCACTGGTCACTGGTCGCTGGTCACTGGTCACTTGTCACTGGTCAGTGGCCACTGGTCGCTGGTCACTTGTCACTGGTCACTGGTCACTGGTCACTGGTCAATGGTCACTGTCGCTGGTCAATGGTCACTGTCGCTGGTCAATGGTCACTGTCGCTGGTCACTGGTCACTGGTCACTGGTCACAAAGCACTGGTTACTTGTCACTGGTCAGTGGCCACTGGTCGCTGGTCACTTGTCACTGGTCACTGGTCACTGGTCACTGGTCACTGGTCACTGGTCACTGGTCAATGGTCACTGTCGCTGGTCACTGGACACTGGTCACTGGTCACTGGTCAATGGTCACTGGTCACTGGTCACTGGTCACTGGTCACTATCGCTGGTCAATGGTCATTGTCGCTGCTCACTGGTCATTGGTCACTGGTCACTGGTCACTGGTCACTGGTCAATGGTCACTGTCGCTGGTCACTGGTCACTGGTCACTGATCACTGATCACTGGTCACTGGTCACTGGTCACTGGTCACTGGTCACTGGTCACTGGTCACTGGTCACTGGTCACTGGTCACTGGTCAATGGTCACTATCGCTGGTCAATGGTCACTGTCGCTGGTCACTGGTCACTGGTCACAGTCGCTGGTCACTGGACACTGGTCTCTAGTCACTGGTCACTGGTCACTGGTCGCTGGTCACTGGTCACTGGTCACTGGTCACTGGTCACTGGTCACTGGTCACTGCTAACTGGTCAATGGTCACTGGTCACAGGTCAATGGTCACTGGTCACTGGACACAGGTCACTGGTCACTGGTCACTGGTCACTGGTCACTGGTCACTGGTCACTGGTCACTGGTCACTGCTAACTGGTCAATGGTCACTGTCGCTGGTCACTGGTCACTGGTCACTGGTCAATGGTCACTGGTCACTGGACACAGGTCACTGGTCACTGGTCACTGGTCACTGGTCACTGGTCACTGGTCACTGGTCACTGGTCACTGGTCACTGGTCACTGGTCACTGGTCACTGGTCACTGGTCACTGGTAACTGGTCAATGGTCACTGTCGCTGGTCACTGGTCACTGGTCAATGGTAACTTGTCACTGGGCAGTGGTCAATGGTCACTGGTCACTGGTCACTGGTCGCTGGTCACTGGTCACTGGTCACTGGTCACTGGTCAATGGTCACTGGTCACTGGTCACTGGTCAATGGTCACTATCGCTGGTCAATGGTCATTGTCGCTGGTCACTGGTCATTGGTCTCTTGTCACTGGTCACTGGTCACTGGTCTCTGGTCACTGGTCACTGGTCACAGGTCAATGGTCACTGGTCACTGGACACAGGTCACTTGTCACTGGTCACTGGTCACTGGTCACTGGTCACAAGTCACTGGTCACTTGTCACTGGTCACTGGTCACTAGTAACTGGTCAATGGTCACTGTCGCTGGTCAATGGTCACTGTCGCTGGTCAATGGTCACTGTCGCTGGTCAATGGTCACTGTCGCTGGTCACTGGTCACAGGTCACTGGTCACAAAGCACTGGTTACTTGTCACTGGTCAGTGGCCACTGGTCGCTGGTCACTTGTCACTGGTCACTGGTCACTGGTCACTGGTCACTAGTCACAAGTCACTGGTCACTGGTCACTTGTCATTGGTCACTGGTCACTGGTCACTGGTCACTGGTCACTGGTCAATGGTCACTGTCGCTGGTCACTGGTCACTGGTCACTGATCACTGATCACTGGTCACTGGTCACTGGTCACTGGTCACTGGTCACTGGTCAATGGTCACTATCGCTGGTCAATGGTCACTGTCGCTGGTCACTGGTCACTGGTCACAGTCGCTGGTCACTGGACACTGGTCTCTAGTCACTGGTCACTGGTCACTGGTCGCTGGTCACTGGTCACTTGTCACTGGTCAGTGGCCACTGGTCGCTGGTCACTTGTCACTGGTCACTGGTCACTGGTCACTGGTCACAAGTCACTGGTCACTGGTCACTGGTCACTGGTCACTGGTCACTGGTCACTGGTCACTGGTCACTGGTCACTGGTCACTGGTCACTGGTCAATGGTCACTGTCGCTGGTCACTGGTCACTGGTCACAGGTCAATGGTCACTGTCGCTGGTCACTGGTCACTGGTCACTGATCACTGGTCACTGGTCACTGGTCACTGGTCACTGGTCAATGGTCACTGTCGCTGGTCAATGGTCACTGTCGCTGGTCACTGGTCACTGGTCACTTGTCACTGGTCACTGGTCACTGGTCACTGGTCACTGGTCACTGGTCACTGGTCAATGGTCACTGTCGCTGGTCACTGGACACTGGTCACTGGTCACTGGTCACTGGTCAATGGTCACTATCGCTGGTCAATGGTCATTGTCGCTGGTCACTGGTCATTGGTCACTGGTCAATGGTCACTGGTCAATGGTCACATTCGCTGGTCAATGGTCACTGTCGCTGGTCACTGGTCACTGGTCACTGGTCACTGGTAACTGGTCAATGGTCACTGTAGCTGGTCACTGGTCACTGGTCACTGGTCACTGGTCAATGGTAACTTGTCACTGGGCAGTGGTCAATGGTCACTGGTCACTGGTCACTGGTCACTGGTCACTGGTCACAGGTCAATGGTCACTGGTCACTGGACACAGGTCACTGGTCACTGGTCACTGGTCACTGGTCACTGGTCACTGGTCACTGGTCACTGGTCACTGGTCACTGCTAACTGGTCAATGGTCACTGTCGCTGGTCACTGGTCACTGGTCACTGGTCAATGGTCACTGGTCACTGGACACAGGTCACTGGTCACTGGTCACTGGTCACTGGTCACTGGTCACTGGTCACTGGTCACTGGTCACTGGTCACTGGTCACTGGTCACTGGTCACTGGTCACTGGTCACTGGTCAATGGTCACTGGTCACTGGTCACTGGTCACTGGTCAATGGTAACTTGTCACTGGGCAGTGGTCAATGGTCACTGGTCACTGGTCACTGGTCGCTGGTCACTGGTCACTGGTCACTGGTCACTGGTCAATGGTCACTGGTCACTGGTCACTGGTCAATGGTCACTATCGCTGGTCAATGGTCATTGTCGCTGGTCACTGGTCATTGGTCTCTTGTCACTGGTCACTGGTCACTGGTCACTGGTCACTGGTCACTGGTCACAGGTCAATGGTCACTGGTCACTGGACACAGGTCACTTGTCACTGGTCACTGGTCACTGGTCACTGGTCACAAGTCACTGGTCACTTGTCACTGGTCACTGGTCACTAGTAACTGGTCAATGGTCACTGTCGCTGGTCAATGGTCACTGTCGCTGGTCACTGGTCACTGGTCACTGGTCACTGGTCACTTGTCACTGGTCAGTGGCCACTGGTCGCTGGTCACTTGTCACTGGTCACTGGTCACTGGTCACTGGTCACTGGTCACAAGTCACTGGTCACTGGTCACTGGTCACTGGTCACTGGTCACTGGTCACTGGTCACTGGTCACGGGTCAATGGTCACTGTCGCTGGTAAATGGTCACTGTCGCTGGTCAATGGTCAGTGTCGCTGGTCACTGGTCACTATTCGCTGGTCACTGGTCACTGGTCACTGTCGCTGGTCACTGGTCACTGGTCACAAGTCACTGGTCACTTGTCACTGGTCACTGGTCACTGGTCACTGGTCACTGGTCACTGGTCAATGGTCACTGTCGCTGGTCAATGGTCACTGTCGCTGGTCAATGGTCACTCGCTGGTCACTGGTCACAGGTCACTGGTCACAAAGCACTGGTTACTTGTCACTGGTCAGTGGCCACTGGTCGCTGGTCACTTGTCACTGGTCACTGGTCACTGGTCACTGGTCACTAGTCACAAGTCACTGGTCACTGGTCACTTGTCATTGGTCACTGGTCACTGGTCACTGGTCACTGGTCACTGGTCACTGGTCAATGGTCACTGTCGCTGGTCACTGGTCACTGGTCACTGATCACTGATCACTGGTCACTGGTCACTGGTCACTGGTCACTGGTCACTGGTCAATGGTCACTATCGCTGGTCAATGGTCACTGTCGCTGGTCACTGGTCACTGGTCACAGTCGCTGGTCACTGGACACTGGTCTCTAGTCACTGGTCACTGGTCACTGGTCGCTGGTCACTGGTCACTTGTCACTGGTCAGTGGCCACTGGTCGCTGGTCACTTGTCACTGGTCACTGGTCACTGGTCACAAGTCACTGGTCACTGGTCACTGGTCACTGGTCACTGGTCACTGGTGACTGGTCACTGGTCACTGGTCACTGGTCACTGGTCACTGGTCACTGGTCACTGGTCAATGGTCACTGTCGCTGGTCACTGGTCACTGGTCACAGGTCAATGGTCACTGTCGCTGGTCACTGGTCACTGGTCACTGATCACTGGTCACTGGTCACTGGTCACTGGTCACTGGTCAATGGTCACTATCGCTGGTCAATGGTCACTGTCGCTGGTCACTGGTCACTGGTCACTTGTCACTGGTCACTGGTCACTGGTCACTGGTCACTGGTCACTGGTCACTGGTCACTGGTCAATGGTCACTGTCGCTGGTCACTGGACACTGGTCACTGGTCACTGGTCAATGGTCACTGGTCACTGGTCACTGGTCAATGGTCACTATCGCTGGTCAATGGTCATTGTCGCTGGTCACTGGTCGTTGGTCACTGGTCAATGGTCACTGGTCAATGGTCACATTCGCTGGTCAATGGTCACTGTCGCTGGTCACTGGTCACTGGTCACTGGTCACTGGTAACTGGTCAATGGTCACTGTAGCTGGTCACTGGTCACTGGTCACTGGTCACTGGTCAATGGTAACTTGTCACTGGGCAGTGGTCAATGGTCACTGGTCACTGGTCACTGGTCACAAAGCACTGGTTACTTGTCACTTGTCAGTGGCCACTGGTCGCTGGTCACTTGTCACTGGTCACTGGTCACTGGTCACTGGTCACTAGTCACAAGTCACTGGTCACTGGTCACTTGTCATTGGTCACTGTTCACTGGTCACTGGTCACTGCTAACTTGTCAATGGTCACTGTCGCTGGTCACTGGTCACTGGTCACTGGACACAGGTCACTGGTCACTGGTCACTGGTCACTGGTCACTGGTCACTGGTCACTGGTCACTGGTCACTGGTCACTGGTCACTGGTCACAAAGCACTGGTTACTTGTCACTTGTCTGTGGCCACTGGTCGCTGGTCACTTGTCACTGGTCACTGGTCACTGGTCACTGGTCACTAGTCACAAGTCACTGGTCACTGGTCACTTGTCATTGGTCACTGTTCACTGGTCACTGGTCACTGGTCACTGGTCAATGGTCACTGTCGCTGGTTACTGGTCACTGGTCACTGATCACTGATCACTGGTCACTGGTCACTGGTCACTGGTCACTGGTCACTGGTCACTGGTCACTGGTCACTGGTCACTGGTCACTGGTCACTGGTCAATGGTCACTATCGCTGGTCAATGGTCACTGTCGCTGGTCACTGGTCACTGGTCACAGTCGCTGGTCACTGGACACTGGTCTCTAGTCACTGGTCACTGGTCACTGGTCGCTGGTCACTGGTCACTTGTCACTGGTCAGTGGCCACTGGTCGCTGGTCACTTGTCACTGGTCACTGGTCACTGGTCACTGGTCAATGGTCACTGTCGCTGGTCAATGGTCACTGTCGCTGGTCAATGGTCACTGTCGCTGGTCACTGGTCACTGGTCACTGGTCACTGGTCACTGGTCACTGGTCACTAGTCACAAGTCACTGGTCACTGGTCACTTGTCATTGGTCACTGTTCACTGGTCACTGGTCACTGGTCACTGGTCAATGGTCACTGTCGCTGGTTACTGGTCACTGGTCACTGATCACTGATCACTGGTCACTGGTCACTGGTCACTGGTCACTGGTCACTGGTCACTGGTCACTGGTCACTGGTCACTGGTCACTGGTCACTGGTCAATGGTCACTATCGCTGGTCAATGGTCACTGTCGCTGGTCACTGGTCACTGGTCACAGTCGCTGGTCACTGGACACTGGTCTCTAGTCACTGGTCACTGGTCACTGGTCGCTGGTCACTGGTCACTTGTCACTGGTCAGTGGCCACTGGTCGCTGGTCACTTGTCACTGGTCACTGGTCACTGGTCACTGGTCAATGGTCACTATTCGCTGGTCACTGGTCACTGGTCACTGTCGCTGGTCACTGGTCACTGGTCACAAGTCACTGGTCACTTGTCACTGGTCACTGGTCACTGGTCACTGGTCACTGGTCACTGGTCAATGGTCACTGTCGCTGGTCAATGGTCACTGTCGCTGGTCAATGGTCACTGTCGCTGGTCACTGGTCACAGGTCACTGGTCACAAAGCACTGGTTACTTGTCACTGGTCAGTGGCCACTGGTCGCTGGTCACTTGTCACTGGTCACTGGTCACTGGTCACTGGTCACTAGTCACAAGTCACTGGTCACTGGTCACTTGTCATTGGTCACTGGTCACTGGTCACTGGTCACTGGTCACTGGTCAATGGTCACTGTCGCTGGTCACTGGTCACTGGTCACTGATCACTGATCACTGGTCACTGGTCACTGGTCACTGGTCACTGGTCACTGGTCAATGGTCACTATCGCTGGTCAATGGTCACTGTCGCTGGTCACTGGTCACTGGTCACAGTCGCTGGTCACTGGACACTGGTCTCTAGTCACTGGTCACTGGTCACTGGTCGCTGGTCACTGGTCACTTGTCACTGGTCAGTGGCCACTGGTCGCTGGTCACTTGTCACTGGTCACTGGTCACTGGTCACTGGTCACAAGTCACTGGTCACTGGTCACTGGTCACTGGTCACTGGTCACTGGTGACTGGTCACTGGTCACTGGTCACTGGTCACTGGTCACTGGTCACTGGTCACTGGTCAATGGTCACTGTCGCTGGTCACTGGTCACTGGTCACAGGTCAATGGTCACTGTCGCTGGTCACTGGTCACTGGTCACTGATCACTGGTCACTGGTCACTGGTCACTGGTCACTGGTCAATGGTCACTATCGCTGGTCAATGGTCACTGTCGCTGGTCACTGGTCACTGGTCACTTGTCACTGGTCACTGGTCACTGGTCACTGGTCACTGGTCACTGGTCAATGGTCACTGTCGCTGGTCACTGGACACTGGTCACTGGTCACTGGTCAATGGTCACTGGTCACTGGTCACTGGTCAATGGTCACTATCGCTGGTCAATGGTCATTGTCGCTGGTCACTGGTCGTTGGTCACTGGTCAATGGTCACTGGTCAATGGTCACATTCGCTGGTCAATGGTCACTGTCGCTGGTCACTGGTCACTGGTCACTGGTCACTGGTAACTGGTCAATGGTCACTGTAGCTGGTCACTGGTCACTGGTCACTGGTCACTGGTCAATGGTAACTTGTCACTGGGCAGTGGTCAATGGTCACTGGTCACTGGTCACTGGTCACTGGTCACTGGTCACAGGTCAATGGTCACTGGTCACTGGACACAGGTCACTGGTCACTGGTCACTGGTCACTGGTCACTGGTCACTGGTCACTGGTCACTGGTCACTGCTAACTGGTCAATGGTCACTGTCGCTGGTCACTGGTCACTGGTCACTGGACACAGGTCACTGGTCACTGGTCACTGGTCACTGGTCACTGGTCACTGGTCACTGGTCACTGGTCACTGGTCACTGGTCACAAAGCACTGGTTACTTGTCACTTGTCAGTGGCCACTGGTCGCTGGTCACTTGTCACTGGTCACTGGTCACTGGTCACTGGTCACTAGTCACAAGTCACTGGTCACTGGTCACTTGTCATTGGTCACTGTTCACTGGTCACTGGTCACTGGTCACTGGTCAATGGTCACTGTCGCTGGTTACTGGTCACTGGTCACTGATCACTGATCACTGGTCACTGGTCACTGGTCACTGGTCACTGGTCACTGGTCACTGGTCACTGGTCACTGGTCACTGGTCACTGGTCAATGGTCACTATCGCTGGTCAATGGTCACTGTCGCTGGTCACTGGTCACTGGTCACAGTCGCTGGTCACTGGACACTGGTCTCTAGTCACTGGTCACTGGTCACTGGTCGCTGGTCACTGGTCACTTGTCACTGGTCAGTGGCCACTGGTCGCTGGTCACTTGTCACTGGTCACTGGTCACTGGTCACTGGTCAATGGTCACTGTCGCTGGTCAATGGTCACTGTCGCTGGTCAATGGTCACTGTCGCTGGTCACTGGTCACTGGTCACTGGTCACAAAGCACTGGTTACTTGTCACTGGTCAGTGGCCACTGGTCGCTGGTCACTTGTCACTGGTCACTGGTCACTGGTCACTGGTCACTGGTCACTGGTCACTGGTCAATGGTCACTGTCGCTGGTCACTGGACACTGGTCACTGGTCACTGGTCAATGGTCACTGGTCACTGGTCACTGGTCACTGGTCACTATCGCTGGTCAATGGTCATTGTCGCTGCTCACTGGTCATTGGTCACTGGTCACTGGTCACTGGTCACTGGTCAATGGTCACTGTCGCTGGTCACTGGTCACTGGTCACTGATCACTGATCACTGGTCACTGGTCACTGGTCACTGGTCACTGGTCACTGGTCACTGGTCACTGGTCACTGGTCACTGGTCACTGGTCAATGGTCACTATCGCTGGTCAATGGTCACTGTCGCTGGTCACTGGTCACTGGTCACAGTCGCTGGTCACTGGACACTGGTCTCTAGTCACTGGTCACTGGTCACTGGTCGCTGGTCACTGGTCACTGGTCACTGGTCACTGGTCACTGGTCACTGGTCACTGCTAACTGGTCAATGGTCACTGGTCACAGGTCAATGGTCACTGGTCACTGGACACAGGTCACTGGTCACTGGTCACTGGTCACTGGTCACTGGTCACTGGTCACTGGTCACTGGTCACTGCTAACTGGTCAATGGTCACTGTCGCTGGTCACTGGTCACTGGTCACTGGTCAATGGTCACTGGTCACTGGACACAGGTCACTGGTCACTGGTCACTGGTCACTGGTCACTGGTCACTGGTCACTGGTCACTGGTCACTGGTCACTGGTCACTGGTCACTGGTCACTGGTCACTGGTAACTGGTCAATGGTCACTGTCGCTGGTCACTGGTCACTGGTCAATGGTAACTTGTCACTGGGCAGTGGTCAATGGTCACTGGTCACTGGTCACTGGTCGCTGGTCACTGGTCACTGGTCACTGGTCACTGGTCAATGGTCACTGGTCACTGGTCACTGGTCAATGGTCACTATCGCTGGTCAATGGTCATTGTCGCTGGTCACTGGTCATTGGTCTCTTGTCACTGGTCACTGGTCACTGGTCTCTGGTCACTGGTCACTGGTCACAGGTCAATGGTCACTGGTCACTGGACACAGGTCACTTGTCACTGGTCACTGGTCACTGGTCACTGGTCACAAGTCACTGGTCACTTGTCACTGGTCACTGGTCACTAGTAACTGGTCAATGGTCACTGTCGCTGGTCAATGGTCACTGTCGCTGGTCAATGGTCACTGTCGCTGGTCAATGGTCACTGTCGCTGGTCACTGGTCACAGGTCACTGGTCACAAAGCACTGGTTACTTGTCACTGGTCAGTGGCCACTGGTCGCTGGTCACTTGTCACTGGTCACTGGTCACTGGTCACTGGTCACTAGTCACAAGTCACTGGTCACTGGTCACTTGTCATTGGTCACTGGTCACTGGTCACTGGTCACTGGTCACTGGTCAATGGTCACTGTCGCTGGTCACTGGTCACTGGTCACTGATCACTGATCACTGGTCACTGGTCACTGGTCACTGGTCACTGGTCACTGGTCAATGGTCACTATCGCTGGTCAATGGTCACTGTCGCTGGTCACTGGTCACTGGTCACAGTCGCTGGTCACTGGACACTGGTCTCTAGTCACTGGTCACTGGTCACTGGTCGCTGGTCACTGGTCACTTGTCACTGGTCAGTGGCCACTGGTCGCTGGTCACTTGTCACTGGTCACTGGTCACTGGTCACTGGTCACAAGTCACTGGTCACTGGTCACTGGTCACTGGTCACTGGTCACTGGTCACTGGTCACTGGTCACTGGTCACTGGTCACTGGTCACTGGTCAATGGTCACTGTCGCTGGTCACTGGTCACTGGTCACAGGTCAATGGTCACTGTCGCTGGTCACTGGTCACTGGTCACTGATCACTGGTCACTGGTCACTGGTCACTGGTCACTGGTCAATGGTCACTATCGCTGGTCAATGGTCACTGTCGCTGGTCACTGGTCACTGGTCACTTGTCACTGGTCACTGGTCACTGGTCACTGGTCACTGGTCACTGGTCACTGGTCAATGGTCACTGTCGCTGGTCACTGGACACTGGTGACTGGTCACTGGTCACTGGTCAATGGTCACTATCGCTGGTCAATGGTCATTGTCGCTGGTCACTGGTCATTGGTCACTGGTCAATGGTCACTGGTCAATGGTCACATTCGCTGGTCAATGGTCACTGTCGCTGGTCACTGGTCACTGGTCACTGGTCACTGGTAACTGGTCAATGGTCACTGTAGCTGGTCACTGGTCACTGGTCACTGGTCACTGGTCAATGGTAACTTGTCACTGGGCAGTGGTCAATGGTCACTGGTCACTGGTCACTGGTCACTGGTCACTGGTCACAGGTCAATGGTCACTGGTCACTGGACACAGGTCACTGGTCACTGGTCACTGGTCACTGGTCACTGGTCACTGGTCACTGGTCACTGGTCACTGGTCACTGCTAACTGGTCAATGGTCACTGTCGCTGGTCACTGGTCACTGGTCACTGGTCAATGGTCACTGGTCACTGGACACAGGTCACTGGTCACTGGTCACTGGTCACTGGTCACTGGTCACTGGTCACTGGTCACTGGTCACTGGTCACTGGTCACTGGTCACTGGTCACTGGTCACTGGTCACTGGTCAATGGTCACTGGTCACTGGTCACTGGTCACTGGTCAATGGTAACTTGTCACTGGGCAGTGGTCAATGGTCACTGGTCACTGGTCACTGGTCGCTGGTCACTGGTCACTGGTCACTGGTCACTGGTCAATGGTCACTGGTCACTGGTCACTGGTCAATGGTCACTATCGCTGGTCAATGGTCATTGTCGCTGGTCACTGGTCATTGGTCTCTTGTCACTGGTCACTGGTCACTGGTCACTGGTCACTGGTCACTGGTCACAGGTCAATGGTCACTGGTCACTGGACACAGGTCACTTGTCACTGGTCACTGGTCACTGGTCACTGGTCACAAGTCACTGGTCACTTGTCACTGGTCACTGGTCACTAGTAACTGGTCAATGGTCACTGTCGCTGGTCAATGGTCACTGTCGCTGGTCACTGGTCACTGGTCACTGGTCACTGGTCACTTGTCACTGGTCAGTGGCCACTGGTCGCTGGTCACTTGTCACTGGTCACTGGTCACTGGTCACTGGTCACTGGTCACAAGTCACTGGTCACTGGTCACTGGTCACTGGTCACTGGTCACTGGTCACTGGTCACTGGTCACGGGTCAATGGTCACTGTCGCTGGTAAATGGTCACTGTCGCTGGTCAATGGTCAGTGTCGCTGGTCACTGGTCACTATTCGCTGGTCACTGGTCACTGGTCACTGTCGCTGGTCACTGGTCACTGGTCACAAGTCACTGGTCACTTGTCACTGGTCACTGGTCACTGGTCACTGGTCACTGGTCACTGGTCAATGGTCACTGTCGCTGGTCAATGGTCACTGTCGCTGGTCAATGGTCACTGTCGCTGGTCACTGGTCACAGGTCACTGGTCACAAAGCACTGGTTACTTGTCACTGGTCAGTGGCCACTGGTCGCTGGTCACTTGTCACTGGTCACTGGTCACTGGTCACTGGTCACTAGTCACAAGTCACTGGTCACTGGTCACTTGTCATTGGTCACTGGTCACTGGTCACTGGTCACTGGTCACTGGTCAATGGTCACTGTCGCTGGTCACTGGTCACTGGTCACTGATCACTGATCACTGGTCACTGGTCACTGGTCACTGGTCACTGGTCACTGGTCAATGGTCACTATCGCTGGTCAATGGTCACTGTCGCTGGTCACTGGTCACTGGTCACAGTCGCTGGTCACTGGACACTGGTCTCTAGTCACTGGTCACTGGTCACTGGTCGCTGGTCACTGGTCACTTGTCACTGGTCAGTGGCCACTGGTCGCTGGTCACTTGTCACTGGTCACTGGTCACTGGTCACTGGTCACAAGTCACTGGTCACTGGTCACTGGTCACTGGTCACTGGTCACTGGTGACTGGTCACTGGTCACTGGTCACTGGTCACTGGTCACTGGTCACTGGTCACTGGTCAATGGTCACTGTCGCTGGTCACTGGTCACTGGTCACAGGTCAATGGTCACTGTCGCTGGTCACTGGTCACTGGTCACTGATCACTGGTCACTGGTCACTGGTCACTGGTCACTGGTCAATGGTCACTATCGCTGGTCAATGGTCACTGTCGCTGGTCACTGGTCACTGGTCACTTGTCACTGGTCACTGGTCACTGGTCACTGGTCACTGGTCACTGGTCACTGGTCACTGGTCAATGGTCACTGTCGCTGGTCACTGGACACTGGTCACTGGTCACTGGTCAATGGTCACTGGTCACTGGTCACTGGTCAATGGTCACTATCGCTGGTCAATGGTCATTGTCGCTGGTCACTGGTCGTTGGTCACTGGTCAATGGTCACTGGTCAATGGTCACATTCGCTGGTCAATGGTCACTGTCGCTGGTCACTGGTCACTGGTCACTGGTCACTGGTAACTGGTCAATGGTCACTGTAGCTGGTCACTGGTCACTGGTCACTGGTCACTGGTCAATGGTAACTTGTCACTGGGCAGTGGTCAATGGTCACTGGTCACTGGTCACTGGTCACAAAGCACTGGTTACTTGTCACTTGTCAGTGGCCACTGGTCGCTGGTCACTTGTCACTGGTCACTGGTCACTGGTCACTGGTCACTAGTCACAAGTCACTGGTCACTGGTCACTTGTCATTGGTCACTGTTCACTGGTCACTGGTCACTGCTAACTGGTCAATGGTCACTGTCGCTGGTCACTGGTCACTGGTCACTGGACACAGGTCACTGGTCACTGGTCACTGGTCACTGGTCACTGGTCACTGGTCACTGGTCACTGGTCACTGGTCACTGGTCACTGGTCACAAAGCACTGGTTACTTGTCACTTGTCAGTGGCCACTGGTCGCTGGTCACTTGTCACTGGTCACTGGTCACTGGTCACTGGTCACTAGTCACAAGTCACTGGTCACTGGTCACTTGTCATTGGTCACTGTTCACTGGTCAATGGTCGCTGGTCACTGGTCACTTGTCACTGGTCAGTGGCCACTGGTCGCTGGTCACTTGTCACTGGTCACTGGTCACTGGTCACTGGTCACAAGTCACTGGTCACTGGTCACTGGTCACTGGTCACTGGTCACTGGTCACTGGTCACTGGTCACTGGTCACTGGTCACTGGTCACTGGTCACTGGTCACTGGTCACTGGTCACTGGTCACTGGTCACTGGTCAATGGTCACTGTCGCTGGTCACTGGTCACTGGTCACAGGTCAATGGTCACATTCGCTGGTCAATGGTCACTGTCGCTGGTCACTGGTCACTGGTCACTGGTCACTGGTCACTGGTAACTGGTCAATGGTCACTGTAGCTGGTCACTGGTCACTGGTCACTGGTCACTGGTCAATGGTCACTGTCGCTGGTCAATGGTCACTGTCGCTGGTCAATGGTCACTGTCGCTGGTCACTGGTCACTGGTCACTGGTCACAAAGCACTGGTTACTTGTCACTGGTCAGTGGCCACTGGTCGCTGGTCACTTGTCACTGGTCACTGGTCACTGGTCACTGGTCACTGGTCACAGGTCAATGGTCACTGGTCACTGGACACAGGTCACTGGTCACTGGTCACTGGTCACTGGTCACTGGTCACTGGTCACTGGTCACTGGTCACTGCTAACTGGTCAATGGTCACTGTCGCTGGTCACTGGTCACTGGTCACTGGTCACTGGTCAATGGTAACTTGTCACTGGGCTGTGGTCAATGGTCACTGGTCACTGGTCACTGGTCACTGGTCACAGGTCAATGGTCACTGGTCACTGGACACAGCTCACTGGTCACTGGTCACTGGTCACTGGTCACTGTTCACTGGTCACTGGTCACTGGTCAATGGTCACTGGTCACTGGTCACTGGTCACAGGTCAATGGTCACTGGTCACTGGTCACTGGTCAATGGTCACTGTCGCTGGTCACTGGTCACTGGTCACTGGTCACTGGTCACTGGTCACTGGTAACTGGTCAATGGCCACTGTCGCTGGTCACTGGTCAATGGTAACCTGTCACTGGGCAGTGGTCAATGGTCACTGGTCACTGGTCACTGGTCACAGGTCACTGGTCACTGGTCACTGGTCACTGGTCACTGGTCAATGGTCACTGGTCACTGGACACAGGTCACTGGTCACTGGTCACTGGTCACTGGTCACTGTTCACTGGTCACTGGTCACTGGTCAATGGTCACTGGTCACTGGTCACTGGTCAATGGTCACTGTCGCTGGTCACTGGTCACTGGTCACAGGTCAATGGTCACTGGTCACTGGTCACTGGTCACTGGTCAATGGTCACTGTCGCTGGTCACTGGTCACTGGTCACTGGTCACTGGTCAATGGTCACTATCGCTGGTCAATGGTCAATGTCGCTGGTCACTGGTCATTGGTCACTTGTCACTGGTCACTGGTCACTGGTCACTGGTCACTGGTCACTGGTCACTGGTCACTGGTCACAGGTCAATGGTCACTGGTCACTGGTCACTGGTCACTGGTCACTGGTCACTGGTCACTGGTAACTGGTCAATGGCCACTGTCGCTGGTCACTGGTCAATGGTAACCTGTCACTGGGCAGTGGTCAATGGTCACTGGTCACTGGTCACTGGTCACTGGTCTCAGGTCAATGGTCACTGGTCACTGGACACAGGTCACTGGTCACTGGTCACTGGTCACTGGTCACTGGTCAATGGTCACTGGTCAATGGTCACTGTCGCTGGTCACTGGTCACTGGTCACTGATCACTGATCACTGGTCACTGGTCACTGGTCACTGGTCAATGGTCACTGTCGCTGGTCACTGGTCACTGGTCACAGTCGCTGGTCACTGGACACTGGTCTCTAGTCACTGGTCACTGGTCACTGGTCGCTGGTCACTGGTCACTTGTCACTGGTCAGTGGCCACTGGTCGCTGGTCACTTGTCACTGGTCACTGGTCACTGGTCACTGGTCACAAGTCACTGGTCACTGGTCACTGGTCACTGGTCACTGGTCACTGGTCACTGGTCACTGGTCACTGGTCACTGGTCACTGGTCACTGGTCACTGGTCAATGGTCACTGTCGCTGGTCACTGGTCACTGGTCACAGGTCAATGGTCACTGTCGCTGGTCACTGGTCACTGGTCACTGATCACTGGTCAATGGTCACTATCGCTGGTCAATGGTCACTGTCGCTGGTCACTGGTCACTGGTCACTGGTCAATGGTCACTTGTCCCTGGGCAGTGGTCACTGGTAACTGGTCAATGGTCACTGTCGCTGGTCACTGGTCAATGGTCACTGGTCACTGGTCACTGGTCAATGGTCACTGTCGCTGGTCACTGGTCACTGGTCACTGATCACTGATCACTGGTCACTGGTCACTGGTCACTGGTCACTGGTCACTGGTCAATGGTCACTATCGCTGGTCAATGGTCACTGTCGCTGGTCACTGGTCACTGGTCACAGTCGCTGGTCACTGGACACTGGTCTCTAGTCACTGGTCACTGGTCACTGGTCGCTGGTCACTGGTCACTTGTCACTGGTCAGTGGCCACTGGTCGCTGGTCACTTGCCACTGGTCACTGGTCACTGGTCACTGGTCACAAGTCACTGGTCACTGGTCACTGGTCACTGGTCACTGGTCACTGGTCACTGGTCACTGGTCACTGGTCACTGGTCACTGGTCACTGGTCACTGGTCACTGGTCAATGGTCACTGTCGCTGGTCACTGGTCACTGGTCACAGGTCAATGGTCACTGTCGCTGGTCACTGGTCACTGGTCAATGGTAACTTGTCACTGGGCAGTGGTCAATGGTCACAGGTCATTGGTCACTGGTCACTGGTCACCGGTCACAGGTCAATGGTCACTGGTCACTGGACACAGGTCACTGGTCACTGGTCACTGGTCACTGGTCACTGGTCACTGGTCACTGGTCACTGGTCACTGGTCACTGCTAACTGGTCAATGGTCACTGTCGCTGGTCACTGGTCACTGGTCACTGGTCAATGGTCACTGGTCACTGGACACAGGTCACTGGTCACTGGTCACTGGTCACTGGTCACTGGTCACTGGTCACTGGTCACTGGTCACTGGTCACTGGTCACTGGTCACTGGTCACTGGTCACTGGTAACTGGTCAATGGTCACTGTCGCTGGTCACTGGTCACTGGTCAATGGTAACTTGTCACTGGGCAGTGGTCAATGGTCACTGGTCACTGGTCACTGGTCGCTGGTCACTGGTCACTGGTCACTGGTCACTGGTCAATGGTCACTGGTCACTGGTCACTGGTCAATGGTCACTATCGCTGGTCAATGGTCATTGTCGCTGGTCACTGGTCATTGGTCTCTTGTCACTGGTCACTGGTCACTGGTCACTGGTCACTGGTCACTAGTCACAGGTCAATGGTCACTGGTCACTGGACACAGGTCACTTGTCACTGGTCACTGGTCACTGGTCACTGGTCACAAGTCACTGGTCACTTGTCACTGGTCACTGGTCACTAGTAACTGGTCAATGGTCACTGTCGCTGGTCAATGGTCACTGTCGCTGGTCACTGGTCACTGGTCACTGGTCACTGGTCACTTGTCACTGGTCAGTGGCCACTGGTCGCTGGTCACTTGTCACTTGTCACTGGTCACTGGTCACTGGTCACTGGTCACAAGTCACTGTTCACTGGTCACTGGTCACTGGTCACTGGTCACTGGTCACTGGTCACTGTTCACAGGTCAATGGTCACTGTCGCTGGTAAATGGTCACTGTCGCTGGTCAATGGTCAGTGTCGCTGGTCACTGGTCACAATTCGCTGGTCACTGGTCACTGGTCACTGTCGCTGGTCACTGGTCACTGGTCACTGGTCACTGGTCACTGGTCACAAGTCACTGGTCACTCGTCACTGGTCACTGGTCACTGGTCACTGGTCACTGGTCAATGGTCACTGTCGCTGGTCAATGGTCACTGTCGCTGGTCAATGGTCACTGTCGCTGGTCACTGGTCACTGGTCACTGGTCACAAAGCACTGGTTACTTGTCACTGGTCAGTGGCCACTGGTCGCTGGTCACTTGTCACTGGTCACTGGTCACTGGTCACTGGTCACTAGTCACACGTCACTGGTCACTGGTCACTTGTCATTGGTCACTGTTCACTGGGCACTGGTCACTGGTCACTGGTCAATGGTCACTGTCGCTGGTCACTGGTCACTGGTCACTGATCACTGATCACTGGTCACTGGTCACTGGTCACTGGTCACTGGTCACTGGTCACTGGTCACTGGTCAATGGTCACTATCGCTGGTCAATGGTCACTGTCGCTGGTCACTGGTCACTGGTCACAGTCGCTTGTCACTGGACACTGGTCTCTAGTCACTGGTCACTGGTCAATGGTCGCTGGTCACTGGTCACTTGTCACTGGTCAGTGGCCACTGGTCGCTGGTCACTTGTCACTGGTCACTGGTCACTGGTCACTGGTCACAAGTCACTGGTCACTGGTCACTGGTCACTGGTCACTGGTCACTGGTCACTGGTCACTGGTCACTGGTCACTGGTCACTGGTCACTGGTCACTGGTCACTGGTCACTGGTCACTGGTCAATGGTCACTGTCGCTGGTCACTGGTCACTGGTCACAGGTCAATGGTCACATTCGCTGGTCAATGGTCACTGTCGCTGGTCACTGGTCACTGGTCACTGGTCACTGGTCACTGGTCACTGGTAACTGGTCAATGGTCACTGTAGCTGGTCACTGGTCACTGGTCACTGGTCACTGGTCAATGGTCACTGTCGCTGGTCAATGGTCACTGTCGCTGGTCAATGGTCACTGTCGCTGGTCACTGGTCACTGGTCACTGGTCACAAAGCACTGGTTACTTGTCACTGGTCAGTGGCCACTGGTCGCTGGTCACTTGTCACTGGTCACTGGTCACTGGTCACTGGTCACTGGTCACAGGTCAATGGTCACTGGTCACTGGACACAGGTCACTGGTCACTGGTCACTGGTCACTGGTCACTGGTCACTGGTCACTGGTCACTGCTAACTGGTCAATGGTCACTGTCGCTGGTCACTGGTCACTGGTCACTGGTCACTGGTCAATGGTAACTTGTCACTGGGCTGTGGTCAATGGTCACTGGTCACTGGTCACTGGTCACTGGTCACAGGTCAATGGTCACTGGTCACTGGACACAGCTCACTGGTCACTGGTCACTGGTCACTGGTCACTGTTCACTGGTCACTGGTCACTGGTCAATGGTCACTGGTCACTGGTCACTGGTCACAGGTCAATGGTCACTGGTCACTGGTCACTGGTCAATGGTCACTGTCGCTGGTCACTGGTCACTGGTCACTGGTCACTGGTCACTGGTAACTGGTCAATGGCCACTGTCGCTGGTCACTGGTCAATGGTAACCTGTCACTGGGCAGTGGTCAATGGTCACTGGTCACTGGTCACTGGTCACTGGTCTCAGGTCAATGGTCACTGGTCACTGGACACAGGTCACTGGTCACTGGTCACTGGTCACTGGTCACTGGTCAATGGTCACTGGTCACTGGACACAGGTCACTGGTCACTGGTCACTGGTCACTGGTCACTGTTCACTGGTCACTGGTCACTGGTCAATGGTCACTGGTCACTGGTCACTGGTCAATGGTCACTGTCGCTGGTCACTGGTCACTGGTCACAGGTCAATGGTCACTGGTCACTGGTCACTGGTCACTGGTCAATGGTCACTGTCGCTGGTCACTGGTCACTGGTCACTGGTCACTGGTCAATGGTCACTATCGCTGGTCAATGGTCAATGTCGCTGGTCACTGGTCATTGGTCACTTGTCACTGGTCACTGGTCACTGGTCACTGGTCACTGGTCACAGGTCAATGGTCACTGGTCACTGGTCACTGGTCACTGGTCACTGGTCACTGGTCACTGGTAACTGGTCAATGGCCACTGTCGCTGGTCACTGGTCAATGGTAACCTGTCACTGGGCAGTGGTCAATGGTCACTGGTCACTGGTCACTGGTCACTGGTCTCAGGTCAATGGTCACTGGTCACTGGACACAGGTCACTGGTCACTGGTCACTGGTCACTGGTCAATGGTCACTGGTCAATGGTCACTGTCGCTGGTCACTGGTCACTGGTCACTGATCACTGATCACTGGTCACTGGTCACTGGTCACTGGTCAATGGTCACTGTCGCTGGTCACTGGTCACTGGTCACAGTCGCTGGTCACTGGACACTGGTCTCTAGTCACTGGTCACTGGTCACTGGTCGCTGGTCACTGGTCACTTGTCACTGGTCAGTGGCCACTGGTCGCTGGTCACTTGTCACTGGTCACTGGTCACTGGTCACTGGTCACAAGTCACTGGTCACTGGTCACTGGTCACTGGTCACTGGTCACTGGTCACTGGTCACTGGTCACTGGTCACTGGTCACTGGTCACTGGTCACTGGTCACTGGTCACTGGTCACTGGTCACTGGTCAATGGTCACTGTCGCTGGTCACTGGTCACTGGTCACAGGTCAATGGTCACTGTCGCTGGTCACTGGTCACTGGTCACTGATCACTGGTCAATGGTCACTATCGCTGGTCAATGGTCACTGTCGCTGGTCACTGGTCACTGGTCACTGGTCAATGGTCACTTGTCCCTGGGCAGTGGTCACTGGTAACTGGTCAATGGTCACTGTCGCTGGTCACTGGTCAATGGTCACTGGTCACTGGACACAGGTCACTGGTCACTGGTCACTGGTCACTGGTCACTGGTCACTGGTCACTGGTCACTGGTCACTGGTCACTGGTCAATGGTAACTTGTCACTGGGCAGTGGTCAATGGTCACTGGTCACTGGTCACTGGTCGCTGGTCACTGGTCACTGGTCACTGGTCACTGGTCAATGGTCACTGGTCACTGGTCAATGGTCACTATCGCTGGTCAATGGTCATTGTCGCTGGTCACTGGTCATTGGTCTCTTGTCACTGGTCACTGGTCACTGGTCACTGGTCACTGGTCACTGGTCACAGGTCAATGGTCACTGGTCACTGGACACAGGTCACTTGTCACTGGTCACTGGTCACTGGTCACTGGTCACAAGTCACTGGTCACTTGTCACTGGTCACTGGTCACTAGTAACTGGTCAATGGTCACTGTCGCTGGTCAATGGTCACTGTCGCTGGTCACTGGTCACTGGTCACTGGTCACTGGTCACTTGTCACTGGTCAGTGGCCACTGGTCGCTGCTCACTTGTCACTGGTCACTGGTCACTGGTCACTGGTCACTGGTCACAAGTCACTGGTCACTGGTCACTGGTCACTGGTCACTGGTCACTGGTCACTGGTCACTGGTCACTGGTCACGGGTCAATGGTCACTGTCGCTGGTAAATGGTCACTGTCGCTGGTCAATGGTCAGTGTCGCTGGTCACTGGTCACTATTCGCTGGTCACTGGTCACTGGTCACTGTCGCTGGTCACTGGTCACTGGTCACAAGTCACTGGTCACTTGTCACTGGTCACTGGTCACTGGTCACTGGTCACTGGTCACTGGTCAATGGTCACTGTCGCTGGTCAATGGTCACTGTCGCTGGTCAATGGTCACTGTCGCTGGTCACTGGTCACAGGTCACTGGTCACAAAGCACTGGTTACTTGTCACTGGTCAGTGGCCACTGGTCGCTGGTCACTTGTCACTGGTCACTGGTCACTGGTCACTGGTCACTAGTCACAAGTCACTGGTCACTGGTCACTTGTCATTGGTCACTGGTCACTGGTCACTGGTCACTGGTCACTGGTCAATGGTCACTGTCGCTGGTCACTGGTCACTGGTCACTGATCACTGATCACTGGTCACTGGTCACTGGTCACTGGTCACTGGTCACTGGTCAATGGTCACTATCGCTGGTCAATGGTCACTGTCGCTGGTCACTGGTCACTGGTCACAGTCGCTGGTCACTGGACACTGGTCTCTAGTCACTGGTCACTGGTCACTGGTCGCTGGTCACTGGTCACTTGTCACTGGTCAGTGGCCACTGGTCGCTGGTCACTTGTCACTGGTCACTGGTCACTGGTCACTGGTCACAAGTCACTGGTCACTGGTCACTGGTCACTGGTCACTGGTCACTGGTCACTGGTCACTGGTCACTGGTCACTGGTCACTGGTCACTGGTCACTGGTCACTGTCGCTGGTCACTGGTCACTGGTCACAGGTCAATGGTCACTGTCGCTGGTCACTGGTCACTGGTCAATGGTAACTTGTCACTGGGCAGTGGTCAATGGTCACAGGTCATTGGTCACTGGTCACTGGTCACAGGTCAATGGTCACTGGTCACTGGACACAGGTCACTGGTCACTGGTCACTGGTCACTGGTCACTGGTCACTGGTCACTGGTCACTGGTCACTGGTCACTGCTAACTGGTCAATGGTCACTGTCGCTGGTCACTGGTCACTGGTCACTGGTCAATGGTCACTGGTCACTGGACACAGGTCACTGGTCACTGGTCACTTGTCACTGGTCACTGGTCACTGGTCACTGGTCACTGGTCACAGGTCAATGGTCACTGGTCACTGGACACAGGTCACTGGTCACTGGTCACTGGTCACTGGTCACTGGTCACTGGTCACTGGTCACTGGTCACTGGTCACTGCTAACTGGTCAATGGTCACTGTCGCTGGTCACTGGTCACTGGTCACTGGTCACTAGTCAATGGTAACTTGTCACTGGGCTGTGGTCAATGGTCACTGGTCACTGGTCACTGGTCACTGGTCACTGGTCACAGGTCAATGGTCACTGGTCACTGGACACAGCTCACTGGTCACTGGTCACTGGTCACTGGTCACTGTTCACTGGTCACTGGTCACTGGTCAATGGTCACTGGTCACTGGTCACTGGTCACAGGTCAATGGTCACTGGTCACTGGTCACTGGTCAATGGTCACTGTCGCTGGTCACTGGTCACTGGTCACTGGTCACTGGTCACTGGTCACTGGTAACTGGTCAATGGCCACTGTCGCTGGTCACTGGTCAATGGTAACCTGTCACTGGGCAGTGGTCAATGGTCACTGGTCACTGGTCACTGGTCACTGGTCTCAGGTCAATGGTCACTGGTCACTGGACACAGGTCACTGGTCACTGGTCACTGGTCACTGGTCACTGGTCAATGGTCACTGGTCACTGGACACAGGTCACTGGTCACTGGTCACTGGTCACTGGTCACTGTTCACTGGTCACTGGTCACTGGTCAATGGTCACTGGTCACTGGTCACTGGTCAATGGTCACTGTCGCTGGTCACTGGTCATTGGTCACAGGTCAATGGTCACTGGTCACTGGTCACTGGTCACTGGTCAATGGTCACTGTCGCTGGTCACTGGTCACTGGTCACTGGTCACTGGTCAATGGTCTCTATCGCTGGTCAATGGTCACTTGTCACTGGTCAGTGGCCACTGGTCGCTGGTCACTTGTCACTGGTCACTGGTCACTGGTCACTGGTCACAAGTCACTGGTCACTGGTCACTGGTCACTGGTCACTGGTCACTGGTCACTGGTCACTGGTCACTGGTCACTGGTCACTGGTCACTGGTCACTGGTCACTGGTCACTGGTCACTGGTCACTGGTCAATGGTCACTGTCGCTGGTCACTGGTCACTGGTCACAGGTCAATGGTCACTGTCGCTGGTCAATGGTTACTGGTCACTGATCACTGGTCAATGGTCACTATCGCTGGTCAATGGTCACTGTCGCTGGTCACTGGTCACTGGTCACTGGTCAATGGTCACTTGTCCCTGGGCAGTGGTCACTGGTAACTGGTCAATGGTCACTGTCGCTGGTCACTGGTCAATGGTCACTGGTCACTGGACACAGGTCACTGGTCACTGGTCACTGGTCACTGGTCACTGGTCACTGGTCACTGGTCACTGGTCACTGGTCACTGGTCAATGGTAACTTGTCACTGGGCAGTGGTCAATGGTCACTGGTCACTGGTCACTGGTCGCTGGTCACTGGTCACTGGTCACTGGTCACTGGTCAATGGTCACTGGTCACTGGTCAATGGTCACTATCGCTGGTCAATGGTCATTGTCGCTGGTCACTGGTCATTGGTCTCTTGTCACTGGTCACTGGTCACTGGTCACTGGTCACTGGTCACTGGTCACAGGTCAATGGTCACTGGTCACTGGACACAGGTCACTTGTCACTGGTCACTGGTCACTGGTCACTGGTCACAAGTCACTGGTCACTTGTCACTGGTCACTGGTCACTAGTAACTGGTCAATGGTCACTGTCGCTGGTCAATGGTCACTGTCGCTGGTCACTGGTCACTGGTCACTGGTCACTGGTCACTTGTCACTGGTCAGTGGCCACTGGTCGCTGCTCACTTGTCACTGGTCACTGGTCACTGGTCACTGGTCACTGGTCACAAGTCACTGGTCACTGGTCACTGGTCACTGGTCACTGGTCACTGGTCACTGGTCACTTGTCACTGGTCAGTGGCCACTGGTCGCTGCTCACTTGTCACTGGTCACTGGTCACTGGTCACTGGTCACTGGTCACAAGTCACTTGTCACTGGTCACTGGTCACTGGTCACTGGTCACAAGTCACTGGTCACTGGTCACTAGTAACTGGTCAATGGTCACTGTCGCTGGTCAATGGTCACTGTCGCTGGTCACTGGTCACTGGTCACTGGTCACTGGTCACTTGTCACTGGTCAGTGGCCACTGGTCGCTGGTCACTTGTCACTGGTCACTGGTCACTGGTCACTGGTCACTGGTCACAAGTCACTGGTCACTGGTCACTGGTCACTGGTCACTGGTCACTGGTCACTGGTCACTGGTCACGGGTCAATGGTCACTGTCGCTGGTAAATGGTCACTGTCGCTGGTCAATGGTCAGTGTCGCTGGTCACTGGTCACTATTCGCTGGTCACTGGTCACTGGTCACTGTCGCTGGTCACTGGTCACTGGTCACAAGTCACTGGTCACTTGTCACTGGTCACTGGTCACTGGTCACTTAATCACTGGACACTGGTCAATGGTCACTGTCGCTGGTCAATGGTCACTGTCGCTGGTCAATGGTCACTGTCGCTGGTCACTGGTCACAGGTCACTGGTCACAAAGCACTGGTTACTTGTCACTGGTCAGTGGCCACTGGTCGCTGGTCACTTGTCACTGGTCACTGGTCACTGGTCACTGGTCACTAGTCACAAGTCACTGGTCACTGGTCACTTGTCATTGGTCACTGGTCACTGGTCACTGGTCACTGGTCACTGGTCAATGGTCACTGTCGCTGGTCACTGGTCACTGGTCACTGATCACTGATCACTGGTCACTGGTCACTGGTCACTGGTCACTGGTCACTGGTCAATGGTCACTATCGCTGGTCAATGGTCACTGTCGCTGGTCACTGGTCACTGGTCACAGTCGCTGGTCACTGGACACTGGTCTCTAGTCACTGGTCACTGGTCACTGGTCGCTGGTCACTGGTCACTTGTCACTGGTCAGTGGCCACTGGTCGCTGGTCACTGGTCAATGGTCACTGTCGCTGGTCACTGGTCACTGGTCACAGGTCAATGGTCACTGTCGCTGGTCACTGGTCACTGGTCACTGATCACTGGTCACTGGTCACTGGTCACTGGTCACTGGTCAATGGTCACTATCGCTGGTCAATGGTCACTGTCGCTGGTCACTGGTCACTGGTCACTTGTCACTGGTCACTGGTCACTGGTCACTGGTCACTGGTCACTGGTCACTGGTCAATGGTCACTGTCGCTGGTCACTGGTCACTGGTCACAGGTCAATGGTCACTGTCGCTGGTCACTGGTCACTGGTCACTGATCACTGGTCACTGGTCACTGGTCACTGGTCACTGGTCAATGGTCACTATCGCTGGTCAATGGTCACTGTCGCTGGTCACTGGTCACTGGTCACTTGTCACTGGTCACTGGTCACTGGTCACTGGTCACTGGTCACTGGTCACTGGTCAATGGTCACTGTCGCTGGTCACTGGACACTGGTCACTGGTCACTGGTCACTGGTCAATGGTCACTATCGCTGGTCAATGGTCATTGTCGCTGGTCACTGGTCATTGGTCACTGGTCAATGGTCACTGGTCAATGGTCACATTCGCTGGTCAATGGTCACTGTCGCTGGTCACTGGTCACTGGTCACTGGTCACTGGTAACTGGTCAATGGTCACTGTAGCTGGTCACTGGTCACTGGTCACTGGTCACTGGTCAATGGTAACTTGTCACTGGGCAGTGGTCAATGGTCACTGGTCACTGGTCACTGGTCACTGGTCACTGGTCACAGGTCAATGGTCACTGGTCACTGGACACAGGTCACTGGTCACTGGTCACTGGTCACTGGTCACTGGTCACTGGTCACTGGTCACTGGTCACTGCTAACTGGTCAATGGTCACTGTCGCTGGTCACTGGTCACTGGTCACAGGTCAATGGTCACTGGTCACTGGTCACTGGTCACTGGTCAATGGTCACTGTCGCTGGTCACTGGTCACTGGTCACTGGTCACTGGTCAATGGTCACTATCGCTGGTCAATGGTCAATGTCGCTGGTCACTGGTCATTGGTCACTTGTCACTGGTCACTGGTCACTGGTCACTGGTCACTGGTCACTGGTCACTGGTCACTGGTCACAGGTCAATGGTCACTGGTCACTGGTCACTGGTCACTGGTCACTGGTCACTGGTCACTGGTAACTGGTCAATGGCCACTGTCGCTGGTCACTGGTCAATGGTAACCTGTCACTGGGCAGTGGTCAATGGTCACTGGTCACTGGTCACTGGTCACTGGTCTCAGGTCAATGGTCACTGGTCACTGGACACAGGTCACTGGTCACTGGTCACTGGTCACTGGTCACTGGTCAATGGTCACTGGTCAATGGTCACTGTCGCTGGTCACTGGTCACTGGTCACTGATCACTGATCACTGGTCACTGGTCACTGGTCACTGGTCAATGGTCACTGTCGCTGGTCACTGGTCACTGGTCACAGTCGCTGGTCACTGGACACTGGTCTCTAGTCACTGGTCACTGGTCACTGGTCGCTGGTCACTGGTCACTTGTCACTGGTCAGTGGCCACTGGTCGCTGGTCACTTGTCACTGGTCACTGGTCACTGGTCACTGGTCACAAGTCACTGGTCACTGGTCACTGGTCACTGGTCACTGGTCACTGGTCACTGGTCACTGGTCACTGGTCACTGGTCACTGGTCACTGGTCACTGGTCACTGGTCAATGGTCACTGTCGCTGGTCACTGGTCACTGGTCACAGGTCAATGGTCACTGTCGCTGGTCACTGGTCACTGGTCACTGATCACTGGTCAATGGTCACTATCGCTGGTCAATGGTCACTGTCGCTGGTCACTGGTCACTGGTCACTGGTCAATGGTCACTTGTCCCTGGGCAGTGGTCACTGGTAACTGGTCAATGGTCACTGTCGCTGGTCACTGGTCAATGGTCACTGGTCACTGGACACAGGTCACTGGTCACTGGTCACTGGTCACTGGTCACTGGTCACTGGTCACTGGTCACTGGTCACTGGTCACTGGTCACTGGTCACTGGTCAATGGTAACTTGTCACTGGGCAGTGGTCAATGGTCACTGGTCACTGGTCACTGGTCGCTGGTCACTGGTCACTGGTCACTGGTCACTGGTCAATGGTCACTGGTCACTGGTCAATGGTCACTATCGCTGGTCAATGGTCATTGTCGCTGGTCACTGGTCATTGGTCTCTTGTCACTGGTCACTGGTCACTGGTCACTGGTCACTGGTCACTGGTCACAGGTCAATGGTCACTGGTCACTGGACACAGGTCACTTGTCACTGGTCACTGGTCACTGGTCACTGGTCACAAGTCACTGGTCACTTGTCACTGGTCACTGGTCACTAGTAACTGGTCAATGGTCACTGTCGCTGGTCAATGGTCACTGTCGCTGGTCACTGGTCACTGGTCACTGGTCACTGGTCACTTGTCACTGGTCAGTGGCCACTGGTCGCTGCTCACTTGTCACTGGTCACTGGTCACTGGTCACTGGTCACTGGTCACAAGTCACTGGTCACTGGTCACTGGTCACTGGTCACTGGTCACTGGTCACTGGTCACTGGTCACTGGTCACGGGTCAATGGTCACTGTCGCTGGTAAATGGTCACTGTCGCTGGTCAATGGTCAGTGTCGCTGGTCACTGGTCACTATTCGCTGGTCACTGGTCACTGGTCACTGTCGCTGGTCACTGGTCACTGGTCACAAGTCACTGGTCACTTGTCACTGGTCACTGGTCACTGGTCACTGGTCACTGGTCACTGGTCAATGGTCACTGTCGCTGGTCAATGGTCACTGTCGCTGGTCAATGGTCACTGTCGCTGGTCACTGGTCACAGGTCACTGGTCACAAAGCACTGGTTACTTGTCACTGGTCAGTGGCCACTGGTCGCTGGTCACTTGTCACTGGTCACTGGTCACTGGTCACTGGTCACTAGTCACAAGTCACTGGTCACTGGTCACTTGTCATTGGTCACTGGTCACTGGTCACTGGTCACTGGTCACTGGTCAATGGTCACTGTCGCTGGTCACTGGTCACTGGTCACTGATCACTGATCACTGGTCACTGGTCACTGGTCACTGGTCACTGGTCACTGGTCAATGGTCACTATCGCTGGTCAATGGTCACTGTCGCTGGTCACTGGTCACTGGTCACAGTCGCTGGTCACTGGACACTGGTCTCTAGTCACTGGTCACTGGTCACTGGTCGCTGGTCACTGGTCACTTGTCACTGGTCAGTGGCCACTGGTCGCTGGTCACTTGTCACTGGTCACTGGTCACTGGTCACTGGTCACAAGTCACTGGTCACTGGTCACTGGTCACTGGTCACTGGTCACTGGTCACTGGTCACTGGTCACTGGTCACTGGTCACTGGTCACTGGTCACTGGTCACTGGTCACTGGTCACTGGTCAATGGTCACTGTCGCTGGTCACTGGTCACTGGTCACAGGTCAATGGTCACTGTCGCTGGTCACTGGTCACTGGTCAATGGTAACTTGTCACTGGGCAGTGGTCAATGGTCACAGGTCATTGGTCACTGGTCACTGGTCACCGGTCACAGGTCAATGGTCACTGGTCACTGGACACAGGTCACTGGTCACTGGTCACTGGTCACTGGTCACTGGTCACTGGTCACTGGTCACTGGTCACTGGTCACTGCTAACTGGTCAATGGTCACTGTCGCTGGTCACTGGTCACTGGTCACTGGTCAATGGTCACTGGTCACTGGACACAGGTCACTGGTCACTGGTCACTGGTCACTGGTCACTGGTCACTGGTCACTGGTCACTGGTCACTGGTCACTGGTCACTGGTCACTGGTCACTGGTCACTGGTAACTGGTCAATGGTCACTGTCGCTGGTCACTGGTCACTGGTCAATGGTAACTTGTCACTGGGCAGTGGTCAATGGTCACTGGTCACTGGTCACTGGTCGCTGGTCACTGGTCACTGGTCACTGGTCACTGGTCAATGGTCACTGGTCACTGGTCACTGGTCAATGGTCACTATCGCTGGTCAATGGTCATTGTCGCTGGTCACTGGTCATTGGTCTCTTGTCACTGGTCACTGGTCACTGGTCACTGGTCACTGGTCACTGGTCACAGGTCAATGGTCACTGGTCACTGGACACAGGTCACTTGTCACTGGTCACTGGTCACTGGTCACTGGTCACAAGTCACTGGTCACTTGTCACTGGTCACTGGTCACTAGTAACTGGTCAATGGTCACTGTCGCTGGTCAATGGTCACTGTCGCTGGTCACTGGTCACTGGTCACTGGTCACTGGTCACTTGTCACTGGTCAGTGGCCACTGGTCGCTGGTCACTTGTCACTTGTCACTGGTCACTGGTCACTGGTCACTGGTCACAAGTCACTGTTCACTGGTCACTGGTCACTGGTCACTGGTCACTGGTCACTGGTCACTGTTCACAGGTCAATGGTCACTGTCGCTGGTAAATGGTCACTGTCGCTGGTCAATGGTCAGTGTCGCTGGTCACTGGTCACAATTCGCTGGTCACTGGTCACTGGTCACTGTCGCTGGTCACTGGTCACTGGTCACTGGTCACTGGTCACTGGTCACAAGTCACTGGTCACTCGTCACTGGTCACTGGTCACTGGTCACTGGTCACTGGTCAATGGTCACTGTCGCTGGTCAATGGTCACTGTCGCTGGTCAATGGTCACTGTCGCTGGTCACTGGTCACTGGTCACTGGTCACAAAGCACTGGTTACTTGTCACTGGTCAGTGGCCACTGGTCGCTGGTCACTTGTCACTGGTCACTGGTCACTGGTCACTGGTCACTAGTCACACGTCACTGGTCACTGGTCACTTGTCATTGGTCACTGTTCACTGGGCACTGGTCACTGGTCACTGGTCAATGGTCACTGTCGCTGGTCACTGGTCACTGGTCACTGATCACTGATCACTGGTCACTGGTCACTGGTCACTGGTCACTGGTCACTGGTCACTGGTCACTGGTCAATGGTCACTATCGCTGGTCAATGGTCACTGTCGCTGGTCACTGGTCACTGGTCACAGTCGCTTGTCACTGGACACTGGTCTCTAGTCACTGGTCACTGGTCAATGGTCGCTGGTCACTGGTCACTTGTCACTGGTCAGTGGCCACTGGTCGCTGGTCACTTGTCACTGGTCACTGGTCACTGGTCACTGGTCACAAGTCACTGGTCACTGGTCACTGGTCACTGGTCACTGGTCACTGGTCACTGGTCACTGGTCACTGGTCACTGGTCACTGGTCACTGGTCACTGGTCACTGGTCACTGGTCACTGGTCAATGGTCACTGTCGCTGGTCACTGGTCACTGGTCACAGGTCAATGGTCACATTCGCTGGTCAATGGTCACTGTCGCTGGTCACTGGTCACTGGTCACTGGTCACTGGTCACTGGTAACTGGTCAATGGTCACTGTAGCTGGTCACTGGTCACTGGTCACTGGTCACTGGTCAATGGTCACTGTCGCTGGTCAATGGTCACTGTCGCTGGTCAATGGTCACTGTCGCTGGTCACTGGTCACTGGTCACTGGTCACAAAGCACTGGTTACTTGTCACTGGTCAGTGGCCACTGGTCGCTGGTCACTTGTCACTGGTCACTGGTCACTGGTCACTGGTCACTGGTCACAGGTCAATGGTCACTGGTCACTGGACACAGGTCACTGGTCACTGGTCACTGGTCACTGGTCACTGGTCACTGGTCACTGGTCACTGGTCACTGCTAACTGGTCAATGGTCACTGTCGCTGGTCACTGGTCACTGGTCACTGGTCACTGGTCAATGGTAACTTGTCACTGGGCTGTGGTCAATGGTCACTGGTCACTGGTCACTGGTCACTGGTCACAGGTCAATGGTCACTGGTCACTGGACACAGCTCACTGGTCACTGGTCACTGGTCACTGGTCACTGTTCACTGGTCACTGGTCACTGGTCAATGGTCACTGGTCACTGGTCACTGGTCACAGGTCAATGGTCACTGGTCACTGGTCACTGGTCAATGGTCACTGTCGCTGGTCACTGGTCACTGGTCACTGGTCACTGGTCACTGGTAACTGGTCAATGGCCACTGTCGCTGGTCACTGGTCAATGGTAACCTGTCACTGGGCAGTGGTCAATGGTCACTGGTCACTGGTCACTGGTCACTGGTCTCAGGTCAATGGTCACTGGTCACTGGACACAGGTCACTGGTCACTGGTCACTGGTCACTGGTCACTGGTCAATGGTCACTGGTCACTGGACACAGGTCACTGGTCACTGGTCACTGGTCACTGGTCACTGTTCACTGGTCACTGGTCACTGGTCAATGGTCACTGGTCACTGGTCACTGGTCAATGGTCACTGTCGCTGGTCACTGGTCACTGGTCACAGGTCAATGGTCACTGGTCACTGGTCACTGGTCACTGGTCAATGGTCACTGTCGCTGGTCACTGGTCACTGGTCACTGGTCACTGGTCAATGGTCACTATCGCTGGTCAATGGTCAATGTCGCTGGTCACTGGTCATTGGTCACTTGTCACTGGTCACTGGTCACTGGTCACTGGTCACTGGTCACTGGTCACTGGTCACTGGTCACAGGTCAATGGTCACTGGTCACTGGTCACTGGTCACTGGTCACTGGTCACTGGTAACTGGTCAATGGCCACTGTCGCTGGTCACTGGTCAATGGTAACCTGTCACTGGGCAGTGGTCAATGGTCACTGGTCACTGGTCACTGGTCACTGGTCTCAGGTCAATGGTCACTGGTCACTGGACACAGGTCACTGGTCACTGGTCACTGGTCACTGGTCAATGGTCACTGGTCAATGGTCACTGTCGCTGGTCACTGGTCACTGGTCACTGATCACTGATCACTGGTCACTGGTCACTGGTCACTGGTCAATGGTCACTGTCGCTGGTCACTGGTCACTGGTCACAGTCGCTGGTCACTGGACACTGGTCTCTAGTCACTGGTCACTGGTCACTGGTCGCTGGTCACTGGTCACTTGTCACTGGTCAGTGGCCACTGGTCGCTGGTCACTTGTCACTGGTCACTGGTCACTGGTCACTGGTCACAAGTCACTGGTCACTGGTCACTGGTCACTGGTCACTGGTCACTGGTCACTGGTCACTGGTCACTGGTCACTGGTCACTGGTCACTGGTCACTGGTCACTGGTCACTGGTCACTGGTCACTGGTCAATGGTCACTGTCGCTGGTCACTGGTCACTGGTCACAGGTCAATGGTCACTGTCGCTGGTCACTGGTCACTGGTCACTGATCACTGGTCAATGGTCACTATCGCTGGTCAATGGTCACTGTCGCTGGTCACTGGTCAATGGTCACTTGTCCCTGGGCAGTGGTCACTGGTAACTGGTCAATGGTCACTGTCGCTGGTCACTGGTCAATGGTCACTGGTCACTGGACACAGGTCACTGGTCACTGGTCACTGGTCACTGGTCACTGGTCACTGGTCACTGGTCACTGGTCACTGGTCACTGGTCAATGGTAACTTGTCACTGGGCAGTGGTCAATGGTCACTGGTCACTGGTCACTGGTCGCTGGTCACTGGTCACTGGTCACTGGTCACTGGTCAATGGTCACTGGTCACTGGTCAATGGTCACTATCGCTGGTCAATGGTCATTGTCGCTGGTCACTGGTCATTGGTCTCTTGTCACTGGTCACTGGTCACTGGTCACTGGTCACTGGTCACTGGTCACAGGTCAATGGTCACTGGTCACTGGACACAGGTCACTTGTCACTGGTCACTGGTCACTGGTCACTGGTCACAAGTCACTGGTCACTTGTCACTGGTCACTGGTCACTAGTAACTGGTCAATGGTCACTGTCGCTGGTCAATGGTCACTGTCGCTGGTCACTGGTCACTGGTCACTGGTCACTGGTCACTTGTCACTGGTCAGTGGCCACTGGTCGCTGCTCACTTGTCACTGGTCACTGGTCACTGGTCACTGGTCACTGGTCACAAGTCACTGGTCACTGGTCACTGGTCACTGGTCACTGGTCACTGGTCACTGGTCACTGGTCACTGGTCACGGGTCAATGGTCACTGTCGCTGGTAAATGGTCACTGTCGCTGGTCAATGGTCAGTGTCGCTGGTCACTGGTCACTATTCGCTGGTCACTGGTCACTGGTCACTGTCGCTGGTCACTGGTCACTGGTCACAAGTCACTGGTCACTTGTCACTGGTCACTGGTCACTGGTCACTGGTCACTGGTCACTGGTCAATGGTCACTGTCGCTGGTCAATGGTCACTGTCGCTGGTCAATGGTCACTGTCGCTGGTCACTGGTCACAGGTCACTGGTCACAAAGCACTGGTTACTTGTCACTGGTCAGTGGCCACTGGTCGCTGGTCACTTGTCACTGGTCACTGGTCACTGGTCACTGGTCACTAGTCACAAGTCACTGGTCACTGGTCACTTGTCATTGGTCACTGGTCACTGGTCACTGGTCACTGGTCACTGGTCAATGGTCACTGTCGCTGGTCACTGGTCACTGGTCACTGATCACTGATCACTGGTCACTGGTCACTGGTCACTGGTCACTGGTCACTGGTCAATGGTCACTATCGCTGGTCAATGGTCACTGTCGCTGGTCACTGGTCACTGGTCACAGTCGCTGGTCACTGGACACTGGTCTCTAGTCACTGGTCACTGGTCACTGGTCGCTGGTCACTGGTCACTTGTCACTGGTCAGTGGCCACTGGTCGCTGGTCACTTGTCACTGGTCACTGGTCACTGGTCACTGGTCACAAGTCACTGGTCACTGGTCACTGGTCACTGGTCACTGGTCACTGGTCACTGGTCACTGGTCACTGGTCACTGGTCACTGGTCACTGGTCACTGGTCACTGTCGCTGGTCACTGGTCACTGGTCACAGGTCAATGGTCACTGTCGCTGGTCACTGGTCACTGGTCAATGGTAACTTGTCACTGGGCAGTGGTCAATGGTCACAGGTCATTGGTCACTGGTCACTGGTCACTGGTCACAGGTCAATGGTCACTGGTCACTGGACACAGGTCACTGGTCACTGGTCACTGGTCACTGGTCACTGGTCACTGGTCACTGGTCACTGGTCACTGGTCACTGCTAACTGGTCAATGGTCACTGTCGCTGGTCACTGGTCACTGGTCACTGGTCAATGGTCACTGGTCACTGGACACAGGTCACTGGTCACTGGTCACTTGTCACTGGTCACTGGTCACTGGTCACTGGTCACTGGTCACAGGTCAATGGTCACTGGTCACTGGACACAGGTCACTGGTCACTGGTCACTGGTCACTGGTCACTGGTCACTGGTCACTGGTCACTGGTCACTGGTCACTGCTAACTGGTCAATGGTCACTGTCGCTGGTCACTGGTCACTGGTCACTGGTCACTAGTCAATGGTAACTTGTCACTGGGCTGTGGTCAATGGTCACTGGTCACTGGTCACTGGTCACTGGTCACTGGTCACAGGTCAATGGTCACTGGTCACTGGACACAGCTCACTGGTCACTGGTCACTGGTCACTGGTCACTGTTCACTGGTCACTGGTCACTGGTCAATGGTCACTGGTCACTGGTCACTGGTCACAGGTCAATGGTCACTGGTCACTGGTCACTGGTCAATGGTCACTGTCGCTGGTCACTGGTCACTGGTCACTGGTCACTGGTCACTGGTCACTGGTAACTGGTCAATGGCCACTGTCGCTGGTCACTGGTCAATGGTAACCTGTCACTGGGCAGTGGTCAATGGTCACTGGTCACTGGTCACTGGTCACTGGTCTCAGGTCAATGGTCACTGGTCACTGGACACAGGTCACTGGTCACTGGTCACTGGTCACTGGTCACTGGTCAATGGTCACTGGTCACTGGACACAGGTCACTGGTCACTGGTCACTGGTCACTGGTCACTGTTCACTGGTCACTGGTCACTGGTCAATGGTCACTGGTCACTGGTCACTGGTCAATGGTCACTGTCGCTGGTCACTGGTCACTGGTCACAGGTCAATGGTCACTGGTCACTGGTCACTGGTCACTGGTCAATGGTCACTGTCGCTGGTCACTGGTCACTGGTCACTGGTCACTGGTCAATGGTCTCTATCGCTGGTCAATGGTCACTTGTCACTGGTCAGTGGCCACTGGTCGCTGGTCACTTGTCACTGGTCACTGGTCACTGGTCACTGGTCACAAGTCACTGGTCACTGGTCACTGGTCACTGGTCACTGGTCACTGGTCACTGGTCACTGGTCACTGGTCACTGGTCACTGGTCACTGGTCACTGGTCACTGGTCACTGGTCACTGGTCACTGGTCAATGGTCACTGTCGCTGGTCACTGGTCACTGGTCACAGGTCAATGGTCACTGTCGCTGGTCAATGGTTACTGGTCACTGATCACTGGTCAATGGTCACTATCGCTGGTCAATGGTCACTGTCGCTGGTCACTGGTCACTGGTCACTGGTCAATGGTCACTTGTCCCTGGGCAGTGGTCACTGGTAACTGGTCAATGGTCACTGTCGCTGGTCACTGGTCAATGGTCACTGGTCACTGGACACAGGTCACTGGTCACTGGTCACTGGTCACTGGTCACTGGTCACTGGTCACTGGTCACTGGTCACTGGTCACTGGTCAATGGTAACTTGTCACTGGGCAGTGGTCAATGGTCACTGGTCACTGGTCACTGGTCGCTGGTCACTGGTCACTGGTCACTGGTCACTGGTCAATGGTCACTGGTCACTGGTCAATGGTCACTATCGCTGGTCAATGGTCATTGTCGCTGGTCACTGGTCATTGGTCTCTTGTCACTGGTCACTGGTCACTGGTCACTGGTCACTGGTCACTGGTCACAGGTCAATGGTCACTGGTCACTGGACACAGGTCACTTGTCACTGGTCACTGGTCACTGGTCACTGGTCACAAGTCACTGGTCACTTGTCACTGGTCACTGGTCACTAGTAACTGGTCAATGGTCACTGTCGCTGGTCAATGGTCACTGTCGCTGGTCACTGGTCACTGGTCACTGGTCACTGGTCACTTGTCACTGGTCAGTGGCCACTGGTCGCTGCTCACTTGTCACTGGTCACTGGTCACTGGTCACTGGTCACTGGTCACAAGTCACTGGTCACTGGTCACTGGTCACTGGTCACTGGTCACTGGTCACTGGTCACTTGTCACTGGTCAGTGGCCACTGGTCGCTGCTCACTTGTCACTGGTCACTGGTCACTGGTCACTGGTCACTGGTCACAAGTCACTTGTCACTGGTCACTGGTCACTGGTCACTGGTCACAAGTCACTGGTCACTTGTCACTGGTCACTGGTCACTAGTAACTGGTCAATGGTCACTGTCGCTGGTCAATGGTCACTGTCGCTGGTCACTGGTCACTGGTCACTGGTCACTGGTCACTTGTCACTGGTCAGTGGCCACTGGTCGCTGGTCACTTGTCACTGGTCACTGGTCACTGGTCACAAGTCACTGGTCACTGGTCACTGGTCACTGGTCACTGGTCACTGGTCACTGGTCACGGGTCAATGGTCACTGTCGCTGGTAAATGGTCACTGTCGCTGGTCAATGGTCAGTGTCGCTGGTCACTGGTCACTATTCGCTGGTCACTGGTCACTGGTCACTGTCGCTGGTCACTGGTCACTGGTCACAAGTCACTGGTCACTTGTCACTGGTCACTGGTCACTGGTCACTTAATCACTGGACACTGGTCAATGGTCACTGTCGCTGGTCAATGGTCACTGTCGCTGGTCAATGGTCACTGTCGCTGGTCACTGGTCACAGGTCACTGGTCACAAAGCACTGGTTACTTGTCACTGGTCAGTGGCCACTGGTCGCTGGTCACTTGTCACTGGTCACTGGTCACTGGTCACTGGTCACTAGTCACAAGTCACTGGTCACTGGTCACTTGTCATTGGTCACTGGTCACTGGTCACTGGTCACTGGTCACTGGTCAATGGTCACTCTCGCTGGTCACTGGTCACTGGTCACTGATCACTGATCACTGGTCACTGGTCACTGGTCACTGGTCACTGGTCACTGGTCAATGGTCACTATCGCTGGTCAATGGTCACTGTCGCTGGTCACTGGTCACTGGTCACAGTCGCTGGTCACTGGACACTGGTCTCTAGTCACTGGTCACTGGTCACTGGTCGCTGGTCACTGGTCACTTGTCACTGGTCAGTGGCCACTGGTCGCTGGTCACTTGTCACTGGTCACTGGTCACTGGTCACTGGTCACAAGTCACTGGTCACTGGTCACTGGTCACTGGTCACTGGTCACTGGTCACTGGTCACTGGTCACTGGTCACTGGTCACTGGTCAATGGTCACTGTCGCTGGTCACTGGTCACTGGTCACAGGTCAATGGTCACTGTCGCTGGTCACTGGTCACTGGTCACTGATCACTGGTCACTGGTCACTGGTCACTGGTCACTGGTCAATGGTCACTATCGCTGGTCAATGGTCACTGTCGCTGGTCACTGGTCAATGGTAACTTGTCACTGGGCAGTGGTCAATGGTCACTGGTCACTGGTCACTGGTCACTGGTCACTGGTCACAGGTCAATGGTCACTGGTCACTGGACACAGGTCACTGGTCACTGGTCACTGGTCACTGGTCACTGGTCACTGGTCACTGGTCACTGGTCACTGCTAACTGGTCAATGGTCACTGTCGCTGGTCACTGGTCACTGGTCACTGGTCAATGGTCACTGGTCACTGGACACAGGTCACTGGTCACTGGTCACTGGTCACTGGTCACTGGTCACTGGTCACTGGTCACTGGTCACTGGTCACTGGTCACTGGTCACTGGTCACTGGTCACTGGTCACTGGTCACTGGTAACTGGTCAATGGTCACTGTCGCTGGTCACTGGTCACTGGTCAATGGTAACTTGTCACTGGGCAGTGGTCAATGGTCACTGGTCACTGGTCACTGGTCGCTGGTCACTGGTCACTGGTCACTGGTCACTGGTCAATGGTCACTGGTCACTGGTCACTGGTCAATGGTCACTATCGCTGGTCAATGGTCATTGTCGCTGGTCACTGGTCATTGGTCTCTTGTCACTGGTCACTGGTCACTGGTCACTGGTCACTGGTCACTGGTCACAGGTCAATGGTCACTGGTCACTGGACACAGGTCACTTGTCACTGGTCACTGGTCACTGGTCACTGGTCACAAGTCACTGGTCACTTGTCACTGGTCACTGGTCACTAGTAACTGGTCAATGGTCACTGTCGCTGGTCAATGGTCACTGTCGCTGGTCACTGGTCACTGGTCACTGGTCACTGGTCACTTGTCACTGGTCAGTGGCCACTGGTCGCTGGTCACTTGTCACTGGTCACTGGTCACTGGTCACTGGTCACAAGTCACTGGTCACTGGTCACTGGTCACTGGTCACTGGTCACTGGTCACTGGTCACTGGTCACGGGTCAATGGTCACTGTCGCTGGTAAATGGTCACTGTCGCTGGTCAATGGTCAGTGTCGCTGGTCACTGGTCACTATTCGCTGGTCACTGGTCACTGGTCACTGTCGCTGGTCACTGGTCACTGGTCACAAGTCACTGGTCACTTGTCACTGGTCACTGGTCACTGGTCACTGGTCACTGGTCACTGGTCAATGGTCACTGTCGCTGGTCAATGGTCACTGTCGCTGGTCAATGGTCACTGTCGCTGGTCACTGGTCACAGGTCACTGGTCACAAAGCACTGGTTACTTGTCACTGGTCAGTGGCCACTGGTCGCTGGTCACTTGTCACTGGTCACTGGTCACTGGTCACTGGTCACTAGTCACAAGTCACTGGTCACTGGTCACTTGTCATTGGTCACTGGTCACTGGTCACTGGTCACTGGTCACTGGTCACTGGTCAATGGTCACTATCGCTGGTCAATGGTCATTGTCGCTGGTCACTGGTCATTGGTCACTGGTCACTGGTCACTGGTCAATGGTCACATTCGCTGGTCAATGGTCACTGTCGCTGGTCACTGGTCACTGGTCACTTGTCACTGGTAACTGGTCAATGGTCACTGTAGCTGGTCACTGGTCACTGGTCACTGGTCACTGGTCAATGGTAACTTGTCACTGGGCAGTGGTCAATGGTCACCGGTCACTGGTCACTGGTCACTGGTCACTGGTCACAGGTCAATGGTCACTGGTCACTGGACACAGGTCACTGGTCACTGGTCACTGGTCACTGGTCACTGGTCACTGGTCACTGCTAACTGGTCAATGGTCACTGTCGCTGGTCACTGGTCACTGGTCACTGGTCAATGGTCACTGGTCACTGGACACAGGTCACTGGTCACTGGTCACTGGTCACTGGTCACTGGTCACTGGTCACTGGTCACTGGTCACTGGTCACTGGTCACTGGTCACTGGTAACTGGTCACTGGTCACTGGTCACTGGTCAATGGTAACTTGTCACTGGGCAGTGGTCAATGGTCACTGGTCACTGGTCACTGGTCGCTGGTCACTGGTCACTGGTCACTGGTCACTGGTCACTGGTCAATGGTCACTGGTCACTGGTCACTGGTCAATGGTCACTATCGCTGGTCAATGGTCATTGTCGCTGGTCACTGGTCATTGGTCTCTTGTCACTGGTCACTGGTCACTGGTCACTGGTCACTGGTCACTGGTCACTGGTCACAGGTCAATGGTCACTGGTCACTGGACACAGGTCACTTGTCACTGGTCACTGGTCACTGGTCACTGGTCACAAGTCACTGGTGACTTGTCACTGGTCACTGGTCACTAGTAACTGGTCAATGGTCACTGTCGCTGGTCAATGGTCACTGTCGCTGGTCACTGGTCACTGGTCACTGGTCACTGGTCACTTGTCACTGGTCAGTGGCCACTGGTCGCTGGTCACTTGTCACTGGTCAGTGGCCACTGGTCGCTGGTCACTTGTCACTGGTCACTGGTCACTGGTCACTGGTCACTGGTCACAAGTCACTTGTCACTGGTCACTGGTCACTGGTCACTGGTCACAAGTCACTGGTCACTTGTCACTGGTCACTGGTCACTAGTAACTGGTCAATGGTCACTGTCGCTGGTCAATGGTCACTGTCGCTGGTCACTGGTCACTGGTCACTGGTCACTGGTCACTTGTCACTGGTCAGTGGCCACTGGTCGCTGGTCACTTGTCACTGGTCACTGGTCACTGGTCACTGGTCACTGGTCACAAGTCACTGGTCACTGGTCACTGGTCACTGGTCACTGGTCACTGGTCACTGGTCACTGGTCACTGGTCACGGGTCAATGGTCACTGTCGCTGGTAAATGGTCACTGTCGCTGGTCAATGGTCAGTGTCGCTGGTCACTGGTCACTATTCGCTGGTCACTGGTCACTGGTCACTGTCGCTGGTCACTGGTCACTGGTCACAAGTCACTGGTCACTTGTCACTGGTCACTGGTCACTGGTCACTTAATCACTGGTCACTGGTCAATGGTCACTGTCGCTGGTCAATGGTCACTGTCGCTGGTCAATGGTCACTGTCGCTGGTCACTGGTCACAGGTCACTGGTCACAAAGCACTGGTTACTTGTCACTGGTCAGTGGCCACTGGTCGCTGATCACTTGTCACTGGTCACTGGTCACTGGTCACTGGTCACTAGTCACAAGTCACTGGTCACTGGTCACTTGTCATTGGTCACTGGTCACTGGTCACTGGTCACTGGTCACTGGTCAATGGTCACTGTCGCTGGTCACTGGTCACTGGTCACTGATCACTGATCACTGGTCACTGGTCACTGGTCACTGGTCACTGGTCACTGGTCAATGGTCACTATCGCTGGTCAATGGTCACTGTCGCTGGTCACTGGTCACTGGTCACAGTCGCTGGTCACTGGACACTGGTCTCTAGTCACTGGTCACTGGTCACTGGTCGCTGGTCACTGGTCACTTGTCACTGGTCAGTGGCCACTGGTCGCTGGTCACTTGTCACTGGTCACTGGTCACTGGTCACTGGTCACAAGTCACTGGTCACTGGTCACTGGTCACTGGTCACTGGTCACTGGTCACTGGTCACTGGTCACTGGTCACTGGTCACTGGTCACTGGTCACTGGTCACTGGTCAATGGTCACAGGTCAATGGTCACTGTCGCTGGTCACTGGTCACTGGTCACTGATCACTGGTCTCTAGTCACTGGTCACTGGTCACTGGTCGCTGGTCACTGGTCACTTGTCACTTGTCAGTGGCCACTGGTCGCTGGTCACTTGTCACTGGTCACTGGTCACTGGTCACTGGTCACAAGTCACTGGTCACTGGTCACTGGTCACTGGTCACTGGTCACTGGTCACTGGTCACTGGTCACTGGTCACTGGTCACTGGTCACTGGTCAATGGTCACTGTCGATGGTCACTGGTCACTGGTCACAGGTCAATGGTCACTGTCGCTGGTCACTGGTCACTGGTCACTGATCACTGGTCACTGGTCACTGGTCACTGGTCACTGGTCAATGGTCACTATCGCTGGTCAATGGTCACTGTCGCTGGTCACTGGTCACTGGTCACTTGTCACTGGTCACTGGTCACTGGTCACTGGTCACTGGTCACTGGTCACTGGTCAATGGTCACTGTCGCTGGTCACTGGACACTGGTCACTGGTCACTGGTCAATGGTCACTGGTCACTGGTCACTGGTCAATGGTCACTATCGCTGGTCAATGGTCATTGTCGCTGGTCACTGGTCATTGGTCACTGGTCACTGGTCACTGGTCAATGGTCACATTCGCTGGTCAATGGTCACTGTCGCTGGTCACTGGTCACTGGTCACTGGTCACTGGTAACTGGTCAATGGTCACTGTAGCTGGTCACTGGTCACTGGTCACTGGTCACTGGTCAATGGTAACTTGTCACTGGGCAGTGGTCAATGGTCACCGGTCACTGGTCACTGGTCACTGGTCACTGGTCAATGGTCACTGTCGCTGGTCACTGGTCACTGGTCACAGGTCAATGGTCACTGTCGCTGGTCACTGGTCACTGGTCACTGATCACTGGTCACTGGTCACTGGTCACTGGTCACTGGTCAATGGTCACTATCGCTGGTCAATGGTCACTGTCGCTGGTTACTGGTCACTGGTCACTGGACACAGGTCACTGGTCACTGGTCACTGGTCACTGGTCACTGGTCACTGGTCACTGGTCACTGGTCAATGGTAACTTGTCACTGGGCAGTGGTCAACGGTCACTGGTCACTGGTCACTGGTCGCTGGTCACTGGTCACTGGTCACTGGTCACTGGTCACTGATCACTGGTCACTGGTCACTGGTCACTGGTCACTGGTCACTGGTCACTGGTCACTTGTCACTGGTCAGTGGCCACTGGTCGCTGGTCACTTGTCACTGGTCACTGGTCACTGGTCACTGGTCACTGGTCACAAGTCACTGGTCACTGGTCACTGGTCACTGGTCACTGGTCACTGGTCACTGGTCACTGGTCACTGGTCAATGGTCACTGTCGCTGGTCACTGGTCACTGGTCACAGTCGCTGGTCACTGGACACTGGTCTCTAGTCACTGGTCACTGGTCACTGGTCGCTGGTCACTGGTCACTTGTCACTGGTCAGTGGCCACTGGTCGCTGGTCACTTGTCACTTGTCACTGGTCACTGGTCACTGGTCACAAGTCACTGGTCACTGGTCACTGGTCACTGGTCACTGGTCACTGGTCACTGGTCACTGGTCACTGGTCACTGGTCACTGGTCACTGGTCACTGGTCACTGGTCAATGGTCACTGGTCACAAGTCACTGGTCACTGGTCACTGGTCACTGGTCACTGGTCACTGGTCACTGGTCACTGGTCACTGGTCACTGGTCAATGGTCACTGTCGCTGGTCACTGGTCACTGGTCAATGGTCACTATCGCTGGTCAATGGTCACTGTCGCTGGTCACTGGTCACTGGTCACTGGTCAATGGTCACTTGTCCCTGGGCAGTGGTCACTGGTAACTGGTCAATGGTCACTGTCGCTGGTCACTGGTCACTGGTCACTGGTCACTGGTCACTGGTCAATGGTCACTGGTCACAAGTCACTGGTCACTGGTCACTGGTCACTGGTCACTGGTCACTGGTCACTGGTCACTGGTCACTGGTCAATGGTCACTGTCGCTGGTCACTGGACACTGGTCACTGGTCACTGGTCAATGGTCACTGGTCACTTGTCACTGGTCAATGGTCACTATCGCTGGTCAATGGTCATTGTCGCTGGTCACTGGTCATTGGTCACTGGTCACTGGTCACTGGTCAATGGTCACATTCGCTGGTCAATGGTCACTGTCGCTGGTCACTGGTCACTGGTCACTGGTCACTGGTAACTGGTCAATGGTCACTGTAGCTGGTCACTGGTCACTGGTCACTGGTCACTGGTCAATGGTAACTTGTCACTGGGCAGTGGTCAATGGTCACCGGTCACTGGTCACTGGTCACTGGTCACTGGTCAATGGTCACTGTCGCTGGTCACTGGTCACTGGTCACAGGTCAATGGTCACTGTCGCTGGTCACTGGTCACTGGTCACTGATCACTGGTCACTGGTCACTGGTCACTGGTCACTGGTCAATGGTCACTATCGCTGGTCAATGGTCACTGTCGCTGGTCACTGGTCACTGGTCACTGGACACAGGTCACTGGTCACTGGTCACTGGTCACTGGTCACTGGTCACTGGTCACTGGTCACTGGTCAATGGTAACTTGTCACTGGGCAGTGGTCAACGGTCACTGGTCACTGGTCACTGGTCGCTGGTCACTGGTCACTGGTCACTGGTCACTGGTCACTGATCACTGGTCACTGGTCACTGGTCACTGGTCACTGGTCACTGGTCACTGGTCACTTGTCACTGGTCAGTGGCCACTGGTCGCTTGTCACTTGTCACTGGTCACTGGTCACTGGTCACTGGTCACTGGTCACAAGTCACTGGTCACTGGTCACTGGTCACTGGTCACTGGTCACTGGTCACTGGTCACTGGTCACTGGTCACTGGTCAATGGTCACTGTCGCTGGTCACTGGTCACTGGTCACAGTCGCTGGTCACTGGACACTGGTCTCTAGTCACTGGTCACTGGTCACTGGTCGCTGGTCACTGGTCACTTGTCACTGGTCAGTGGCCACTGGTCGCTGGTCACTTGTCACTTGTCACTGGTCACTGGTCACTGGTCACAAGTCACTGGTCACTGGTCACTGGTCACTGGTCACTGGTCACTGGTCACTGGTCACTGGTCACTGGTCAATGGTCACTGTCGCTGGTCACTGGTCACTGGTCACAGGTCAATGGTCACTGTCGCTGGTCACTGGTCACTGGTCACTGATCACTGGTCACTGGTCACTGGTCACTGGTCACTGGTCAATGGTCACTATCGCTGGTCAATGGTCACTGTCGCTGGTCACTGGTCACTGGTCACTGGACACAGGTCACTGGTCACTGGTCACTGGTCACTGGTCACTGGTCGCTGGTCACTGGTCACTGGTCACTGGTCACTGGTCAATGGTCACTGGTCACTGGTCAATGGTCACTATCGCTGGTCAATGGTCATTGTCGCTGGTCACTGGTCATTGGTCTCTTGTCACTGGTCACTGGTCACTGGTCACTGGTCACAGGTCAATGGTCACTGGTCACTGGACACAGGTCACTTGTCACTGGTCACTGGTCACTGGTCACTGGTCACAAGTCACTGGTCACTTGTCACTGGTCACTGGTCACTAGTAACTGGTCAATGGTCACTGTCGCTGGTCAATGGTCACTGTCGCTGGTCACTGGTCACTGGTCACTGGTCACTGGTCACTTGTCACTGGTCAGTGGCCACTGGTCGCTGGTCACTTGTCACTGGTCACTGGTCACTGGTCACTGGTCACTGGTCACAAGTCACTGGTCACTGGTCACTGGTCACTGGTCACTGGTCACTGGTCACTGGTCACTGGTCACTGGTCACGGGTCAATGGTCACTGTCGCTGGTAAATGGTCACTGTCGCTGGTCAATGGTCAGTGTCGCTGGTCACTGGTCACTATTCGCTGGTCACTGGTCACTGGTCACTGTCGCTGGTCACTGGTCACTGGTCACAAGTCACTGGTCACTTGTCACTGGTCACTGGTCACTGGTCACTGGTCACTGGTCACTGGTCAATGGTCACTGTCGCTGGTCAATGGTCACTGTCGCTGGTCAATGGTCACTGTCGCTGGTCACTGGTCACAGGTCACTGGTCACAAAGCACTGGTTACTTGTCACTGGTCAGTGGCCACTGGTCGCTGGTCACTTGTCACTGGTCACTGGTCACTGGTCACTGGTCACTAGTCACAAGTCACTGGTCACTGGTCACTTGTCATTGGTCACTGGTCACTGGTCACTGGTCACTGGTCACTGGTCAATGGTCACTGTCGCTGGTCACTGGTCACTGGTCACTGATCACTGATCACTGGTCACTGGTCACTGGTCACTGGTCACTGGTCACTGGTCAATGGTCACTGTCGCTGGTCAATGGTCACTGTCGCTGGTCACTGGTCACTGGTCACAGTCGCTGGTCACTGGACACTGGTCTCTAGTCACTGGTCACTGGTCACTGGTCGCTGGTCACTGGTCACTTGTCACTTGTCAGTGGCCACTGGTCGCTGGTCACTTGTCACTGGTCACTGGTCACTGGTCACTGGTCACAAGTCACTGGTCACTGGTCACTGGTCACTGGTCACTGGTCACTGGTCACTGGTCACTGGTCACTGGTCACTGGTCACTGGTCACTGGTCAATGGTCACTGTCGATGGTCACTGGTCACTGGTCACTGGTCACTGGTCACTGGTCACTGGTCACTGGTCAATGGTCACTGTCGCTGGTCAATGGTCACTGTCGCTGGTCAATGGTCACTGTCGCTGGTCACTGGTCACAGGTCACTGGTCACAAAGCACTGGTTACTTGTCACTGGTCAGTGGCCACTGGTCGCTGGTCACTTGTCACTGGTCACTGGTCACTGGTCACTGGTCACTAGTCACAAGTCACTGGTCACTGGTCACTTGTCATTGGTCACTGGTCACTGGTCACTGGTCACTGGTCACTGTCGCTGGTCACTGGTCACTGGTCACTGATCACTGATCACTGGTCACTGGTCACTGGTCACTGGTCACTGGTCACTGGTCAATGGTCACTGTCGCTGGTCAATGGTCACTGTCGCTGGTCACTGGTCACTGGTCACAGTCGCTGGTCACTGGACACTGGTCTCTAGTCACTGGTCACTGGTCACTGGTCGCTGGTCACTGGTCACTTGTCACTTGTCAGTGGCCACTGGTCGCTGGTCACTTGTCACTGGTCACTGGTCACTGGTCACTGGTCACAAGTCACTGGTCACTGGTCACTGGTCACTGGTCACTGGTCACTGGTCACTGGTCACTGGTCACTGGTCACTGGTCAATGGTCACTGTCGATGGTCACTGGTCACTGGTCACAGGTCAATGGTCACTGTCGCTGGTCACTGGTCACTGGTCACTGATCACTGGTCACTGGTCACTGGTCACTAGTCACTGGTCAATGGTCACTATCGCTGGTCAATGGTCACTGTCGCTGGTCACTGGTCACTGGTCACTTGTCACTGGTCACTGGTCACTGGTCACTGGTCACTGGTCACTGGTCACTGGTCAATGGTCACTGTCGCTGGTCACTGGACACTGGTCACTGGTCACTGGTCAATGGTCACTGGTCACTGGTCACTGGTCAATGGTCACTATCGCTGGTCAATGGTCATTGTCGCTGGTCACTGGTCATTGGTCACTGGTCACTGGTCACTGGTCAATGGTCACATTCGCTGGTCAATGGTCACTGTCGCTGGTCACTGGTCACTGGTCACTGGTCACTGGTAACTGGTCAATGGTCACTGTAGCTGGTCACTGGTCACTGGTCACTGGTCACTGGTCAATGGTAACTTGTCACTGGGCAGTGGTCAATGGTCACCGGTCACTGGTCACTGGTCACTGGTCACTGGTCACAGGTCAATGGTCACTGGTCACTGGACACAGGTCACTGGTCACTGGTCACTGGTCACTGGTCACTGGTCACTGGTCACTGCTAACTGGTCAATGGTCACTGTCGCTGGTCACTGGTCACTGGTCACTGGTCAATGGTCACTGGTCACTGGACACAGGTCACTGGTCACTGGTCACTGGTCACTGGTCACTGGTCACTGGTCACTGGTCACTGGTCACTGGTCACTGGTCACTGGTCACTGGTAACTGGTCACTGGTCACTGGTCACTGGTCAATGGTAACTTGTCACTGGGCAGTGGTCAATGGTAACTGGTCACTGGTCACTGGTCGCTGGTCACTGGTCAGTGGTCACTGGTCACTGGTCAATGGTCACTGGTCACTGGTCACTGGTCAATGGTCACTATCGCTGGTCAATGGTCATTGTCGCTGGTCACTGGTCATTGGTCTCTTGTCACTGGTCACTGGTCACTGGTCACTGGTCACTGGTCACTGGTCACAGGTCAATGGTCACTGGTCACTGGACACAGGTCACTTGTCACTGGTCACTGGTCACTGGTCACTGGTCACAAGTCACTGGTGACTTGTCACTGGTCACTGGTCACTAGTAACTGGTCAATGGTCACTGTCGCTGGTCAATGGTCACTGTCGCTGGTCACTGGTCACTGGTCACTGGTCACTGGTCACTTGTCACTGGTCAGTGGCCACTGGTCGCTGGTCACTTGTCACTGGTCAGTGGCCACTGGTCGCTGGTCACTTGTCACTGGTCACTGGTCACTGGTCACTGGTCACTGGTCACAAGTCACTTGTCACTGGTCACTGGTCACTGGTCACTGGTCACAAGTCACTGGTCACTTGTCACTGGTCACTGGTCACTAGTAACTGGTCAATGGTCACTGTCGCTGGTCAATGGTCACTGTCGCTGGTCACTGGTCACTGGTCACTGGTCACTGGTCACTTGTCACTGGTCAGTGGCCACTGGTCGCTGGTCACTTGTCACTGGTCACTGGTCACTGGTCACTGGTCACTGGTCACAAGTCACTGGTCACTGGTCACTGGTCACTGGTCACTGGTCACTGGTCACTGGTCACGGGTCAATGGTCACTGTCGCTGGTAAATGGCCACTGTCGCTGGTCAATGGTCAGTGTCGCTGGTCACTGGTCACTATTCGCTGGTCACTGGTCACTGGTCACTGTCGCTGGTCACTGGTCACTGGTCACAAGTCACTGGTCACTTGTCACTGGTCACTGGTCACTGGTCACTTAATCACTGGTCACTGGTCAATGGTCACTGTCGCTGGTCAATGGTCACTGTCGCTGGTCAATGGTCACTGTCGCTGGTCACTGGTCACAGGTCACTGGTCACAAAGCACTGGTTACTTGTCACTGGTCAGTGGCCACTGGTCGCTGGTCACTTGTCACTGGTCACTGGTCACTGGTCACTGGTCACTAGTCACAAGTCACTGGTCACTGGTCACTTGTCATTGGTCACTGGTCACTGGTCACTGGTCACTGGTCACTGTCGCTGGTCACTGGTCACTGGTCACTGATCACTGATCACTGGTCACTGGTCACTGGTCACTGGTCACTGGTCACTGGTCAATGGTCACTATCGCTGGTCAATGGTCACTGTCGCTGGTCACTGGTCACTGGTCACAGTCGCTGGTCACTGGACACTGGTCTCTAGTCACTGGTCACTGGTCACTGGTCGCTGGTCACTGGTCACTTGTCACTGGTCAGTGGCCACTGGTCGCTGGTCACTTGTCACTGTTCACTGGTCACTGGTCACTGGTCACAAGTCACTGGTCACTGGTCACTGGTCACTGGTCACTGGTCACTGGTCACTGGTCACTGGTCACTGGTCACTGATCACTGGTCACTGGTCACTGGTCACTGGTCACTGGTCAATGGTCACTATCGCTGGTCAATGGTCACTGTCGCTGGTCACTGGTCACTGGTCACTTGTCACTGGTCACTGGTCACGGGTCACTGGTCACTGGTCAATGGTCACTGTCGCTGGTCACTGGACACTGGTCACTGGTCACTGGTCAATGGTCACTGGTCACTGGTCACTGGTCAATGGTCACTATCGCTGGTCAATGGTCATTGTCGCTGGTCACTGGTCATTGGTCACTGGTCAATGGTCACTGGTCAATGGTCACATTCGCTGGTCAATGGTCACTGTCGCTGGTCACTGGTCACTGGTCACTGGTCACTGGTAACTGGTCAATGGTCACTGTAGCTGGTCACTGGTCACTGGTCACTGGTCACTGGTCAATGGTAACTTGTCACTGGGCAGTGGTCAATGGTCACTGGTCACTGGTCACTGGTCACTGGTCACTGGTCACTGGTCGCTGGTCACTGGTCACTGGTCACTGGTCACTGGTCAATGGTCACTGGTCACTGGTCAATGGTCACTATCGCTGGTCAATGGTCATTGTCGCTGGTCACTGGTCATTGGTCTCTTGTCACTGGTCACTGGTCACTGGTCACTGGTCACAGGTCAATGGTCACTGGTCACTGGACACAGGTCACTTGTCACTGGTCACTGGTCACTGGTCACTGGTCACAAGTCACTGGTCACTTGTCACTGGTCACTGGTCACTAGTAACTGGTCAATGGTCACTGTCGCTGGTCAATGGTCACTGTCGCTGGTCACTGGTCACTGGTCACTGGTCACTGGTCACTTGTCACTGGTCAGTGGCCACTGGTCGCTGGTCACTTGTCACTGGTCAGTGGCCACTGGTCGCTGGTCACTTGTCACTGGTCACTGGTCACTGGTCACTGGTCACTGGTCACAAGTCACTTGTCACTGGTCACTGGTCACTGGTCACTGGTCACAAGTCACTGGTCACTTGTCACTGGTCACTGGTCACTAGTAACTGGTCAATGGTCACTGTCGCTGGTCAATGGTCACTGTCGCTGGTCACTGGTCACTGGTCACTGGTCACTGGTCACTTGTCACTGGTCAGTGGCCACTGGTCGCTGGTCACTTGTCACTGGTCACTGGTCACTGGTCACTGGTCACTGGTCACAAGTCACTGGTCACTGGTCACTGGTCACTGGTCACTGGTCACTGGTCACTGGTCACGGGTCAATGGTCACTGTCGCTGGTAAATGGCCACTGTCGCTGGTCAATGGTCAGTGTCGCTGGTCACTGGTCACTATTCGCTGGTCACTGGTCACTGGTCACAAGTCACTGGTCACTTGTCACTGGTCACTGGTCACTGGTCACTTAATCACTGGTCACTGGTCAATGGTCACTGTCGCTGGTCAATGGTCACTGTCGCTGGTCAATGGTCACTGTCGCTGGTCACTGGTCACAGGTCACTGGTCACAAAGCACTGGTTACTTGTCACTGGTCAGTGGCCACTGGTCGCTGGTCACTTGTCACTGGTCACTGGTCACTGGTCACTGGTCACTAGTCACAAGTCACTGGTCACTGGTCACTTGTCATTGGTCACTGGTCACTGGTCACTGGTCACTGGTCACTGTCGCTGGTCACTGGTCACTGGTCACTGATCACTGATCACTGGTCACTGGTCACTGGTCACTGGTCACTGGTCACTGGTCAATGGTCACTATCGCTGGTCAATGGTCACTGTCGCTGGTCACTGGTCACTGGTCACAGTCGCTGGTCACTGGACACTGGTCTCTAGTCACTGGTCACTGGTCACTGGTCGCTGGTCACTGGTCACTAGTCACTGGTCAGTGGCCACTGGTCGCTGGTCACTTGTCACTGTTCACTGGTCACTGGTCACTGGTCACAAGTCACTGGTCACTGGTCACTGGTCACTGGTCACTGGTCAATGGTCACTGGTCACAGGTCAATGGTCACTGTCGCTGGTCACTGGTCACTGGTCACTGATCACTGGTCACTGGTCACTGGTCACTGGTCACTGGTCAATGGTCACTATCGCTGGTCAATGGTCACTGTCGCTGGTCACTGGTCACTGGTCACTTGTCACTGGTCACTGGTCACGGGTCACTGGTCACTGGTCACTGGTCACTGGTCAATGGTCACTGTCGCTGGTCACTGGACACTGGTCACTGGTCACTGGTCAATGGTCACTGGTCACTGGTCACTGGTCAATGGTCACTATCGCTGGTCAATGGTCATTGTCGCTGGTCACTGGTCATTGGTCACTGGTCAATGGTCACTGGTCAATGGTCACATTCGCTGGTCAATGGTCACTGTCGCTGGTCACTGGTCACTGGTCACTGGTCACTGGTAACTGGTCAATGGTCACTGTAGCTGGTCACTGGTCACTGGTCACTGGTCACTGGTCAATGGTAACTTGTCACTGGGCAGTGGTCAATGGTCACTGGTCACTGGTCACTGGTCACTGGTCACTGGTCACTGGTCGCTGGTCACTGGTCACTGGTCACTGGTCACTGGTCAATGGTCACTGGTCACTGGTCAATGGTCACTATCGCTGGTCAATGGTCATTGTCGCTGGTCACTGGTCATTGGTCTCTTGTCACTGGTCACTGGTCACTGGTCACTGGTCACAGGTCAATGGTCACTGGTCACTGGACACAGGTCACTTGTCACTGGTCACTGGTCACTGGTCACTGGTCACAAGTCACTGGTCACTTGTCACTGGTCACTGGTCACTAGTAACTGGTCAATGGTCACTGTCGCTGGTCAATGGTCACTGTCGCTGGTCACTGGTCACTGGTCACTGGTCACTGGTCACTTGTCACTGGTCAGTGGCCACTGGTCGCTGGTCACTTGTCACTGGTCACTGGTCACTGTTCACTGGTCACTGGTCACAAGTCACTGGTCACTGGTCACTGGTCACTGGTCACTGGTCACTGGTCACTGGTCACTGGTCACTGGTCACGGGTCAATGGTCACTGTCGCTGGTAAATGGTCACTGTCGCTGGTCAATGGTCAGTGTCGCTGGTCACTGGTCACTATTCGCTGGTCACTGGTCACTGGTCACTGTCGCTGGTCACTGGTCACTGGTCACAAGTCACTGGTCACTTGTCACTGGTCACTGGTCACTGGTCACTGGTCACTGGTCACTGGTCAATGGTCACTGTCGCTGGTCAATGGTCACTGTCGCTGGTCAATGGTCACTGTCGCTGGTCACTGGTCACAGGTCACTGGTCACAAAGCACTGGTTACTTGTCACTGGTCAGTGGCCACTGGTCGCTGGTCACTTGTCACTGGTCACTGGTCACTGGTCACTGGTCACTAGTCACAAGTCACTGGTCACTGGTCACTTGTCATTGGTCACTGGTCACTGGTCACTGGTCACTGGTCACTGGTCAATGGTCACTGTCGCTGGTCACTGGTCACTGGTCACTGATCACTGATCACTGGTCACTGGTCACTGGTCACTGGTCACTGGTCACTGGTCAATGGTCACTATCGCTGGTCAATGGTCACTGTCGCTGGTCACTGGTCACTGGTCACAGTCGCTGGTCACTGGACACTGGTCTCTAGTCACTGGTCACTGGTCACTGGTCGCTGGTCACTGGTCACTTGTCACTTGTCAGTGGCCACTGGTCGCTGGTCACTTGTCACTGGTCACTGGTCACTGGTCACTGGTCACAAGTCACTGGTCACTGGTCACTGGTCACTGGTCACTGGTCACTGGTCACTTGTCACTGGTCACTGGTCACTAGTAACTGGTCAATGGTCACTGGTCACTGGTCACTGGTCAATGGTCACTATCGCTGGTCAATGGTCATTGTCGCTGGTCACTGGTCATTGGTCTCTTGTCACTGGTCACTGGTCACTGGTCACTGGTCACTGGTCACTGGTCACAGGTCAATGGTCACTGGTCACTGGACACAGGTCACTTGTCACTGGTCACTGGTCACTGGTCACTGGTCACAAGTCACTGGTCACTTGTCACTGGTCACTGGTCACTAGTAACTGGTCAATGGTCACTGTCGCTGGTCAATGGTCACTGTCGCTGGTCACTGGTCACTGTTCACTGGTCACTGGTCACTTGTCACTGGTCAGTGGCCACTGGTCGCTGGTCACTTGTCACTGGTCACTGGTCACTGGTCACTGGTCACTGGTCACAAGTCACTGGTCACTGGTCACTGGTCACTGGTCACTGGTCACTGGTCACTGGTCACTGGTCACTGGTCACGGGTCAATGGTCACTGTCGCTGGTAAATGGTCACTGTCGCTGGTCAATGGTCAGTGTCGCTGGTCACTGGTCACTATTCGCTGGTCACTGGTCACTGGTCACTGTCGCTGGTCACTGGTCACTGGTCACAAGTCACTGGTCACTGGTCACTGGTCACTGGTCACTGGTCACTGGTCACTGGTCACTGGTCACTGGTCACGGGTCAATGGTCACTGTCGCTGGTAAATGGTCACTGTCGCTGGTCAATGGTCAGTGTCGCTGGTCACTGGTCACTATTCGCTGGTCACTGGTCACTGGTCACTGTCGCTGGTCACTGGTCACTGGTCACAAGTCACTGGTCACTTGTCACTGGTCACTGGTCACTGGTCACTGGTCACTGGTCACTGGTCAATGGTCACTGTCGCTGGTCAATGGTCACTGTCGCTGGTCAATGGTCACTGTCGCTGGTCACTGGTCACAGGTCACTGGTCACAAAGCACTGGTTACTTGTCACTGGTCAGTGGCCACTGGTCGCTGGTCACTTGTCACTGGTCACTGGTCACTGGTCACTGGTCACTAGTCACAAGTCACTGGTCACTGGTCACTTGTCAATGGTCACTGTCGCTGGTCACTGGTCACTGGTCACTGGTCACTGGTAACTGGTCAATGGTCACTGTAGCTGGTCACTGGTCACTGGTCACTGGTCACTGGTCAATGGTAACTTGTCACTGGGCAGTGGTCAATGGTCACTGGTCACTGGTCACTGGTCACTGGTCACTGGTCACTGGTCGCTGGTCACTGGTCACTGGTCACTGGTCACTGGTCAATGGTCACTGGTCACTGGTCAATGGTCACTATCGCTGGTCAATGGTCATTGTCGCTGGTCACTGGTCATTGGTCTCTTGTCACTGGTCACTGGTCACTGGTCACTGGTCACAGGTCAATGGTCACTGGTCACTGGACACAGGTCACTTGTCACTGGTCACTGGTCACTGGTCACTGGTCACAAGTCACTGGTCACTTGTCACTGGTCACTGGTCACTAGTAACTGGTCAATGGTCACTGTCGCTGGTCAATGGTCACTGTCGCTGGTCACTGGTCACTGGTCACTGGTCACTGGTCACTTGTCACTGGTCAGTGGCCACTGGTCGCTGGTCACTTGTCACTGGTCAGTGGCCACTGGTCGCTGGTCACTTGTCACTGGTCACTGGTCACTGGTCACTGGTCACTGGTCACAAGTCACTTGTCACTGGTCACTGGTCACTGGTCACTGGTCACAAGTCACTGGTCACTTGTCACTGGTCACTGGTCACTAGTAACTGGTCAATGGTCACTGTCGCTGGTCAATGGTCACTGTCGCTGGTCACTGGTCACTGGTCACTGGTCACTGGTCACTTGTCACTGGTCAGTGGCCACTGGTCGCTGGTCACTTGTCACTGGTCACTGGTCACTGGTCACTGGTCACTGGTCACAAGTCACTGGTCACTGGTCACTGGTCACTGGTCACTGGTCACTGGTCACTGGTCACGGGTCAATGGTCACTGTCGCTGGTAAATGGCCACTGTCGCTGGTCAATGGTCAGTGTCGCTGGTCACTGGTCACTATTCGCTGGTCACTGGTCACTGGTCACAAGTCACTGGTCACTTGTCACTGGTCACTGGTCACTGGTCACTTAATCACTGGTCACTGGTCAATGGTCACTGTCGCTGGTCAATGGTCACTGTCGCTGGTCAATGGTCACTGTCGCTGGTCACTGGTCACAGGTCACTGGTCACAAAGCACTGGTTACTTGTCACTGGTCAGTGGCCACTGGTCGCTGGTCACTTGTCACTGGTCACTGGTCACTGGTCACTGGTCACTAGTCACAAGTCACTGGTCACTGGTCACTTGTCATTGGTCACTGGTCACTGGTCACTGGTCACTGGTCACTGTCGCTGGTCACTGGTCACTGGTCACTGATCACTGATCACTGGTCACTGGTCACTGGTCACTGGTCACTGGTCACTGGTCAATGGTCACTATCGCTGGTCAATGGTCACTGTCGCTGGTCACTGGTCACTGGTCACAGTCGCTGGTCACTGGACACTGGTCTCTAGTCACTGGTCACTGGTCACTGGTCGCTGGTCACTGGTCACTAGTCACTGGTCAGTGGCCACTGGTCGCTGGTCACTTGTCACTGTTCACTGGTCACTGGTCACTGGTCACAAGTCACTGGTCACTGGTCACTGGTCACTGGTCACTGGTCACTGGTCACTGGTCACTGGTCACTGGTCACTGGTCACTGGTCACTGGTCACTGGTCACTGGTCACTGGTCAATGGTCACTGGTCACAGGTCAATGGTCACTGTCGCTGGTCACTGGTCACTGGTCACTGATCACTGGTCACTGGTCACTGGTCACTGGTCACTGGTCAATGGTCACTATCGCTGGTCAATGGTCACTGTCGCTGGTCACTGGTCACTGGTCACTTGTCACTGGTCACTGGTCACGGGTCACTGGTCACTGGTCACTGGTCACTGGTCAATGGTCACTGTCGCTGGTCACTGGACACTGGTCACTGGTCACTGGTCAATGGTCACTGGTCACTGGTCACTGGTCAATGGTCACTATCGCTGGTCAATGGTCATTGTCGCTGGTCACTGGTCATTGGTCACTGGTCAATGGTCACTGGTCAATGGTCACATTCGCTGGTCAATGGTCACTGGTCACTGGACACAGGTCACTGGTCACTGGTCACTGGTCACTGGTCACTGGTCACTGGTCACTGGTCACTGGTCACTGGTCACTGGTCACTGGTCACTGGTAACTGGTCACTGGTCACTGGTCACTGGTCAATGGTAACTTGTCACTGGGCAGTGGTCAATGGTAACTGGTCACTGGTCACTGGTCGCTGGTCACTGGTCAGTGGTCACTGGTCACTGGTCAATGGTCACTGGTCACTGGTCACTGGTCAATGGTCACTATCGCTGGTCAATGGTCATTGTCGCTGGTCACTGGTCATTGGTCTCTTGTCACTGGTCACTGGTCACTGGTCACTGGTCACTGGTCACTGGTCACAGGTCAATGGTCACTGGTCACTGGACACAGGTCACTTGTCACTGGTCACTGGTCACTGGTCACTGGTCACAAGTCACTGGTGACTTGTCACTGGTCACTGGTCACTAGTAACTGGTCAATGGTCACTGTCGCTGGTCAATGGTCACTGTCGCTGGTCACTGGTCACTGGTCACTGGTCACTGGTCACTTGTCACTGGTCAGTGGCCACTGGTCGCTGGTCACTTGTCACTGGTCAGTGGCCACTGGTCGCTGGTCACTTGTCACTGGTCACTGGTCACTGGTCACTGGTCACTGGTCACAAGTCACTTGTCACTGGTCACTGGTCACTGGTCACTGGTCACAAGTCACTGGTCACTTGTCACTGGTCACTGGTCACTAGTAACTGGTCAATGGTCACTGTCGCTGGTCAATGGTCACTGTCGCTGGTCACTGGTCACTGGTCACTGGTCACTGGTCACTTGTCACTGGTCAGTGGCCACTGGTCGCTGGTCACTTGTCACTGGTCACTGGTCACTGGTCACTGGTCACTGGTCACAAGTCACTGGTCACTGGTCACTGGTCACTGGTCACTGGTCACTGGTCACTGGTCACGGGTCAATGGTCACTGTCGCTGGTAAATGGCCACTGTCGCTGGTCAATGGTCAGTGTCGCTGGTCACTGGTCACTATTCGCTGGTCACTGGTCACTGGTCACTGTCGCTGGTCACTGGTCACTGGTCACAAGTCACTGGTCACTTGTCACTGGTCACTGGTCACTGGTCACTTAATCACTGGTCACTGGTCAATGGTCACTGTCGCTGGTCAATGGTCACTGTCGCTGGTCAATGGTCACTGTCGCTGGTCACTGGTCACAGGTCACTGGTCACAAAGCACTGGTTACTTGTCACTGGTCAGTGGCCACTGGTCGCTGGTCACTTGTCACTGGTCACTGGTCACTGGTCACTGGTCACTAGTCACAAGTCACTGGTCACTGGTCACTTGTCATTGGTCACTGGTCACTGGTCACTGGTCACTGGTCACTGTCGCTGGTCACTGGTCACTGGTCACTGATCACTGATCACTGGTCACTGGTCACTGGTCACTGGTCACTGGTCACTGGTCAATGGTCACTATCGCTGGTCAATGGTCACTGTCGCTGGTCACTGGTCACTGGTCACAGTCGCTGGTCACTGGACACTGGTCTCTAGTCACTGGTCACTGGTCACTGGTCGCTGGTCACTGGTCACTTGTCACTGGTCAGTGGCCACTGGTCGCTGGTCACTTGTCACTGTTCACTGGTCACTGGTCACTGGTCACAAGTCACTGGTCACTGGTCACTGGTCACTGGTCACTGGTCACTGGTCACTGGTCACTGGTCACTGGTCACTGATCACTGGTCACTGGTCACTGGTCACTGGTCACTGGTCAATGGTCACTATCGCTGGTCAATGGTCACTGTCGCTGGTCACTGGTCACTGGTCACTTGTCACTGGTCACTGGTCACGGGTCACTGGTCACTGGTCAATGGTCACTGTCGCTGGTCACTGGACACTGGTCACTGGTCACTGGTCAATGGTCACTGGTCACTGGTCACTGGTCAATGGTCACTATCGCTGGTCAATGGTCATTGTCGCTGGTCACTGGTCATTGGTCACTGGTCAATGGTCACTGGTCAATGGTCACATTCGCTGGTCAATGGTCACTGTCGCTGGTCACTGGTCACTGGTCACTGGTCACTGGTAACTGGTCAATGGTCACTGTAGCTGGTCACTGGTCACTGGTCACTGGTCACTGGTCAATGGTAACTTGTCACTGGGCAGTGGTCAATGGTCACTGGTCACTGGTCACTGGTCACTGGTCACTGGTCACTGGTCGCTGGTCACTGGTCACTGGTCACTGGTCACTGGTCAATGGTCACTGGTCACTGGTCAATGGTCACTATCGCTGGTCAATGGTCATTGTCGCTGGTCACTGGTCATTGGTCTCTTGTCACTGGTCACTGGTCACTGGTCACTGGTCACAGGTCAATGGTCACTGGTCACTGGACACAGGTCACTTGTCACTGGTCACTGGTCACTGGTCACTGGTCACAAGTCACTGGTCACTTGTCACTGGTCACTGGTCACTAGTAACTGGTCAATGGTCACTGTCGCTGGTCAATGGTCACTGTCGCTGGTCACTGGTCACTGGTCACTGGTCACTGGTCACTTGTCACTGGTCAGTGGCCACTGGTCGCTGGTCACTTGTCACTGGTCAGTGGCCACTGGTCGCTGGTCACTTGTCACTGGTCACTGGTCACTGGTCACTGGTCACTGGTCACAAGTCACTTGTCACTGGTCACTGGTCACTGGTCACTGGTCACAAGTCACTGGTCACTTGTCACTGGTCACTGGTCACTAGTAACTGGTCAATGGTCACTGTCGCTGGTCAATGGTCACTGTCGCTGGTCACTGGTCACTGGTCACTGGTCACTGGTCACTTGTCACTGGTCAGTGGCCACTGGTCGCTGGTCACTTGTCACTGGTCACTGGTCACTGGTCACTGGTCACTGGTCACAAGTCACTGGTCACTGGTCACTGGTCACTGGTCACTGGTCACTGGTCACTGGTCACGGGTCAATGGTCACTGTCGCTGGTAAATGGCCACTGTCGCTGGTCAATGGTCAGTGTCGCTGGTCACTGGTCACTATTCGCTGGTCACTGGTCACTGGTCACAAGTCACTGGTCACTTGTCACTGGTCACTGGTCACTGGTCACTTAATCACTGGTCACTGGTCAATGGTCACTGTCGCTGGTCAATGGTCACTGTCGCTGGTCAATGGTCACTGTCGCTGGTCACTGGTCACAGGTCACTGGTCACAAAGCACTGGTTACTTGTCACTGGTCAGTGGCCACTGGTCGCTGGTCACTTGTCACTGGTCACTGGTCACTGGTCACTGGTCACTAGTCACAAGTCACTGGTCACTGGTCACTTGTCATTGGTCACTGGTCACTGGTCACTGGTCACTGGTCACTGTCGCTGGTCACTGGTCACTGGTCACTGATCACTGATCACTGGTCACTGGTCACTGGTCACTGGTCACTGGTCACTGGTCAATGGTCACTATCGCTGGTCAATGGTCACTGTCGCTGGTCACTGGTCACTGGTCACAGTCGCTGGTCACTGGACACTGGTCTCTAGTCACTGGTCACTGGTCACTGGTCGCTGGTCACTGGTCACTAGTCACTGGTCAGTGGCCACTGGTCGCTGGTCACTTGTCACTGTTCACTGGTCACTGGTCACTGGTCACAAGTCACTGGTCACTGGTCACTGGTCACTGGTCACTGGTCAATGGTCACTGGTCACAGGTCAATGGTCACTGTCGCTGGTCACTGGTCACTGGTCACTGATCACTGGTCACTGGTCACTGGTCACTGGTCACTGGTCAATGGTCACTATCGCTGGTCAATGGTCACTGTCGCTGGTCACTGGTCACTGGTCACTTGTCACTGGTCACTGGTCACGGGTCACTGGTCACTGGTCACTGGTCACTGGTCAATGGTCACTGTCGCTGGTCACTGGACACTGGTCACTGGTCACTGGTCAATGGTCACTGGTCACTGGTCACTGGTCAATGGTCACTATCGCTGGTCAATGGTCATTGTCGCTGGTCACTGGTCATTGGTCACTGGTCAATGGTCACTGGTCAATGGTCACATTCGCTGGTCAATGGTCACTGTCGCTGGTCACTGGTCACTGGTCACTGGTCACTGGTAACTGGTCAATGGTCACTGTAGCTGGTCACTGGTCACTGGTCACTGGTCACTGGTCAATGGTAACTTGTCACTGGGCAGTGGTCAATGGTCACTGGTCACTGGTCACTGGTCACTGGTCACTGGTCACTGGTCGCTGGTCACTGGTCACTGGTCACTGGTCACTGGTCAATGGTCACTGGTCACTGGTCAATGGTCACTATCGCTGGTCAATGGTCATTGTCGCTGGTCACTGGTCATTGGTCTCTTGTCACTGGTCACTGGTCACTGGTCACTGGTCACAGGTCAATGGTCACTGGTCACTGGACACAGGTCACTTGTCACTGGTCACTGGTCACTGGTCACTGGTCACAAGTCACTGGTCACTTGTCACTGGTCACTGGTCACTAGTAACTGGTCAATGGTCACTGTCGCTGGTCAATGGTCACTGTCGCTGGTCACTGGTCACTGGTCACTGGTCACTGGTCACTTGTCACTGGTCAGTGGCCACTGGTCGCTGGTCACTTGTCACTGGTCACTGGTCACTGTTCACTGGTCACTGGTCACAAGTCACTGGTCACTGGTCACTGGTCACTGGTCACTGGTCACTGGTCACTGGTCACTGGTCACTGGTCACGGGTCAATGGTCACTGTCGCTGGTAAATGGTCACTGTCGCTGGTCAATGGTCAGTGTCGCTGGTCACTGGTCACTATTCGCTGGTCACTGGTCACTGGTCACTGTCGCTGGTCACTGGTCACTGGTCACAAGTCACTGGTCACTTGTCACTGGTCACTGGTCACTGGTCACTGGTCACTGGTCACTGGTCAATGGTCACTGTCGCTGGTCAATGGTCACTGTCGCTGGTCAATGGTCACTGTCGCTGGTCACTGGTCACAGGTCACTGGTCACAAAGCACTGGTTACTTGTCACTGGTCAGTGGCCACTGGTCGCTGGTCACTTGTCACTGGTCACTGGTCACTGGTCACTGGTCACTAGTCACAAGTCACTGGTCACTGGTCACTTGTCATTGGTCACTGGTCACTGGTCACTGGTCACTGGTCACTGGTCAATGGTCACTGTCGCTGGTCACTGGTCACTGGTCACTGATCACTGATCACTGGTCACTGGTCACTGGTCACTGGTCACTGGTCACTGGTCAATGGTCACTATCGCTGGTCAATGGTCACTGTCGCTGGTCACTGGTCACTGGTCACAGTCGCTGGTCACTGGACACTGGTCTCTAGTCACTGGTCACTGGTCACTGGTCGCTGGTCACTGGTCACTTGTCACTTGTCAGTGGCCACTGGTCGCTGGTCACTTGTCACTGGTCACTGGTCACTGGTCACTGGTCACAAGTCACTGGTCACTGGTCACTGGTCACTGGTCACTGGTCACTGGTCACTGGTCACTTGTCACTGGTCACTGGTCACTAGTAACTGGTCAATGGTCACTGGTCACTGGTCACTGGTCAATGGTCACTATCGCTGGTCAATGGTCATTGTCGCTGGTCACTGGTCATTGGTCTCTTGTCACTGGTCACTGGTCACTGGTCACTGGTCACTGGTCACTGGTCACAGGTCAATGGTCACTGGTCACTGGACACAGGTCACTTGTCACTGGTCACTGGTCACTGGTCACTGGTCACAAGTCACTGGTCACTTGTCACTGGTCACTGGTCACTAGTAACTGGTCAATGGTCACTGTCGCTGGTCAATGGTCACTGTCGCTGGTCACTGGTCACTGTTCACTGGTCACTGGTCACTTGTCACTGGTCAGTGGCCACTGGTCGCTGGTCACTTGTCACTGGTCACTGGTCACTGGTCACTGGTCACTGGTCACAAGTCACTGGTCACTGGTCACTGGTCACTGGTCACTGGTCACTGGTCACTGGTCACTGGTCACTGGTCACGGGTCAATGGTCACTGTCGCTGGTAAATGGTCACTGTCGCTGGTCAATGGTCAGTGTCGCTGGTCACTGGTCACTATTCGCTGGTCACTGGTCACTGGTCACTGTCGCTGGTCACTGGTCACTGGTCACAAGTCACTGGTCACTGGTCACTGGTCACTGGTCACTGGTCACTGGTCACTGGTCACTGGTCACTGGTCACGGGTCAATGGTCACTGTCGCTGGTAAATGGTCACTGTCGCTGGTCAATGGTCAGTGTCGCTGGTCACTGGTCACTATTCGCTGGTCACTGGTCACTGGTCACTGTCGCTGGTCACTGGTCACTGGTCACAAGTCACTGGTCACTTGTCACTGGTCACTGGTCACTGGTCACTGGTCACTGGTCACTGGTCAATGGTCACTGTCGCTGGTCAATGGTCACTGTCGCTGGTCAATGGTCACTGTCGCTGGTCACTGGTCACAGGTCACTGGTCACAAAGCACTGGTTACTTGTCACTGGTCAGTGGCCACTGGTCGCTGGTCACTTGTCACTGGTCACTGGTCACTGGTCACTGGTCACTAGTCACAAGTCACTGGTCACTGGTCACTTGTCATTGGTCACTGGTCACTGGTCACTGGTCACTGGTCACTGGTCAATGGTCACTGTCGCTGGTCACTGGTCACTGGTCACTGATCACTGATCACTGGTCACTGGTCACTGGTCACTGGTCACTGGTCACTGGTCAATGGTCACTATCGCTGGTCAATGGTCACTGTCGCTGGTCACTGGTCACTGGTCACAGTCGCTGGTCACTGGACACTGGTCTCTAGTCACTGGTCACTGGTCACTGGTCGCTGGTCACTGGTCACTTGTCACTTGTCAGTGGCCACTGGTCGCTGGTCACTTGTCACTGGTCACTGGTCACTGGTCACTGGTCACAAGTCACTGGTCACTGGTCACTGGTCACTGGTCACTGGTCACTGGTCACTGGTCACTGGTCACTGGTCACTGGTCACTGGTCAATGGTCACTGTCGATGGTCACTGGTCACTGGTCACAGGTCAATGGTCACTGTCGCTGGTCACTGGTCACTGGTCACTGATCACTGGTCACTGGTCAATGGTCACTATCGCTGGTCAATGGTCACTGTCGCTGGTCACTGGTCACTGGTCACTTGTCACTGGTCACTGGTCACTGGTCACTGGTCACTGGTCAATGGTCACTGTCGCTGGTCACTGGACACTGGTCACTGGTCACTGGTCAATGGTCACTGGTCACTGGTCACTGGTCAATGGTCACTATCGCTGGTCAATGGTCATTGTCGCTGGTCACTGGTCATTGGTCACTGGTCACTGGTCACTGGTCAATGGTCACATTCGCTGGTCAATGGTCACTGTCGCTGGTCACTGGTCACTGGTCACTGGTCACTGGTAACTGGTCAATGGTCACTGTAGCTGGTCACTGGTCACTGGTCACTGGTCACTGGTCAATGGTAACTTGTCACTGGGCAGTGGTCAATGGTCACCGGTCACTGGTCACTGGTCACTGGTCACTGGTCACAGGTCAATGGTCACTGGTCACTGGACACAGGTCACTGGTCACTGGTCACTGGTCACTGGTCACTGGTCACTGGTCACTGCTAACTGGTCAATGGTCACTGTCGCTGGTCACTGGTCACTGGTCACTGGTCAATGGTCACTGGTCACTGGACACAGGTCACTGGTCACTGGTCACTGGTCACTGGTCACTGGTCACTGGTCACTGGTCACTGGTCACTGGTCACTGGTCACTGGTCACTGGTCACTGGTCACTGGTCACTGGTCACTGGTCACTGGTCACTGGTCACTGGTCACTGGTCACTGGTCACTGGTCACGGGTCAATGGTCACTGTCGCTGGTAAATGGTCACTGTCGCTGGTCAATGGTCAGTGTCGCTGGTCACTGGTCACTATTCGCTGGTCACTGGTCACTGGTCACTGTCGCTGGTCACTGGTCACTGGTCACAAGTCACTGGTCACTTGTCACTGGTCACTGGTCACTGGTCACTGGTCACTGGTCACTGGTCAATGGTCACTGTCGCTGGTCAATGGTCACTGTCGCTGGTCAATGGTCACTGTCGCTGGTCACTGGTCACAGGTCACTGGTCACAAAGCACTGGTTACTTGTCACTGGTCAGTGGCCACTGGTCGCTGGTCACTTGTCACTGGTCACTGGTCACTGGTCACTGGTCACTAGTCACAAGTCACTGGTCACTGGTCACTTGTCATTGGTCACTGGTCACTGGTCACTGGTCACTGGTCACTGGTCAATGGTCACTGTCGCTGGTCACTGGTCACTGGTCACTGATCACTGATCACTGGTCACTGGTCACTGGTCACTGGTCACTGGTCACTGGTCAATGGTCACTATCGCTGGTCAATGGTCACTGTCGCTGGTCACTGGTCACTGGTCACAGTCGCTGGTCACTGGACACTGGTCTCTAGTCACTGGTCACTGGTCACTGGTCGCTGGTCACTGGTCACTTGTCACTGGTCAGTGGCCACTGGTCGCTGGTCACTGGTCAATGGTCACTATCGCTGGTCACTGGTCACTGGTCACTGGTCACTTGTCACTGGTCACTGGTCACGGGTCACTGGTCACTGGTCACTGGTCACTGGTCAATGGTCACTGTCGCTGGTCACTGGACACTGGTCACTGGTCACTGGTCAATGGTCACTGGTCACTGGTCACTGGTCAATGGTCACTATCGCTGGTCAATGGTCATTGTCGCTGGTCACTGGTCATTGGTCACTGGTCAATGGTCACTGGTCAATGGTCACATTCGCTGGTCAATGGTCACTGTCGCTGGTCACTGGTCACTGGTCACTGGTCACTGGTAACTGGTCAATGGTCACTGTAGCTGGTCACTGGTCACTGGTCACTGGTCACTGGTCAATGGTAACTTGTCACTGGGCAGTGGTCAATGGTCACTGGTCACTGGTCACTGGTCACTGGTCACTGGTCACTGGTCGCTGGTCACTGGTCACTGGTCACTGGTCACTGGTCAATGGTCACTGGTCACTGGTCAATGGTCACTATCGCTGGTCAATGGTCATTGTCGCTGGTCACTGGTCATTGGTCTCTTGTCACTGGTCACTGGTCACTGGTCACTGGTCACAGGTCAATGGTCACTGGTCACTGGACACAGGTCACTTGTCACTGGTCACTGGTCACTGGTCACTGGTCACAAGTCACTGGTCACTTGTCACTGGTCACTGGTCACTAGTAACTGGTCAATGGTCACTGTCGCTGGTCAATGGTCACTGTCGCTGGTCACTGGTCACTGGTCACTGGTCACTGGTCACTTGTCACTGGTCAGTGGCCACTGGTCGCTGGTCACTTGTCACTGGTCAGTGGCCACTGGTCGCTGGTCACTTGTCACTGGTCACTGGTCACTGGTCACTGGTCACTGGTCACAAGTCACTTGTCACTGGTCACTGGTCACTGGTCACTGGTCACAAGTCACTGGTCACTTGTCACTGGTCACTGGTCACTAGTAACTGGTCAATGGTCACTGTCGCTGGTCAATGGTCACTGTCGCTGGTCACTGGTCACTGGTCACTGGTCACTGGTCACTTGTCACTGGTCAGTGGCCACTGGTCGCTGGTCACTTGTCACTGGTCACTGGTCACTGGTCACTGGTCACTGGTCACAAGTCACTGGTCACTGGTCACTGGTCACTGGTCACTGGTCACTGGTCACTGGTCACGGGTCAATGGTCACTGTCGCTGGTAAATGGCCACTGTCGCTGGTCAATGGTCAGTGTCGCTGGTCACTGGTCACTATTCGCTGGTCACTGGTCACTGGTCACAAGTCACTGGTCACTTGTCACTGGTCACTGGTCACTGGTCACTTAATCACTGGTCACTGGTCAATGGTCACTGTCGCTGGTCAATGGTCACTGTCGCTGGTCAATGGTCACTGTCGCTGGTCACTGGTCACAGGTCACTGGTCACAAAGCACTGGTTACTTGTCACTGGTCAGTGGCCACTGGTCGCTGGTCACTTGTCACTGGTCACTGGTCACTGGTCACTGGTCACTAGTCACAAGTCACTGGTCACTGGTCACTTGTCATTGGTCACTGGTCACTGGTCACTGGTCACTGGTCACTGTCGCTGGTCACTGGTCACTGGTCACTGATCACTGATCACTGGTCACTGGTCACTGGTCACTGGTCACTGGTCACTGGTCAATGGTCACTATCGCTGGTCAATGGTCACTGTCGCTGGTCACTGGTCACTGGTCACAGTCGCTGGTCACTGGACACTGGTCTCTAGTCACTGGTCACTGGTCACTGGTCGCTGGTCACTGGTCACTAGTCACTGGTCAGTGGCCACTGGTCGCTGGTCACTTGTCACTGTTCACTGGTCACTGGTCACTGGTCACAAGTCACTGGTCACTGGTCACTGGTCACTGGTCACTGGTCACTGGTCACTGGTCACTGGTCACTGGTCACTGGTCACTGGTCACTGGTCACTGGTCACTGGTCACTGGTCAATGGTCACTGGTCACAGGTCAATGGTCACTGTCGCTGGTCACTGGTCACTGGTCACTGATCACTGGTCACTGGTCACTGGTCACTGGTCACTGGTCAATGGTCACTATCGCTGGTCAATGGTCACTGTCGCTGGTCACTGGTCACTGGTCACTTGTCACTGGTCACTGGTCACGGGTCACTGGTCACTGGTCACTGGTCACTGGTCAATGGTCACTGTCGCTGGTCACTGGACACTGGTCACTGGTCACTGGTCAATGGTCACTGGTCACTGGTCACTGGTCAATGGTCACTATCGCTGGTCAATGGTCATTGTCGCTGGTCACTGGTCATTGGTCACTGGTCAATGGTCACTGGTCAATGGTCACATTCGCTGGTCAATGGTCACTGTCGCTGGTCACTGGTCACTGGTCACTGGTCACTGGTAACTGGTCAATGGTCACTGTAGCTGGTCACTGGTCACTGGTCACTGGTCACTGGTCAATGGTAACTTGTCACTGGGCAGTGGTCAATGGTCACTGGTCACTGGTCACTGGTCACTGGTCACTGGTCACTGGTCGCTGGTCACTGGTCACTGGTCACTGGTCACTGGTCAATGGTCACTGGTCACTGGTCAATGGTCACTATCGCTGGTCAATGGTCATTGTCGCTGGTCACTGGTCATTGGTCTCTTGTCACTGGTCACTGGTCACTGGTCACTGGTCACAGGTCAATGGTCACTGGTCACTGGACACAGGTCACTTGTCACTGGTCACTGGTCACTGGTCACTGGTCACAAGTCACTGGTCACTTGTCACTGGTCACTGGTCACTAGTAACTGGTCAATGGTCACTGTCGCTGGTCAATGGTCACTGTCGCTGGTCACTGGTCACTGGTCACTGGTCACTGGTCACTTGTCACTGGTCAGTGGCCACTGGTCGCTGGTCACTTGTCACTGGTCACTGGTCACTGTTCACTGGTCACTGGTCACAAGTCACTGGTCACTGGTCACTGGTCACTGGTCACTGGTCACTGGTCACTGGTCACTGGTCACTGGTCACGGGTCAATGGTCACTGTCGCTGGTAAATGGTCACTGTCGCTGGTCAATGGTCAGTGTCGCTGGTCACTGGTCACTATTCGCTGGTCACTGGTCACTGGTCACTGTCGCTGGTCACTGGTCACTGGTCACAAGTCACTGGTCACTTGTCACTGGTCACTGGTCACTGGTCACTGGTCACTGGTCACTGGTCAATGGTCACTGTCGCTGGTCAATGGTCACTGTCGCTGGTCAATGGTCACTGTCGCTGGTCACTGGTCACAGGTCACTGGTCACAAAGCACTGGTTACTTGTCACTGGTCAGTGGCCACTGGTCGCTGGTCACTTGTCACTGGTCACTGGTCACTGGTCACTGGTCACTAGTCACAAGTCACTGGTCACTGGTCACTTGTCATTGGTCACTGGTCACTGGTCACTGGTCACTGGTCACTGGTCAATGGTCACTGTCGCTGGTCACTGGTCACTGGTCACTGATCACTGATCACTGGTCACTGGTCACTGGTCACTGGTCACTGGTCACTGGTCAATGGTCACTATCGCTGGTCAATGGTCACTGTCGCTGGTCACTGGTCACTGGTCACAGTCGCTGGTCACTGGACACTGGTCTCTAGTCACTGGTCACTGGTCACTGGTCGCTGGTCACTGGTCACTTGTCACTTGTCAGTGGCCACTGGTCGCTGGTCACTTGTCACTGGTCACTGGTCACTGGTCACTGGTCACAAGTCACTGGTCACTGGTCACTGGTCACTGGTCACTGGTCACTGGTCACTTGTCACTGGTCACTGGTCACTAGTAACTGGTCAATGGTCACTGGTCACTGGTCACTGGTCAATGGTCACTATCGCTGGTCAATGGTCATTGTCGCTGGTCACTGGTCATTGGTCTCTTGTCACTGGTCACTGGTCACTGGTCACTGGTCACTGGTCACTGGTCACAGGTCAATGGTCACTGGTCACTGGACACAGGTCACTTGTCACTGGTCACTGGTCACTGGTCACTGGTCACAAGTCACTGGTCACTTGTCACTGGTCACTGGTCACTAGTAACTGGTCAATGGTCACTGTCGCTGGTCAATGGTCACTGTCGCTGGTCACTGGTCACTGTTCACTGGTCACTGGTCACTTGTCACTGGTCAGTGGCCACTGGTCGCAGGTCACTTGTCACTGGTCACTGGTCACTGGTCACTGGTCACTGGTCACAAGTCACTGGTCACTGGTCACTGGTCACTGGTCACTGGTCACTGGTCACTGGTCACTGGTCACTGGTCACGGGTCAATGGTCACTGTCGCTGGTAAATGGTCACTGTCGCTGGTCAATGGTCAGTGTCGCTGGTCACTGGTCACTATTCGCTGGTCACTGGTCACTGGTCACTGTCGCTGGTCACTGGTCACTGGTCACAAGTCACTGGTCACTGGTCACTGGTCACTGGTCACTGGTCACTGGTCACTGGTCACTGGTCACTGGTCACGGGTCAATGGTCACTGTCGCTGGTAAATGGTCACTGTCGCTGGTCAATGGTCAGTGTCGCTGGTCACTGGTCACTATTCGCTGGTCACTGGTCACTGGTCACTGTCGCTGGTCACTGGTCACTGGTCACAAGTCACTGGTCACTTGTCACTGGTCACTGGTCACTGGTCACTGGTCACTGGTCACTGGTCAATGGTCACTGTCGCTGGTCAATGGTCACTGTCGCTGGTCAATGGTCACTGTCGCTGGTCACTGGTCACAGGTCACTGGTCACAAAGCACTGGTTACTTGTCACTGGTCAGTGGCCACTGGTCGCTGGTCACTTGTCACTGGTCACTGGTCACTGGTCACTGGTCACTAGTCACAAGTCACTGGTCACTGGTCACTTGTCATTGGTCACTGGTCACTGGTCACTGGTCACTGGTCACTGGTCAATGGTCACTGTCGCTGGTCACTGGTCACTGGTCACTGATCACTGATCACTGGTCACTGGTCACTGGTCACTGGTCACTGGTCACTGGTCAATGGTCACTATCGCTGGTCAATGGTCACTGTCGCTGGTCACTGGTCACTGGTCACAGTCGCTGGTCACTGGACACTGGTCTCTAGTCACTGGTCACTGGTCACTGGTCGCTGGTCACTGGTCACTTGTCACTTGTCAGTGGCCACTGGTCGCTGGTCACTTGTCACTGGTCACTGGTCACTGGTCACTGGTCACAAGTCACTGGTCACTGGTCACTGGTCACTGGTCACTGGTCACTGGTCACTGGTCACTGGTCACTGGTCACTGGTCACTGGTCAATGGTCACTGTCGATGGTCACTGGTCACTGGTCACAGGTCAATGGTCACTGTCGCTGGTCACTGGTCACTGGTCACTGATCACTGGTCACTGGTCAATGGTCACTATCGCTGGTCAATGGTCACTGTCGCTGGTCACTGGTCACTGGTCACTTGTCACTGGTCACTGGTCACTGGTCACTGGTCACTGGTCAATGGTCACTGTCGCTGGTCACTGGACACTGGTCACTGGTCACTGGTCAATGGTCACTGGTCACTGGTCACTGGTCAATGGTCACTATCGCTGGTCAATGGTCATTGTCGCTGGTCACTGGTCATTGGTCACTGGTCACTGGTCACTGGTCAATGGTCACATTCGCTGGTCAATGGTCACTGTCGCTGGTCACTGGTCACTGGTCACTGGTCACTGGTAACTGGTCAATGGTCACTGTAGCTGGTCACTGGTCACTGGTCACTGGTCACTGGTCAATGGTAACTTGTCACTGGGCAGTGGTCAATGGTCACCGGTCACTGGTCACTGGTCACTGGTCACTGGTCACAGGTCAATGGTCACTGGTCACTGGACACAGGTCACTGGTCACTGGTCACTGGTCACTGGTCACTGGTCACTGGTCACTGCTAACTGGTCAATGGTCACTGTCGCTGGTCACTGGTCACTGGTCACTGGTCAATGGTCACTGGTCACTGGACACAGGTCACTGGTCACTGGTCACTGGTCACTGGTCACTGGTCACTGGTCACTGGTCACTGGTCACTGGTCACTGGTCACTGGTCACTGGTCACTGGTCACTGGTCACTGGTCACTGGTCACTGGTCACTGGTCACTGGTCACTGGTCACTGGTCACTGGTCACGGGTCAATGGTCACTGTCGCTGGTAAATGGTCACTGTCGCTGGTCAATGGTCAGTGTCGCTGGTCACTGGTCACTATTCGCTGGTCACTGGTCACTGGTCACTGTCGCTGGTCACTGGTCACTGGTCACAAGTCACTGGTCACTTGTCACTGGTCACTGGTCACTGGTCACTGGTCACTGGTCACTGGTCAATGGTCACTGTCGCTGGTCAATGGTCACTGTCGCTGGTCAATGGTCACTGTCGCTGGTCACTGGTCACAGGTCACTGGTCACAAAGCACTGGTTACTTGTCACTGGTCAGTGGCCACTGGTCGCTGGTCACTTGTCACTGGTCACTGGTCACTGGTCACTGGTCACTAGTCACAAGTCACTGGTCACTGGTCACTTGTCATTGGTCACTGGTCACTGGTCACTGGTCACTGGTCACTGGTCAATGGTCACTGTCGCTGGTCACTGGTCACTGGTCACTGATCACTGATCACTGGTCACTGGTCACTGGTCACTGGTCACTGGTCACTGGTCAATGGTCACTATCGCTGGTCAATGGTCACTGTCGCTGGTCACTGGTCACTGGTCACAGTCGCTGGTCACTGGACACTGGTCTCTAGTCACTGGTCACTGGTCACTGGTCGCTGGTCACTGGTCACTTGTCACTGGTCAGTGGCCACTGGTCGCTGGTCACTTGTCACTGGTCACTGGTCACTGGTCACTGGTCACAAGTCACTGGTCACTGGTCACTGGTCACTGGTCACTGGTCACTGGTCACTGGTCACTGGTCACTGGTCACTGGTCACTGGTCACTGGTCACTGGTCACTGGTCAATGGTCACTGTCGCTGGTCACTGGTCACTGGTCACAGGTCAATGGTCACTGTCGCTGGTCACTGGTCACTGGTCACTGATCACTGGTCACTGGTCACTGGTCACTGGTCACTGGTCAATGGTCACTATCGCTGGTCAATGGTCACTGTCGCTGGTCACTGGTCACTGGTCACTTGTCACTGGTCACTGGTCACTGGTCACTGGTCACTGGTCACTGGTCACTGGTCAATGGTCACTGTCGCTGGTCACTGGACACTGGTCACTGGTCACTGGTCAATGGTCACTGGTCACTGGTCACTGGTCAATGGTCACTATCGCTGGTCAATGGTCATTGTCGCTGGTCACTGGTCATTGGTCACTGGTCAATGGTCACTGGTCAATGGTCACATTCGCTGGTCAATGGTCACTGTCGCTGGTCACTGGTCACTGGTCACTGGTCACTGGTAACTGGTCAATGGTCACTGTAGCTGGTCACTGGTCACTGGTCACTGGTCACTGGTCAATGGTAACTTGTCACTGGGCAGTGGTCAATGGTCACTGGTCACTGGTCACTGGTCACTGGTCACTGGTCACAGGTCAATGGTCACTGGTCACTGGACACAGGTCACTGGTCACTGGTCACTGGTCACTGGTCACTGGTCACTGGTCACTGGTCACTGGTCACTGCTAACTGGTCAATGGTCACTGTCGCTGGTCACTGGTCACTGGTCACTGGTCAATGGTCACTGGTCACTGGACACAGGTCACTGGTCACTGGTCACTGGTCACTGGTCACTGGTCACTGGTCACTGGTCACTGGTCACTGGTCACAAAGCACTGGTTACTTGTCACTTGTCAGTGGCTACTGGTCGCTGGTCACTTGTCACTGGTCACTGGTCACTGGTCACTGGTCACTAGTCACAAGTCACTGGTCACTGGTCACTTGTCATTGGTCACTGTTCACTGGTCACTGGTCACTGGTCACTGGTCAATGGTCACTGTCGCTGGTCACTGGTCACTGGTCACTGATCACTGATCACTGGTCACTGGTCACTGGTCACTGGTCACTGGTCACTGGTCACTGGTCACTGGTCACTGGTCACTGGTCAATGGTCACTATCGCTGGTCAATGGTCACTGTCGCTGGTCACTGGTCACTGGTCACAGTCGCTGGTCACTGGACACTGGTCTCTAGTCACTGGTCACTGGTCACTGGTCGCTGGTCACTGGTCACTTGTCACTGGTCAGTGGCCACTGGTCGCTGGTCACTTGTCACTGGTCACTGGTCACTGGTCACTGGTCACAAGTCACTGGTCACTGGTCACTGGTCACTGGTCACTGGTCACTGGTCACTGGTCACTGGTCACTGGTCACTGGTCACTGGTCACTGGTCACTGGTCACTGGTCACTGGTCACTGGTCAATGGTCACTGTCGATGGTCACTGGTCACTGGTCACAGGTCAATGGTCACATTCGCTGGTCAATGGTCACTGTCGCTGGTCACTGGTCACTGGTCACTGGTCACTGGTCACTGGTAACTGGTCAATGGTCACTGTAGCTGGTCACTGGTCACTGGTCACTGGTCACTGGTCAATGGTCACTGTCGCTGGTCAATGGTCACTGTCGCTGGTCAATGGTCACTGTCGCTGGTCACTGGTCACTGGTCACTGGTCACATAGCACTGGTTACTTGTCACTGGTCAGTGGCCACTGGTCGCTGGTCACTTGTCACTGGTCACTGGTCACTGGTCACTGGTCACTGGTCAATGGTCACTGTCGCTGGTCACTGGACACTGGTCACTGGTCACTGGTCAATGGTCACTGGTCACTGGTCACTGGTCACTGGTCACTATCGCTGGTCAATGGTCATTGTCGCTGGTCACTGGTCATTGGTCACTGGTCACTGGTCACTGGTCAATGGTCACATTCGCTGGTCAATGGTCACTGTCGCTGGTCACTGGTCACTGGTCACTGGTCACTGGTAACTGGTCAATGGTCACTGTAGCTGGTCACTGGTCACTGGTCACTGGTCACTGGTCAATGGTAACTTGTCACTGGGCAGTGGTCAATGGTCACTGGTCACTGGTCACTGGTCACTGGTCACTGGTCACAGGTCAATGGTCACTGGTCACTGGACACAGGTCACTGGTCACTGGTCACTGGTCACTGGTCACTGGTCACTGGTCACTGGTCACTGGTCACTGCTAACTGGTCAATGGTCACTGTCGCTGGTCACTGGTCACTGGTCACTGGTCACTGGTCAATGGTAACTTGTCACTGGGCTGTGGTCAATGGTCACTGGTCACTGGTCACTGGTCACTGGTCACAGGTCAATGGTCACTGGTCACTGGACACAGGTCACTGGTCACTGGTCACTGGTCACTGGTCACTGTTCACTGGTCACTGGTCACTGGTCAATGGTCACTGGTCACTGGTCACTGGTCACAGGTCAATGGTCACTGGTCACTGGTCACTGGTCAATGGTCACTGTCGCTGGTCACTGGTCACTGGTCACTGGTCACTGGTCACTGGTCACTGGTAACTGGTCAATGGCCACTGTCGCTGGTCACTGGTCAATGGTAACCTGTCACTGGGCAGTGGTCAATGGTCACTGGTCACTGGTCACTGGTCACTGGTCTCAGGTCAATGGTCACTGTCGCTGGTCACTGGACACTGGTCACTGGTCACTGGTCAATGGTCACTGGTCACTGGTCACTGGTCAATGGTCACTATCGCTGGTCAATGGTCATTGTCGCTGGTCACTGGTCATTGGTCACTGGTCAATGGTCACTGGTCAATGGTCACATTCGCTGGTCAATGGTCACTGTCGCTGGTCACTGGTCACTGGTCACTGGTCACTGGTAACTGGTCAATGGTCACTGTAGCTGGTCACTGGTCACTGGTCACTGGTCACTGGTCAATGGTAACTTGTCACTGGGCAGTGGTCAATGGTCACTGGTCACTGGTCACTGGTCACTGGTCACTGGTCACTGGTCGCTGGTCACTGGTCACTGGTCACTGGTCACTGGTCAATGGTCACTGGTCACTGGTCAATGGTCACTATCGCTGGTCAATGGTCATTGTCGCTGGTCACTGGTCATTGGTCTCTTGTCACTGGTCACTGGTCACTGGTCACTGGTCACAGGTCAATGGTCACTGGTCACTGGACACAGGTCACTTGTCACTGGTCACTGGTCACTGGTCACTGGTCACAAGTCACTGGTCACTTGTCACTGGTCACTGGTCACTAGTAACTGGTCAATGGTCACTGTCGCTGGTCAATGGTCACTGTCGCTGGTCACTGGTCACTGGTCACTGGTCACTGGTCACTTGTCACTGGTCAGTGGCCACTGGTCGCTGGTCACTTGTCACTGGTCACTGGTCACTGGTCACTGGTCACTGGTCACAAGTCACTGGTCACTGGTCACTGGTCACTGGTCACTGGTCACTGGTCACTGGTCACTGGTCACTGGTCACGGGTCAATGGTCACTGTCGCTGGTAAATGGTCACTGTCGCTGGTCAATGGTCAGTGTCGCTGGTCACTGGTCACTGGTCACAGTCGCTGGTCACTGGACACTGGTCTCTAGTCACTGGTCACTGGTCACTGGTCGCTGGTCACTGGTCACTTGTCACTGGTCAGTGGCCACTGGTCGCTGGTCACTTGTCACTGGTCACTGGTCACTGGTCACTGGTCACAAGTCACTGGTCACTGGTCACTGGTCACTGGTCACTGGTCACTGGTCACTGGTCACTGGTCACTGGTCACTGGTCACTGGTCACTGGTCACTGGTCACTGGTCACTGGTCACTGGTCAATGGTCACTGTCGATGGTCACTGGTCACTGGTCACAGGTCAATGGTCACATTCGCTGGTCAATGGTCACTGTCGCTGGTCACTGGTCACTGGTCACTGGTCACTGGTCACTGGTAACTGGTCAATGGTCACTGTAGCTGGTCACTGGTCACTGGTCACTGGTCACTGGTCAATGGTCACTGTCGCTGGTCAATGGTCACTGTCGCTGGTCAATGGTCACTGTCGCTGGTCACTGGTCACTGGTCACTGGTCACATAGCACTGGTTACTTGTCACTGGTCAGTGGCCACTGGTCGCTGGTCACTTGTCACTGGTCACTGGTCACTGGTCACTGGTCACTGGTCACTGGTCACTGGTCAATGGTCACTGTCGCTGGTCACTGGACACTGGTCACTGGTCACTGGTCAATGGTCACTGGTCACTGGTCACTGGTCACTGGTCACTATCGCTGGTCAATGGTCATTGTCGCTGGTCACTGGTCATTGGTCACTGGTCACTGGTCACTGGTCAATGGTCACATTCGCTGGTCAATGGTCACTGTCGCTGGTCACTGGTCACTGGTCACTGGTCACTGGTAACTGGTCAATGGTCACTGTAGCTGGTCACTGGTCACTGGTCACTGGTCACTGGTCAATGGTAACTTGTCACTGGGCAGTGGTCAATGGTCACTGGTCACTGGTCACTGGTCACTGGTCACTGGTCACAGGTCAATGGTCACTGGTCACTGGACACAGGTCACTGGTCACTGGTCACTGGTCACTGGTCACTGGTCACTGGTCACTGGTCACTGGTCACTGCTAACTGGTCAATGGTCACTGTCGCTGGTCACTGGTCACTGGTCACTGGTCACTGGTCAATGGTAACTTGTCACTGGGCTGTGGTCAATGGTCACTGGTCACTGGTCACTGGTCACTGGTCACAGGTCAATGGTCACTGGTCACTGGACACAGGTCACTGGTCACTGGTCACTGGTCACTGGTCACTGTTCACTGGTCACTGGTCACTGGTCAATGGTCACTGGTCACTGGTCACTGGTCACAGGTCAATGGTCACTGGTCACTGGTCACTGGTCAATGGTCACTGTCGCTGGTCACTGGTCACTGGTCACTGGTCACTGGTCACTGGTCACTGGTAACTGGTCAATGGCCACTGTCGCTGGTCACTGGTCAATGGTAACCTGTCACTGGGCAGTGGTCAATGGTCACTGGTCACTGGTCACTGGTCACTGGTCTCAGGTCAATGGTCACTGTCGCTGGTCACTGGACACTGGTCACTGGTCACTGGTCAATGGTCACTGGTCACTGGTCACTGGTCAATGGTCACTATCGCTGGTCAATGGTCATTGTCGCTGGTCACTGGTCATTGGTCACTGGTCAATGGTCACTGGTCAATGGTCACATTCGCTGGTCAATGGTCACTGTCGCTGGTCACTGGTCACTGGTCACTGGTCACTGGTAACTGGTCAATGGTCACTGTAGCTGGTCACTGGTCACTGGTCACTGGTCACTGGTCAATGGTAACTTGTCACTGGGCAGTGGTCAATGGTCACTGGTCACTGGTCACTGGTCACTGGTCACTGGTCACTGGTCGCTGGTCACTGGTCACTGGTCACTGGTCACTGGTCAATGGTCACTGGTCACTGGTCAATGGTCACTATCGCTGGTCAATGGTCATTGTCGCTGGTCACTGGTCATTGGTCTCTTGTCACTGGTCACTGGTCACTGGTCACTGGTCACAGGTCAATGGTCACTGGTCACTGGACACAGGTCACTTGTCACTGGCCACTGGTCACTGGTCACTGGTCACAAGTCACTGGTCACTTGTCACTGGTCACTGGTCACTAGTAACTGGTCAATGGTCACTGTCGCTGGTCAATGGTCACTGTCGCTGGTCACTGGTCACTGGTCACTGGTCACTGGTCACTTGTCACTGGTCAGTGGCCACTGGTCGCTGGTCACTTGTCACTGGTCACTGGTCACTGGTCACTGGTCACTGGTCACAAGTCACTGGTCACTGGTCACTGGTCACTGGTCACTGGTCACTGGTCACTGGTCACTGGTCACTGGTCACGGGTCAATGGTCACTGTCGCTGGTAAATGGTCACTGTCGCTGGTCAATGGTCAGTGTCGCTGGTCACTGGTCACTATTCGCTGGTCACTGGTCACTGGTCACTGTCGCTGGTCACTGGTCACTGGTCACAAGTCACTGGTCACTTGTCACTGGTCACTGGTCACTGGTCACTGGTCACTGGTCACTGGTCAATGGTCACTGTCGCTGGTCAATGGTCACTGTCGCTGGTCACTGGTCACAGGTCACTGGTCACAAAGCACTGGTTACTTGTCACTGGTCAGTGGCCACTGGTCGCTGGTCACTTGTCACTGGTCACTGGTCACTGGTCACTGGTCACTAGTCACAAGTCACTGGTCACTGGTCACTTGTCATTGGTCACTGGTCACTGGTCACTGGTCACTGGTCACTGGTCAATGGTCACTGTCGCTGGTCACTGGTCACTGGTCACTGATCACTGATCACTGGTCACTGGTCACTGGTCACTGGTCACTGGTCACTGGTCAATGGTCACTATCGCTGGTCAATGGTCACTGTCGCTGGTCACTGGTCACTGGTCACAGTCGCTGGTCACTGGACACTGGTCTCTAGTCACTGGTCACTGGTCACTGGTCGCTGGTCACTGGTCACTTGTCACTTGTCAGTGGCCACTGGTCGCTGGTCACTTGTCACTGGTCACTGGTCACTGGTCACTGGTCACAAGTCACTGGTCACTGGTCACTGGTCACTGGTCACTGGTCACTGGTCACTGGTCACTGGTCACTGGTCACTGGTCACTGGTCACTGGTCACTGGTCACTGGTCAATGGTCACTGTCGATGGTCACTGGTCACTGGTCACAGGTCAATGGTCACTGTCGCTGGTCACTGGTCACTGGTCACTGATCACTGGTCACTGGTCACTGGTCACTGGTCACTGGTCAATGGTCACTATCGCTGGTCAATGGTCACTGTCGCTGGTCACTGGTCACTGGTCACTTGTCACTGGTCACTGGTCACTGGTCACTGGTCACTGGTCACTGGTCACTGGTCAATGGTCACTGTCGCTGGTCACTGGACACTGGTCACTGGTCACTGGTCAATGGTCACTGGTCACTGGTCACTGGTCAATGGTCACTATCGCTGGTCAATGGTCATTGTCGCTGGTCACTGGTCATTGGTCACTGGTCACTGGTCACTGGTCAATGGTCACATTCGCTGGTCAATGGTCACTGTCGCTGGTCACTGGTCACTGGTCACTGGTCACTGGTAACTGGTCAATGGTCACTGTAGCTGGTCACTGGTCACTGGTCACTGGTCACTGGTCAATGGTAACTTGTCACTGGGCAGTGGTCAATGGTCACCGGTCACTGGTCACTGGTCACTGGTCACTGGACACAGGTCAATGGTCACTGGTCACTGGACACAGGTCACTGGTCACTGGTCACTGGTCACTGGTCACTGGTCACTGGTCACTGCTAACTGGTCAATGGTCACTGTCGCTGGTCACTGGTCACTGGTCACTGGTCAATGGTCACTGGTCACTGGACACAGGTCACTGGTCACTGGTCACTGGTCACTGGTCACTGGTCACTGGTCACTGGTCACTGGTCACTGGTCACTGGTCACTGGTCACTGGTCACTGGTAACTGGTCACTGGTCACTGGTCACTGGTCAATGGTAACTTGTCACTGGGCAGTGGTCAATGGTCACTGGTCACTGGTCACTGGTCGCTGGTCACTGGTCACTGGTCACTGGTCACTGGTCAATGGTCACTGGTCACTGGTCACTGGTCAATGGTCACTATCGCTGGTCAATGGTCATTGTCGCTGGTCACTGGTCATTGGTCTCTTGTCACTGGTCACTGGTCACTGGTCACTGGTCACTGGTCACTGGTCACAGGTCAATGGTCACTGGTCACTGGACACAGGTCACTTGTCACTGGTCACTGGTCACTGGTCACTGGTCACAAGTCACTGGTGACTTGTCACTGGTCACTGGTCACTAGTAACTGGTCAATGGTCACTGTCGCTGGTCAATGGTCACTGTCGCTGGTCACTGGTCACTGGTCACTGGTCACTGGTCACTTGTCACTGGTCAGTGGCCACTGGTCGCTGGTCACTTGTCACTGGTCAGTGGCCACTGGTCGCTGGTCACTTGTCACTGGTCACTGGTCACTGGTCACTGGTCACTGGTCACAAGTCACTTGTCACTGGTCACTGGTCACTGGTCACTGGTCACAAGTCACTGGTCACTTGTCACTGGTCACTGGTCACTAGTAACTGGTCAATGGTCACTGTCGCTGGTCAATGGTCACTGTCGCTGGTCACTGGTCACTGGTCACTGGTCACTGGTCACTTGTCACTGGTCAGTGGCCACTGGTCGCTGGTCACTTGTCACTGGTCACTGGTCACTGGTCACTGGTCACTGGTCACAAGTCACTGGTCACTGGTCACTGGTCACTGGTCACTGGTCACTGGTCACTGGTCACTGGTCACGGGTCAATGGTCACTGTCGCTGGTAAATGGTCACTGTCGCTGGTCAATGGTCAGTGTCGCTGGTCACTGGTCACTATTCGCTGGTCACTGGTCACTGGTCACTGTCGCTGGTCACTGGTCACTGGTCACAAGTCACTGGTCACTTGTCACTGGTCACTGGTCACTGGTCACTTAATCACTGGACACTGGTCAATGGTCACTGTCGCTGGTCAATGGTCACTGTCGCTGGTCAATGGTCACTGTCGCTGGTCACTGGTCACAGGTCACTGGTCACAAAGCACTGGTTACTTGTCACTGGTCAGTGGCCACTGGTCGCTGGTCACTTGTCACTGGTCACTGGTCACTGGTCACTGGTCACTAGTCACAAGTCACTGGTCACTGGTCACTTGTCATTGGTCACTGGTCACTGGTCACTGGTCACTGGTCACTGGTCAATGGTCACTGTCGCTGGTCACTGGTCACTGGTCACTGATCACTGATCACTGGTCACTGGTCACTGGTCACTGGTCACTGGTCACTGGTCAATGGTCACTATCGCTGGTCAATGGTCACTGTCGCTGGTCACTGGTCACTGGTCACAGTCGCTGGTCACTGGACACTGGTCTCTAGTCACTGGTCACTGGTCACTGGTCGCTGGTCACTGGTCACTTGTCACTGGTCAGTGGCCACTGGTCGCTGGTCACTTGTCACTGGTCACTGGTCACTGGTCACTGGTCACAAGTCACTGGTCACTGGTCACTGGTCACTGGTCACTGGTCACTGGTCACTGGTCACTGGTCACTGGTCACTGGTCACTGGTCAATGGTCACTGTCGCTGGTCACTGGTCACTGGTCACAGGTCAATGGTCACTGTCGCTGGTCACTGGTCACTGGTCACTGATCACTGGTCACTGGTCACTGGTCACTGGTCACTGGTCAATGGTCACTATCGCTGGTCAATGGTCACTGTCGCTGGTCACTGGTCACTGGTCACTTGTCACTGGTCACTGGTCACTGGTCACTGGTCACTGGTCACTGGTCACTGGTCACTGGTCAATGGTCACTGTCGCTGGTCACTGGACACTGGTCACTGGTCACTGGTCACTGGTCAATGGTCACTATCGCTGGTCAATGGTCATTGTCGCTGGTCACTGGTCATTGGTCACTGGTCAATGGTCACTGGTCAATGGTCACATTCGCTGGTCAATGGTCACTGTCGCTGGTCACTGGTCACTGGTCACTGGTCACTGGTAACTGGTCAATGGTCACTGTAGCTGGTCACTGGTCACTGGTCACTGGTCACTGGTCAATGGTAACTTGTCACTGGGCAGTGGTCAATGGTCACTGGTCACTGGTCACTGGTCACTGGTCACTGGTCACAGGTCAATGGTCACTGGTCACTGGACACAGGTCACTGGTCACTGGTCACTGGTCACTGGTCACTGGTCACTGGTCACTGGTCACTGGTCACTGCTAACTGGTCAATGGTCACTGTCGCTGGTCACTGGTCACTGGTCACTGGTCAATGGTCACTGGTCACTGGACACAGGTCACTGGTCACTGGTCACTGGTCACTGGTCACTGGTCACTGGTTACTGGTCACTGGTCACTGGTCACTGTGAACTGGTCACTGGTCACTGGTCACTGGTCACTGGTCACTGGTAACTGGTCAATGGTCACTGTCGCTGGTCACTGGTCACTGGTCAATGGTAACTTGTCACTGGGCAGTGGTCAATGGTCACTGGTCACTGGTCACTGGTCGCTGGTCACTGGTCACTGGTCACTGGTCACTGGTCAATGGTCACTGGTCACTGGTCACTGGTCAATGGTCACTATCGCTGGTCAATGGTCATTGTCGCTGGTCACTGGTCATTGGTCTCTTGTCACTGGTCACTGGTCACTGGTCACTGGTCACTGGTCACTGGTCACAGGTCAATGGTCACTGGTCACTGGACACAGGTCACTTGTCACTGGTCACTGGTCACTGGTCACTGGTCACAAGTCACTGGTCACTTGTCACTGGTCACTGGTCACTAGTAACTGGTCAATGGTCACTGTCGCTGGTCAATGGTCACTGTCGCTGGTCACTGGTCACTGGTCACTGGTCACTGGTCACTTGTCACTGGTCAGTGGCCACTGGTCGCTGGTCACTTGTCACTGGTCACTGGTCACTGGTCACTGGTCACTGGTCACAAGTCACTGGTCACTGGTCACTGGTCACTGGTCACTGGTCACTGGTCACTGGTCACTGGTCACGGGTCAATGGTCACTGTCGCTGGTAAATGGTCACTGTCGCTGGTCAATGGTCAGTGTCGCTGGTCACTGGTCACTATTCGCTGGTCACTGGTCACTGGTCACTGTCGCTGGTCACTGGTCACTGGTCACAAGTCACTGGTCACTTGTCACTGGTCACTGGTCACTGGTCACTGGTCACTGGTCACTGGTCAATGGTCACTGTCGCTGGTCAATGGTCACTGTCGCTGGTCAATGGTCACTGTCGCTGGTCACTGGTCACAGGTCACTGGTCACAAAGCACTGGTTACTTGTCACTGGTCAGTGGCCACTGGTCGCTGGTCACTTGTCACTGGTCACTGGTCACTGGTCACTGGTCACTAGTCACAAGTCACTGGTCACTGGTCACTTGTCATTGGTCACTGGTCACTGGTCACTGGTCACTGGTCACTGGTCACTGGTCAATGGTCACTATCGCTGGTCAATGGTCATTGTCGCTGGTCACTGGTCATTGGTCACTGGTCACTGGTCACTGGTCAATGGTCACATTCGCTGGTCAATGGTCACTGTCGCTGGTCACTGGTCACTGGTCACTGGTCACTGGTAACTGGTCAATGGTCACTGTAGCTGGTCACTGGTCACTGGTCACTGGTCACTGGTCAATGGTAACTTGTCACTGGGCAGTGGTCAATGGTCACCGGTCACTGGTCACTGGTCACTGGTCACTGGTCACAGGTCAATGGTCACTGGTCACTGGACACAGGTCACTGGTCACTGGTCACTGGTCACTGGTCACTGGTCACTGGTCACTGCTAACTGGTCAATGGTCACTGTCGCTGGTCACTGGTCACTGGTCACTGGTCAATGGTCACTGGTCACTGGACACAGGTCACTGGTCACTGGTCACTGGTCACTGGTCACTGGTCACTGGTCACTGGTCACTGGTCACTGGTCACTGGTCACTGGTCACTGGTAACTGGTCACTGGTCACTGGTCACTGGTCAATGGTAACTTGTCACTGGGTAGTGGTCAATGGTCACTGGTCACTGGTCACTGGTCGCTGGTCACTGGTCACTGGTCACTGGTCACTGGTCAATGGTCACTGGTCACTGGTCACTGGTCAATGGTCACTATCGCTGGTCAATGGTCATTGTCGCTGGTCACTGGTCATTGGTCTCTTGTCACTGGTCACTGGTCACTGGTCACTGGTCACTGGTCACTGGTCACAGGTCAATGGTCACTGGTCACTGGACACAGGTCACTTGTCACTGGTCACTGGTCACTGGTCACTGGTCACAAGTCACTGGTGACTTGTCACTGGTCACTGGTCACTAGTAACTGGTCAATGGTCACTGTCGCTGGTCAATGGTCACTGTCGCTGGTCACTGGTCACTGGTCACTGGTCACTGGTCACTTGTCACTGGTCAGTGGCCACTGGTCGCTGGTCACTTGTCACTGGTCAGTGGCCACTGGTCGCTGGTCACTTGTCACTGGTCACTGGTCAGTGGTCACTGGTCACTGGTCACAAGTCACTTGTCACTGGTCACTGGTCACTGGTCACTGGTCACAAGTCACTGGTCACTTGTCACTGGTTACTGGTCACTAGTAACTGGTCAATGGTCACTGTCGCTGGTCAATGGTCACTGTCGCTGGTCACTGGTCACTGGTCACTGGTCACTGGTCACTTGTCACTGGTCAGTGGCCACTGGTCGCTGGTCACTTGTCACTGGTCACTGGTCACTGGTCACTGGTCACTGGTCACAAGTCACTGGTCACTGGTCACTGGTCACTGGTCACTGGTCACTGGTCACTGGTCACTGGTCACTGGTCACGGGTCAATGGTCACTGTCGCTGGTAAATGGTCACTGTCGCTGGTCAATGGTCAGTGTCGCTGGTCACTGGTCACTATTCGCTGGTCACTGGTCACTGGTCACTGTCGCTGGTCACTGGTCACTGGTCACAAGTCACTGGTCACTTGTCACTGGTCACTGGTCACTGGTCACTTAATCACTGGTCACTGGTCAATGGTCACTGTCGCTGGTCAATGGTCACTGTCGCTGGTCAATGGTCACTGTCGCTGGTCACTGGTCACAGGTCACTGGTCACAAAGCACTGGTTACTTGTCACTGGTCAGTGGCCACTGGTCGCTGATCACTTGTCACTGGTCACTGGTCACTGGTCACTGGTCACTAGTCACAAGTCACTGGTCACTGGTCACTTGTCATTGGTCACTGGTCACTGGTCACTGGTCACTGGTCACTGGTCAATGGTCACTGTCGCTGGTCACTGGTCACTGGTCACTGATCACTGATCACTGGTCACTGGTCACTGGTCACTGGTCACTGGTCACTGGTCAATGGTCACTATCGCTGGTCAATGGTCACTGTCGCTGGTCACTGGTCACTGGTCACAGTCGCTGGTCACTGGACACTGGTCTCTAGTCACTGGTCACTGGTCACTGGTCGCTGGTCACTGGTCACTTGTCACTGGTCAGTGGCCACTGGTCGCTGGTCACTTGTCACTGGTCACTGGTCACTGGTCACTGGTCACAAGTCACTGGTCACTGGTCACTGGTCACTGGTCACTGGTCACTGGTCACTGGTCACTGGTCACTGGTCACTGGTCACTGGTCACTGGTCACTGGTCACTGGTCAATGGTCACTGTCGCTGGTCACTGGTCACTGGTCACAGGTCAATGGTCACTGTCGCTGGTCACTGGTCACTGGTCACTGATCACTGGTCACTGGTCACTGGTCACTGGTCACTGGTCAATGGTCACTATCGCTGGTCAATGGTCACTGTCGCTGGTCACTGGTCACTGGTCACTGGTCACTGGTCACTTGTCACTGGTCAGTGGCCACTGGTCGCTGGTCACTTGTCACTGGTCACTGGTCACTGGTCACTGGTCACTGGTCACAAGTCACTGGTCACTGGTCACTGGTCACTGGTCACTGGTCACTGGTCACTGGTCACTGGTCACTGGTCACGGGTCAATGGTCACTGTCGCTGGTAAATGGTCACTGTCGCTGGTCAATGGTCAGTGTCGCTGGTCACTGGTCACTATTCGCTGGTCACTGGTCACTGGTCACTGTCGCTGGTCACTGGTCACTGGTCACAAGTCACTGGTCACTTGTCACTGGTCACTGGTCACTGGTCACTGGTCACTGGTCACTGGTCAATGGTCACTGTCGCTGGTCAATGGTCACTGTCGCTGGTCACTGGTCACAGGTCACTGGTCACAAAGCACTGGTTACTTGTCACTGGTCAGTGGCCACTGGTCGCTGGTCACTTGTCACTGGTCACTGGTCACTGGTCACTGGTCACTAGTCACAAGTCACTGGTCACTGGTCACTTGTCATTGGTCACTGGTCACTGGTCACTGGTCACTGGTCACTGGTCAATGGTCACTGTCGCTGGTCACTGGTCACTGGTCACTGATCACTGATCACTGGTCACTGGTCACTGGTCACTGGTCACTGGTCACTGGTCAATGGTCACTATCGCTGGTCAATGGTCACTGTCGCTGGTCACTGGTCACTGGTCACAGTCGCTGGTCACTGGACACTGGTCTCTAGTCACTGGTCACTGGTCACTGGTCGCTGGTCACTGGTCACTTGTCACTTGTCAGTGGCCACTGGTCGCTGGTCACTTGTCACTGGTCACTGGTCACTGGTCACTGGTCACAAGTCACTGGTCACTGGTCACTGGTCACTGGTCACTGGTCACTGGTCACTGGTCACTGGTCACTGGTCACTGGTCACTGGTCACTGGTCACTGGTCACTGGTCAATGGTCACTGTCGATGGTCACTGGTCACTGGTCACAGGTCAATGGTCACTGTCGCTGGTCACTGGTCACTGGTCACTGATCACTGGTCACTGGTCACTGGTCACTGGTCACTGGTCAATGGTCACTATCGCTGGTCAATGGTCACTGTCGCTGGTCACTGGTCACTGGTCACTTGTCACTGGTCACTGGTCACTGGTCACTGGTCACTGGTCACTGGTCACTGGTCAATGGTCACTGTCGCTGGTCACTGGACACTGGTCACTGGTCACTGGTCAATGGTCACTGGTCACTGGTCACTGGTCAATGGTCACTATCGCTGGTCAATGGTCATTGTCGCTGGTCACTGGTCATTGGTCACTGGTCACTGGTCACTGGTCAATGGTCACATTCGCTGGTCAATGGTCACTGTCGCTGGTCACTGGTCACTGGTCACTGGTCACTGGTAACTGGTCAATGGTCACTGTAGCTGGTCACTGGTCACTGGTCACTGGTCACTGGTCAATGGTAACTTGTCACTGGGCAGTGGTCAATGGTCACCGGTCACTGGTCACTGGTCACTGGTCACTGGACACAGGTCAATGGTCACTGGTCACTGGACACAGGTCACTGGTCACTGGTCACTGGTCACTGGTCACTGGTCACTGGTCACTGCTAACTGGTCAATGGTCACTGTCGCTGGTCACTGGTCACTGGTCACTGGTCAATGGTCACTGGTCACTGGACACAGGTCACTGGTCACTGGTCACTGGTCACTGGTCACTGGTCACTGGTCACTGGTCACTGGTCACTGGTCACTGGTCACTGGTCACTGGTCACTGGTAACTGGTCACTGGTCACTGGTCACTGGTCAATGGTAACTTGTCACTGGGCAGTGGTCAATGGTCACTGGTCACTGGTCACTGGTCGCTGGTCACTGGTCACTGGTCACTGGTCACTGGTCAATGGTCACTGGTCACTGGTCACTGGTCAATGGTCACTATCGCTGGTCAATGGTCATTGTCGCTGGTCACTGGTCATTGGTCTCTTGTCACTGGTCACTGGTCACTGGTCACTGGTCACTGGTCACTGGTCACAGGTCAATGGTCACTGGTCACTGGACACAGGTCACTTGTCACTGGTCACTGGTCACTGGTCACTGGTCACAAGTCACTGGTGACTTGTCACTGGTCACTGGTCACTAGTAACTGGTCAATGGTCACTGTCGCTGGTCAATGGTCACTGTCGCTGGTCACTGGTCACTGGTCACTGGTCACTGGTCACTTGTCACTGGTCAGTGGCCACTGGTCGCTGGTCACTTGTCACTGGTCAGTGGCCACTGGTCGCTGGTCACTTGTCACTGGTCACTGGTCACTGGTCACTGGTCACTGGTCACAAGTCACTTGTCACTGGTCACTGGTCACTGGTCACTGGTCACAAGTCACTGGTCACTTGTCACTGGTCACTGGTCACTAGTAACTGGTCAATGGTCACTGTCGCTGGTCAATGGTCACTGTCGCTGGTCACTGGTCACTGGTCACTGGTCACTGGTCACTTGTCACTGGTCAGTGGCCACTGGTCGCTGGTCACTTGTCACTGGTCACTGGTCACTGGTCACTGGTCACTGGTCACAAGTCACTGGTCACTGGTCACTGGTCACTGGTCACTGGTCACTGGTCACTGGTCACTGGTCACGGGTCAATGGTCACTGTCGCTGGTAAATGGTCACTGTCGCTGGTCAATGGTCAGTGTCGCTGGTCACTGGTCACTATTCGCTGGTCACTGGTCACTGGTCACTGTCGCTGGTCACTGGTCACTGGTCACAAGTCACTGGTCACTTGTCACTGGTCACTGGTCACTGGTCACTTAATCACTGGACACTGGTCAATGGTCACTGTCGCTGGTCAATGGTCACTGTCGCTGGTCAATGGTCACTGTCGCTGGTCACTGGTCACAGGTCACTGGTCACAAAGCACTGGTTACTTGTCACTGGTCAGTGGCCACTGGTCGCTGGTCACTTGTCACTGGTCACTGGTCACTGGTCACTGGTCACTAGTCACAAGTCACTGGTCACTGGTCACTTGTCATTGGTCACTGGTCACTGGTCACTGGTCACTGGTCACTGGTCAATGGTCACTGTCGCTGGTCACTGGTCACTGGTCACTGATCACTGATCACTGGTCACTGGTCACTGGTCACTGGTCACTGGTCACTGGTCAATGGTCACTATCGCTGGTCAATGGTCACTGTCGCTGGTCACTGGTCACTGGTCACAGTCGCTGGTCACTGGACACTGGTCTCTAGTCACTGGTCACTGGTCACTGGTCGCTGGTCACTGGTCACTTGTCACTGGTCAGTGGCCACTGGTCGCTGGTCACTTGTCACTGGTCACTGGTCACTGGTCACTGGTCACAAGTCACTGGTCACTGGTCACTGGTCACTGGTCACTGGTCACTGGTCACTGGTCACTGGTCACTGGTCACTGGTCACTGGTCAATGGTCACTGTCGCTGGTCACTGGTCACTGGTCACAGGTCAATGGTCACTGTCGCTGGTCACTGGTCACTGGTCACTGATCACTGGTCACTGGTCACTGGTCACTGGTCACTGGTCAATGGTCACTATCGCTGGTCAATGGTCACTGTCGCTGGTCACTGGTCACTGGTCACTTGTCACTGGTCACTGGTCACTGGTCACTGGTCACTGGTCACTGGTCACTGGTCACTGGTCAATGGTCACTGTCGCTGGTCACTGGACACTGGTCACTGGTCACTGGTCACTGGTCAATGGTCACTATCGCTGGTCAATGGTCATTGTCGCTGGTCACTGGTCATTGGTCACTGGTCAATGGTCACTGGTCAATGGTCACATTCGCTGGTCAATGGTCACTGTCGCTGGTCACTGGTCACTGGTCACTGGTCACTGGTAACTGGTCAATGGTCACTGTAGCTGGTCACTGGTCACTGGTCACTGGTCACTGGTCAATGGTAACTTGTCACTGGGCAGTGGTCAATGGTCACTGGTCACTGGTCACTGGTCACTGGTCACTGGTCACAGGTCAATGGTCACTGGTCACTGGACACAGGTCACTGGTCACTGGTCACTGGTCACTGGTCACTGGTCACTGGTCACTGGTCACTGGTCACTGCTAACTGGTCAATGGTCACTGTCGCTGGTCACTGGTCACTGGTCACTGGTCAATGGTCACTGGTCACTGGACACAGGTCACTGGTCACTGGTCACTGGTCACTGGTCACTGGTCACTGGTTACTGGTCACTGGTCACTGGTCACTGTGAACTGGTCACTGGTCACTGGTCACTGGTCACTGGTCACTGGTAACTGGTCAATGGTCACTGTCGCTGGTCACTGGTCACTGGTCAATGGTAACTTGTCACTGGGCAGTGGTCAATGGTCACTGGTCACTGGTCACTGGTCGCTGGTCACTGGTCACTGGTCACTGGTCACTGGTCAATGGTCACTGGTCACTGGTCACTGGTCAATGGTCACTATCGCTGGTCAATGGTCATTGTCGCTGGTCACTGGTCATTGGTCTCTTGTCACTGGTCACTGGTCACTGGTCACTGGTCACTGGTCACTGGTCACAGGTCAATGGTCACTGGTCACTGGACACAGGTCACTTGTCACTGGTCACTGGTCACTGGTCACTGGTCACAAGTCACTGGTCACTTGTCACTGGTCACTGGTCACTAGTAACTGGTCAATGGTCACTGTCGCTGGTCAATGGTCACTGTCGCTGGTCACTGGTCACTGGTCACTGGTCACTGGTCACTTGTCACTGGTCAGTGGCCACTGGTCGCTGGTCACTTGTCACTGGTCACTGGTCACTGGTCACTGGTCACTGGTCACAAGTCACTGGTCACTGGTCACTGGTCACTGGTCACTGGTCACTGGTCACTGGTCACTGGTCACGGGTCAATGGTCACTGTCGCTGGTAAATGGTCACTGTCGCTGGTCAATGGTCAGTGTCGCTGGTCACTGGTCACTATTCGCTGGTCACTGGTCACTGGTCACTGTCGCTGGTCACTGGTCACTGGTCACAAGTCACTGGTCACTTGTCACTGGTCACTGGTCACTGGTCACTGGTCACTGGTCACTGGTCAATGGTCACTGTCGCTGGTCAATGGTCACTGTCGCTGGTCAATGGTCACTGTCGCTGGTCACTGGTCACAGGTCACTGGTCACAAAGCACTGGTTACTTGTCACTGGTCAGTGGCCACTGGTCGCTGGTCACTTGTCACTGGTCACTGGTCACTGGTCACTGGTCACTAGTCACAAGTCACTGGTCACTGGTCACTTGTCATTGGTCACTGGTCACTGGTCACTGGTCACTGGTCACTGGTCACTGGTCAATGGTCACTATCGCTGGTCAATGGTCATTGTCGCTGGTCACTGGTCATTGGTCACTGGTCACTGGTCACTGGTCAATGGTCACATTCGCTGGTCAATGGTCACTGTCGCTGGTCACTGGTCACTGGTCACTGGTCACTGGTAACTGGTCAATGGTCACTGTAGCTGGTCACTGGTCACTGGTCACTGGTCACTGGTCAATGGTAACTTGTCACTGGGCAGTGGTCAATGGTCACCGGTCACTGGTCACTGGTCACTGGTCACTGGTCACAGGTCAATGGTCACTGGTCACTGGACACAGGTCACTGGTCACTGGTCACTGGTCACTGGTCACTGGTCACTGGTCACTGCTAACTGGTCAATGGTCACTGTCGCTGGTCACTGGTCACTGGTCACTGGTCAATGGTCACTGGTCACTGGACACAGGTCACTGGTCACTGGTCACTGGTCACTGGTCACTGGTCACTGGTCACTGGTCACTGGTCACTGGTCACTGGTCACTGGTCACTGGTAACTGGTCACTGGTCACTGGTCACTGGTCAATGGTAACTTGTCACTGGGTAGTGGTCAATGGTCACTGGTCACTGGTCACTGGTCGCTGGTCACTGGTCACTGGTCACTGGTCACTGGTCAATGGTCACTGGTCACTGGTCACTGGTCAATGGTCACTATCGCTGGTCAATGGTCATTGTCGCTGGTCACTGGTCATTGGTCTCTTGTCACTGGTCACTGGTCACTGGTCACTGGTCACTGGTCACTGGTCACAGGTCAATGGTCACTGGTCACTGGACACAGGTCACTTGTCACTGGTCACTGGTCACTGGTCACTGGTCACAAGTCACTGGTGACTTGTCACTGGTCACTGGTCACTAGTAACTGGTCAATGGTCACTGTCGCTGGTCAATGGTCACTGTCGCTGGTCACTGGTCACTGGTCACTGGTCACTGGTCACTTGTCACTGGTCAGTGGCCACTGGTCGCTGGTCACTTGTCACTGGTCAGTGGCCACTGGTCGCTGGTCACTTGTCACTGGTCACTGGTCAGTGGTCACTGGTCACTGGTCACAAGTCACTTGTCACTGGTCACTGGTCACTGGTCACTGGTCACAAGTCACTGGTCACTTGTCACTGGTTACTGGTCACTAGTAACTGGTCAATGGTCACTGTCGCTGGTCAATGGTCACTGTCGCTGGTCACTGGTCACTGGTCACTGGTCACTGGTCACTTGTCACTGGTCAGTGGCCACTGGTCGCTGGTCACTTGTCACTGGTCACTGGTCACTGGTCACTGGTCACTGGTCACAAGTCACTGGTCACTGGTCACTGGTCACTGGTCACTGGTCACTGGTCACTGGTCACTGGTCACTGGTCACGGGTCAATGGTCACTGTCGCTGGTAAATGGTCACTGTCGCTGGTCAATGGTCAGTGTCGCTGGTCACTGGTCACTATTCGCTGGTCACTGGTCACTGGTCACTGTCGCTGGTCACTGGTCACTGGTCACAAGTCACTGGTCACTTGTCACTGGTCACTGGTCACTGGTCACTTAATCACTGGTCACTGGTCAATGGTCACTGTCGCTGGTCAATGGTCACTGTCGCTGGTCAATGGTCACTGTCGCTGGTCACTGGTCACAGGTCACTGGTCACAAAGCACTGGTTACTTGTCACTGGTCAGTGGCCACTGGTCGCTGATCACTTGTCACTGGTCACTGGTCACTGGTCACTGGTCACTAGTCACAAGTCACTGGTCACTGGTCACTTGTCATTGGTCACTGGTCACTGGTCACTGGTCACTGGTCACTGGTCAATGGTCACTGTCGCTGGTCACTGGTCACTGGTCACTGATCACTGATCACTGGTCACTGGTCACTGGTCACTGGTCACTGGTCACTGGTCAATGGTCACTATCGCTGGTCAATGGTCACTGTCGCTGGTCACTGGTCACTGGTCACAGTCGCTGGTCACTGGACACTGGTCTCTAGTCACTGGTCACTGGTCACTGGTCGCTGGTCACTGGTCACTTGTCACTGGTCAGTGGCCACTGGTCGCTGGTCACTTGTCACTGGTCACTGGTCACTGGTCACTGGTCACAAGTCACTGGTCACTGGTCACTGGTCACTGGTCACTGGTCACTGGTCACTGGTCACTGGTCACTGGTCACTGGTCACTGGTCACTGGTCACTGGTCACTGGTCAATGGTCACTGTCGCTGGTCACTGGTCACTGGTCACAGGTCAATGGTCACTGTCGCTGGTCACTGGTCACTGGTCACTGATCACTGGTCACTGGTCACTGGTCACTGGTCACTGGTCAATGGTCACTATCGCTGGTCAATGGTCACTGTCGCTGGTCACTGGTCACTGGTCACTTGTCACTGGTTACTGGTCACTGGTCACTGGTCACTGGTCACTGGTCACTGGTCAATGGTCACTGTCGCTGGTCACTGGACACTGGTCACTGGTCACTGGTCACTGGTCAATGGTCACTATCGCTGGTCAATGGTCATTGTCGCTGGTCACTGGTCATTGGTCACTGGTCAATGGTCACTGGTCAATGGTCACATTCGCTGGTCAATGGTCACTGTCGCTGGTCACTGGTCACTGGTCACTGGTCACTGGTAACTGGTCAATGGTCACTGTAGCTGGTCACTGGTCACTGGTCACTGGTCACTGGTCAATGGTAACTTGTCACTGGGCAGTGGTCAATGGTCACTGGTCACTGGTCACTGGTCACTGGTCACTGGTCACAGGTCAATGGTCACTGGTCACTGGACACAGGTCACTGGTCACTGGTCACTGGTCACTGGTCACTGGTCACTGGTCACTGGTCACTGGTCACTGCTAACTGGTCAATGGTCACTGTCGCTGGTCACTGGTCACTGGTCACTGGTCAATGGTCACTGGTCACTGGACACAGGTCACTGGTCACTGGTCACTGGTCACTGGTCACTGGTCACTGGTCACTGGTCACTGGTCACTGGTCAATGGTCACTGTCGCTGGTAAATGGTCACTGTCGCTGGTCAATGGTCAGTGTCGCTGGTCACTGGTCACTATTCGCTGGTCACTGGTCACTGGTCACTGTCGCTGGTCACTGGTCACTGGTCACTGGTCACTGGTCACTGGTCACAAGTCACTGGTCACTTGTCACTGGTCACTGGTCACTGGTCAATGGTCACTGGTCACTGGTCACTGGTCAATGGTCACTATCGCTGGTCAATGGTCATTGTCGCTGGTCACTGGTCATTGGTCACTTGTCACTGGTCACTGGTCACTGGTCACTGGTCACTGGTCACTGGTCACTGGTCACTGGTCACTGGTCAATGGTCACTGTCGCTGGTCACTGGTCACTGGTCACTGGTCACTGGTCACTGGTCACTGTCGCTGGTCACTTGTCACTGGTCACTGGTCACTGGTCACAAAGCACTGGTCACAAAGCACTGGTCACATGTCACTGGTCAGTGGCCACTGGTCGCTGGTCACTTGTCACTGGTCAATGGTCACTGGTCACTGGTCACTGGTCAATGGTCCCTGTCGCTGGTCACTGGTCACTGGTCACAAGTCACTGGTCACTTGTCACTGGTCACTGGTCAATGGTCACTGGTCAATGGTCACTGTCGCTGGTCAATGGTCACTGTCGCTGGTCACTGGTCACTGGTCACTGGTCACTGGTCACAAAGCACTGGTCACAAAGCACTGGTCACTTGTCACTGGTCAGTGGCCACTGGTCGCTGGTCACTTGTCACTGGTCACTGGTCACTGGTCACTAGTCACAATTCACTGGTCACTGGTCACTTGTCACTGGTCACTGGTCACTGGTCACTGGTCACTGGTCACTGGTCAATGGTCACTGTCGCTGGTCACTGGTCACTGGTCACTGATCACTGGTCACTGGTCACTGGTCACAGGTCACTGGTCACTGGTCAATGGTCACTATCGCTGGTCAATGGTCACTGTCGCTGGTCACTGGTCACTGGTCACTTGTCACTGGTCACTGCTCACTGGTCACTGGACACTGGTCACTGGTCAATGGTCCCTGTCGCTGGAAAATGGTCACTGTCGCTGGTCACTGGTCACTAGTCACTGGTCACTGGTCACTGGTCGCTGGTCACTGGTCACTTGTCACTGGTCAGTGGCCACTGGTCGCTGGTCACTTGTCACAGGTCACTGGTCACTGGTCACTGGTCACAAGTCACTGGTCACTGGTCACTGGTCACTGGTCACTGGTCACTGGTCACTGGTCACTGGTCACTGTCGCTGATCACTGGTCACTGGACACTGGTCACTGGTCACTGGTCACAAGTCACTGGTCACTTGTCACTGGTCAGTGGCCACTCGTCGCAGGTCACTTGTCACTGGTCACTGGTCACAGGTCAATGGTCACTGGTCACTGGACACTGGTCACTGGTCACTGGTCACTTGTCACTGGTCAATGGTCACTATCGCTGGTCAATGGTCACTGTCGCTGGTCACTGGTCATTGGTCACTTGTCACTGGTCACTGGTCACTGGTCAATGGTCACTGTCGCTGGTCACTGGTCACTGGTCACTGGTCACTGGTCACTGGTCACTGGTCACTGGTCACTGGTCAATGGTCACTGTCGCTGGTCACTGGTCACTGGTCACTGGTCACTGATCAATGGTCACTGGTCACTGGTCACTGGTCAATTGTCACTATCGCTGGTCAATGGTCATTGCCGCTGGTCACTGGTCATTGGTCACTTGTCACTGGTCAATGGTCACTATCGCTGGTCAATGGTCACTGTCGCTGGTCACTGGTCATTGGTCACTTGTCACTGGTCACTGGTCACTGGTCAATGGTCACTGTCGCTGGTCACTGGTCACTGGTCACTGGTCACTGGTCACTGGTCACTGGTCACTGGTCACTGGTCAATGGTCCCTGTCGCTGGTCACTGGTCACTGGTCACTGGTCACTGGTCATTGGTCACTGGTATCTGGTCAATGGTCACTGTCGCTGGTCACTGGTCACTGGTCACTGGTCACTGGTCAATGGTAACTTGTCACTGGGCAGTGGTCAATGGTCACTGGTCACTGGTCACTGGTCACTGGTCACTGGTCACAGGTCAATGGTCACTGGTCACTGGACACAGGTCACTGGTCACTGGTCACTGGTCAATGGTCACTGGTCACGGGTCAATGGTCACTGGCCACTGGTCTCTGGTCACTGGTCAATGCTCTCTTTCGTTGGTCAATGGTCAATGGTCCCTGTCGCTGGTCACTGGTCACTGGTCACTGGTCACTGGTCACTGGTCACTGGTCACTGGTCAATGGTAACTTGTCACTGGTCACTGGTCACTGGTCACTGGTCACTGGTCACTGGTCACTGGTCACTGGTCACTGGTCACTGGTCACTGGTCAATGGTCACTGTCGCTGGTCACTGGTCACTGGTCACTGGTCACTGGTCAATGGTCACTGGTCACTGGTCACTGGTCAATGGTCACTATCGCTGGTCAATGGTCATTGTCGCTGGTCACTGGTCATTGGTCACTTGTCACTGGTCACTGGTCACTGGTCACTGGTCACTGGTCACTGGTCACTGGTCACAGGTCAATGGTCACTGGTCACTGGTCACTGGTCAATGATCCCTGTCGCTGGTCACTGGTCACTGGTCACAAGTCACTGGTCACTTGTCACTGGTCACTGGTCACTGGTCACTGGTCACTGGTCAATTGTCACTGTCGCTGGTCAATGGTCACTGTCGCTGGTCACTGGTCACTGGTCACTGGTCACTGGTCACAAAGCACTGGTCACAAAGCACTGGTCACTTGTCACTGGTCAGTGGCCACTGGTCGCTGGTCACTTGTCACTGGTCAATGGTCACTGGTCACTGGTCACTGGTCAATGGTCCCTGTCGCTGGTCACTGGTTACTGGTCACAAGTCACTGGTCACTTGTCACTGGTCACTGGTCACTGGTCACTGGTCACTGGTCAATGGTCACTGTCGCTGGTCAATGGTCACTGTCACTGGTCACTGGTCACTGGTCACTGGTCACTGGTCACAAAGCACTGGTCACAAAGCACTGGTCACTTGTCACTGGTCAGTGGCCACTGGTCGCTGGTCACTTGTCACTGGTCACTGGTCACTGGTCACTAGTCACAATTCACTGGTCACTGGTCACTTGTCACTGGTTACTGGTCACTGGTCACTGGTCACTGGTCACTGGTCAATGGTCACTGTCGCTGGTCACTGGTCACTGGTCACTGATCACTGGTCACTGGTCACTGGTCACAGGTCACTGGTCACTGGTCAATGGTCACTATCGCTGGTCAATGGTCACTGTCGCTGGTCACTGGTCACTGGTCACTTGTCACTGGTCACTGCTCACTGGTCACTGGACACTGGTCACTGGTCAATGGTCCCTGTCGCTGGAAAATGGTCACTGTCGCTGGTCACTGGTCACTGGTCACAGTCGCTGGTCACTGGTCACTGGTCTCTAGTCACTGGTCACTGGTCACTGGTCGCTGGTCACTGGTCACTTGTCACTGGTCAGTGGCCACTGGTCGCTGGTCACTTGTCACAGGTCACTGGTCACTGGTCACTGGTCACAAGTCACTGGTCACTGGTCACTGGTCACTGGTCACTGGTCACTGGTCACTGGTCACTGTCGCTGATCACTGGTCACTGGACACTGGTCACTGGTCACTGGTCACAAGTCACTGGTCACTTGTCACTGGTCAGTGGCCACTCGTCGCTGGTCACTTGTCACTGGTCACTGGTCACAGGTCAATGGTCACTGGTCACTGGACACTGGTCACTGGTCACTGGTCACTTGTCACTGGTCAATGGTCACTATCGCTGGTCAATGGTCACTGTCGCTGGTCACTGGTCATTGGTCACTTGTCACTGGTCACTGGTCACTGGTCAATGGTCACTGTCGCTGGTCACTGGTCACTGGTCACTGGTCACTGGTCACTGGTCACTGGTCAACGGTCACTGTCGCTGGTCACTGGTCACTGGTCACTGGTCACTGATCAATGGTCACTGGTCACTGGTAACTGGTCAATGGTCACTATCGCTGGTCAATGGTCATTGCCGCTGGTCACTGGTCATTGGTCACTTGTCACTGGTCACTGGTCACTGGTCACTGGTCACTGGTCACTGGTCACAGGTCAATGGTCACTGGTCACTGGTCACTGGTCAATGGTCCCTGTCGCTGGTCACTGGTCACTGGTCACTGGTCATTGGTCACTGGTATCTGGTCAATGGTCACTGTCGCTGGTCACTGGTCACTGGTCACTGGTCACTGGTCAATGGTAACTGGTCACTGGGCAGTGGTCAATGGTCACTGGTCACTGGTCACAGGTCAATGGTCACTGGTCACTGGACACAGGTCACTGGTCACTGGTCACTGGTCAATGGTCACTGGTCACTGGTCAATGGTCACTGGCCACTGGTCTCTGGTCACTGGTCAATGGTCACTTTCGTTGGTCAATGGTCAATGGTCCCTGTCGCTGGTCACTGGTCACTGGTCACTGGTCACTGGTCACTGGTCACTGGTCAATGGTCACTGTCGCTGGTCACTGGTCACTGGTCACTGGTCACTGGTCAATGGTAACTTGTCACTGGTCACTGGTCACTGGTCACTGGTCACTTGTCACTGGTCACTGGTCACTGGTCACTGGTCACTGGTCACTGGTCAATGGTCACTGTCGCTGGTCACTGGTCACTGCTCACTGGTCACTGGTCAATGGTCACTGGTCACTGGTCACTGGTCACAAAGCACTGGTCACAAAGCACTGGTCACTTGTCACTGGTCAGTGGCCACTGGTCGCTGGTCACTGGTCACTGGTCACAGGTCAATGGTCACTGGTCACTGGTCACTGGTCAATGGTCCCTGTCGCTGGTCACTGGTCACTGGTCACTGGTCACTGGTCACTGGTCACTGGTCAATGGTCACTGTCGCTGGTCACTGGTCACTGGTCACTGGTCACTGGTCAATGGTAACTTGTCACTGGTCACTGGTCACTGGTCACTGGTCACTTGTCACTGGTCACTGGTCACTGGTCACTGGTCACTGGTCACTGGTCAATGGTCACTGTCGCTGGTCACTGGTCACTGGTCACTGGTCACTGGTCAATGGTAACTGGTCACTGGGCAGTGGTCAATGGTCACTGGTCACTGGTCACAGGTCAATGGTCACTGGTCACTGGACACAGGTCACTGGTCACTGGTCACTGGTCAATGGTCACTGGTCACTGGTCAATGGTCACTGGCCACTGGTCTCTGGTCACTGGTCAATGGTCACTTTCGTTGGTCAATGGTCAATGGTCCCTGTCGCTGGTCACTGGTCACTGGTCACTGGTCACTGGTCACTGGTCACTGGTCAATGGTCACTGTCGCTGGTCACTGGTCACTGGTCACTGGTCACTGGTCAATGGTAACTTGTCACTGGTCACTGGTCACTGGTCACTGGTCACTTGTCACTGGTCACTGGTCACTGGTCACTGGTCACTGGTCACTGGTCAATGGTCACTGTCGCTGGTCACTGGTCACTGCTCACTGGTCACTGGTCAATGGTCACTGGTCACTGGTCACTGGTCACAAAGCACTGGTCACAAAGCACTGGTCACTTGTCACTGGTCAGTGGCCACTGGTCGCTGGTCACTGGTCACTGGACACAGGTCACTGGTCACTGGTCACTGGTCAATGGTCACTGGTCACTGGTCAATGGTCACTGGCCACTGGTCTCTGGTCACTGGTCAATGGTCACTTTCGTTGGTCAATGGTCAATGGTCCCTGTCGCTGGTCACTGGTCACTGGTCACTGGTCACTGGTCACTGGTCACTGGTCAATGGTCACTGTCGCTGGTCACTGGTCACTGGTCACTGGTCACTGGTCAATGGTAACTTGTCACTGGTCACTGGTCACTGGTCACTGGTCACTTGTCACTGGTCACTGGTCACTGGTCACTGGTCACTGGTCACTGGTCAATGGTCACTGTCGCTGGTCACTGGTCACTGCTCACTGGTCACTGGTCAATGGTCACTGGTCACTGGTCACTGGTCACAAAGCACTGGTCACAAAGCACTGGTCACTTGTCACTGGTCAGTGGCCACTGGTCGCTGGTCACTGGTCACTGGTCACAGGTCAATGGTCACTGGTCACTGGTCACTGGTCAATGGTCCCTGTCGCTGGTCACTGGTCACTGGTCACAAGTCACTGGTCACTTGTCACTGGTCACTGGTCACTGGTCACTGGTCACTGGTCAATGGTCACTGTCGCTGGTCACTGGTCACTGCTCACTGGTCACTGGTCACTGGTCACTGGTCACTGGTCACTGGTCACTGGTCACAGGTCAATGGTCACTGGTCACTGGTCACTGGTCAATGGTCCCTGTCGCTGGTCACTGGTCACTGGTCACAAGTCACTGGTCACTTGTCACTGGTCACTGGTCACTGGTCACTGGTCACTGGTCAATTGTCACTGTCGCTGGTCAATGGTCACTGTCGCTGGTCACTGGTCACTGGTCACTGGTCACTGGTCACAAAGCACTGGTCACAAAGCACTGGTCACTTGTCACTGGTCAGTGGCCACTGGTCGCTGGTCACTTGTCACTGGTCACTGGTCACTGGTCACTAGTCACAATTCACTGATCACTGGTCACTTGTCACTGGTCACTGGTCACTGGTCACTGGTCACTGGTCACTGGTCAATGGTCACTGTCGCTGGTCACTGATCACTGGTCACTGATCACTGGTCACTGGTCACTGGTCACAGGTCACTGGTCACTGGTCATTGGTCACTATCGCTGGTCAATGGTCACTGTCGCTGGTCACTGGTCACTGGTCACTTGTCACTGGTCACTGCTCACTGGTCACTGGACACTGGTCACTGGTCAATGGTCCCTGTCGCTGGAAAATGGTCACTGTCGCTGGTCACTGGTCACTGGTCACAGTCGCTGGTCACTGGTCACTGGTCTCTAGTCACTGGTCACTGGTCACTGGTCGCTGGTCACTGGTCACTTGTCACTGGTCAGTGGCCACTGGTCGCTGGTCACTTGTCACAGGTCACTGGTCACTGGTCACTGGTCACAAGTCACTGGTCACTGGTCACTGGTCACTGGTCACTGGTCACTGGTCACTGGTCACTGGTCACTGTCGCTGATCACTGGTCACTGGACACTGGTCACTGGTCACTGGTCACTGGTCACTGGTCACAGGTCAATGGTCACTGGTCACTGGTCACTGGTCACAGGTCAATGGTCACTGGTCACTGGTCACTGGTCAATGGTCCCTGTCGCTGGTCAATGGTCACTGGTCACTGGTCACTGGTCATTGGTCACTGGTATCTGGTCAATGGTCACTGTCGCTGGTCACTGGTCACTGGTCACTGGTCACTGGTCAATGGTAACTTGTCACTGGGCAGTGGTCAATGGTCACTGGTCACTGGCCACTGGTCACTGGTCACTGGTCACAGGTCAATGGTCACTGGTCACTGGACACAGGTCAATGGTCACTGGTCACTGGTCACTGGTCAATGGTCACTGTCGCTGGTCACTGGTCACTGGTCGCTGGTCACTGGTCACTGGTCACTGGTCAATGGTCACTATCGCTGGTCAATGGTCATTGTCGCTGGTCACTGGTCATTGGTCACTTGTCACTGGTCACTGGTCACTGGTCACTGGTCACTGGTCACTGGTCACTGGTCACAGGTCAATGGTCACTGGTCACTGGTCACTGGTCACTGGTCACTGGTCACTGGTCAATGGTCCCTGTCGCTGGTCACTGGTCACTGGTCACAAGTCACTGGTCACTTGTCACTGGTCACTGGTCACTGGTCACTGGTCACTGGTCACTGGTCAATGGTCACTGTCGCTGGTCAATGGTCACTGTCGCTGGTCACTGGTCACTGGTCACTGGTCACTGGTCACAAAGCACTGGTCACAAAGCACTGGTCACTTGTCACTGGTCAGTGGCCACTGGTCGCTGGTCACTTGTCACTGGTCAATGGTCACTGGTCACTGGTCACTGGTCAATGGTCCCTGTCGCTGGTCACTGGTCACTGGTCACAAGTCACTGGTCACTTGTCACTGGTCACTGGTCACTGGTCACTGGTCAATGGTCACTGTCGCTGGTCAATGGTCACTGTCGCTGGTCACTGGTCACTGGTCACTGGTCACTGGTCACAAAGCACTGGTCACAAAGCACTGGTCACTTGTCACTGGTCAGTGGCCACTGGTCACTAGTCACAATTCACTGGTCACTGGTCACTTGTCACTGGTCACTGGTCACTGGTCACTGGTCACTGGTCACTGGTCACTGGTCAATGGTCACTGTCGCTGGTCACTGGTCACTGGTCACTGATCACTGGTCACTGGTCACTGGTCACAGGTCACTGGTCACTGGTCAATGGTCACTATCGCTGGTCAATGGTCACTGTCGCTGGTCACTGGTCACTGGTCACTTGTCACTGGTCACTGCTCACTGGTCACTGGACACTGGTCACTGGTCAATGGTCCCTGTCGCTGGAAAATGGTCACTGTCGCTGGTCACTGGTCACTAGTCACTGGTCACTGGTCACTGGTCGCTGGTCACTGGTCACTTGTCACTGGTCAGTGGCCACTGGTCGCTGGTCACTTGTCACAGGTCACTGGTCACTGGTCACTGGGCACAAGTCACTGGTCACTGGTCACTGGTCACTGGTCACTGGTCACTGGTCACTGGTCACTGGTCACTGTCGCTGATCACTGGTCACTGGACACTGGTCACTGGTCACTGGTCACAAGTCACTGGTCACTTGTCACTGGTCAGTGGCCACTCGTCGCTGGTCACTTGTCACTGGTCACTGGTCACAGGTCAATGGTCACTGGTCACTGGACACTGGTCACTGGTCACTGGTCACTTGTCACTGGTCAATGGTCACTATCGCTGGTCAATGGTCACTGTCGCTGGTCACTGGTCATTGGTCACTTGTCACTGGTCACTGGTCACTGGTCAATGGTCACTGTCGCTGGTCACTGGTCACTGGTCACTTGTCACTGGTCAGTGGCCACTGGTCACTAGTCACAATTCACTGGTCACTGGTCACTTGTCACTGGTCACTGGTCACTGGTCACTGGTCACTGGTCACTGGTCACTGGTCAATGGTCACTGTCGCTGGTCACTGGTCACTGGTCACTGATCACTGGTCACTGGTCACTGGTCACAGGTCACTGGTCACTGGTCAATGGTCACTATCGCTGGTCAATGGTCACTGTCGCTGGTCACTGGTCACTGGTCACTTGTCACTGGTCACTGCTCACTGGTCACTGGACACTGGTCACTGGTCAATGGTCCCTGTCGCTGGAAAATGGTCACTGTCGCTGGTCACTGGTCACTAGTCACTGGTCACTGGTCACTGGTCGCTGGTCACTGGTCACTTGTCACTGGTCAGTGGCCACTGGTCGCTGGTCACTTGTCACAGGTCACTGGTCACTGGTCACTGGGCACAAGTCACTGGTCACTGGTCACTGGTCACTGGTCACTGGTCACTGGTCACTGGTCACTGGTCACTGTCGCTGATCACTGGTCACTGGACACTGGTCACTGGTCACTGGTCACAAGTCACTGGTCACTTGTCACTGGTCAGTGGCCACTCGTCGCTGGTCACTTGTCACTGGTCACTGGTCACAGGTCAATGGTCACTGGTCACTGGACACTGGTCACTGGTCACTGGTCACTTGTCACTGGTCAATGGTCACTATCGCTGGTCAATGGTCACTGTCGCTGGTCACTGGTCATTGGTCACTTGTCACTGGTCACTGGTCACTGGTCAATGGTCACTGTCGCTGGTCACTGGTCACTGGTCACTGGTCACTGGTCACTGGTCACTGGTCACTGGTCACTGGTCACTGGTCAATGGTCACTGTCGCTGGTCACTGGTCACTGGTCACTGGTCACTGATCAATGGTCACTGGTCACTGGTCACTGGTCAATGGTCACTATCGCTGGTCAATGGTCATTGCCGCTGGTCACTGGTCATTGGTCACTTGTCACTGGTCACTGGTCACTGGTCACTGGTCACTGGTCACTGGTCACTGGTCACTGGTCAATGGTCACTGTCGCTGGTCACTGGTCACTGGTCACTGGTCACTGGTCAATGGTCACTGGTCACTGGTCACTGGTCAATGGTCACTATCGCTGGTCAATGGTCATAGTCGCTGGTCACTGGTCATTGGTCACTTGTCACTGGTCACTGGTCACTGGTCACTGGTCACTGGTCACTGGTCACTGGTCACAGGTCAATGGTCACTGGTCACTGGTCACTGGTCAATGATCCCTGTCGCTGGTCACTGGTCACTGGTCACAAGTCACTGGTCACTTGTCACTGGTCACTGGTCACTGGTCACTGGTCACTGGTCAATTGTCACTGTCGCTGGTCAATGGTCACTGTCGCTGGTCACTGGTCACTGGTCACAAAGCACTGGTCACAAAGCACTGGTCACTTGTCACTGGTCAGTGGCCACTGGTCGCTGGTCACTTGTCACTGGTCACTGGTCACTGGTCACTAGTCACAATTCACTGGTCACTGGTCACTTGTCACTGGTCACTGGTCACTGGTCACTGGTCACTGGTCACTGGTCAATGGTCACTGTCGCTGGTCACTGGTCACTGGTCACTGATCACTGGTCACTGGTCACTGGTCACAGGCCACTGGTCACTGGTCAATGGTCACTATCGCTGGTCAATGGTCACTGTCGCTGGTCACTGGTCACTGGTCACTTGTCACTGGTCACTGCTCACTGGTCACTGGACACTGGTCACTGGTCAATGGTCCCTGTCGCTGGAAAATGGTCACTGTCGCTGGTCACTGGTCACTGGTCACAGTCGCTGGTCACTGGTCACTGGTCACTGGTCACTGGTCACTGGTCACTGGTCACTGGTCACTGGTCAATGGTCACTGTCGCTGGTCACTGGTCACTGGTCACTGGTCACTGATCAATGGTCACTGGTCACTGGTCACTGGTCAATGGTCACTATCGCTGGTCAATGGTCATTGCCGCTGGTCACTGGTCATTGGTCACTTGTCACTGGTCACTGGTCACTGGTCACTGGTCACTGGTCACTGGTCACAGGTCAATGGTCACTGGTCACTGGTCACTGGTCAATGGTCCCTGTCGCTGGTCACTGGTCACTGGTCACTGGTCACTGGTCATTGGTCACTGGTATCTGGTCAATGGTCACTGTCGCTGGTCACTGGTCACTGGTCACTGGTCACTGGTCAATGGTAACTTGTCACTGGGCAGTGGTCAATGGTCACTGGTCACTGGTCACTGGTCACTGGTCACTGGTCACTGGTCACAGGTCAATGGTCACTGGTCACTGGACACAGGTCACTGGTCACTGGTCACTGGTCAATGGTCACTGGTCACTGGTCAATGGTCACTGGCCACTGGTCTCTGGTCACTGGTCAATGCTCACTTTCGTTGGTCAATGGTCAATGGTCCCTGTCGCTGGTCACTGGTCACTGGTCACTGGTCACTGGTCACTGGTCACTGGTCAATGGTAACTTGTCACTGGTCACTGGTCACTGGTCACTGGTCACTTGTCACTGGTCACTGGTCACTGGTCACTGGTCACTGGTCACTGGTCACTGGTCACTGGTCAATGGTCACTGTCGCTGGTCACTGGTCACTGGTCACTGGTCACTGGTCAATGGTCACTGGTCACTGGTCACTGGTCAATGGTCACTATCGCTGGTCAATGGTCATAGTCGCTGGTCACTGGTCATTGGTCACTTGTCACTGGTCACTGGTCACTGGTCACTGGTCACTTGTCACTGGTCACTGGTCACAGGTCAATGGTCACTGGTCACTGGTCACTGGTCACTGGTCACAGGTCAATGGTCACTGGTCACTGGACACAGGTCACTGGTCACTGGTCACTGGTCAATGGTCACTGGTCACTGGTCAATGGTCACTGGCCACTGGTCTCTGGTCACTGGTCAATGCTCACTTTCGTTGGTCAATGGTCAATGGTCCCTGTCGCTGGTCACTGGTCACTGGTCACTGGTCACTGGTCACTGGTTACTGGTCAATGGTAACTTGTCACTGGTCACTGGTCACTGGTCACTGGTCACTTGTCACTGGTCACTGGTCACTGGTCACTGGTCACTGGTCACTGGTCAATGGTCACTGTCGCTGGTCACTGGTCACTGGTCACTGGTCACTGATCAATGGTCACTGGTCACTGGTCACTGGTCAATGGTCACTATCGCTGGTCAATGGTCATTGCCGCTGGTCACTGGTCATTGGTCACTTGTCACTGGTCACTGGTCACTGGTCACTGGTCACTGGTCACTGGTCACTGGTCACTGGTCAATGGTCACTGTCGCTGGTCACTGGTCACTGGTCACTGGTCACTGGTCAATGGTCACTGGTCACTGGTCACTGGTCAATGGTCACTATCGCTGGTCAATGGTCATAGTCGCTGGTCACTGGTCATTGGTCACTTGTCACTGGTCACTGGTCACTGGTCACTGGTCACTGGTCACTGGTCACTGGTCACAGGTCAATGGTCACTGGTCACTGGTCACTGGTCAATGATCCCTGTCGCTGGTCACTGGTCACTGGTCACAAGTCACTGGTCACTTGTCACTGGTCACTGGTCACTGGTCACTGGTCACTGGTCAATTGTCACTGTCGCTGGTCAATGGTCACTGTCGCTGGTCACTGGTCACTGGTCACAAAGCACTGGTCACAAAGCACTGGTCACTTGTCACTGGTCAGTGGCCACTGGTCGCTGGTCACTTGTCACTGGTCACTGGTCACTGGTCACTAGTCACAATTCACTGGTCACTGGTCACTTGTCACTGGTCACTGGTCACTGGTCACTGGGCACAAGTCACTGGTCACTGGTCACTGGTCACTGGTCACTGGTCACTGGTCACTGGTCACAGGTCAATGGTCACTGGTCACTGGTCACTGGTCAATGATCCCTGTCGCTGGTCACTGGTCACTGGTCACAAGTCACTGGTCACTTGTCACTGGTCACTGGTCACTGGTCAATGGTCACTATCGCTGGTCAATGGTCATAGTCGCTGGTCACTGGTCATTGGTCACTTGTCACTGGTCACTGGTCACTGGTCACTGGTCACTGGTCACTGGTCACTGGTCACAGGTCAATGGTCACTGGTCACTGGTCACTGGTCAATGGTCACTGGTCACTGGTCACTGGTCAATGGTCACTATCGCTGGTCAATGGTCATAGTCGCTGGTCACTGGTCATTGGTCACTTGTCACTGGTCACTGGTCACTGGTCACTGGTCACTGGTCACTGGTCACTGGTCACAGGTCAATGGTCACTGGTCACTGGTCACTGGTCAATGATCCCTGTCGCTGGTCACTGGTCACTGGTCACAAGTCACTGGTCACTTGTCACTGGTCACTGGTCACTGGTCACTGGTCACTGGTCAATTGTCACTGTCGCTGGTCAATGGTCACTGTCGCTGGTCACTGGTCACTGGTCACAAAGCACTGGTCACAAAGCACTGGTCACTTGTCACTGGTCAGTGGCCACTGGTCACTAGTCACAATTCACTGGTCACTGGTCACTTGTCACTGGTCACTGGTCACTGGTCACTGGTCACTGGTCACTGGTCACTGGTCAATGGTCACTGTCGCTGGTCACTGGTCACTGGTCACTGATCACTGGTCACTGGTCACTGGTCACAGGTCACTGGTCACTGGTCAATGGTCACTATCGCTGGTCAATGGTCACTGTCGCTGGTCACTGGTCACTGGTCACTTGTCACTGGTCACTGCTCACTGGTCACTGGACACTGGTCACTGGTCAATGGTCCCTGTCGCTGGAAAATGGTCACTGTCGCTGGTCACTGGTCACTAGTCACTGGTCACTGGTCACTGGTCGCTGGTCACTGGTCACTTGTCACTGGTCAGTGGCCACTGGTCGCTGGTCACTTGTCACAGGTCACTGGTCACTGGTCACTGGGCACAAGTCACTGGTCACTGGTCACTGGTCACTGGTCACTGGTCACTGGTCACTGGTCACTGGTCACTGTCGCTGATCACTGGTCACTGGACACTGGTCACTGGTCACTGGTCACAAGTCACTGGTCACTTGTCACTGGTCAGTGGCCACTCGTCGCTGGTCACTTGTCACTGGTCACTGGTCACAGGTCAATGGTCACTGGTCACTGGACACTGGTCACTGGTCACTGGTCACTTGTCACTGGTCAATGGTCACTATCGCTGGTCAATGGTCACTGTCGCTGGTCACTGGTCATTGGTCACTTGTCACTGGTCACTGGTCACTGGTCAATGGTCACTGTCGCTGGTCACTGGTCACTGGTCACTTGTCACTGGTCAGTGGCCACTGGTCACTAGTCACAATTCACTGGTCACTGGTCACTTGTCACTGGTCACTGGTCACTGGTCACTGGTCACTGGTCACTGGTCACTGGTCAATGGTCACTGTCGCTGGTCACTGGTCACTGGTCACTGATCACTGGTCACTGGTCACTGGTCACAGGTCACTGGTCACTGGTCAATGGTCACTATCGCTGGTCAATGGTCACTGTCGCTGGTCACTGGTCACTGGTCACTTGTCACTGGTCACTGCTCACTGGTCACTGGACACTGGTCACTGGTCAATGGTCCCTGTCGCTGGAAAATGGTCACTGTCGCTGGTCACTGGTCACTAGTCACTGGTCACTGGTCACTGGTCGCTGGTCACTGGTCACTTGTCACTGGTCAGTGGCCACTGGTCGCTGGTCACTTGTCACAGGTCACTGGTCACTGGTCACTGGGCACAAGTCACTGGTCACTGGTCACTGGTCACTGGTCACTGGTCACTGGTCACTGGTCACTGGTCACTGTCGCTGATCACTGGTCACTGGACACTGGTCACTGGTCACTGGTCACAAGTCACTGGTCACTTGTCACTGGTCAGTGGCCACTCGTCGCTGGTCACTTGTCACTGGTCACTGGTCACAGGTCAATGGTCACTGGTCACTGGACACTGGTCACTGGTCACTGGTCACTTGTCACTGGTCAATGGTCACTATCGCTGGTCAATGGTCACTGTCGCTGGTCACTGGTCATTGGTCACTTGTCACTGGTCACTGGTCACTGGTCAATGGTCACTGTCGCTGGTCACTGGTCACTGGTCACTGGTCACTGGTCACTGGTCACTGGTCACTGGTCACTGGTCACTGGTCAATGGTCACTGTCGCTGGTCACTGGTCACTGGTCACTGGTCACTGATCAATGGTCACTGGTCACTGGTCACTGGTCAATGGTCACTATCGCTGGTCAATGGTCATTGCCGCTGGTCACTGGTCATTGGTCACTTGTCACTGGTCACTGGTCACTGGTCACTGGTCACTGGTCACTGGTCACTGGTCACTGGTCAATGGTCACTGTCGCTGGTCACTGGTCACTGGTCACTGGTCACTGGTCAATGGTCACTGGTCACTGGTCACTGGTCAATGGTCACTATCGCTGGTCAATGGTCATAGTCGCTGGTCACTGGTCATTGGTCACTTGTCACTGGTCACTGGTCACTGGTCACTGGTCACTGGTCACTGGTCACTGGTCACAGGTCAATGGTCACTGGTCACTGGTCACTGGTCAATGATCCCTGTCGCTGGTCACTGGTCACTGGTCACAAGTCACTGGTCACTTGTCACTGGTCACTGGTCACTGGTCACTGGTCACTGGTCAATTGTCACTGTCGCTGGTCAATGGTCACTGTCGCTGGTCACTGGTCACTGGTCACAAAGCACTGGTCACAAAGCACTGGTCACTTGTCACTGGTCAGTGGCCACTGGTCGCTGGTCACTTGTCACTGGTCACTGGTCACTGGTCACTAGTCACAATTCACTGGTCACTGGTCACTTGTCACTGGTCACTGGTCACTGGTCACTGGTCACTGGTCACTGGTCAATGGTCACTGTCGCTGGTCACTGGTCACTGGTCACTGATCACTGGTCACTGGTCACTGGTCACAGGCCACTGGTCACTGGTCAATGGTCACTATCGCTGGTCAATGGTCACTGTCGCTGGTCACTGGTCACTGGTCACTTGTCACTGGTCACTGCTCACTGGTCACTGGACACTGGTCACTGGTCAATGGTCCCTGTCGCTGGAAAATGGTCACTGTCGCTGGTCACTGGTCACTGGTCACAGTCGCTGGTCACTGGTCACTGGTCACTGGTCACTGGTCACTGGTCACTGGTCACTGGTCACTGGTCAATGGTCACTGTCGCTGGTCACTGGTCACTGGTCACTGGTCACTGATCAATGGTCACTGGTCACTGGTCACTGGTCAATGGTCACTATCGCTGGTCAATGGTCATTGCCGCTGGTCACTGGTCATTGGTCACTTGTCACTGGTCACTGGTCACTGGTCACTGGTCACTGGTCACTGGTCACAGGTCAATGGTCACTGGTCACTGGTCACTGGTCAATGGTCCCTGTCGCTGGTCACTGGTCACTGGTCACTGGTCACTGGTCATTGGTCACTGGTATCTGGTCAATGGTCACTGTCGCTGGTCACTGGTCACTGGTCACTGGTCACTGGTCAATGGTAACTTGTCACTGGGCAGTGGTCAATGGTCACTGGTCACTGGTCACTGGTCACTGGTCACTGGTCACTGGTCACAGGTCAATGGTCACTGGTCACTGGACACAGGTCACTGGTCACTGGTCACTGGTCAATGGTCACTGGTCACTGGTCAATGGTCACTGGCCACTGGTCTCTGGTCACTGGTCAATGCTCACTTTCGTTGGTCAATGGTCAATGGTCCCTGTCGCTGGTCACTGGTCACTGGTCACTGGTCACTGGTCACTGGTCACTGGTCAATGGTAACTTGTCACTGGTCACTGGTCACTGGTCACTGGTCACTTGTCACTGGTCACTGGTCACTGGTCACTGGTCACTGGTCACTGGTCACTGGTCACTGGTCAATGGTCACTGTCGCTGGTCACTGGTCACTGGTCACTGGTCACTGGTCAATGGTCACTGGTCACTGGTCACTGGTCAATGGTCACTATCGCTGGTCAATGGTCATAGTCGCTGGTCACTGGTCATTGGTCACTTGTCACTGGTCACTGGTCACTGGTCACTGGTCACTTGTCACTGGTCACTGGTCACAGGTCAATGGTCACTGGTCACTGGTCACTGGTCACTGGTCACAGGTCAATGGTCACTGGTCACTGGACACAGGTCACTGGTCACTGGTCACTGGTCAATGGTCACTGGTCACTGGTCAATGGTCACTGGCCACTGGTCTCTGGTCACTGGTCAATGCTCACTTTCGTTGGTCAATGGTCAATGGTCCCTGTCGCTGGTCACTGGTCACTGGTCACTGGTCACTGGTCACTGGTTACTGGTCAATGGTAACTTGTCACTGGTCACTGGTCACTGGTCACTGGTCACTTGTCACTGGTCACTGGTCACTGGTCACTGGTCACTGGTCACTGGTCACTGGTCACTGGTCAATGGTCACTGTCGCTGGGCACTGGTCACTGGTCACTGGTCACTGGTCAATGGTCACTGGTCACTGGTCACTGGTCAATGGTCACTATCGCTGGTCAATGGTCATAGTCGCTGGTCACTGGTCATTGGTCACTTGTCACTGGTCACTGGTCAATGGTCAATGGTCCCTGTCGCTGGTCACTGGTCACTGGTCACTGGTCACTGGTCACTGGTCACTGGTATCTGGTCAATGGTCACTGTCGCTGGTCACTGGTCACTGGTCACTGGTCACTGGTCAATGGTAACTTGTCACTGGTCACTGGTCACTGGTCACTGGTCACTTGTCACTGGTCACTGGTCACTGGTCACTGGTCACTGGTCACTGGTCACTGTCGCTGGTCACTGGTCACTGGTCACTGGTCACTGGTCAATGGTCACTGGTCACTGGTCACTGGTCAATGGTCACTATCGCTGGTCAATGGTCATTGTCGCTGGTCACTGGTCATTGGTCACTTGTCACTGGTCACTGGTCACTGGTCACTGGTCACTGGTCACAGGTCACTGGTCACAGGTCAATGGTCACTGGTCACTGGTCACTGGTCAATGGTCCCTGTCGCTGGTCACTGGTCACTGGTCACAAGTCACTGGTCACTTGTCACTGGTCACTGGTCACTGGTCACTGGTCAATGGTCACTGTCGCTGGTCAATGGTCACTGTCGCTGGTCACTGGTCACTGGTCACTGGTCACTGGTCACAAAGCACTGGTCACAAAGCACTGGTCACTTGTCACTGGTCAGTGGCCACTGGTCGCTGGTCACTTGTCACTGGTCACTGGTCACTGGTCACTAGTCACAATTCACTGGTCACTGGTCACTTGTCACTGGTCACTGGTCACTGGTCACTGGTCACTGGTCACTGGTCACTGGTCAATGGTCACTGTCGCTGGTCACTGGTCACTGGTCACTGATCACTGGTCACTGGTCACTGGTCACAGGTCACTGGTCACTGGTCAATGGTCACTATCGCTGGTCAATGGTCACTGTCGCTGGTCACTGGTCACTGGTCACTTGTCACTGGTCACTGCTCACTGGTCACTGGACACTGGTCACTGGTCAATGGTCCCTGCCGCTGGAAAATGGTCACTGTCGCTGGTCACTGGTCACTAGTCACTGGTCACTGGTCACTGGTCGCTGGTCACTGGTCACTTGTCACTGGTCAGTGGCCACTGGTCGCTGGTCACTTGTCACAGGTCACTGGTCACTGGTCACTGGTCACAAGTCACTGGTCACTGGTCACTGGTCACTGGTCACTGGTCACTGGTCACTGGTCACTGGTCACTGGTCACTGTCGCTGATCACTGGTCACTGGACACTGGTCACTGGTCACTGGTCACAAGTCACTGGTCACTTGTCACTGGTCAGTGGCCACTCGTCGCTGGTCACTTGTCACTGGTCACTGGTCACAGGTCAATGGTCACTGGTCACTGGACACTGGTCACTGGTCACTGGTCACTTGTCACTGGTCAATGGTCACTATCGCTGGTCAATGGTCACTGTCGCTGGTCACTGGTCATTGGTCACTTGTCACTGGTCACTGGTCACTGGTCAATGGTCACTGTCGCTGGTCACTGGTCACTGGTCACTGGTCACTGGTCACTGGTCACTGGTCAATGGTCACTGTCGCTGGTCACTGGTCACTGGTCACTGGTCACTGATCAATGGTCACTGGTCACTGGTCACTGGTCAATGGTCACTATCGCTGGTCAATGGTCATTGCCGCTGGTCACTGGTCATTGGTCACTTGTCACTGGTCACTGGTCACTGGTCACTGGTCACTGGTCACTGGTCACAGGTCAATGGTCACTGGTCACTGGTCACTGGTCAATGGTCCCTGTCGCTGGTCACTGGTCACTGGTCACTGGTCACTGGTCATTGGTCACTGGTATCTGGTCAATGGTCACTGTCGCTGGTCACTGGTCACTGGTCACTGGTCACTGGTCAATGGTAACTTGTCACTGGGCAGTGGTCAATGGTCACTGGTCACTGGTCACTGGTCACTGGTCACTGGTCACAGGTCAATGGTCACTGGTCACTGGACACAGGTCACTGGTCACTGGTCACTGGTCAATGGTCACTGGTCACTGGTCAATGGTCACTGGCCACTGGTCTCTGGTCACTGGTCAATGCTCACTTTCGTTGATCAATGGTCAATGGTCCCTGTCGCTGGTCACTGGTCACTGGTCACTGGTCACTGGTCACTGGTCACTGGTCAATGGTAACTTGTCACTGGTCACTGGTCACTGGTCACTGGTCACTTGTCACTGGTCACTGGTCACTGGTCACTGGTCACTGGTCACTGGTCACTGGTCACTGGTCAATGGTCACTGTCGCTGGTCACTGGTCACTGGTCACTGGTCACTGGTCAATGGTCACTGGTCACTGGTCACTGGTCAATGGTCACTATCGCTGGTCAATGGTCATAGTCGCTGGTCACTGGTCATTGGTCACTTGTCACTGGTCACTGGTCACTGGTCACTGGTCACTGGTCACTGGTCACTGGTCACAGGTCAATGGTCACTGGTCACTGGTCACTGGTCAATGATCCCTGTCGCTGGTCACTGGTCACTGGTCACAAGTCACTGGTCACTTGTCACTGGTCACTGGTCACTGGTCACTGGTCACTGGTCAATTGTCACTGTCGCTGGTCAATGGTCACTGTCGCTGGTCACGGGTCACTGGTCACAAAGCACTGGTCACAAAGCACTGGTCACTTGTCACTGGTCAGTGGCCACTGGTCGCTGGTCACTTGTCACTGGTCACTGGTCACTGGTCACTAGTCACAATTCACTGGTCACTGGTCACTTGTCACTGGTCACTGGTCACTGGTCACTGGTCACTGTTCACTGGTCAATGGTCACTGTCGCTGGTCACTGGTCACTGGTCACTGATCACTGGTCACTGGTCACTGGTCACAGGCCACTGGTCACTGGTCAATGGTCACTATCGCTGGTCAATGGTCACTGTCGCTGGTCACTGGTCACTGGTCACTTGTCACTGGTCACTGCTCACTGGTCACTGGACACTGGTCACTGGTCAATGGTCCCTGTCGCTGGAAAATGGTCACTGTCGCTGGTCACTGGTCACTGGTCACAGTCGCTGGTCACTGGTCACTGGTCTCTAGTCACTGGTCACTGGTCACTGTCGCTGATCACTGGTCACTGGACACTGGTCACTGGTCACTGGTCACAAGTCACTGGTCACTTGTCACTGGTCAGTGGCCACTCGTCGCTGGTCACTTGTCACTGGTCACTGGTCACAGGTCAATGGTCAATGGTCACTGGACACTGGTCACTGGTCACTGGTCACTTGTCACTGGTCAATGGTCACTATCGCTGGTCAATGGTCACTGTCGCTGGTCACTGGTCATTGGTCACTTGTCACTGGTCACTGGTCACTGGTCAATGGTCACTGTCGCTGGTCACTGGTCACTGGTCACTGGTCACTGGTCACTGGTCACTGGTCACTGGTCACTGGTCACTTTTCCCTGGGCAGTGGTCACTGGTCACTGGTCAATGGTCACTATCGCTGGTCAATGGTCACTGTCGCTGGTGACTGGTCACTGGTCACAGGTCAATGGTCAATGGTAACTTGTCACTGGGCAGTGGTCAATGGTCACTGGTCACTGGTCACTGGTCACTGGTCACAAGTCACTGGTCACTGGTCACTGTTCACTGGTCACTGGTCAATGGTCACTTTCGCTGGTCAATGGTCACTGGTCACTGGTCACTGGACACAGGTCACTGGTCACTGGTCACTGGTCACTGGTCACTGGTCAATGGTCACTTTCGCTGGTCAATGGTCACTGGTCAATGGTCACTATCGCTGGTCAATGGTCATTGTCGCTGGTCACTGGTCATTGGTCACTTGTCACTGGTCACTGGTCACTGGTCACTGGTCACTGGTCACTGGTCACAGGTCACTGGTCACAGGTCAATGGTCACTGGTCACTGGTCACTGGTCAATGGTCCCTGTCGCTGGTCACTGGTCACTGGTCACAAGTCACTGGTCACTTGTCACTGGTCACTGGTCACTGGTCACTGGTCAATGGTCACTGTCGCTGGTCAATGGTCACTGTCGCTGGTCACTGGTCACTGGTCACTGGTCACTGGTCACAAAGCACTGGTCACAAAGCACTGGTCACTTGTCACTGGTCAGTGGCCACTGGTCGCTGGTCACTTGTCACTGGTCACTGGTCACTGGTCACTAGTCACAATTCACTGGTCACTGGTCACTTGTCACTGGTCACTGGTCACTGGTCACTGGTCACTGGTCACTGGTCACTGGTCAATGGTCACTGTCGCTGGTCACTGGTCACTGGTCACTGATCACTGGTCACTGGTCACTGGTCACAGGTCACTGGTCACTGGTCAATGGTCACTATCGCTGGTCAATGGTCACTGTCGCTGGTCACTGGTCACTGGTCACTTGTCACTGGTCACTGCTCACTGGTCACTGGACACTGGTCACTGGTCAATGGTCCCTGTCGCTGGAAAATGGTCACTGTCGCTGGTCACTGGTCACTAGTCACTGGTCACTGGTCACTGGTCGCTGGTCACTGGTCACTTGTCACTGGTCAGTGGCCACTGGTCGCTGGTCACTTGTCACAGGTCACTGGTCACTGGTCACTGGTCACAAGTCACTGGTCACTGGTCACTGGTCACTGGTCACTGGTCACTGGTCACTGGTCACTGGTCACTGGTCACAGGTCAATGGTCACTGGTCACTGGTCACTGGTCAATGGTCCCTGTCGCTGGTCACTGGTCACTGGTCACTGGTCACTGGTCATTGGTCACTGGTATCTGGTCAATGGTCACTGTCGCTGGTCACTGGTCACTGGTCACTGGTCACTGGTCAATGGTAACTTGTCACTGGGCAGTGGTCAATGGTCACTGGTCACTGGTCACTGGTCACTGGTCACTGGTCACAGGTCAATGGTCACTGGTCACTGGACACAGGTCACTGGTCACTGGTCACTGGTCAATGGTCACTGGTCACTGGTCAATGGTCACTGGCCACTGGTCTCTGGTCACTGGTCAATGCTCACTTTCGTTGGTCAATGGTCAATGGTCCCTGTCGCTGGTCACTGGTCACTGGTCACTGGTCACTGGTCACTGGTCACTGGTCAATGGTAACTTGTCACTGGTCACTGGTCACTGGTCACTGGTCACTTGTCACTGGTCACTGGTCACTGGTCACTGGTCACTGGTCACTGGTCACTGGTCACTGGTCAATGGTCACTGTCGCTGGTCACTGGTCACTGGTCACTGGTCACTGGTCAATGGTCACTGGTCACTGGTCACTGGTCAATGGTCACTATCGCTGGTCAATGGTCATAGTCGCTGGTCACTGGTCATTGGTCACTTGTCACTGGTCACTGGTCACTGGTCACTGGTCACTGGTCACTGGTCACTGGTCACAGGTCAATGGTCACTGGTCACTGGTCACTGGTCAATGATCCCTGTCGCTGGTCACTGGTCACTGGTCACAAGTCACTGGTCACTTGTCACTGGTCACTGGTCACTGGTCACTGGTCACTGGTCAATTGTCACTGTCGCTGGTCAATGGTCACTGTCGCTGGTCACGGGTCACTGGTCACAAAGCACTGGTCACAAAGCACTGGTCACTTGTCACTGGTCAGTGGCCACTGGTCGCTGGTCACTTGTCACTGGTCACTGGTCACTGGTCACTAGTCACAATTCACTGGTCACTGGTCACTTGTCACTGGTCACTGGTCACTGGTCACTGGTCACTGTTCACTGGTCAATGGTCACTGTCGCTGGTCACTGGTCACTGGTCACTGATCACTGGTCACTGGTCACTGGTCACAGGCCACTGGTCACTGGTCAATGGTCACTATCGCTGGTCAATGGTCACTGTCGCTGGTCACTGGTCACTGGTCACTTGTCACTGGTCACTGCTCACTGGTCACTGGACACTGGTCACTGGTCAATGGTCCCTGTCGCTGGAAAATGGTCACTGTCGCTGGTCACTGGTCACTGGTCACAGTCGCTGGTCACTGGTCACTGGTCTCTAGTCACTGGTCACTGGTCACTGTCGCTGATCACTGGTCACTGGACACTGGTCACTGGTCACTGGTCACAAGTCACTGGTCACTTGTCACTGGTCAGTGGCCACTCGTCGCTGGTCACTTGTCACTGGTCACTGGTCACAGGTCAATGGTCAATGGTCACTGGACACTGGTCACTGGTCACTGGTCACTTGTCACTGGTCAATGGTCACTATCGCTGGTAAATGGTCACTGTCGCTGGTCACTGGTCATTGGTCACTTGTCACTGGTCACTGGTCACTGGTCAATGGTCACTGTCGCTGGTCACTGGTCACTGGTCACTGGTCACTGGTCACTGGTCACTGGTCACTGGTCACTGGTCACTTTTCCCTGGGCAGTGGTCACTGGTCACTGGTCAATGGTCACTATCGCTGGTCAATGGTCACTGTCGCTGGTGACTGGTCACTGGTCACAGGTCAATGGTCAATGGTAACTTGTCACTGGGCAGTGGTCAATGGTCACTGGTCACTGGTCACTGGTCACTGGTCACAAGTCACTGGTCACTGGTCACTGTTCACTGGTCACTGGTCAATGGTCACTTTCGCTGGTCAATGGTCACTGGTCACTGGTCACTGGACACAGGTCACTGGTCACTGGTCACTGGTCACTGGTCACTGGTCAATGGTCACTTTCGCTGGTCAATGGTCACTGTCGCTGGTAAACGGTCACTGTCGCTGGTCACTGGTCACTGGTCACTGGTCACTGGTCACTGGTCACTGGTCAATGGTCACTGTCGCTGGTCACTGGTCACTGGTCACTGGTCAATGGTCACTGGTCACTGGTCACTGGACACAGGTCACTGGTCACTGGTCACTGGTCACTGGTCACTGGTCAATGGTAACTTGTCACTGGTCACTGGTCACTGGTCACTGGTCACTTGTCACTGGTCACTGGTCACTGGTCACTGGTCACTGGTCACTGGTCAGTGGTCACTGTCGCTGGTCACTGGTCACTGCTCACTGGTCACTGGTCAATGGTCACTGGTCACTGGTCACTGGTCACAAAGCACTGGTCACAAAGCACTGGTCACTTGTCACTGGTCAGTGGCCACTGGTCGCTGGTCACTGGTCACTGGTCACAGGTCAATGGTCACTGGTCACTGGTCACTGGTCAATGGTCCCTGTCGCTGGTCACTGGTCACTGGTCACTGGTCACTGGTCACTGGTCACTGGTCAATGGTCACTGTCGCTGGTCACTGGTCACTGGTCACTGGTCACTGGTCAATGGTAACTTGTCACTGGTCACTGGTCACTGGTCACTGGTCACTTGTCACTGGTCACTGGTCACTGGTCACTGGTCACTGGTCACTGGTCAATGGTCACTGTCGCTGGTCACTGGTCACTGGTCACTGGTCACTGGTCAATGGTAACTGGTCACTGGGCAGTGGTCAATGGTCACTGGTCACTGGTCACAGGTCAATGGTCACTGGTCACTGGACACAGGTCACTGGTCACTGGTCACTGGTCAATGGTCACTGGTCACTGGTCAATGGTCACTGGCCACTGGTCTCTGGTCACTGGTCAATGGTCACTTTCGTTGGTCAATGGTCAATGGTCCCTGTCGCTGGTCACTGGTCACTGGTCACTGGTCACTGGTCACTGGTCACTTGTCACTGGTCACTGGTCACTGGTCACTGGTCACTGGTCACTGGTCACTGGTCAATGGTCACTGTCGCTGGTCAATGGTCACTGGTCACTGGTCACTGGTCACAAAGCACTGGTCACAAAGCACTGGTCACTTGTCACTGGTCAGTGGCCACTGGTCGCTGGTCACTGGTCACTGGACACAGGTCACTGGTCACTGGTCACTGGTCAATGGTCACTGGTCACTGGTCAATGGTCACTGGCCACTGGTCTCTGGTCACTGGTCAATGGTCACTTTCGTTGGTCAATGGTCAATGGTCCCTGTCGCTGGTCACTGGTCACAGGTCAATGGTCACTGGTCACTGGTCACTGGTCAATGGTCACTGTCGCTGGTCACTGGTCACTGGTCACTGGTCACTGGTCAATGGTCACTGGTCACTGGTCACTGGTCAATGGTCACTATCGCTGGTCAATGGTCATTGTCGCTGGTCACTGGTCATTGGTCACTTGTCACTGGTCACTGGTCACTGGTCACTGGTCACTGGTCACTGGTCACTGGTCACAGGTCAATGGTCACTGGTCACTGGTCACTGGTCAATGGTCCCTGTCGCTGGTCACTGGTCACTGGTCACTGGTCACTGGTCATTGGTCACTGGTATCTGGTCAATGGTCACTGTCGCTGGTCACTGGTCACTGGTCACTGGTCACTGGTCAATGGTAACTTGTCACTGGGCAGTGGTCAATGGTCACTGGTCACTGGTCACTGGTCACTGGTCACTGGTCACAGGTCAATGGTCACTGGTCACTGGACACAGGTCACTGGTCACTGGTCACTGGTCAATGGTCACTGGTCACTGGTCAATGGTCACTGGCCACTGGTCTCTGGTCACTGGTCAATGGTCACTTTCGTTGGTCAATGGTCAATGATCCCTGTCGCTGGTCACTGGTCACTGGTCACTGGTCACTGGTCACTGGTATCTGGTCAATGGTCACTGTCGCTGGTCACTGGTCACTGGTCACTGGTCACTGGTCAATGGTAACTTGTCACTGGTCACTGGTCACTGGTCACTGGTCACTTGTCACTGGTCACTGGTCACTGGTCACTGGTCACTGGTCACTGGTCACTGGTCAATGGTCACTGTCGCTGGTCACTGGTCACTGGTCACTGGTCACTGGTCAATGGTCACTGGTCACTGGTCACTGGTCAATGGTCACTATCGCTGGTCAATGGTCATTGTCGCTGGTCACTGGTCATTGGTCACTTGTCACTGGTCACTGGTCACTGGTCACTGGTCACTGGTCACTGGTCACTGGTCACTGGTCACTGGTCAATGGTCACTGTCGCTGGTCACTGGTCACTGGTCACTGGTCACTGGTCACTGGTCAATGGTCACTGGTCACTGGTCACTGGTCAATGGTCACTATCGCTGGTCAATGGTCATTGTCGCTGGTCACTGGTCATTGGTCACTTGTCACTGGTCACTGGTCACTGGTCACTGGTCACTGGTCACTGGTCACTGGTCACAGGTCAATGGTCACTGGTCACTGGTCACTGGTCACTGGTCACTGGTCACTGGTCAATGGTCCCTGTCGCTGGTCACTGGTCACTGGTCACAAGTCACTGGTCACTTGTCACTGGTCACTGGTCACTGGTCACTGGTCACTGGTCACTGGTCAATGGTCACTGTCGCTGGTCAATGGTCACTGTCGCTGGTCACTGGTCACTGGTCACTGGTCACTGGTCACAAAGCACTGGTCACAAAGCACTGGTCACATGTCACTGGTCAGTGGCCACTGGTCGCTGGTCACTTGTCACTGGTCAATGGTCACTGGTCACTGGTCACTGGTCAATGGTCCCTGTCGCTGGTCACTGGTCACTGGTCACAAGTCACTGGTCACTTGTCACTGGTCACTGGTCAATGGTCACTGGTCAATGGTCACTGTCGCTGGTCAATGGTCACTGTCGCTGGTCACTGGTCACTGGTCACTGGTCACTGGTCACAAAGCACTGGTCACAAAGCACTGGTCACTTGTCACTGGTCAGTGGCCACTGGTCGCTGGTCACTTGTCACTGGTCACTGGTCACTGGTCACTAGTCACAATTCACTGGTCACTGGTCACTTGTCACTGGTCACTGGTCACTGGTCACTGGTCACTGGTCACTGGTCAATGGTCACTGTCGCTGGTCACTGGTCACTGGTCACTGATCACTGGTCACTGGTCACTGGTCACAGGTCACTGGTCACTGGTCAATGGTCACTATCGCTGGTCAATGGTCACTGTCGCTGGTCACTGGTCACTGGTCACTTGTCACTGGTCACTGCTCACTGGTCACTGGACACTGGTCACTGGTCAATGGTCCCTGTCGCTGGAAAATGGTCACTGTCGCTGGTCACTGGTCACTAGTCACTGGTCACTGGTCACTGGTCGCTGGTCACTGGTCACTTGTCACTGGTCAGTGGCCACTGGTCGCTGGTCACTTGTCACAGGTCACTGGTCACTGGTCACTGGTCACAAGTCACTGGTCACTGGTCACTGGTCACTGGTCACTGGTCACTGGTCACTGGTCACTGGTCACTGTCGCTGATCACTGGTCACTGGACACTGGTCACTGGTCACTGGTCACAAGTCACTGGTCACTTGTCACTGGTCAGTGGCCACTCGTCGCAGGTCACTTGTCACTGGTCACTGGTCACAGGTCAATGGTCACTGGTCACTGGACACTGGTCACTGGTCACTGGTCACTTGTCACTGGTCAATGGTCACTATCGCTGGTCAATGGTCACTGTCGCTGGTCACTGGTCATTGGTCACTTGTCACTGGTCACTGGTCACTGGTCAATGGTCACTGTCGCTGGTCACTGGTCACTGGTCACTGGTCACTGGTCACTGGTCACTGGTCACTGGTCACTGGTCAATGGTCACTGTCGCTGGTCACTGGTCACTGGTCACTGGTCACTGATCAATGGTCACTGGTCACTGGTCACTGGTCAATTGTCACTATCGCTGGTCAATGGTCATTGCCGCTGGTCACTGGTCATTGGTCACTTGTCACTGGTCAATGGTCACTATCGCTGGTCAATGGTCACTGTCGCTGGTCACTGGTCATTGGTCACTTGTCACTGGTCACTGGTCACTGGTCAATGGTCACTGTCGCTGGTCACTGGTCACTGGTCACTGGTCACTGGTCACTGGTCACTGGTCACTGGTCACTGGTCAATGGTCCCTGTCGCTGGTCACTGGTCACTGGTCACTGGTCACTGGTCATTGGTCACTGGTATCTGGTCAATGGTCACTGTCGCTGGTCACTGGTCACTGGTCACTGGTCACTGGTCAATGGTAACTTGTCACTGGGCAGTGGTCAATGGTCACTGGTCACTGGTCACTGGTCACTGGTCACTGGTCACAGGTCAATGGTCACTGGTCACTGGACACAGGTCACTGGTCACTGGTCACTGGTCAATGGTCACTGGTCACGGGTCAATGGTCACTGGCCACTGGTCTCTGGTCACTGGTCAATGCTCTCTTTCGTTGGTCAATGGTCAATGGTCCCTGTCGCTGGTCACTGGTCACTGGTCACTGGTCACTGGTCACTGGTCACTGGTCACTGGTCAATGGTAACTTGTCACTGGTCACTGGTCACTGGTCACTGGTCACTGGTCACTGGTCACTGGTCACTGGTCACTGGTCACTGGTCACTGGTCAATGGTCACTGTCGCTGGTCACTGGTCACTGGTCACTGGTCACTGGTCAATGGTCACTGGTCACTGGTCACTGGTCAATGGTCACTATCGCTGGTCAATGGTCATTGTCGCTGGTCACTGGTCATTGGTCACTTGTCACTGGTCACTGGTCACTGGTCACTGGTCACTGGTCACTGGTCACTGGTCACAGGTCAATGGTCACTGGTCACTGGTCACTGGTCAATGATCCCTGTCGCTGGTCACTGGTCACTGGTCACAAGTCACTGGTCACTTGTCACTGGTCACTGGTCACTGGTCACTGGTCACTGGTCAATTGTCACTGTCGCTGGTCAATGGTCACTGTCGCTGGTCACTGGTCACTGGTCACTGGTCACTGGTCACAAAGCACTGGTCACAAAGCACTGGTCACTTGTCACTGGTCAGTGGCCACTGGTCGCTGGTCACTTGTCACTGGTCAATGGTCACTGGTCACTGGTCACTGGTCAATGGTCCCTGTCGCTGGTCACTGGTTACTGGTCACAAGTCACTGGTCACTTGTCACTGGTCACTGGTCACTGGTCACTGGTCACTGGTCAATGGTCACTGTCGCTGGTCAATGGTCACTGTCACTGGTCACTGGTCACTGGTCACTGGTCACTGGTCACAAAGCACTGGTCACAAAGCACTGGTCACTTGTCACTGGTCAGTGGCCACTGGTCGCTGGTCACTTGTCACTGGTCACTGGTCACTGGTCACTAGTCACAATTCACTGGTCACTGGTCACTTGTCACTGGTTACTGGTCACTGGTCACTGGTCACTGGTCACTGGTCAATGGTCACTGTCGCTGGTCACTGGTCACTGGTCACTGGTCACTGGTCACTGGTCACTGTCGCTGATCACTGGTCACTGGACACTGGTCACTGGTCACTGGTCACAAGTCACTGGTCACTTGTCACTGGTCAGTGGCCACTCGTCGCTGGTCACTTGTCACTGGTCACTGGTCACAGGTCAATGGTCACTGGTCACTGGACACTGGTCACTGGTCACTGGTCACTTGTCACTGGTCAATGGTCACTATCGCTGGTCAATGGTCACTGTCGCTGGTCACTGGTCATTGGTCACTTGTCACTGGTCACTGGTCACTGGTCAATGGTCACTGTCGCTGGTCACTGGTCACTGGTCACTGGTCACTGGTCACTGGTCACTGGTCAATGGTCACTGTCGCTGGTCACTGGTCACTGGTCACTGGTCACTGATCAATGGTCACTGGTCACTGGTAACTGGTCAATGGTCACTATCGCTGGTCAATGGTCATTGCCGCTGGTCACTGGTCATTGGTCACTTGTCACTGGTCACTGGTCACTGGTCACTGGTCACTGGTCACTGGTCACAGGTCAATGGTCACTGGTCACTGGTCACTGGTCAATGGTCCCTGTCGCTGGTCACTGGTCACTGGTCACTGGTCATTGGTCACTGGTATCTGGTCAATGGTCACTGGTCACTGGTCACTGGTCACTGGTCACTGGTCACTGTCGCTGATCACTGGTCACTGGACACTGGTCACTGGTCACTGGTCACTGGTCACTGGTCACAGGTCAATGGTCACTGGTCACTGGTCACTGGTCACAGGTCAATGGTCACTGGTCACTGGTCACTGGTCAATGGTCCCTGTCGCTGGTCAATGGTCACTGGTCACTGGTCACTGGTCATTGGTCACTGGTATCTGGTCAATGGTCACTGTCGCTGGTCACTGGTCACTGGTCACTGGTCACTGGTCAATGGTAACTTGTCACTGGGCAGTGGTCAATGGTCACTGGTCACTGGCCACTGGTCACTGGTCACTGGTCACAGGTCAATGGTCACTGGTCACTGGACACAGGTCAATGGTCACTGGTCACTGGTCACTGGTCAATGGTCACTGTCGCTGGTCACTGGTCACTGGTCGCTGGTCACTGGTCACTGGTCACTGGTCAATGGTCACTATCGCTGGTCAATGGTCATTGTCGCTGGTCACTGGTCATTGGTCACTTGTCACTGGTCACTGGTCACTGGTCACTGGTCACTGGTCACTGGTCACTGGTCACAGGTCAATGGTCACTGGTCACTGGTCACTGGTCACTGGTCACTGGTCACTGGTCAATGGTCCCTGTCGCTGGTCACTGGTCACTGGTCACAAGTCACTGGTCACTTGTCACTGGTCACTGGTCACTGGTCACTGGTCACTGGTCACTGGTCAATGGTCACTGTCGCTGGTCAATGGTCACTGTCGCTGGTCACTGGTCACTGGTCACTGGTCACTGGTCACAAAGCACTGGTCACAAAGCACTGGTCACTTGTCACTGGTCAGTGGCCACTGGTCGCTGGTCACTTGTCACTGGTCAATGGTCACTGGTCACTGGTCACTGGTCAATGGTCCCTGTCGCTGGTCACTGGTCACTGGTCACAAGTCACTGGTCACTTGTCACTGGTCACTGGTCACTGGTCACTGGTCAATGGTCACTGTCGCTGGTCAATGGTCACTGTCGCTGGTCACTGGTCACTGGTCACTGGTCACTGGTCACAAAGCACTGGTCACAAAGCACTGGTCACTTGTCACTGGTCAGTGGCCACTGGTCACTAGTCACAATTCACTGGTCACTGGTCACTTGTCACTGGTCACTGGTCACTGGTCACTGGTCACTGGTCACTGGTCACTGGTCAATGGTCACTGTCGCTGGTCACTGGTCACTGGTCACTGATCACTGGTCACTGGTCACTGGTCACAGGTCACTGGTCACTGGTCAATGGTCACTATCGCTGGTCAATGGTCACTGTCGCTGGTCACTGGTCACTGGTCACTTGTCACTGGTCACTGCTCACTGGTCACTGGACACTGGTCACTGGTCAATGGTCCCTGTCGCTGGAAAATGGTCACTGTCGCTGGTCACTGGTCACTAGTCACTGGTCACTGGTCACTGGTCGCTGGTCACTGGTCACTTGTCACTGGTCAGTGGCCACTGGTCGCTGGTCACTTGTCACAGGTCACTGGTCACTGGTCACTGGGCACAAGTCACTGGTCACTGGTCACTGGTCACTGGTCACTGGTCACTGGTCACTGGTCACTGGTCACTGTCGCTGATCACTGGTCACTGGACACTGGTCACTGGTCACTGGTCACAAGTCACTGGTCACTTGTCACTGGTCAGTGGCCACTCGTCGCTGGTCACTTGTCACTGGTCACTGGTCACAGGTCAATGGTCACTGGTCACTGGACACTGGTCACTGGTCACTGGTCACTTGTCACTGGTCAATGGTCACTATCGCTGGTCAATGGTCACTGTCGCTGGTCACTGGTCATTGGTCACTTGTCACTGGTCACTGGTCACTGGTCAATGGTCACTGTCGCTGGTCACTGGTCACTGGTCACTGGTCACTGGTCACTGGTCACTGGTCACTGGTCACTGGTCACTGGTCAATGGTCACTGTCGCTGGTCACTGGTCACTGGTCACTGGTCACTGATCAATGGTCACTGGTCACTGGTCACTGGTCAATGGTCACTATCGCTGGTCAATGGTCATTGCCGCTGGTCACTGGTCATTGGTCACTTGTCACTGGTCACTGGTCACTGGTCACTGGTCACTGGTCACTGGTCACTGGTCACTGGTCAATGGTCACTGTCGCTGGTCACTGGTCACTGGTCACTGGTCACTGGTCAATGGTCACTGGTCACTGGTCACTGGTCAATGGTCACTATCGCTGGTCAATGGTCATAGTCGCTGGTCACTGGTCATTGGTCACTTGTCACTGGTCACTGGTCACTGGTCACTGGTCACTGGTCACTGGTCACTGGTCACAGGTCAATGGTCACTGGTCACTGGTCACTGGTCAATGATCCCTGTCGCTGGTCACTGGTCACTGGTCACAAGTCACTGGTCACTTGTCACTGGTCACTGGTCACTGGTCACTGGTCACTGGTCAATTGTCACTGTCGCTGGTCAATGGTCACTGTCGCTGGTCACTGGTCACTGGTCACAAAGCACTGGTCACAAAGCACTGGTCACTTGTCACTGGTCAGTGGCCACTGGTCGCTGGTCACTTGTCACTGGTCACTGGTCACTGGTCACTAGTCACAATTCACTGGTCACTGGTCACTTGTCACTGGTCACTGGTCACTGGTCACTGGTCACTGGTCACTGGTCAATGGTCACTGTCGCTGGTCACTGGTCACTGGTCACTGATCACTGGTCACTGGTCACTGGTCACAGGCCACTGGTCACTGGTCAATGGTCACTATCGCTGGTCAATGGTCACTGTCGCTGGTCACTGGTCACTGGTCACTTGTCACTGGTCACTGCTCACTGGTCACTGGACACTGGTCACTGGTCAATGGTCCCTGTCGCTGGAAAATGGTCACTGTCGCTGGTCACTGGTCACTGGTCACAGTCGCTGGTCACTGGTCACTGGTCACTGGTCACTGGTCACTGGTCACTGGTCACTGGTCACTGGTCAATGGTCACTGTCGCTGGTCACTGGTCACTGGTCACTGGTCACTGATCAATGGTCACTGGTCACTGGTCACTGGTCAATGGTCACTATCGCTGGTCAATGGTCATTGCCGCTGGTCACTGGTCATTGGTCACTTGTCACTGGTCACTGGTCACTGGTCACTGGTCACTGGTCACTGGTCACAGGTCAATGGTCACTGGTCACTGGTCACTGGTCAATGGTCCCTGTCGCTGGTCACTGGTCACTGGTCACTGGTCACTGGTCATTGGTCACTGGTATCTGGTCAATGGTCACTGTCGCTGGTCACTGGTCACTGGTCACTGGTCACTGGTCAATGGTAACTTGTCACTGGGCAGTGGTCAATGGTCACTGGTCACTGGTCACTGGTCACTGGTCACTGGTCACTGGTCACAGGTCAATGGTCACTGGTCACTGGACACAGGTCACTGGTCACTGGTCACTGGTCAATGGTCACTGGTCACTGGTCAATGGTCACTGGCCACTGGTCTCTGGTCACTGGTCAATGCTCACTTTCGTTGGTCAATGGTCAATGGTCCCTGTCGCTGGTCACTGGTCACTGGTCACTGGTCACTGGTCACTGGTCACTGGTCAATGGTAACTTGTCACTGGTCACTGGTCACTGGTCACTGGTCACTTGTCACTGGTCACTGGTCACTGGTCACTGGTCACTGGTCACTGGTCACTGGTCACTGGTCAATGGTCACTGTCGCTGGTCACTGGTCACTGGTCACTGGTCACTGGTCAATGGTCACTGGTCACTGGTCACTGGTCAATGGTCACTATCGCTGGTCAATGGTCATAGTCGCTGGTCACTGGTCATTGGTCACTTGTCACTGGTCACTGGTCACTGGTCACTGGTCACTTGTCACTGGTCACTGGTCACAGGTCAATGGTCACTGGTCACTGGTCACTGGTCACTGGTCACAGGTCAATGGTCACTGGTCACTGGACACAGGTCACTGGTCACTGGTCACTGGTCAATGGTCACTGGTCACTGGTCAATGGTCACTGGCCACTGGTCTCTGGTCACTGGTCAATGCTCACTTTCGTTGGTCAATGGTCAATGGTCCCTGTCGCTGGTCACTGGTCACTGGTCACTGGTCACTGGTCACTGGTTACTGGTCAATGGTAACTTGTCACTGGTCACTGGTCACTGGTCACTGGTCACTTGTCACTGGTCACTGGTCACTGGTCACTGGTCACTGGTCACTGGTCACTGGTCACTGGTCAATGGTCACTGTCGCTGGGCACTGGTCACTGGTCACTGGTCACTGGTCAATGGTCACTGGTCACTGGTCACTGGTCAATGGTCACTATCGCTGGTCAATGGTCATAGTCGCTGGTCACTGGTCATTGGTCACTTGTCACTGGTCACTGGTCAATGGTCAATGGTCCCTGTCGCTGGTCACTGGTCACTGGTCACTGGTCACTGGTCACTGGTCACTGGTATCTGGTCAATGGTCACTGTCGCTGGTCACTGGTCACTGGTCACTGGTCACTGGTCAATGGTAACTTGTCACTGGTCACTGGTCACTGGTCACTGGTCACTTGTCACTGGTCACTGGTCACTGGTCACTGGTCACTGGTCACTGGTCACTGTCGCTGGTCACTGGTCACTGGTCACTGGTCACTGGTCAATGGTCACTGGTCACTGGTCACTGGTCAATGGTCACTATCGCTGGTCAATGGTCATTGTCGCTGGTCACTGGTCATTGGTCACTTGTCACTGGTCACTGGTCACTGGTCACTGGTCACTGGTCACAGGTCACTGGTCACAGGTCAATGGTCACTGGTCACTGGTCACTGGTCAATGGTCCCTGTCGCTGGTCACTGGTCACTGGTCACAAGTCACTGGTCACTTGTCACTGGTCACTGGTCACTGGTCACTGGTCAATGGTCACTGTCGCTGGTCAATGGTCACTGTCGCTGGTCACTGGTCACTGGTCACTGGTCACTGGTCACAAAGCACTGGTCACAAAGCACTGGTCACTTGTCACTGGTCAGTGGCCACTGGTCGCTGGTCACTTGTCACTGGTCACTGGTCACTGGTCACTAGTCACAATTCACTGGTCACTGGTCACTTGTCACTGGTCACTGGTCACTGGTCACTGGTCACTGGTCACTGGTCACTGGTCAATGGTCACTGTCGCTGGTCACTGGTCACTGGTCACTGATCACTGGTCACTGGTCACTGGTCACAGGTCACTGGTCACTGGTCAATGGTCACTATCGCTGGTCAATGGTCACTGTCGCTGGTCACTGGTCACTGGTCACTTGTCACTGGTCACTGCTCACTGGTCACTGGACACTGGTCACTGGTCAATGGTCCCTGCCGCTGGAAAATGGTCACTGTCGCTGGTCACTGGTCACTAGTCACTGGTCACTGGTCACTGGTCGCTGGTCACTGGTCACTTGTCACTGGTCAGTGGCCACTGGTCGCTGGTCACTTGTCACAGGTCACTGGTCACTGGTCACTGGTCACAAGTCACTGGTCACTGGTCACTGGTCACTGGTCACTGGTCACTGGTCACTGGTCACTGGTCACTGTCGCTGATCACTGGTCACTGGACACTGGTCACTGGTCACTGGTCACAAGTCACTGGTCACTTGTCACTGGTCAGTGGCCACTCGTCGCTGGTCACTTGTCACTGGTCACTGGTCACAGGTCAATGGTCACTGGTCACTGGACACTGGTCACTGGTCACTGGTCACTTGTCACTGGTCAATGGTCACTATCGCTGGTCAATGGTCACTGTCGCTGGTCACTGGTCATTGGTCACTTGTCACTGGTCACTGGTCACTGGTCAATGGTCACTGTCGCTGGTCACTGGTCACTGGTCACTGGTCACTGGTCACTGGTCACTGGTCAATGGTCACTGTCGCTGGTCACTGGTCACTGGTCACTGGTCACTGATCAATGGTCACTGGTCACTGGTCACTGGTCAATGGTCACTATCGCTGGTCAATGGTCATTGCCGCTGGTCACTGGTCATTGGTCACTTGTCACTGGTCACTGGTCACTGGTCACTGGTCACTGGTCACTGGTCACAGGTCAATGGTCACTGGTCACTGGTCACTGGTCAATGGTCCCTGTCGCTGGTCACTGGTCACTGGTCACTGGTCACTGGTCATTGGTCACTGGTATCTGGTCAATGGTCACTGTCGCTGGTCACTGGTCACTGGTCACTGGTCACTGGTCAATGGTAACTTGTCACTGGGCAGTGGTCAATGGTCACTGGTCACTGGTCACTGGTCACTGGTCACTGGTCACAGGTCAATGGTCACTGGTCACTGGACACAGGTCACTGGTCACTGGTCACTGGTCAATGGTCACTGGTCACTGGTCAATGGTCACTGGCCACTGGTCTCTGGTCACTGGTCAATGCTCACTTTCGTTGATCAATGGTCAATGGTCCCTGTCGCTGGTCACTGGTCACTGGTCACTGGTCACTGGTCACTGGTCACTGGTCAATGGTAACTTGTCACTGGTCACTGGTCACTGGTCACTGGTCACTTGTCACTGGTCACTGGTCACTGGTCACTGGTCACTGGTCACTGGTCACTGGTCACTGGTCAATGGTCACTGTCGCTGGTCACTGGTCACTGGTCACTGGTCACTGGTCAATGGTCACTGGTCACTGGTCACTGGTCAATGGTCACTATCGCTGGTCAATGGTCATAGTCGCTGGTCACTGGTCATTGGTCACTTGTCACTGGTCACTGGTCACTGGTCACTGGTCACTGGTCACTGGTCACTGGTCACAGGTCAATGGTCACTGGTCACTGGTCACTGGTCAATGATCCCTTTCGCTGGTCACTGGTCACTGGTCACAAGTCACTGGTCACTTGTCACTGGTCACTGGTCACTGGTCACTGGTCACTGGTCAATTGTCACTGTCGCTGGTCAATGGTCACTGTCGCTGGTCACGGGTCACTGGTCACAAAGCACTGGTCACAAAGCACTGGTCACTTGTCACTGGTCAGTGGCCACTGGTCGCTGGTCACTTGTCACTGGTCACTGGTCACTGGTCACTAGTCACAATTCACTGGTCACTGGTCACTTGTCACTGGTCACTGGTCACTGGTCACTGGTCACTGTTCACTGGTCAATGGTCACTGTCGCTGGTCACTGGTCACTGGTCACTGATCACTGGTCACTGGTCACTGGTCACAGGCCACTGGTCACTGGTCAATGGTCACTATCGCTGGTCAATGGTCACTGTCGCTGGTCACTGGTCACTGGTCACTTGTCACTGGTCACTGCTCACTGGTCACTGGACACTGGTCACTGGTCAATGGTCCCTGTCGCTGGAAAATGGTCACTGTCGCTGGTCACTGGTCACTGGTCACAGTCGCTGGTCACTGGTCACTGGTCTCTAGTCACTGGTCACTGGTCACTGTCGCTGATCACTGGTCACTGGACACTGGTCACTGGTCACTGGTCACAAGTCACTGGTCACTTGTCACTGGTCAGTGGCCACTCGTCGCTGGTCACTTGTCACTGGTCACTGGTCACAGGTCAATGGTCAATGGTCACTGGACACTGGTCACTGGTCACTGGTCACTTGTCACTGGTCAATGGTCACTATCGCTGGTCAATGGTCACTGTCGCTGGTCACTGGTCATTGGTCACTTGTCACTGGTCACTGGTCACTGGTCAATGGTCACTGTCGCTGGTCACTGGTCACTGGTCACTGGTCACTGGTCACTGGTCACTGGTCACTGGTCACTGGTCACTTTTCCCTGGGCAGTGGTCACTGGTCACTGGTCAATGGTCACTATCGCTGGTCAATGGTCACTGTCGCTGGTGACTGGTCACTGGTCACAGGTCAATGGTCAATGGTAACTTGTCACTGGGCAGTGGTCAATGGTCACTGGTCACTGGTCACTGGTCACTGGTCACAAGTCACTGGTCACTGGTCACTGTTCACTGGTCACTGGTCAATGGTCACTTTCGCTGGTCAATGGTCACTGGTCACTGGTCACTGGACACAGGTCACTGGTCACTGGTCACTGGTCACTGGTCACTGGTCAATGGTCACTTTCGCTGGTCAATGGTCACTGGTCAATGGTCACTATCGCTGGTCAATGGTCATTGTCGCTGGTCACTGGTCATTGGTCACTTGTCACTGGTCACTGGTCACTGGTCACTGGTCACTGGTCACAGGTCACTGGTCACAGGTCAATGGTCACTGGTCACTGGTCACTGGTCAATGGTCCCTGTCGCTGGTCACTGGTCACTGGTCACAAGTCACTGGTCACTTGTCACTGGTCACTGGTCACTGGTCACTGGTCAATGGTCACTGTCGCTGGTCAATGGTCACTGTCGCTGGTCACTGGTCACTGGTCACTGGTCACTGGTCACAAAGCACTGGTCACAAAGCACTGGTCACTTGTCACTGGTCAGTGGCCACTGGTCGCTGGTCACTTGTCACTGGTCACTGGTCACTGGTCACTAGTCACAATTCACTGGTCACTGGTCACTTGTCACTGGTCACTGGTCACTGGTCACTGGTCACTGGTCACTGGTCACTGGTCAATGGTCACTGTCGCTGGTCACTGGTCACTGGTCACTGATCACTGGTCACTGGTCACTGGTCACAGGTCACTGGTCACTGGTCAATGGTCACTATCGCTGGTCAATGGTCACTGTCGCTGGTCACTGGTCACTGGTCACTTGTCACTGGTCACTGCTCACTGGTCACTGGACACTGGTCACTGGTCAATGGTCCCTGTCGCTGGAAAATGGTCACTGTCGCTGGTCACTGGTCACTAGTCACTGGTCACTGGTCACTGGTCGCTGGTCACTGGTCACTTGTCACTGGTCAGTGGCCACTGGTCGCTGGTCACTTGTCACAGGTCACTGGTCACTGGTCACTGGTCACAAGTCACTGGTCACTGGTCACTGGTCACTGGTCACTGGTCACTGGTCACTGGTCACTGGTCACTGGTCACAGGTCAATGGTCACTGGTCACTGGTCACTGGTCAATGGTCCCTGTCGCTGGTCACTGGTCACTGGTCACTGGTCACTGGTCATTGGTCACTGGTATCTGGTCAATGGTCACTGTCGCTGGTCACTGGTCACTGGTCACTGGTCACTGGTCAATGGTAACTTGTCACTGGGCAGTGGTCAATGGTCACTGGTCACTGGTCACTGGTCACTGGTCACTGGTCACAGGTCAATGGTCACTGGTCACTGGACACAGGTCACTGGTCACTGGTCACTGGTCAATGGTCACTGGTCACTGGTCAATGGTCACTGGCCACTGGTCTCTGGTCACTGGTCAATGCTCACTTTCGTTGGTCAATGGTCAATGGTCCCTGTCGCTGGTCACTGGTCACTGGTCACTGGTCACTGGTCACTGGTCACTGGTCAATGGTAACTTGTCACTGGTCACTGGTCACTGGTCACTGGTCACTTGTCACTGGTCACTGGTCACTGGTCACTGGTCACTGGTCACTGGTCACTGGTCACTGGTCAATGGTCACTGTCGCTGGTCACTGGTCACTGGTCACTGGTCACTGGTCAATGGTCACTGGTCACTGGTCACTGGTCAATGGTCACTATCGCTGGTCAATGGTCATAGTCGCTGGTCACTGGTCATTGGTCACTTGTCACTGGTCACTGGTCACTGGTCACTGGTCACTGGTCACTGGTCACTGGTCACAGGTCAATGGTCACTGGTCACTGGTCACTGGTCAATGATCCCTGTCGCTGGTCACTGGTCACTGGTCACAAGTCACTGGTCACTTGTCACTGGTCACTGGTCACTGGTCACTGGTCACTGGTCAATTGTCACTGTCGCTGGTCAATGGTCACTGTCGCTGGTCACGGGTCACTGGTCACAAAGCACTGGTCACAAAGCACTGGTCACTTGTCACTGGTCAGTGGCCACTGGTCGCTGGTCACTTGTCACTGGTCACTGGTCACTGGTCACTAGTCACAATTCACTGGTCACTGGTCACTTGTCACTGGTCACTGGTCACTGGTCACTGGTCACTGTTCACTGGTCAATGGTCACTGTCGCTGGTCACTGGTCACTGGTCACTGATCACTGGTCACTGGTCACTGGTCACAGGCCACTGGTCACTGGTCAATGGTCACTATCGCTGGTCAATGGTCACTGTCGCTGGTCACTGGTCACTGGTCACTTGTCACTGGTCACTGCTCACTGGTCACTGGACACTGGTCACTGGTCAATGGTCCCTGTCGCTGGAAAATGGTCACTGTCGCTGGTCACTGGTCACTGGTCACAGTCGCTGGTCACTGGTCACTGGTCTCTAGTCACTGGTCACTGGTCACTGTCGCTGATCACTGGTCACTGGACACTGGTCACTGGTCACTGGTCACAAGTCACTGGTCACTTGTCACTGGTCAGTGGCCACTCGTCGCTGGTCACTTGTCACTGGTCACTGGTCACAGGTCAATGGTCAATGGTCACTGGACACTGGTCACTGGTCACTGGTCACTTGTCACTGGTCAATGGTCACTATCGCTGGTAAATGGTCACTGTCGCTGGTCACTGGTCATTGGTCACTTGTCACTGGTCACTGGTCACTGGTCAATGGTCACTGTCGCTGGTCACTGGTCACTGGTCACTGGTCACTGGTCACTGGTCACTGGTCACTGGTCACTGGTCACTTTTCCCTGGGCAGTGGTCACTGGTCACTGGTCAATGGTCACTATCGCTGGTCAATGGTCACTGTCGCTGGTGACTGGTCACTGGTCACAGGTCAATGGTCAATGGTAACTTGTCACTGGGCAGTGGTCAATGGTCACTGGTCACTGGTCACTGGTCACTGGTCACAAGTCACTGGTCACTGGTCACTGTTCACTGGTCACTGGTCAATGGTCACTTTCGCTGGTCAATGGTCACTGGTCACTGGTCACTGGACACAGGTCACTGGTCACTGGTCACTGGTCACTGGTCACTGGTCAATGGTCACTTTCGCTGGTCAATGGTCACTGTCGCTGGTAAACGGTCACTGTCGCTGGTCACTGGTCACTGGTCACTGGTCACTGGTCACTGGTCACTGGTCAATGGTCACTGTCGCTGGTCACTGGTCACTGGTCACTGGTCAATGGTCACTGGTCACTGGTCACTGGACACAGGTCACTGGTCACTGGTCACTGGTCACTGGTCACTGGTCAATGGTAACTTGTCACTGGTCACTGGTCACTGGTCACTGGTCACTTGTCACTGGTCACTGGTCACTGGTCACTGGTCACTGGTCACTGGTCAGTGGTCACTGTCGCTGGTCACTGGTCACTGCTCACTGGTCACTGGTCAATGGTCACTGGTCACTGGTCACTGGTCACAAAGCACTGGTCACAAAGCACTGGTCACTTGTCACTGGTCAGTGGCCACTGGTCGCTGGTCACTGGTCACTGGTCACAGGTCAATGGTCACTGGTCACTGGTCACTGGTCAATGGTCCCTGTCGCTGGTCACTGGTCACTGGTCACTGGTCACTGGTCACTGGTCACTGGTCAATGGTCACTGTCGCTGGTCACTGGTCACTGGTCACTGGTCACTGGTCAATGGTAACTTGTCACTGGTCACTGGTCACTGGTCACTGGTCACTTGTCACTGGTCACTGGTCACTGGTCACTGGTCACTGGTCACTGGTCAATGGTCACTGTCGCTGGTCACTGGTCACTGGTCACTGGTCACTGGTCAATGGTAACTGGTCACTGGGCAGTGGTCAATGGTCACTGGTCACTGGTCACAGGTCAATGGTCACTGGTCACTGGACACAGGTCACTGGTCACTGGTCACTGGTCAATGGTCACTGGTCACTGGTCAATGGTCACTGGCCACTGGTCTCTGGTCACTGGTCAATGGTCACTTTCGTTGGTCAATGGTCAATGGTCCCTGTCGCTGGTCACTGGTCACTGGTCACTGGTCACTGGTCACTGGTCACTTGTCACTGGTCACTGGTCACTGGTCACTGGTCACTGGTCACTGGTCACTGGTCAATGGTCACTGTCGCTGGTCAATGGTCACTGGTCACTGGTCACTGGTCACAAAGCACTGGTCACAAAGCACTGGTCACTTGTCACTGGTCAGTGGCCACTGGTCGCTGGTCACTGGTCACTGGACACAGGTCACTGGTCACTGGTCACTGGTCAATGGTCACTGGTCACTGGTCAATGGTCACTGGCCACTGGTCTCTGGTCACTGGTCAATGGTCACTTTCGTTGGTCAATGGTCAATGGTCCCTGTCGCTGGTCACTGGTCACAGGTCAATGGTCACTGGTCACTGGTCACTGGTCAATGGTCACTGTCGCTGGTCACTGGTCACTGGTCACTGGTCACTGGTCAATGGTCACTGGTCACTGGTCACTGGTCAATGGTCACTATCGCTGGTCAATGGTCATTGTCGCTGGTCACTGGTCATTGGTCACTTGTCACTGGTCACTGGTCACTGGTCACTGGTCACTGGTCACTGGTCACTGGTCACAGGTCAATGGTCACTGGTCACTGGTCACTGGTCAATGGTCCCTGTCGCTGGTCACTGGTCACTGGTCACTGGTCACTGGTCATTGGTCACTGGTATCTGGTCAATGGTCACTGTCGCTGGTCACTGGTCACTGGTCACTGGTCACTGGTCAATGGTAACTTGTCACTGGGCAGTGGTCAATGGTCACTGGTCACTGGTCACTGGTCACTGGTCACTGGTCACAGGTCAATGGTCACTGGTCACTGGACACAGGTCACTGGTCACTGGTCACTGGTCAATGGTCACTGGTCACTGGTCAATGGTCACTGGCCACTGGTCTCTGGTCACTGGTCAATGGTCACTTTCGTTGGTCAATGGTCAATGATCCCTGTCGCTGGTCACTGGTCACTGGTCACTGGTCACTGGTCACTGGTATCTGGTCAATGGTCACTGTCGCTGGTCACTGGTCACTGGTCACTGGTCACTGGTCAATGGTAACTTGTCACTGGTCACTGGTCACTGGTCACTGGTCACTTGTCACTGGTCACTGGTCACTGGTCACTGGTCACTGGTCACTGGTCACTGGTCAATGGTCACTGTCGCTGGTCACTGGTCACTGGTCACTGGTCACTGGTCAATGGTCACTGGTCACTGGTCACTGGTCAATGGTCACTATCGCTGGTCAATGGTCATTGTCGCTGGTCACTGGTCATTGGTCACTTGTCACTGGTCACTGGTCACTGGTCACTGGTCACTGGTCACTGGTCACTGGTCACTGGTCACTGGTCAATGGTCACTGTCGCTGGTCACTGGTCACTGGTCACTGGTCACTGGTCACTGGTCAATGGTCACTGGTCACTGGTCACTGGTCAATGGTCACTATCGCTGGTCAATGGTCATTGTCGCTGGTCACTGGTCATTGGTCACTTGTCACTGGTCACTGGTCACTGGTCACTGGTCACTGGTCACTGGTCACTGGTCACAGGTCAATGGTCACTGGTCACTGGTCACTGGTCACTGGTCACTGGTCACTGGTCAATGGTCCCTGTCGCTGGTCACTGGTCACTGGTCACAAGTCACTGGTCACTTGTCACTGGTCACTGGTCACTGGTCACTGGTCACTGGTCACTGGTCAATGGTCACTGTCGCTGGTCAATGGTCACTGTCGCTGGTCACTGGTCACTGGTCACTGGTCACTGGTCACAAAGCACTGGTCACAAAGCACTGGTCACATGTCACTGGTCAGTGGCCACTGGTCGCTGGTCACTTGTCACTGGTCAATGGTCACTGGTCACTGGTCACTGGTCAATGGTCCCTGTCGCTGGTCACTGGTCACTGGTCACAAGTCACTGGTCACTTGTCACTGGTCACTGGTCAATGGTCACTGGTCAATGGTCACTGTCGCTGGTCAATGGTCACTGTCGCTGGTCACTGGTCACTGGTCACTGGTCACTGGTCACAAAGCACTGGTCACAAAGCACTGGTCACTTGTCACTGGTCAGTGGCCACTGGTCGCTGGTCACTTGTCACTGGTCACTGGTCACTGGTCACTAGTCACAATTCACTGGTCACTGGTCACTTGTCACTGGTCACTGGTCACTGGTCACTGGTCACTGGTCACTGGTCAATGGTCACTGTCGCTGGTCACTGGTCACTGGTCACTGATCACTGGTCACTGGTCACTGGTCACAGGTCACTGGTCACTGGTCAATGGTCACTATCGCTGGTCAATGGTCACTGTCGCTGGTCACTGGTCACTGGTCACTTGTCACTGGTCACTGCTCACTGGTCACTGGACACTGGTCACTGGTCAATGGTCCCTGTCGCTGGAAAATGGTCACTGTCGCTGGTCACTGGTCACTAGTCACTGGTCACTGGTCACTGGTCGCTGGTCACTGGTCACTTGTCACTGGTCAGTGGCCACTGGTCGCTGGTCACTTGTCACAGGTCACTGGTCACTGGTCACTGGTCACAAGTCACTGGTCACTGGTCACTGGTCACTGGTCACTGGTCACTGGTCACTGGTCACTGGTCACTGTCGCTGATCACTGGTCACTGGACACTGGTCACTGGTCACTGGTCACAAGTCACTGGTCACTTGTCACTGGTCAGTGGCCACTCGTCGCAGGTCACTTGTCACTGGTCACTGGTCACAGGTCAATGGTCACTGGTCACTGGACACTGGTCACTGGTCACTGGTCACTTGTCACTGGTCAATGGTCACTATCGCTGGTCAATGGTCACTGTCGCTGGTCACTGGTCATTGGTCACTTGTCACTGGTCACTGGTCACTGGTCAATGGTCACTGTCGCTGGTCACTGGTCACTGGTCACTGGTCACTGGTCACTGGTCACTGGTCACTGGTCACTGGTCAATGGTCACTGTCGCTGGTCACTGGTCACTGGTCACTGGTCACTGATCAATGGTCACTGGTCACTGGTCACTGGTCAATTGTCACTATCGCTGGTCAATGGTCATTGCCGCTGGTCACTGGTCATTGGTCACTTGTCACTGGTCAATGGTCACTATCGCTGGTCAATGGTCACTGTCGCTGGTCACTGGTCATTGGTCACTTGTCACTGGTCACTGGTCACTGGTCAATGGTCACTGTCGCTGGTCACTGGTCACTGGTCACTGGTCACTGGTCACTGGTCACTGGTCACTGGTCACTGGTCAATGGTCCCTGTCGCTGGTCACTGGTCACTGGTCACTGGTCACTGGTCATTGGTCACTGGTATCTGGTCAATGGTCACTGTCGCTGGTCACTGGTCACTGGTCACTGGTCACTGGTCAATGGTAACTTGTCACTGGGCAGTGGTCAATGGTCACTGGTCACTGGTCACTGGTCACTGGTCACTGGTCACAGGTCAATGGTCACTGGTCACTGGACACAGGTCACTGGTCACTGGTCACTGGTCAATGGTCACTGGTCACGGGTCAATGGTCACTGGCCACTGGTCTCTGGTCACTGGTCAATGCTCTCTTTCGTTGGTCAATGGTCAATGGTCCCTGTCGCTGGTCACTGGTCACTGGTCACTGGTCACTGGTCACTGGTCACTGGTCACTGGTCAATGGTAACTTGTCACTGGTCACTGGTCACTGGTCACTGGTCACTGGTCACTGGTCACTGGTCACTGGTCACTGGTCACTGGTCACTGGTCAATGGTCACTGTCGCTGGTCACTGGTCACTGGTCACTGGTCACTGGTCAATGGTCACTGGTCACTGGTCACTGGTCAATGGTCACTATCGCTGGTCAATGGTCATTGTCGCTGGTCACTGGTCATTGGTCACTTGTCACTGGTCACTGGTCACTGGTCACTGGTCACTGGTCACTGGTCACTGGTCACAGGTCAATGGTCACTGGTCACTGGTCACTGGTCAATGATCCCTGTCGCTGGTCACTGGTCACTGGTCACAAGTCACTGGTCACTTGTCACTGGTCACTGGTCACTGGTCACTGGTCACTGGTCAATTGTCACTGTCGCTGGTCAATGGTCACTGTCGCTGGTCACTGGTCACTGGTCACTGGTCACTGGTCACAAAGCACTGGTCACAAAGCACTGGTCACTTGTCACTGGTCAGTGGCCACTGGTCGCTGGTCACTTGTCACTGGTCAATGGTCACTGGTCACTGGTCACTGGTCAATGGTCCCTGTCGCTGGTCACTGGTTACTGGTCACAAGTCACTGGTCACTTGTCACTGGTCACTGGTCACTGGTCACTGGTCACTGGTCAATGGTCACTGTCGCTGGTCAATGGTCACTGTCACTGGTCACTGGTCACTGGTCACTGGTCACTGGTCACAAAGCACTGGTCACAAAGCACTGGTCACTTGTCACTGGTCAGTGGCCACTGGTCGCTGGTCACTTGTCACTGGTCACTGGTCACTGGTCACTAGTCACAATTCACTGGTCACTGGTCACTTGTCACTGGTTACTGGTCACTGGTCACTGGTCACTGGTCACTGGTCAATGGTCACTGTCGCTGGTCACTGGTCACTGGTCACTGATCACTGGTCACTGGTCACTGGTCACAGGTCACTGGTCACTGGTCAATGGTCACTATCGCTGGTCAATGGTCACTGTCGCTGGTCACTGGTCACTGGTCACTTGTCACTGGTCACTGCTCACTGGTCACTGGACACTGGTCACTGGTCAATGGTCCCTGTCGCTGGAAAATGGTCACTGTCGCTGGTCACTGGTCACTGGTCACAGTCGCTGGTCACTGGTCACTGGTCTCTAGTCACTGGTCACTGGTCACTGGTCGCTGGTCACTGGTCACTTGTCACTGGTCAGTGGCCACTGGTCGCTGGTCACTTGTCACAGGTCACTGGTCACTGGTCACTGGTCACAAGTCACTGGTCACTGGTCACTGGTCACTGGTCACTGGTCACTGGTCACTGGTCACTGTCGCTGATCACTGGTCACTGGACACTGGTCACTGGTCACTGGTCACAAGTCACTGGTCACTTGTCACTGGTCAGTGGCCACTCGTCGCTGGTCACTTGTCACTGGTCACTGGTCACAGGTCAATGGTCACTGGTCACTGGACACTGGTCACTGGTCACTGGTCACTTGTCACTGGTCAATGGTCACTATCGCTGGTCAATGGTCACTGTCGCTGGTCACTGGTCATTGGTCACTTGTCACTGGTCACTGGTCACTGGTCAATGGTCACTGTCGCTGGTCACTGGTCACTGGTCACTGGTCACTGGTCACTGGTCACTGGTCAATGGTCACTGTCGCTGGTCACTGGTCACTGGTCACTGGTCACTGATCAATGGTCACTGGTCACTGGTAACTGGTCAATGGTCACTATCGCTGGTCAATGGTCATTGCCGCTGGTCACTGGTCATTGGTCACTTGTCACTGGTCACTGGTCACTGGTCACTGGTCACTGGTCACTGGTCACAGGTCAATGGTCACTGGTCACTGGTCACTGGTCAATGGTCCCTGTCGCTGGTCACTGGTCACTGGTCACTGGTCATTGGTCACTGGTATCTGGTCAATGGTCACTGTCGCTGGTCACTGGTCACTGGTCACTGGTCACTGGTCAATGGTAACTGGTCACTGGGCAGTGGTCAATGGTCACTGGTCACTGGTCACAGGTCAATGGTCACTGGTCACTGGACACAGGTCACTGGTCACTGGTCACTGGTCAATGGTCACTGGTCACTGGTCAATGGTCACTGGCCACTGGTCTCTGGTCACTGGTCAATGGTCACTTTCGTTGGTCAATGGTCAATGGTCCCTGTCGCTGGTCACTGGTCACTGGTCACTGGTCACTGGTCACTGGTCACTGGTCAATGGTCACTGTCGCTGGTCACTGGTCACTGGTCACTGGTCACTGGTCAATGGTAACTTGTCACTGGTCACTGGTCACTGGTCACTGGTCACTTGTCACTGGTCACTGGTCACTGGTCACTGGTCACTGGTCACTGGTCAATGGTCACTGTCGCTGGTCACTGGTCACTGCTCACTGGTCACTGGTCAATGGTCACTGGTCACTGGTCACTGGTCACAAAGCACTGGTCACAAAGCACTGGTCACTTGTCACTGGTCAGTGGCCACTGGTCGCTGGTCACTGGTCACTGGTCACAGGTCAATGGTCACTGGTCACTGGTCACTGGTCAATGGTCCCTGTCGCTGGTCACTGGTCACTGGTCACTGGTCACTGGTCACTGGTCACTGGTCAATGGTCACTGTCGCTGGTCACTGGTCACTGGTCACTGGTCACTGGTCAATGGTAACTTGTCACTGGTCACTGGTCACTGGTCACTGGTCACTTGTCACTGGTCACTGGTCACTGGTCACTGGTCACTGGTCACTGGTCAATGGTCACTGTCGCTGGTCACTGGTCACTGGTCACTGGTCACTGGTCAATGGTAACTGGTCACTGGGCAGTGGTCAATGGTCACTGGTCACTGGTCACAGGTCAATGGTCACTGGTCACTGGACACAGGTCACTGGTCACTGGTCACTGGTCAATGGTCACTGGTCACTGGTCAATGGTCACTGGCCACTGGTCTCTGGTCACTGGTCAATGGTCACTTTCGTTGGTCAATGGTCAATGGTCCCTGTCGCTGGTCACTGGTCACTGGTCACTGGTCACTGGTCACTGGTCACTGGTCAATGGTCACTGTCGCTGGTCACTGGTCACTGGTCACTGGTCACTGGTCAATGGTAACTTGTCACTGGTCACTGGTCACTGGTCACTGGTCACTTGTCACTGGTCACTGGTCACTGGTCACTGGTCACTGGTCACTGGTCAATGGTCACTGTCGCTGGTCACTGGTCACTGCTCACTGGTCACTGGTCAATGGTCACTGGTCACTGGTCACTGGTCACAAAGCACTGGTCACAAAGCACTGGTCACTTGTCACTGGTCAGTGGCCACTGGTCGCTGGTCACTGGTCACTGGACACAGGTCACTGGTCACTGGTCACTGGTCAATGGTCACTGGTCACTGGTCAATGGTCACTGGCCACTGGTCTCTGGTCACTGGTCAATGGTCACTTTCGTTGGTCAATGGTCAATGGTCCCTGTCGCTGGTCACTGGTCACTGGTCACTGGTCACTGGTCACTGGTCACTGGTCAATGGTCACTGTCGCTGGTCACTGGTCACTGGTCACTGGTCACTGGTCAATGGTAACTTGTCACTGGTCACTGGTCACTGGTCACTGGTCACTTGTCACTGGTCACTGGTCACTGGTCACTGGTCACTGGTCACTGGTCAATGGTCACTGTCGCTGGTCACTGGTCACTGCTCACTGGTCACTGGTCAATGGTCACTGGTCACTGGTCACTGGTCACAAAGCACTGGTCACAAAGCACTGGTCACTTGTCACTGGTCAGTGGCCACTGGTCGCTGGTCACTGGTCACTGGTCACAGGTCAATGGTCACTGGTCACTGGTCACTGGTCAATGGTCCCTGTCGCTGGTCACTGGTCACTGGTCACAAGTCACTGGTCACTTGTCACTGGTCACTGGTCACTGGTCACTGGTCACTGGTCAATGGTCACTGTCGCTGGTCACTGGTCACTGCTCACTGGTCACTGGTCACTGGTCACTGGTCACTGGTCACTGGTCACTGGTCACAGGTCAATGGTCACTGGTCACTGGTCACTGGTCAATGGTCCCTGTCGCTGGTCACTGGTCACTGGTCACAAGTCACTGGTCACTTGTCACTGGTCACTGGTCACTGGTCACTGGTCACTGGTCAATTGTCACTGTCGCTGGTCAATGGTCACTGTCGCTGGTCACTGGTCACTGGTCACTGGTCACTGGTCACAAAGCACTGGTCACAAAGCACTGGTCACTTGTCACTGGTCAGTGGCCACTGGTCGCTGGTCACTTGTCACTGGTCACTGGTCACTGGTCACTAGTCACAATTCACTGATCACTGGTCACTTGTCACTGGTCACTGGTCACTGGTCACTGGTCACTGGTCACTGGTCAATGGTCACTGTCGCTGGTCACTGATCACTGGTCACTGATCACTGGTCACTGGTCACTGGTCACAGGTCACTGGTCACTGGTCATTGGTCACTATCGCTGGTCAATGGTCACTGTCGCTGGTCACTGGTCACTGGTCACTTGTCACTGGTCACTGCTCACTGGTCACTGGACACTGGTCACTGGTCAATGGTCCCTGTCGCTGGAAAATGGTCACTGTCGCTGGTCACTGGTCACTGGTCACAGTCGCTGGTCACTGGTCACTGGTCTCTAGTCACTGGTCACTGGTCACTGGTCGCTGGTCACTGGTCACTTGTCACTGGTCAGTGGCCACTGGTCGCTGGTCACTTGTCACAGGTCACTGGTCACTGGTCACTGGTCACAAGTCACTGGTCACTGGTCACTGGTCACTGGTCACTGGTCACTGGTCACTGGTCACTGGTCACTGTCGCTGATCACTGGTCACTGGACACTGGTCACTGGTCACTGGTCACTGGTCACTGGTCACAGGTCAATGGTCACTGGTCACTGGTCACTGGTCACAGGTCAATGGTCACTGGTCACTGGTCACTGGTCAATGGTCCCTGTCGCTGGTCAATGGTCACTGGTCACTGGTCACTGGTCATTGGTCACTGGTATCTGGTCAATGGTCACTGTCGCTGGTCACTGGTCACTGGTCACTGGTCACTGGTCAATGGTAACTTGTCACTGGGCAGTGGTCAATGGTCACTGGTCACTGGCCACTGGTCACTGGTCACTGGTCACAGGTCAATGGTCACTGGTCACTGGACACAGGTCAATGGTCACTGGTCACTGGTCACTGGTCAATGGTCACTGTCGCTGGTCACTGGTCACTGGTCGCTGGTCACTGGTCACTGGTCACTGGTCAATGGTCACTATCGCTGGTCAATGGTCATTGTCGCTGGTCACTGGTCATTGGTCACTTGTCACTGGTCACTGGTCACTGGTCACTGGTCACTGGTCACTGGTCACTGGTCACAGGTCAATGGTCACTGGTCACTGGTCACTGGTCACTGGTCACTGGTCACTGGTCAATGGTCCCTGTCGCTGGTCACTGGTCACTGGTCACAAGTCACTGGTCACTTGTCACTGGTCACTGGTCACTGGTCACTGGTCACTGGTCACTGGTCAATGGTCACTGTCGCTGGTCAATGGTCACTGTCGCTGGTCACTGGTCACTGGTCACTGGTCACTGGTCACAAAGCACTGGTCACAAAGCACTGGTCACTTGTCACTGGTCAGTGGCCACTGGTCGCTGGTCACTTGTCACTGGTCAATGGTCACTGGTCACTGGTCACTGGTCAATGGTCCCTGTCGCTGGTCACTGGTCACTGGTCACAAGTCACTGGTCACTTGTCACTGGTCACTGGTCACTGGTCACTGGTCAATGGTCACTGTCGCTGGTCAATGGTCACTGTCGCTGGTCACTGGTCACTGGTCACTGGTCACTGGTCACAAAGCACTGGTCACAAAGCACTGGTCACTTGTCACTGGTCAGTGGCCACTGGTCACTAGTCACAATTCACTGGTCACTGGTCACTTGTCACTGGTCACTGGTCACTGGTCACTGGTCACTGGTCACTGGTCACTGGTCAATGGTCACTGTCGCTGGTCACTGGTCACTGGTCACTGATCACTGGTCACTGGTCACTGGTCACAGGTCACTGGTCACTGGTCAATGGTCACTATCGCTGGTCAATGGTCACTGTCGCTGGTCACTGGTCACTGGTCACTTGTCACTGGTCACTGCTCACTGGTCACTGGACACTGGTCACTGGTCAATGGTCCCTGTCGCTGGAAAATGGTCACTGTCGCTGGTCACTGGTCACTAGTCACTGGTCACTGGTCACTGGTCGCTGGTCACTGGTCACTTGTCACTGGTCAGTGGCCACTGGTCGCTGGTCACTTGTCACAGGTCACTGGTCACTGGTCACTGGGCACAAGTCACTGGTCACTGGTCACTGGTCACTGGTCACTGGTCACTGGTCACTGGTCACTGGTCACTGTCGCTGATCACTGGTCACTGGACACTGGTCACTGGTCACTGGTCACAAGTCACTGGTCACTTGTCACTGGTCAGTGGCCACTCGTCGCTGGTCACTTGTCACTGGTCACTGGTCACAGGTCAATGGTCACTGGTCACTGGACACTGGTCACTGGTCACTGGTCACTTGTCACTGGTCAATGGTCACTATCGCTGGTCAATGGTCACTGTCGCTGGTCACTGGTCATTGGTCACTTGTCACTGGTCACTGGTCACTGGTCAATGGTCACTGTCGCTGGTCACTGGTCACTGGTCACTGGTCACTGGTCACTGGTCACTGGTCACTGGTCACTGGTCACTGGTCAATGGTCACTGTCGCTGGTCACTGGTCACTGGTCACTGGTCACTGATCAATGGTCACTGGTCACTGGTCACTGGTCAATGGTCACTATCGCTGGTCAATGGTCATTGCCGCTGGTCACTGGTCATTGGTCACTTGTCACTGGTCACTGGTCACTGGTCACTGGTCACTGGTCACTGGTCACTGGTCACTGGTCAATGGTCACTGTCGCTGGTCACTGGTCACTGGTCACTGGTCACTGGTCAATGGTCACTGGTCACTGGTCACTGGTCAATGGTCACTATCGCTGGTCAATGGTCATAGTCGCTGGTCACTGGTCATTGGTCACTTGTCACTGGTCACTGGTCACTGGTCACTGGTCACTGGTCACTGGTCACTGGTCACAGGTCAATGGTCACTGGTCACTGGTCACTGGTCAATGATCCCTGTCGCTGGTCACTGGTCACTGGTCACAAGTCACTGGTCACTTGTCACTGGTCACTGGTCACTGGTCACTGGTCACTGGTCAATTGTCACTGTCGCTGGTCAATGGTCACTGTCGCTGGTCACTGGTCACTGGTCACAAAGCACTGGTCACAAAGCACTGGTCACTTGTCACTGGTCAGTGGCCACTGGTCGCTGGTCACTTGTCACTGGTCACTGGTCACTGGTCACTAGTCACAATTCACTGGTCACTGGTCACTTGTCACTGGTCACTGGTCACTGGTCACTGGTCACTGGTCACTGGTCAATGGTCACTGTCGCTGGTCACTGGTCACTGGTCACTGATCACTGGTCACTGGTCACTGGTCACAGGCCACTGGTCACTGGTCAATGGTCACTATCGCTAGTCAATGGTCACTGTCGCTGGTCACTGGTCACTGGTCACTTGTCACTGGTCACTGCTCACTGGTCACTGGACACTGGTCACTGGTCAATGGTCCCTGTCGCTGGAAAATGGTCACTGTCGCTGGTCACTGGTCACTGGTCACAGTCGCTGGTCACTGGTCACTGGTCACTGGTCACTGGTCACTGGTCACTGGTCACTGGTCACTGGTCAATGGTCACTGTCGCTGGTCACTGGTCACTGGTCACTGGTCACTGATCAATGGTCACTGGTCACTGGTCACTGGTCAATGGTCACTATCGCTGGTCAATGGTCATTGCCGCTGGTCACTGGTCATTGGTCACTTGTCACTGGTCACTGGTCACTGGTCACTGGTCACTGGTCACTGGTCACAGGTCAATGGTCACTGGTCACTGGTCACTGGTCAATGGTCCCTGTCGCTGGTCACTGGTCACTGGTCACTGGTCACTGGTCATTGGTCACTGGTATCTGGTCAATGGTCACTGTCGCTGGTCACTGGTCACTGGTCACTGGTCACTGGTCAATGGTAACTTGTCACTGGGCAGTGGTCAATGGTCACTGGTCACTGGTCACTGGTCACTGGTCACTGGTCACTGGTCACAGGTCAATGGTCACTGGTCACTGGACACAGGTCACTGGTCACTGGTCACTGGTCAATGGTCACTGGTCACTGGTCAATGGTCACTGGCCACTGGTCTCTGGTCACTGGTCAATGCTCACTTTCGTTGGTCAATGGTCAATGGTCCCTGTCGCTGGTCACTGGTCACTGGTCACTGGTCACTGGTCACTGGTCACTGGTCAATGGTAACTTGTCACTGGTCACTGGTCACTGGTCACTGGTCACTTGTCACTGGTCACTGGTCACTGGTCACTGGTCACTGGTCACTGGTCACTGGTCACTGGTCAATGGTCACTGTCGCTGGTCACTGGTCACTGGTCACTGGTCACTGGTCAATGGTCACTGGTCACTGGTCACTGGTCAATGGTCACTATCGCTGGTCAATGGTCATAGTCGCTGGTCACTGGTCATTGGTCACTTGTCACTGGTCACTGGTCACTGGTCACTGGTCACTTGTCACTGGTCACTGGTCACAGGTCAATGGTCACTGGTCACTGGTCACTGGTCACTGGTCACAGGTCAATGGTCACTGGTCACTGGACACAGGTCACTGGTCACTGGTCACTGGTCAATGGTCACTGGTCACTGGTCAATGGTCACTGGCCACTGGTCTCTGGTCACTGGTCAATGCTCACTTTCGTTGGTCAATGGTCAATGGTCCCTGTCGCTGGTCACTGGTCACTGGTCACTGGTCACTGGTCACTGGTTACTGGTCAATGGTAACTTGTCACTGGTCACTGGTCACTGGTCACTGGTCACTTGTCACTGGTCACTGGTCACTGGTCACTGGTCACTGGTCACTGGTCACTGGTCACTGGTCAATGGTCACTGTCGCTGGGCACTGGTCACTGGTCACTGGTCACTGGTCAATGGTCACTGGTCACTGGTCACTGGTCAATGGTCACTATCGCTGGTCAATGGTCATAGTCGCTGGTCACTGGTCATTGGTCACTTGTCACTGGTCACTGGTCAATGGTCAATGGTCCCTGTCGCTGGTCACTGGTCACTGGTCACTGGTCACTGGTCACTGGTCACTGGTATCTGGTCAATGGTCACTGTCGCTGGTCACTGGTCACTGGTCACTGGTCACTGGTCAATGGTAACTTGTCACTGGTCACTGGTCACTGGTCACTGGTCACTTGTCACTGGTCACTGGTCACTGGTCACTGGTCACTGGTCACTGGTCACTGTCGCTGGTCACTGGTCACTGGTCACTGGTCACTGGTCAATGGTCACTGGTCACTGGTCACTGGTCAATGGTCACTATCGCTGGTCAATGGTCATTGTCGCTGGTCACTGGTCATTGGTCACTTGTCACTGGTCACTGGTCACTGGTCACTGGTCACTGGTCACAGGTCACTGGTCACAGGTCAATGGTCACTGGTCACTGGTCACTGGTCAATGGTCCCTGTCGCTGGTCACTGGTCACTGGTCACAAGTCACTGGTCACTTGTCACTGGTCACTGGTCACTGGTCACTGGTCAATGGTCACTGTCGCTGGTCAATGGTCACTGTCGCTGGTCACTGGTCACTGGTCACTGGTCACTGGTCACAAAGCACTGGTCACAAAGCACTGGTCACTTGTCACTGGTCAGTGGCCACTGGTCGCTGGTCACTTGTCACTGGTCACTGGTCACTGGTCACTAGTCACAATTCACTGGTCACTGGTCACTTGTCACTGGTCACTGGTCACTGGTCACTGGTCACTGGTCACTGGTCACTGGTCAATGGTCACTGTCGCTGGTCACTGGTCACTGGTCACTGATCACTGGTCACTGGTCACTGGTCACAGGTCACTGGTCACTGGTCAATGGTCACTATCGCTGGTCAATGGTCACTGTCGCTGGTCACTGGTCACTGGTCACTTGTCACTGGTCACTGCTCACTGGTCACTGGACACTGGTCACTGGTCAATGGTCCCTGCCGCTGGAAAATGGTCACTGTCGCTGGTCACTGGTCACTAGTCACTGGTCACTGGTCACTGGTCGCTGGTCACTGGTCACTTGTCACTGGTCAGTGGCCACTGGTCGCTGGTCACTTGTCACAGGTCACTGGTCACTGGTCACTGGTCACAAGTCACTGGTCACTGGTCACTGGTCACTGGTCACTGGTCACTGGTCACTGGTCACTGGTCACTGTCGCTGATCACTGGTCACTGGACACTGGTCACTGGTCACTGGTCACAAGTCACTGGTCACTTGTCACTGGTCAGTGGCCACTCGTCGCTGGTCACTTGTCACTGGTCACTGGTCACAGGTCAATGGTCACTGGTCACTGGACACTGGTCACTGGTCACTGGTCACTTGTCACTGGTCAATGGTCACTATCGCTGGTCAATGGTCACTGTCGCTGGTCACTGGTCATTGGTCACTTGTCACTGGTCACTGGTCACTGGTCAATGGTCACTGTCGCTGGTCACTGGTCACTGGTCACTGGTCACTGGTCACTGGTCACTGGTCAATGGTCACTGTCGCTGGTCACTGGTCACTGGTCACTGGTCACTGATCAATGGTCACTGGTCACTGGTCACTGGTCAATGGTCACTATCGCTGGTCAATGGTCATTGCCGCTGGTCACTGGTCATTGGTCACTTGTCACTGGTCACTGGTCACTGGTCACTGGTCACTGGTCACTGGTCACAGGTCAATGGTCACTGGTCACTGGTCACTGGTCAATGGTCCCTGTCGCTGGTCACTGGTCACTGGTCACTGGTCACTGGTCATTGGTCACTGGTATCTGGTCAATGGTCACTGTCGCTGGTCACTGGTCACTGGTCACTGGTCACTGGTCAATGGTAACTTGTCACTGGGCAGTGGTCAATGGTCACTGGTCACTGGTCACTGGTCACTGGTCACTGGTCACAGGTCAATGGTCACTGGTCACTGGACACAGGTCACTGGTCACTGGTCACTGGTCAATGGTCACTGGTCACTGGTCAATGGTCACTGGCCACTGGTCTCTGGTCACTGGTCAATGCTCACTTTCGTTGATCAATGGTCAATGGTCCCTGTCGCTGGTCACTGGTCACTGGTCACTGGTCACTGGTCACTGGTCACTGGTCAATGGTAACTTGTCACTGGTCACTGGTCACTGGTCACTGGTCACTTGTCACTGGTCACTGGTCACTGGTCACTGGTCACTGGTCACTGGTCACTGGTCACTGGTCAATGGTCACTGTCGCTGGTCACTGGTCACTGGTCACTGGTCACTGGTCAATGGTCACTGGTCACTGGTCACTGGTCAATGGTCACTATCGCTGGTCAATGGTCATAGTCGCTGGTCACTGGTCATTGGTCACTTGTCACTGGTCACTGGTCACTGGTCACTGGTCACTGGTCACTGGTCACTGGTCACAGGTCAATGGTCACTGGTCACTGGTCACTGGTCAATGATCCCTGTCGCTGGTCACTGGTCACTGGTCACAAGTCACTGGTCACTTGTCACTGGTCACTGGTCACTGGTCACTGGTCACTGGTCAATTGTCACTGTCGCTGGTCAATGGTCACTGTCGCTGGTCACGGGTCACTGGTCACAAAGCACTGGTCACAAAGCACTGGTCACTTGTCACTGGTCAGTGGCCACTGGTCGCTGGTCACTTGTCACTGGTCACTGGTCACTGGTCACTAGTCACAATTCACTGGTCACTGGTCACTTGTCACTGGTCACTGGTCACTGGTCACTGGTCACTGTTCACTGGTCAATGGTCACTGTCGCTGGTCACTGGTCACTGGTCACTGATCACTGGTCACTGGTCACTGGTCACAGGCCACTGGTCACTGGTCAATGGTCACTATCGCTGGTCAATGGTCACTGTCGCTGGTCACTGGTCACTGGTCACTTGTCACTGGTCACTGCTCACTGGTCACTGGACACTGGTCACTGGTCAATGGTCCCTGTCGCTGGAAAATGGTCACTGTCGCTGGTCACTGGTCACTGGTCACAGTCGCTGGTCACTGGTCACTGGTCTCTAGTCACTGGTCACTGGTCACTGTCGCTGATCACTGGTCACTGGACACTGGTCACTGGTCACTGGTCACAAGTCACTGGTCACTTGTCACTGGTCAGTGGCCACTCGTCGCTGGTCACTTGTCACTGGTCACTGGTCACAGGTCAATGGTCAATGGTCACTGGACACTGGTCACTGGTCACTGGTCACTTGTCACTGGTCAATGGTCACTATCGCTGGTCAATGGTCACTGTCGCTGGTCACTGGTCATTGGTCACTTGTCACTGGTCACTGGTCACTGGTCAATGGTCACTGTCGCTGGTCACTGGTCACTGGTCACTGGTCACTGGTCACTGGTCACTGGTCACTGGTCACTGGTCACTTTTCCCTGGGCAGTGGTCACTGGTCACTGGTCAATGGTCACTATCGCTGGTCAATGGTCACTGTCGCTGGTGACTGGTCACTGGTCACAGGTCAATGGTCAATGGTAACTTGTCACTGGGCAGTGGTCAATGGTCACTGGTCACTGGTCACTGGTCACTGGTCACAAGTCACTGGTCACTGGTCACTGTTCACTGGTCACTGGTCAATGGTCACTTTCGCTGGTCAATGGTCACTGGTCACTGGTCACTGGACACAGGTCACTGGTCACTGGTCACTGGTCACTGGTCACTGGTCAATGGTCACTTTCGCTGGTCAATGGTCACTGGTCAATGGTCACTATCGCTGGTCAATGGTCATTGTCGCTGGTCACTGGTCATTGGTCACTTGTCACTGGTCACTGGTCACTGGTCACTGGTCACTGGTCACAGGTCACTGGTCACAGGTCAATGGTCACTGGTCACTGGTCACTGGTCAATGGTCCCTGTCGCTGGTCACTGGTCACTGGTCACAAGTCACTGGTCACTTGTCACTGGTCACTGGTCACTGGTCACTGGTCAATGGTCACTGTCGCTGGTCAATGGTCACTGTCGCTGGTCACTGGTCACTGGTCACTGGTCACTGGTCACAAAGCACTGGTCACAAAGCACTGGTCACTTGTCACTGGTCAGTGGCCACTGGTCGCTGGTCACTTGTCACTGGTCACTGGTCACTGGTCACTAGTCACAATTCACTGGTCACTGGTCACTTGTCACTGGTCACTGGTCACTGGTCACTGGTCACTGGTCACTGGTCACTGGTCAATGGTCACTGTCGCTGGTCACTGGTCACTGGTCACTGATCACTGGTCACTGGTCACTGGTCACAGGTCACTGGTCACTGGTCAATGGTCACTATCGCTGGTCAATGGTCACTGTCGCTGGTCACTGGTCACTGGTCACTTGTCACTGGTCACTGCTCACTGGTCACTGGACACTGGTCACTGGTCAATGGTCCCTGTCGCTGGAAAATGGTCACTGTCGCTGGTCACTGGTCACTAGTCACTGGTCACTGGTCACTGGTCGCTGGTCACTGGTCACTTGTCACTGGTCAGTGGCCACTGGTCGCTGGTCACTTGTCACAGGTCACTGGTCACTGGTCACTGGTCACAAGTCACTGGTCACTGGTCACTGGTCACTGGTCACTGGTCACTGGTCACTGGTCACTGGTCACTGGTCACAGGTCAATGGTCACTGGTCACTGGTCACTGGTCAATGGTCCCTGTCGCTGGTCACTGGTCACTGGTCACTGGTCACTGGTCATTGGTCACTGGTATCTGGTCAATGGTCACTGTCGCTGGTCACTGGTCACTGGTCACTGGTCACTGGTCAATGGTAACTTGTCACTGGGCAGTGGTCAATGGTCACTGGTCACTGGTCACTGGTCACTGGTCACTGGTCACAGGTCAATGGTCACTGGTCACTGGACACAGGTCACTGGTCACTGGTCACTGGTCAATGGTCACTGGTCACTGGTCAATGGTCACTGGCCACTGGTCTCTGGTCACTGGTCAATGCTCACTTTCGTTGGTCAATGGTCAATGGTCCCTGTCGCTGGTCACTGGTCACTGGTCACTGGTCACTGGTCACTGGTCACTGGTCAATGGTAACTTGTCACTGGTCACTGGTCACTGGTCACTGGTCACTTGTCACTGGTCACTGGTCACTGGTCACTGGTCACTGGTCACTGGTCACTGGTCACTGGTCACTGGTCAATGGTCACTGTCGCTGGTCACTGGTCACTGGTCACTGGTCACTGGTCAATGGTCACTGGTCACTGGTCACTGGTCAATGGTCACTATCGCTGGTCAATGGTCATAGTCGCTGGTCACTGGTCATTGGTCACTTGTCACTGGTCACTGGTCACTGGTCACTGGTCACTGGTCACTGGTCACTGGTCACAGGTCAATGGTCACTGGTCACTGGTCACTGGTCAATGATCCCTGTCGCTGGTCACTGGTCACTGGTCACAAGTCACTGGTCACTTGTCACTGGTCACTGGTCACTGGTCACTGGTCACTGGTCAATTGTCACTGTCGCTGGTCAATGGTCACTGTCGCTGGTCACGGGTCACTGGTCACAAAGCACTGGTCACAAAGCACTGGTCACTTGTCACTGGTCAGTGGCCACTGGTCGCTGGTCACTTGTCACTGGTCACTGGTCACTGGTCACTAGTCACAATTCACTGGTCACTGGTCACTTGTCACTGGTCACTGGTCACTGGTCACTGGTCACTGTTCACTGGTCAATGGTCACTGTCGCTGGTCACTGGTCACTGGTCACTGATCACTGGTCACTGGTCACTGGTCACAGGCCACTGGTCACTGGTCAATGGTCACTATCGCTGGTCAATGGTCACTGTCGCTGGTCACTGGTCACTGGTCACTTGTCACTGGTCACTGCTCACTGGTCACTGGACACTGGTCACTGGTCAATGGTCCCTGTCGCTGGAAAATGGTCACTGTCGCTGGTCACTGGTCACTGGTCACAGTCGCTGGTCACTGGTCACTGGTCTCTAGTCACTGGTCACTGGTCACTGTCGCTGATCACTGGTCACTGGACACTGGTCACTGGTCACTGGTCACAAGTCACTGGTCACTTGTCACTGGTCAGTGGCCACTCGTCGCTGGTCACTTGTCACTGGTCACTGGTCACAGGTCAATGGTCAATGGTCACTGGACACTGGTCACTGGTCACTGGTCACTTGTCACTGGTCAATGGTCACTATCGCTGGTAAATGGTCACTGTCGCTGGTCACTGGTCATTGGTCACTTGTCACTGGTCACTGGTCACTGGTCAATGGTCACTGTCGCTGGTCACTGGTCACTGGTCACTGGTCACTGGTCACTGGTCACTGGTCACTGGTCACTGGTCACTTTTCCCTGGGCAGTGGTCACTGGTCACTGGTCAATGGTCACTATCGCTGGTCAATGGTCACTGTCGCTGGTGACTGGTCACTGGTCACAGGTCAATGGTCAATGGTAACTTGTCACTGGGCAGTGGTCAATGGTCACTGGTCACTGGTCACTGGTCACTGGTCACAAGTCACTGGTCACTGGTCACTGTTCACTGGTCACTGGTCAATGGTCACTTTCGCTGGTCAATGGTCACTGGTCACTGGTCACTGGACACAGGTCACTGGTCACTGGTCACTGGTCACTGGTCACTGGTCAATGGTCACTTTCGCTGGTCAATGGTCACTGTCGCTGGTAAACGGTCACTGTCGCTGGTCACTGGTCACTGGTCACTGGTCACTGGTCACTGGTCACTGGTCAATGGTCACTGTCGCTGGTCACTGGTCACTGGTCACTGGTCAATGGTCACTGGTCACTGGTCACTGGACACAGGTCACTGGTCACTGGTCACTGGTCACTGGTCACTGGTCAATGGTAACTTGTCACTGGTCACTGGTCACTGGTCACTGGTCACTTGTCACTGGTCACTGGTCACTGGTCACTGGTCACTGGTCACTGGTCAATGGTCACTGTCGCTGGTCACTGGTCACTGCTCACTGGTCACTGGTCAATGGTCACTGGTCACTGGTCACTGGTCACAAAGCACTGGTCACAAAGCACTGGTCACTTGTCACTGGTCAGTGGCCACTGGTCGCTGGTCACTGGTCACTGGTCACAGGTCAATGGTCACTGGTCACTGGTCACTGGTCAATGGTCCCTGTCGCTGGTCACTGGTCACTGGTCACTGGTCACTGGTCACTGGTCACTGGTCAATGGTCACTGTCGCTGGTCACTGGTCACTGGTCACTGGTCACTGGTCAATGGTAACTTGTCACTGGTCACTGGTCACTGGTCACTGGTCACTTGTCACTGGTCACTGGTCACTGGTCACTGGTCACTGGTCACTGGTCAATGGTCACTGTCGCTGGTCACTGGTCACTGGTCACTGGTCACTGGTCAATGGTAACTGGTCACTGGGCAGTGGTCAATGGTCACTGGTCACTGGTCACAGGTCAATGGTCACTGGTCACTGGACACAGGTCACTGGTCACTGGTCACTGGTCAATGGTCACTGGTCACTGGTCAATGGTCACTGGCCACTGGTCTCTGGTCACTGGTCAATGGTCACTTTCGTTGGTCAATGGTCAATGGTCCCTGTCGCTGGTCACTGGTCACTGGTCACTGGTCACTGGTCACTGGTCACTGGTCAATGGTCACTGTCGCTGGTCACTGGTCACTGGTCACTGGTCACTGGTCAATGGTAACTTGTCACTGGTCACTGGTCACTGGTCACTGGTCACTTGTCACTGGTCACTGGTCACTGGTCACTGGTCACTGGTCACTGGTCAATGGTCACTGTCGCTGGTCACTGGTCACTGCTCACTGGTCACTGGTCAATGGTCACTGGTCACTGGTCACTGGTCACAAAGCACTGGTCACAAAGCACTGGTCACTTGTCACTGGTCAGTGGCCACTGGTCGCTGGTCACTGGTCACTGGACACAGGTCACTGGGCACTGGTCACTGGTCAATGGTCACTGGTCACTGGTCAATGGTCACTGGCCACTGGTCTCTGGTCACTGGTCAATGGTCACTTTCGTTGGTCAATGGTCAATGGTCCCTGTCGCTGGTCACTGGTCACTGGTCACTGGTCACTGGTCACTGGTCACTGGTCAATGGTCACTGTCGCTGGTCACTGGTCACTGGTCACTGGTCACTGGTCAATGGTAACTTGTCACTGGTCACTGGTCACTGGTCACTGGTCACTTGTCACTGGTCACTGGTCACTGGTCACTGGTCACTGGTCACTGGTCAATGGTCACTGTCGCTGGTCACTGGTCACTGCTCACTGGTCACTGGTCAATGGTCACTGGTCACTGGTCACTGGTCACAAAGCACTGGTCACAAAGCACTGGTCACTTGTCACTGGTCAGTGGCCACTGGTCGCTGGTCACTGGTCACTGGTCACAGGTCAATGGTCACTGGTCACTGGTCACTGGTCAATGGTCCCTGTCGCTGGTCACTGGTCACTGGTCACAAGTCACTGGTCACTTGTCACTGGTCACTGGTCACTGGTCACTGGTCACTGGTCAATGGTCACTGTCGCTGGTCACTGGTCACTGCTCACTGGTCACTGGTCACTGGTCACTGGTCACTGGTCACTGGTCACTGGTCACAGGTCAATGGTCACTGGTCACTGGTCACTGGTCAATGGTCCCTGTCGCTGGTCACTGGTCACTGGTCACAAGTCACTGGTCACTTGTCACTGGTCACTGGTCACTGGTCACTGGTCACTGGTCAATTGTCACTGTCGCTGGTCAATGGTCACTGTCGCTGGTCACTGGTCACTGGTCACTGGTCACTGGTCACAAAGCACTGGTCACAAAGCACTGGTCACTTGTCACTGGTCAGTGGCCACTGGTCGCTGGTCACTTGTCACTGGTCACTGGTCACTGGTCACTAGTCACAATTCACTGATCACTGGTCACTTGTCACTGGTCACTGGTCACTGGTCACTGGTCACTGGTCACTGGTCAATGGTCACTGTCGCTGGTCACTGATCACTGGTCACTGATCACTGGTCACTGGTCACTGGTCACAGGTCACTGGTCACTGGTCATTGGTCACTATCGCTGGTCAATGGTCACTGTCGCTGGTCACTGGTCACTGGTCACTTGTCACTGGTCACTGCTCACTGGTCACTGGACACTGGTCACTGGTCAATGGTCCCTGTCGCTGGAAAATGGTCACTGTCGCTGGTCACTGGTCACTGGTCACAGTCGCTGGTCACTGGTCACTGGTCTCTAGTCACTGGTCACTGGTCACTGGTCGCTGGTCACTGGTCACTTGTCACTGGTCAGTGGCCACTGGTCGCTGGTCACTTGTCACAGGTCACTGGTCACTGGTCACTGGTCACAAGTCACTGGTCACTGGTCACTGGTCACTGGTCACTGGTCACTGGTCACTGGTCACTGGTCACTGGTCACTGTCGCTGATCACTGGTCACTGGACACTGGTCACTGGTCACTGGTCACTGGTCACTGGTCACAGGTCAATGGTCACTGGTCACTGGTCACTGGTCACAGGTCAATGGTCACTGGTCACTGGTCACTGGTCAATGGTCCCTGTCGCTGGTCAATGGTCACTGGTCACTGGTCACTGGTCATTGGTCACTGGTATCTGGTCAATGGTCACTGTCGCTGGTCACTGGTCACTGGTCACTGGTCACTGGTCAATGGTAACTTGTCACTGGGCAGTGGTCAATGGTCACTGGTCACTGGCCACTGGTCACTGGTCACTGGTCACAGGTCAATGGTCACTGGTCACTGGACACAGGTCAATGGTCACTGGTCACTGGTCACTGGTCAATGGTCACTGTCGCTGGTCACTGGTCACTGGTCGCTGGTCACTGGTCACTGGTCACTGGTCAATGGTCACTATCGCTGGTCAATGGTCATTGTCGCTGGTCACTGGTCATTGGTCACTTGTCACTGGTCACTGGTCACTGGTCACTGGTCACTGGTCACTGGTCACTGGTCACAGGTCAATGGTCACTGGTCACTGGTCACTGGTCACTGGTCACTGGTCACTGGTCAATGGTCCCTGTCGCTGGTCACTGGTCACTGGTCACAAGTCACTGGTCACTTGTCACTGGTCACTGGTCACTGGTCACTGGTCACTGGTCACTGGTCAATGGTCACTGTCGCTGGTCAATGGTCACTGTCGCTGGTCACTGGTCACTGGTCACTGGTCACTGGTCACAAAGCACTGGTCACAAAGCACTGGTCACTTGTCACTGGTCAGTGGCCACTGGTCGCTGGTCACTTGTCACTGGTCAATGGTCACTGGTCACTGGTCACTGGTCAATGGTCCCTGTCGCTGGTCACTGGTCACTGGTCACAAGTCACTGGTCACTTGTCACTGGTCACTGGTCACTGGTCACTGGTCAATGGTCACTGTCGCTGGTCAATGGTCACTGTCGCTGGTCACTGGTCACTGGTCACTGGTCACTGGTCACAAAGCACTGGTCACAAAGCACTGGTCACTTGTCACTGGTCAGTGGCCACTGGTCACTAGTCACAATTCACTGGTCACTGGTCACTTGTCACTGGTCACTGGTCACTGGTCACTGGTCACTGGTCACTGGTCACTGGTCAATGGTCACTGTCGCTGGTCACTGGTCACTGGTCACTGATCACTGGTCACTGGTCACTGGTCACAGGTCACTGGTCACTGGTCAATGGTCACTATCGCTGGTCAATGGTCACTGTCGCTGGTCACTGGTCACTGGTCACTTGTCACTGGTCACTGCTCACTGGTCACTGGACACTGGTCACTGGTCAATGGTCCCTGTCGCTGGAAAATGGTCACTGTCGCTGGTCACTGGTCACTAGTCACTGGTCACTGGTCACTGGTCGCTGGTCACTGGTCACTTGTCACTGGTCAGTGGCCACTGGTCGCTGGTCACTTGTCACAGGTCACTGGTCACTGGTCACTGGGCACAAGTCACTGGTCACTGGTCACTGGTCACTGGTCACTGGTCACTGGTCACTGGTCACTGGTCACTGTCGCTGATCACTGGTCACTGGACACTGGTCACTGGTCACTGGTCACAAGTCACTGGTCACTTGTCACTGGTCAGTGGCCACTCGTCGCTGGTCACTTGTCACTGGTCACTGGTCACAGGTCAATGGTCACTGGTCACTGGACACTGGTCACTGGTCACTGGTCACTTGTCACTGGTCAATGGTCACTATCGCTGGTCAATGGTCACTGTCGCTGGTCACTGGTCATTGGTCACTTGTCACTGGTCACTGGTCACTGGTCAATGGTCACTGTCGCTGGTCACTGGTCACTGGTCACTGGTCACTGGTCACTGGTCACTGGTCACTGGTCACTGGTCACTGGTCAATGGTCACTGTCGCTGGTCACTGGTCACTGGTCACTGGTCACTGATCAATGGTCACTGGTCACTGGTCACTGGTCAATGGTCACTATCGCTGGTCAATGGTCATTGCCGCTGGTCACTGGTCATTGGTCACTTGTCACTGGTCACTGGTCACTGGTCACTGGTCACTGGTCACTGGTCACTGGTCACTGGTCAATGGTCACTGTCGCTGGTCACTGGTCACTGGTCACTGGTCACTGGTCAATGGTCACTGGTCACTGGTCACTGGTCAATGGTCACTATCGCTGGTCAATGGTCATAGTCGCTGGTCACTGGTCATTGGTCACTTGTCACTGGTCACTGGTCACTGGTCACTGGTCACTGGTCACTGGTCACTGGTCACAGGTCAATGGTCACTGGTCACTGGTCACTGGTCAATGATCCCTGTCGCTGGTCACTGGTCACTGGTCACAAGTCACTGGTCACTTGTCACTGGTCACTGGTCACTGGTCACTGGTCACTGGTCAATTGTCACTGTCGCTGGTCAATGGTCACTGTCGCTGGTCACTGGTCACTGGTCACAAAGCACTGGTCACAAAGCACTGGTCACTTGTCACTGGTCAGTGGCCACTGGTCGCTGGTCACTTGTCACTGGTCACTGGTCACTGGTCACTAGTCACAATTCACTGGTCACTGGTCACTTGTCACTGGTCACTGGTCACTGGTCACTGGTCACTGGTCACTGGTCAATGGTCACTGTCGCTGGTCACTGGTCACTGGTCACTGATCACTGGTCACTGGTCACTGGTCACAGGCCACTGGTCACTGGTCAATGGTCACTATCGCTGGTCAATGGTCACTGTCGCTGGTCACTGGTCACTGGTCACTTGTCACTGGTCACTGCTCACTGGTCACTGGACACTGGTCACTGGTCAATGGTCCCTGTCGCTGGAAAATGGTCACTGTCGCTGGTCACTGGTCACTGGTCACAGTCGCTGGTCACTGGTCACTGGTCACTGGTCACTGGTCACTGGTCACTGGTCACTGGTCACTGGTCAATGGTCACTGTCGCTGGTCACTGGTCACTGGTCACTGGTCACTGATCAATGGTCACTGGTCACTGGTCACTGGTCAATGGTCACTATCGCTGGTCAATGGTCATTGCCGCTGGTCACTGGTCATTGGTCACTTGTCACTGGTCACTGGTCACTGGTCACTGGTCACTGGTCACTGGTCACAGGTCAATGGTCACTGGTCACTGGTCACTGGTCAATGGTCCCTGTCGCTGGTCACTGGTCACTGGTCACTGGTCACTGGTCATTGGTCACTGGTATCTGGTCAATGGTCACTGTCGCTGGTCACTGGTCACTGGTCACTGGTCACTGGTCAATGGTAACTTGTCACTGGGCAGTGGTCAATGGTCACTGGTCACTGGTCACTGGTCACTGGTCACTGGTCACTGGTCACAGGTCAATGGTCACTGGTCACTGGACACAGGTCACTGGTCACTGGTCACTGGTCAATGGTCACTGGTCACTGGTCAATGGTCACTGGCCACTGGTCTCTGGTCACTGGTCAATGCTCACTTTCGTTGGTCAATGGTCAATGGTCCCTGTCGCTGGTCACTGGTCACTGGTCACTGGTCACTGGTCACTGGTCACTGGTCAATGGTAACTTGTCACTGGTCACTGGTCACTGGTCACTGGTCACTTGTCACTGGTCACTGGTCACTGGTCACTGGTCACTGGTCACTGGTCACTGGTCACTGGTCAATGGTCACTGTCGCTGGTCACTGGTCACTGGTCACTGGTCACTGGTCAATGGTCACTGGTCACTGGTCACTGGTCAATGGTCACTATCGCTGGTCAATGGTCATAGTCGCTGGTCACTGGTCATTGGTCACTTGTCACTGGTCACTGGTCACTGGTCACTGGTCACTTGTCACTGGTCACTGGTCACAGGTCAATGGTCACTGGTCACTGGTCACTGGTCACTGGTCACAGGTCAATGGTCACTGGTCACTGGACACAGGTCACTGGTCACTGGTCACTGGTCAATGGTCACTGGTCACTGGTCAATGGTCACTGGCCACTGGTCTCTGGTCACTGGTCAATGCTCACTTTCGTTGGTCAATGGTCAATGGTCCCTGTCGCTGGTCACTGGTCACTGGTCACTGGTCACTGGTCACTGGTTACTGGTCAATGGTAACTTGTCACTGGTCACTGGTCACTGGTCACTGGTCACTTGTCACTGGTCACTGGTCACTGGTCACTGGTCACTGGTCACTGGTCACTGGTCACTGGTCAATGGTCACTGTCGCTGGGCACTGGTCACTGGTCACTGGTCACTGGTCAATGGTCACTGGTCACTGGTCACTGGTCAATGGTCACTATCGCTGGTCAATGGTCATAGTCGCTGGTCACTGGTCATTGGTCACTTGTCACTGGTCACTGGTCAATGGTCAATGGTCCCTGTCGCTGGTCACTGGTCACTGGTCACTGGTCACTGGTCACTGGTCACTGGTATCTGGTCAATGGTCACTGTCGCTGGTCACTGGTCACTGGTCACTGGTCACTGGTCAATGGTAACTTGTCACTGGTCACTGGTCACTGGTCACTGGTCACTTGTCACTGGTCACTGGTCACTGGTCACTGGTCACTGGTCACTGGTCACTGTCGCTGGTCACTGGTCACTGGTCACTGGTCACTGGTCAATGGTCACTGGTCACTGGTCACTGGTCAATGGTCACTATCGCTGGTCAATGGTCATTGTCGCTGGTCACTGGTCATTGGTCACTTGTCACTGGTCACTGGTCACTGGTCACTGGTCACTGGTCACAGGTCACTGGTCACAGGTCAATGGTCACTGGTCACTGGTCACTGGTCAATGGTCCCTGTCGCTGGTCACTGGTCACTGGTCACAAGTCACTGGTCACTTGTCACTGGTCACTGGTCACTGGTCACTGGTCAATGGTCACTGTCGCTGGTCAATGGTCACTGTCGCTGGTCACTGGTCACTGGTCACTGGTCACTGGTCACAAAGCACTGGTCACAAAGCACTGGTCACTTGTCACTGGTCAGTGGCCACTGGTCGCTGGTCACTTGTCACTGGTCACTGGTCACTGGTCACTAGTCACAATTCACTGGTCACTGGTCACTTGTCACTGGTCACTGGTCACTGGTCACTGGTCACTGGTCACTGGTCACTGGTCAATGGTCACTGTCGCTGGTCACTGGTCACTGGTCACTGATCACTGGTCACTGGTCACTGGTCACAGGTCACTGGTCACTGGTCAATGGTCACTATCGCTGGTCAATGGTCACTGTCGCTGGTCACTGGTCACTGGTCACTTGTCACTGGTCACTGCTCACTGGTCACTGGACACTGGTCACTGGTCAATGGTCCCTGCCGCTGGAAAATGGTCACTGTCGCTGGTCACTGGTCACTAGTCACTGGTCACTGGTCACTGGTCGCTGGTCACTGGTCACTTGTCACTGGTCAGTGGCCACTGGTCGCTGGTCACTTGTCACAGGTCACTGGTCACTGGTCACTGGTCACAAGTCACTGGTCACTGGTCACTGGTCACTGGTCACTGGTCACTGGTCACTGGTCACTGGTCACTGTCGCTGATCACTGGTCACTGGACACTGGTCACTGGTCACTGGTCACAAGTCACTGGTCACTTGTCACTGGTCAGTGGCCACTCGTCGCTGGTCACTTGTCACTGGTCACTGGTCACAGGTCAATGGTCACTGGTCACTGGACACTGGTCACTGGTCACTGGTCACTTGTCACTGGTCAATGGTCACTATCGCTGGTCAATGGTCACTGTCGCTGGTCACTGGTCATTGGTCACTTGTCACTGGTCACTGGTCACTGGTCAATGGTCACTGTCGCTGGTCACTGGTCACTGGTCACTGGTCACTGGTCACTGGTCACTGGTCAATGGTCACTGTCGCTGGTCACTGGTCACTGGTCACTGGTCACTGATCAATGGTCACTGGTCACTGGTCACTGGTCAATGGTCACTATCGCTGGTCAATGGTCATTGCCGCTGGTCACTGGTCATTGGTCACTTGTCACTGGTCACTGGTCACTGGTCACTGGTCACTGGTCACTGGTCACAGGTCAATGGTCACTGGTCACTGGTCACTGGTCAATGGTCCCTGTCGCTGGTCACTGGTCACTGGTCACTGGTCACTGGTCATTGGTCACTGGTATCTGGTCAATGGTCACTGTCGCTGGTCACTGGTCACTGGTCACTGGTCACTGGTCAATGGTAACTTGTCACTGGGCAGTGGTCAATGGTCACTGGTCACTGGTCACTGGTCACTGGTCACTGGTCACAGGTCAATGGTCACTGGTCACTGGACACAGGTCACTGGTCACTGGTCACTGGTCAATGGTCACTGGTCACTGGTCAATGGTCACTGGCCACTGGTCTCTGGTCACTGGTCAATGCTCACTTTCGTTGATCAATGGTCAATGGTCCCTGTCGCTGGTCACTGGTCACTGGTCACTGGTCACTGGTCACTGGTCACTGGTCAATGGTAACTTGTCACTGGTCACTGGTCACTGGTCACTGGTCACTTGTCACTGGTCACTGGTCACTGGTCACTGGTCACTGGTCACTGGTCACTGGTCACTGGTCAATGGTCACTGTCGCTGGTCACTGGTCACTGGTCACTGGTCACTGGTCAATGGTCACTGGTCACTGGTCACTGGTCAATGGTCACTATCGCTGGTCAATGGTCATAGTCGCTGGTCACTGGTCATTGGTCACTTGTCACTGGTCACTGGTCACTGGTCACTGGTCACTGGTCACTGGTCACTGGTCACAGGTCAATGGTCACTGGTCACTGGTCACTGGTCAATGATCCCTGTCGCTGGTCACTGGTCACTGGTCACAAGTCACTGGTCACTTGTCACTGGTCACTGGTCACTGGTCACTGGTCACTGGTCAATTGTCACTGTCGCTGGTCAATGGTCACTGTCGCTGGTCACGGGTCACTGGTCACAAAGCACTGGTCACAAAGCACTGGTCACTTGTCACTGGTCAGTGGCCACTGGTCGCTGGTCACTTGTCACTGGTCACTGGTCACTGGTCACTAGTCACAATTCACTGGTCACTGGTCACTTGTCACTGGTCACTGGTCACTGGTCACTGGTCACTGTTCACTGGTCAATGGTCACTGTCGCTGGTCACTGGTCACTGGTCACTGATCACTGGTCACTGGTCACTGGTCACAGGCCACTGGTCACTGGTCAATGGTCACTATCGCTGGTCAATGGTCACTGTCGCTGGTCACTGGTCACTGGTCACTTGTCACTGGTCACTGCTCACTGGTCACTGGACACTGGTCACTGGTCAATGGTCCCTGTCGCTGGAAAATGGTCACTGTCGCTGGTCACTGGTCACTGGTCACAGTCGCTGGTCACTGGTCACTGGTCTCTAGTCACTGGTCACTGGTCACTGTCGCTGATCACTGGTCACTGGACACTGGTCACTGGTCACTGGTCACAAGTCACTGGTCACTTGTCACTGGTCAGTGGCCACTCGTCGCTGGTCACTTGTCACTGGTCACTGGTCACAGGTCAATGGTCAATGGTCACTGGACACTGGTCACTGGTCACTGGTCACTTGTCACTGGTCAATGGTCACTATCGCTGGTCAATGGTCACTGTCGCTGGTCACTGGTCATTGGTCACTTGTCACTGGTCACTGGTCACTGGTCAATGGTCACTGTCGCTGGTCACTGGTCACTGGTCACTGGTCACTGGTCACTGGTCACTGGTCACTGGTCACTGGTCACTTTTCCCTGGGCAGTGGTCACTGGTCACTGGTCAATGGTCACTATCGCTGGTCAATGGTCACTGTCGCTGGTGACTGGTCACTGGTCACAGGTCAATGGTCAATGGTAACTTGTCACTGGGCAGTGGTCAATGGTCACTGGTCACTGGTCACTGGTCACTGGTCACAAGTCACTGGTCACTGGTCACTGTTCACTGGTCACTGGTCAATGGTCACTTTCGCTGGTCAATGGTCACTGGTCACTGGTCACTGGACACAGGTCACTGGTCACTGGTCACTGGTCACTGGTCACTGGTCAATGGTCACTTTCGCTGGTCAATGGTCACTGGTCAATGGTCACTATCGCTGGTCAATGGTCATTGTCGCTGGTCACTGGTCATTGGTCACTTGTCACTGGTCACTGGTCACTGGTCACTGGTCACTGGTCACAGGTCACTGGTCACAGGTCAATGGTCACTGGTCACTGGTCACTGGTCAATGGTCCCTGTCGCTGGTCACTGGTCACTGGTCACAAGTCACTGGTCACTTGTCACTGGTCACTGGTCACTGGTCACTGGTCAATGGTCACTGTCGCTGGTCAATGGTCACTGTCGCTGGTCACTGGTCACTGGTCACTGGTCACTGGTCACAAAGCACTGGTCACAAAGCACTGGTCACTTGTCACTGGTCAGTGGCCACTGGTCGCTGGTCACTTGTCACTGGTCACTGGTCACTGGTCACTAGTCACAATTCACTGGTCACTGGTCACTTGTCACTGGTCACTGGTCACTGGTCACTGGTCACTGGTCACTGGTCACTGGTCAATGGTCACTGTCGCTGGTCACTGGTCACTGGTCACTGATCACTGGTCACTGGTCACTGGTCACAGGTCACTGGTCACTGGTCAATGGTCACTATCGCTGGTCAATGGTCACTGTCGCTGGTCACTGGTCACTGGTCACTTGTCACTGGTCACTGCTCACTGGTCACTGGACACTGGTCACTGGTCAATGGTCCCTGTCGCTGGAAAATGGTCACTGTCGCTGGTCACTGGTCACTAGTCACTGGTCACTGGTCACTGGTCGCTGGTCACTGGTCACTTGTCACTGGTCAGTGGCCACTGGTCGCTGGTCACTTGTCACAGGTCACTGGTCACTGGTCACTGGTCACAAGTCACTGGTCACTGGTCACTGGTCACTGGTCACTGGTCACTGGTCACTGGTCACTGGTCACTGGTCACAGGTCAATGGTCACTGGTCACTGGTCACTGGTCAATGGTCCCTGTCGCTGGTCACTGGTCACTGGTCACTGGTCACTGGTCATTGGTCACTGGTATCTGGTCAATGGTCACTGTCGCTGGTCACTGGTCACTGGTCACTGGTCACTGGTCAATGGTAACTTGTCACTGGGCAGTGGTCAATGGTCACTGGTCACTGGTCACTGGTCACTGGTCACTGGTCACAGGTCAATGGTCACTGGTCACTGGACACAGGTCACTGGTCACTGGTCACTGGTCAATGGTCACTGGTCACTGGTCAATGGTCACTGGCCACTGGTCTCTGGTCACTGGTCAATGCTCACTTTCGTTGGTCAATGGTCAATGGTCCCTGTCGCTGGTCACTGGTCACTGGTCACTGGTCACTGGTCACTGGTCACTGGTCAATGGTAACTTGTCACTGGTCACTGGTCACTGGTCACTGGTCACTTGTCACTGGTCACTGGTCACTGGTCACTGGTCACTGGTCACTGGTCACTGGTCACTGGTCAATGGTCACTGTCGCTGGTCACTGGTCACTGGTCACTGGTCACTGGTCAATGGTCACTGGTCACTGGTCACTGGTCAATGGTCACTATCGCTGGTCAATGGTCATAGTCGCTGGTCACTGGTCATTGGTCACTTGTCACTGGTCACTGGTCACTGGTCACTGGTCACTGGTCACTGGTCACTGGTCACAGGTCAATGGTCACTGGTCACTGGTCACTGGTCAATGATCCCTGTCGCTGGTCACTGGTCACTGGTCACAAGTCACTGGTCACTTGTCACTGGTCACTGGTCACTGGTCACTGGTCACTGGTCAATTGTCACTGTCGCTGGTCAATGGTCACTGTCGCTGGTCACGGGTCACTGGTCACAAAGCACTGGTCACAAAGCACTGGTCACTTGTCACTGGTCAGTGGCCACTGGTCGCTGGTCACTTGTCACTGGTCACTGGTCACTGGTCACTAGTCACAATTCACTGGTCACTGGTCACTTGTCACTGGTCACTGGTCACTGGTCACTGGTCACTGTTCACTGGTCAATGGTCACTGTCGCTGGTCACTGGTCACTGGTCACTGATCACTGGTCACTGGTCATTGGTCACAGGCCACTGGTCACTGGTCAATGGTCACTATCGCTGGTCAATGGTCACTGTCGCTGGTCACTGGTCACTGGTCACTTGTCACTGGTCACTGCTCACTGGTCACTGGACACTGGTCACTGGTCAATGGTCCCTGTCGCTGGAAAATGGTCACTGTCGCTGGTCACTGGTCACTGGTCACAGTCGCTGGTCACTGGTCACTGGTCTCTAGTCACTGGTCACTGGTCACTGTCGCTGATCACTGGTCACTGGACACTGGTCACTGGTCACTGGTCACAAGTCACTGGTCACTTGTCACTGGTCAGTGGCCACTCGTCGCTGGTCACTTGTCACTGGTCACTGGTCACAGGTCAATGGTCAATGGTCACTGGACACTGGTCACTGGTCACTGGTCACTTGTCACTGGTCAATGGTCACTATCGCTGGTAAATGGTCACTGTCGCTGGTCACTGGTCATTGGTCACTTGTCACTGGTCACTGGTCACTGGTCAATGGTCACTGTCGCTGGTCACTGGTCACTGGTCACTGGTCACTGGTCACTGGTCACTGGTCACTGGTCACTGGTCACTTTTCCCTGGGCAGTGGTCACTGGTCACTGGTCAATGGTCACTATCGCTGGTCAATGGTCACTGTCGCTGGTGACTGGTCACTGGTCACAGGTCAATGGTCAATGGTAACTTGTCACTGGGCAGTGGTCAATGGTCACTGGTCACTGGTCACTGGTCACTGGTCACAAGTCACTGGTCACTGGTCACTGTTCACTGGTCACTGGTCAATGGTCACTTTCGCTGGTCAATGGTCACTGGTCACTGGTCACTGGACACAGGTCACTGGTCACTGGTCACTGGTCACTGGTCACTGGTCAATGGTCACTTTCGCTGGTCAATGGTCACTGTCGCTGGTAAACGGTCACTGTCGCTGGTCACTGGTCACTGGTCACTGGTCACTGGTCACTGGTCACTGGTCAATGGTCACTGTCGCTGGTCACTGGTCACTGGTCACTGGTCACTGGTCACTGGTCACTGGTCAATGGTCACTATCGCTGGTCAATGGTCACTGTCGCTGGTCACTGGTCATTGGTCACTTGTCACTGGTCACTGGTCACTGGTCAATGGTCACTGTCGCTGGTCACTGGTCACTGGTCACTGATCACTGGTCACTGGTCACTGGTCACTGGTCACTGGTCACTGGTCACTGATCACTGGTCACTGGTCACTGGTCACTGGTCACTGGTCACTGGTCAATGGTCACTATCGCTGGTCAATGGTCACTGTCGCTGGTCACTGGACATTGGTCACTTGTCACTGGTCACTGGTCACTGGTCACTGGTCAATGGTCACTGTCGCTGGTCACTGGTCACTGGTCACTGATCACTGGTCACTGGTCACTTGTCACTGGTCAATGGTCACTGTCGCTGGTCAATGGTCACTGTCGCTGGTCACTGGTCACTGGTCACTGGTCACTGGTCACTTGTCACTGGTCAGTGGCCACTGGTCGCTGGTCACTTGTCACTGGTCACTGGTCACTGGTCACTGGTCACAAGTCACTGGTCACTGGTCACTGGTCACTGGTCACTGGTCACTGGTCACTGGTCACTGGTCAATGTTCACTGTCGCTGGTAAATGGTCAGTGTCGCTGGTCAATGGTCACTGTCGCTGGTCACTGGTCACTATTCGCTGGTCACTGGTCACTGGTCACTGTCGCTGGTCACTGGTCACTGCTCACTGGTCACTGGTCACTGGTCACTGGTCACAAGTCACTGGTCACTTGTCACTGGTCACTGGTCACTGGTGACTGGTCACTGGTCAATGGTCACTGTCGCTGGTCAATGGTCACTGTCGCTGGTCACTGGTCACTGGTCACTGGTCATTGGTCACTGATCACTGGTCACTGGTCACTGGTCACTGGTCACTGGTCAATGGTCACTATCGCTGGTCAATGGTCACTGTCGCTGGTCACTGGTCATTGGTCACTTGTCACTGGTCACTGGTCACTGGTCACTGGTCAATGGTCACTGTCGCTGGTCACTGGTCACTGGTCACTGATCACTGGTCACTGGTCACTGGTCACTGGTCACTGGTCACTGGTCACTGGTCACTGATCACTGGTCACTGGTCACTGGTCACTGGTCACTGGTCACTGGTCGATGGTCACTATCGCTGGTCAATGGTCACTGTCGCTGGTCACTGGTCATTGGTCACTTGTCACTGGTCACTGGTCACTGGTCACTGGTCAATGGTCACTGTCGCTGGTCAATGGCCACTGTCGCTGGTCACTGGTCACTGGTCACTGATCACTGGTCACTGGTCACTTGTCACTGGTCAATGGTCACTGTCGCTGGTCAATGGTCACTGTCGCTGGTCACTGGTCACTGGTCACTGGTCACTGGTCACTTGTCACTGGTCAGTGGCCACTGGTCGCTGGTCAATGGTCACTGTCGCTGGTCACTGGTCACTGGTCACTGATCACTGGTCACTGGTCACTTGTCACTGGTCAATGGTCACTGTCGCTGGTCAATGGTCACTGTCGCTGGTCACTGGTCACTGGTCACTGGTCACTGGTCACTTGTCACTGGTCAGTGGCCACTGGTCGCTGGTCACTTGTCACTGGTCACTGGTCACTGGTCACTGGTCACAAGTCACTGGTCACTGGTCACTGGTCACTGGTCACTGGTCACTGGTCACTGGTCACTGGTCACTGGTCAATGTTCACTGTCGCTGGTAAATGGTCAGTGTCGCTGGTCAATGGTCACTGTCGCTGGTCACTGGTCACTATTCGCTGGTCACTGGTCACTGGTCACTGTCGCTGGTCACTGGTCACTGCTCACTGGTCACTGGTCACTGGTCACTGGTCACAAGTCACTGGTCACTTGTCACTGGTCACTGGTCACTGGTGACTGGTCACTGGTCAATGGTCACTGTCGCTGGTCAATGGTCACTGTCGCTGGTCACTGGTCACTGGTCACTGGTCATTGGTCACTGATCACTGGTCACTGGTCAATGGTAACTTGTCACTGGTCAATGGTCACTATCGCTGGTCAATGGTCACTGTCGCTGGTCACTGGTCACTGGTCACTGGTCACTGGTCACTGGTCACTGGTCAATGGTCACTGTCGCTGGTCACTGGTCACTGGTCACTGGTCACTGGTCAATGGTCACTGGTCACTGGTCACTGGTCAATGGTCACTATCGCTGGTCAATGGTCATAGTCGCTGGTCACTGGACACTGGTCACTGGCCAATGGTCACTGTCGCTCATCACTGGTCACTGGTCACTGGTCAATGGTCACTATCGCTGGTCAATGGTCACTGTCGCTGGTCAATGGTCACTGTCGCTGGTCACTGGTCATTGGTCACTTGTCACTGGTCACTGGTCACTGGTCACTGGTCAATGGTCACTGTCGCTGGTCACTGGTCACTGGTCACTGATCACTGGTCACTGGTCACTGGTCACTGGTCACTGATCACTGGTCACTGGTCACTGGTCACTGGTCACTGGTCACTGGTCACTGGTCAATGGTCACTATCGCTGGTCAATGTTCACTGTCGCTGGTCACTGGTCATTGGTCACTTGTCACTGGTCACTGGTCACTGGTCACTGGTCACTGGTCACAGGTCAATGGTCACTGGTCACTGGACACAGGTCACTGGTCACTGGTCAGTGGCCACTGGTCACTGGTCACTTGTCAATGGTCACTTTCGCTGGTCAATGGTCACTGTCGCTGGTAAATGGTCACTGTCGCTGGTCACTGGTCACTGGTCACTGGTCACTGGTCACTGGTCACAGGTCAATGGTCACTGGTCACTGGACACTGGTCACTGGGCACTGGTCACTTGTCACAGGTCACTGACCACTGGTCACTGGTCACTGGTCACTGGTCATTGGTCACTGATCACTGGTCACTGGTCAATGGTAACTTGTCACTGGTCAATGGTCACTATCGCTGGTCAATGGTCACTGTCGCTGGTCACTGGTCACTGGTCACTGGTCACTGGTCACTGGTCACTGGTCAATGGTCACTGTCGCTGGTCACTGGTCACTGGTCACTGGTCACTGGTCAATGGTCACTGGTCACTGGTCACTGGTCAATGGTCACTATCGCTGGTCAATGGTCATAGTCGCTGGTCACTGGACACTGGTCACTGGCCAATGGTCACTGTCGCTCATCACTGGTCACTGGTCACTGGTCAATGGTCACTATCGCTGGTCAATGGTCACTGTCGCTGGTCACTGGTCATTGGTCACTTGTCACTGGTCACTGGTCACTGGTCACTGGTCAATGGTCACTGTCGCTGGTCACTGGTCACTGGTCACTGATCACTGGTCACTGGTCACTGGTCACTGGTCACTGATCACTGGTCACTGGTCACTGGTCACTGGTCACTGGTCACTGGTCACTGGTCAATGGTCACTATCGCTGGTCAATGGTCACTGTCGCTGGTCACTGGTCATTGGTCACTTGTCACTGGTCACTGGTCACTGGTCACTGGTCACTGGTCACAGGTCAATGGTCACTGGTCACTGGACACAGGTCACTGGTCACTGGTCAGTGGCCACTGGTCACTGGTCACTTGTCAATGGTCACTTTCGCTGGTCAATGGTCACTGTCGCTGGTAAATGGTCACTGTCGCTGGTCACTGGTCACTGGTCACTGGTCACTGGTCACTGGTCACAGGTCAATGGTCACTGGTCACTGGACACTGGTCACTGGGCACTGGTCACTTGTCACAGGTCACTGACCACTGGTCACTGGTCACTGGTCACTGGTCACTGGGAACTGGTCGATGGTCACTGTCGCTGGTCACTGGTCACTGGTCACTGATCACTGGTCACTGGTCACTGGTCACTGGTCACTGGTCAATGGTCACTATCGCTGGTCAATGGTCACTGTCACTGGTCACTGGTCACTGGTCACTGGTCACTGGTCACTGTCGCTGGTCACTGGTCACTGGTCACTGGTCACTGGTCAATGGTCACTTGTCCCTGGGCAGTGGTTACTGGTCACTGGTCAATGGTCACTATCGCTGGTCAATGGTCACTGTCGCTGGTCACTGGTCACTGGTCACTTGTCACTGGTCACTGATCACTGGTCACTTGTCACTGGTCAGTGGCCACTCGTCAATGGTCACTGGTCACTGGTCACTGGTCAATGGTCTCTGTCGCTGGTCACTGGTCACGATTCGCTGGTCCCTGGTCACTGGTCACTGGTCAATGGTCACTGTCGCTGATCACTGGTCACTGGTCACTGATCACTGGTCACTGGTCACTTGTCACTGGTCAATGGTCACTGTCGCTGGTCAATGGTCACTGTCGCTGGTCACTGGTCACTGGTCACTTGTCACTGGTCAGTGGCCACTGGTCGCTGGTCACTTGTCACAGGTCACTGGTCACTGGTCACTGGTCACAAGTCACTGGTCACTGGTCACTGGTCACTGGTCACTGGTCACTGGTCACTGGTCACTGGTCAATGTTCACTGTCGCTGGTAAATGGTCACTGCCGCTGGTCAATGGTCACTGTCGCTGGTCACTGGTCACTATTCGCTGGTCACTGGTCCCTGGTCACTGTCGCTGGTCACTGGTCACTGCTCACTGGTCACTGGTCACTGGTCACTGGTCACAAGTCACTGGTCACTTGTCACTGGTCACTGGTCACTGGTCACTGGTCAATGGTCACTGTCGCTGGTCAATGGTCACTGTCGCTGGTCACTGGTCACTGGTCACTGGTCGCTGGTCACTGGTCACTTGGCACTGGTCAGTGGCCACTGGTCGCTGGTCACTTGTCACTGGTCACTGGTCACTGGTCACTGGTCACAAGTCACTTGTCACTGGTCACTGGTCACTGGTCACTGGTCACTGGTCACTGGTCACTGGTCACTGGTCACTGGTCAATGGTCACTGTCGCTGGTCACTGGTCACTGGTCACTGGTCACTGGTCAATGGTCACTATCGCTGGTCAATGGTCACTGTCACTGGTCACTGGTCACTGGTCACTGGTCACTGGTCACTGGTCACTGGCCACTGGTCGCTGGTCACTTGTCACTGGTCACTGGTCACTGGTCACTGGTCACAAGTCACTGGTCACTGGTCACTGGTCACTGGTCAGTGGTCACTGGTCACTGGTCACTGGTCACTGGTCACTGGTCACTGGTCACTGGTCACTGGTCAATGGTCACTGGTCACTGGTCAATGGTCACTGGCCACTGGTCACTGGTCACTGGTCAATGGTCACTTTCGCTGGCCAATGGTCACTGTCGCTGGTAAACGGTCACTGTCGCTGGTCACTGGTCACTGGTCACTGGTCACTTGTCACTGGTCACTGGTCAATGGTCACTGTCGCTGGTCACTGGTCACTAGTCACTGGTCAATGGTCACTGGTCACTGGTCACTGGTCAATGGTCACTATCGCTGGTCAATGGTCATTGTCGCTGGTCACTGGTCATTGGTCACTTGTCACTGGTCACTGGTCACTGGTCACTGGTCGTCACTGGTCACAGGTCAATGGTCACTGGTCACTGGTCACTGGTCAATGGTCACTATCGCTGGTCAATGGTAACTTGTCACTGGGCAGTGGTCAATGGTCACTGGTCACTGGTCATTGGTCACTGGTCACAGGTCAATGGTCACTGGTCACTGGACACAGGTCACTGGTCACTGGTCACTGGTTACTTGTCACTGGTCAGTGGCCACTGGTCACTGGTCACTTGTCAATGGTCACTTTCGCTGGTCAATGGTCACTGTCGCTAGTAAATGGTCACTGTCGCTGGTCACTGGTCACTGGTCACTGGTCACTGGTCACTGGTCACAGGTCAATGGTCACTGGTCACTGGACACTGGTCACTGGTCACTGGTCACTTGTCACAGGTCACTGACCACTGGTCACTGGTCACTGGTCACTGGTCACTGGGAACTGGGCAATGGTCACTGTCGCTGGTCACTGGTCACTGGTCACTGATCACTGGTCACTGGTCACTGGTCACTGGTCACTGGTCAATGGTCACTATCGCTGGTCAATGGTCACTGTCACTAGTCACTGGTCACTGGTCACTGGTCACTGGTCACTGGTCACTGGTCAATGGTCACTGTCGCTGGTCACTGGTCACTGGTCACTGGTCACTGGTCAATGGTCACTTGTCCCTGGGCAGTGGTTACTGGTCACTAGTCAATGGTCACTATCGCTGGTCAATGGTCACTGTCGCTGGTCACTGGTCACTGGTCACTGGTCACTGGTCACTGGTCACAGGTCAATGGTCACTGGTCACTGGACACTGGTCACTGGTCACTGGTCACTTGTCACAGGTCACTGACCACTGGTCACTGGTCACTGGTCACTGGGAACTGGTCAATGGTCACTGTCGCTGGTCACTGGTCACTGGTCACTGATCACTGGTCACTGGTCACTGGTCACTGGTCACTGGTCAATGGTCACTATCGCTGGTCAATGGTCACTGTCACTAGTCACTGGTCACTGGTCACTGGTCACTGGTCACTGGTCACTGGTCAATGGTCACTATCGCTGGTGAATGGTAACTTGTCACTGGGCAGTGGTCAATGGTCACTGGTCACTGGTCACTGGTCACTGGTCACAGGTCAATGGTCACTGGTCACTGGACACAGGTCACTGGTCACTGGTCACTGGTTACTTGTCACTGGTCAGTGGCCACTGGTCACTGGTCACTTGTCAATGGTCACTTTCGCTGGTCAATGGTCACTGTCGCTAGTAAATGGTCACTGTCGCTGGTCACTGGTCACTGGTCACTGGTCACTGGTCACTTGTCACTGGTCAGTGGCCACTGGTCGCTGGTCACTTGTCACTGGTCACTGGTCACTGGTCACTGGTCACAAGTCACTGGTCACTGGTCACTGGTCACTGGTCACTGGTCACTGGTCACTGGTCACTGGTCACTGGTCAATGTTCACTGTCGCTGGTAAATGGTCAGTGTCGCTGGTCAATGGTCACTGTCGCTGGTCACTGGTCACTATTCGCTGGTCACTGGTCACTGGTCACTGTCGCTGGTCACTGGTCACTGCTCACTGGTCACTGGTCACTGGTCACTGGTCACAAGTCACTGGTCACTTGTCACTGGTCACTGGTCACTGGTGACTGGTCACTGGTCAATGGTCACTGTCGCTGGTCAATGGTCACTGTCGCTGGTCACTGGTCACTGGTCACTGGTCATTGGTCACTGATCACTGGTCACTGGTCAATGGTAACTTGTCACTGGTCAATGGTCACTATCGCTGGTCAATGGTCACTGTCGCTGGTCACTGGTCACTGGTCACTGGTCACTGGTCACTGGTCACTGGTCAATGGTCACTGTCGCTGGTCACTGGTCACTGGTCACTGGTCACTGGTCAATGGTCACTGGTCACTGGTCACTGGTCAATGGTCACTATCGCTGGTCAATGGTCATAGTCGCTGGTCACTGGACACTGGTCACTGGCCAATGGTCACTGTCGCTCATCACTGGTCACTGGTCACTGGTCAATGGTCACTATCGCTGGTCAATGGTCACTGTCGCTGGTCAATGGTCACTGTCGCTGGTCACTGGTCATTGGTCACTTGTCACTGGTCACTGGTCACTGGTCACTGGTCAATGGTCACTGTCGCTGGTCACTGGTCACTGGTCACTGATCACTGGTCACTGGTCACTGGTCACTGGTCACTGATCACTGGTCACTGGTCACTGGTCACTGGTCACTGGTCACTGGTCACTGGTCAATGGTCACTATCGCTGGTCAATGTTCACTGTCGCTGGTCACTGGTCATTGGTCACTTGTCACTGGTCACTGGTCACTGGTCACTGGTCACTGGTCACAGGTCAATGGTCACTGGTCACTGGACACAGGTCACTGGTCACTGGTCAGTGGCCACTGGTCACTGGTCACTTGTCAATGGTCACTTTCGCTGGTCAATGGTCACTGTCGCTGGTAAATGGTCACTGTCGCTGGTCACTGGTCACTGGTCACTGGTCACTGGTCACTGGTCACAGGTCAATGGTCACTGGTCACTGGACACTGGTCACTGGGCACTGGTCACTTGTCACAGGTCACTGACCACTGGTCACTGGTCACTGGTCACTGGTCATTGGTCACTGATCACTGGTCACTGGTCAATGGTAACTTGTCACTGGTCAATGGTCACTATCGCTGGTCAATGGTCACTGTCGCTGGTCACTGGTCACTGGTCACTGGTCACTGGTCACTGGTCACTGGTCAATGGTCACTGTCGCTGGTCACTGGTCACTGGTCACTGGTCACTGGTCAATGGTCACTGGTCACTGGTCACTGGTCAATGGTCACTATCGCTGGTCAATGGTCATAGTCGCTGGTCACTGGACACTGGTCACTGGCCAATGGTCACTGTCGCTCATCACTGGTCACTGGTCACTGGTCAATGGTCACTATCGCTGGTCAATGGTCACTGTCGCTGGTCACTGGTCATTGGTCACTTGTCACTGGTCACTGGTCACTGGTCACTGGTCAATGGTCACTGTCGCTGGTCACTGGTCACTGGTCACTGATCACTGGTCACTGGTCACTGGTCACTGGTCACTGATCACTGGTCACTGGTCACTGGTCACTGGTCACTGGTCACTGGTCACTGGTCAATGGTCACTATCGCTGGTCAATGGTCACTGTCGCTGGTCACTGGTCATTGGTCACTTGTCACTGGTCACTGGTCACTGGTCACTGGTCACTGGTCACAGGTCAATGGTCACTGGTCACTGGACACAGGTCACTGGTCACTGGTCAGTGGCCACTGGTCACTGGTCACTTGTCAATGGTCACTTTCGCTGGTCAATGGTCACTGTCGCTGGTAAATGGTCACTGTCGCTGGTCACTGGTCACTGGTCACTGGTCACTGGTCACTGGTCACAGGTCAATGGTCACTGGTCACTGGACACTGGTCACTGGGCACTGGTCACTTGTCACAGGTCACTGACCACTGGTCACTGGTCACTGGTCACTGGTCACTGGGAACTGGTCGATGGTCACTGTCGCTGGTCACTGGTCACTGGTCACTGATCACTGGTCACTGGTCACTGGTCACTGGTCACTGGTCAATGGTCACTATCGCTGGTCAATGGTCACTGTCACTGGTCACTGGTCACTGGTCACTGGTCACTGGTCACTGTCGCTGGTCACTGGTCACTGGTCACTGGTCACTGGTCAATGGTCACTTGTCCCTGGGCAGTGGTTACTGGTCACTGGTCAATGGTCACTATCGCTGGTCAATGGTCACTGTCGCTGGTCACTGGTCACTGGTCACTTGTCACTGGTCACTGATCACTGGTCACTTGTCACTGGTCAGTGGCCACTCGTCAATGGTCACTGGTCACTGGTCACTGGTCAATGGTCTCTGTCGCTGGTCACTGGTCACGATTCGCTGGTCCCTGGTCACTGGTCACTGGTCAATGGTCACTGTCGCTGATCACTGGTCACTGGTCACTGGCCACAAGTCACTGGTCACTTGTCACTGGTCAGTGGCCACTCGTCGCTGGTCACTTGTCACTGGTCACTGGTCACAGGTCAATGGTCACTGGTCACTGGACACTGGTCACTGGTCACTGGTCACTTGTCACTGGTCAATGGTCACTATCGCTGGTCAATGGTCACTGTCGCTGGTCACTGGTCATTGGTCACTTGTCACTGGTCACTGGTCACTGGTCAATGGTCACTGTCGCTGGTCACTGGTCACTGGTCACTGATCACTGGTCACTGGTCACTGGTCACTGGTCACTGGTCACTGGTCACTTTTCCCTGGGCAGTGGTCACTGGTCACTGGTCACTGGTCACTGGTCACTGGTCAATGGTCACTGTCGCTGGTCACTGGTCACTGGTCACTGATCACTGGTCACTGGTCACTGGTCACTGGTCACTGGTCACTGGTCACTGGTCACTGATCACTGGTCACTGGTCACTGGTCACTGGTCACTGGTCACTGGTCACTGGTCACTGGTCAATGGTCACTGTCGCTGGTCACTGGTCACTGGTCACTGATCACTGGTCACTGGTCACTGGTCACTGGTCACTGGTCACTGGTCACTGGTCACTGATCACTGGTCACTGGTCACTGGTCACTGGTCACTGGTCACTGGTCACTGGTCAATGGTCACTATCGCTGGTCAAAGGTCACTGTCGCTGGTCACTGGTCATTGGTCACTTGTCACTGGTCACTGGTCACTGGTCCCTGGTCAATGGTCACTGTCGCTGGTCACTGGTCACTGGTCACTGATCACTGGTCACTGGTCACTTGTCACTGGTCAATGGTCACTGTCGCTGGTCAATGGTCACTGTCGCTGGTCACTGGTCACTGGTCACTTGTCACTGGTCAGTGGCCACTGGTCGCTGGTCACTTGTCACAGGTCACTGGTCACTGGTCACTGGTCACAAGTCACTGGTCACTGGTCACTGGTCACTGGTCACTGGTCACTGGTCACTGGTCACTGGTCAATGTTCACTGTCGCTGGTAAATGGTCACTGCCGCTGGTCAATGGTCACTGTCGCTGGTCACTGGTCACTATTCGCTGGTCACTGGTCCCTGGTCACTGTCGCTGGTCACTGGTCACTGCTCACTGGTCACTGGTCACTGGTCACTGGTCACAAGTCACTGGTCACTTGTCACTGGTCACTGGTCACTGGTCACTGGTCAATGGTCACTGTCGCTGGTCAATGGTCACTGTCGCTGGTCACTGGTCACTGGTCACTGGTCGCTGGTCACTGGTCACTTGGCACTGGTCAGTGGCCACTGGTCGCTGGTCACTTGTCACTGGTCACTGGTCACTGGTCACTGGTCACAAGTCACTTGTCACTGGTCACTGGTCACTGGTCACTGGTCACTGGTCACTGGTCACTGGTCACTGGTCACTGGTCAATGGTCACTGTCGCTGGTCACTGGTCACTGGTCACTGGTCACTGGTCAATGGTCACTATCGCTGGTCAATGGTCACTGTCACTGGTCACTGGTCACTGGTCACTGGTCACTGGTCACTGGTCACTGGCCACTGGTCGCTGGTCACTTGTCACTGGTCACTGGTCACTGGTCACTGGTCACAAGTCACTGGTCACTGGTCACTGGTCACTGGTCAGTGGTCACTGGTCACTGGTCACTGGTCACTGGTCACTGGTCACTGGTCACTGGTCACTGGTCAATGGTCACTGGTCACTGGTCAATGGTCACTGGCCACTGGTCACTGGTCACTGGTCAATGGTCACTTTCGCTGGCCAATGGTCACTGTCGCTGGTAAACGGTCACTGTCGCTGGTCACTGGTCACTGGTCACTGGTCACTTGTCACTGGTCACTGGTCAATGGTCACTGTCGCTGGTCACTGGTCACTAGTCACTGGTCAATGGTCACTGGTCACTGGTCACTGGTCAATGGTCACTATCGCTGGTCAATGGTCATTGTCGCTGGTCACTGGTCATTGGTCACTTGTCACTGGTCACTGGTCACTGGTCACTGGTCGTCACTGGTCACAGGTCAATGGTCACTGGTCACTGGTCACTGGTCAATGGTCACTATCGCTGGTCAATGGTAACTTGTCACTGGGCAGTGGTCAATGGTCACTGGTCACTGGTCATTGGTCACTGGTCACAGGTCAATGGTCACTGGTCACTGGACACAGGTCACTGGTCACTGGTCACTGGTTACTTGTCACTGGTCAGTGGCCACTGGTCACTGGTCACTTGTCAATGGTCACTTTCGCTGGTCAATGGTCACTGTCGCTAGTAAATGGTCACTGTCGCTGGTCACTGGTCACTGGTCACTGGTCACTGGTCACTGGTCACAGGTCAATGGTCACTGGTCACTGGACACTGGTCACTGGTCACTGGTCACTTGTCACAGGTCACTGACCACTGGTCACTGGTCACTGGTCACTGGTCACTGGGAACTGGGCAATGGTCACTGTCGCTGGTCACTGGTCACTGGTCACTGATCACTGGTCACTGGTCACTGGTCACTGGTCACTGGTCAATGGTCACTATCGCTGGTCAATGGTCACTGTCACTAGTCACTGGTCACTGGTCACTGGTCACTGGTCACTGGTCACTGGTCAATGGTCACTGTCGCTGGTCACTGGTCACTGGTCACTGGTCACTGGTCAATGGTCACTTGTCCCTGGGCAGTGGTTACTGGTCACTAGTCAATGGTCACTATCGCTGGTCAATGGTCACTGTCGCTGGTCACTGGTCACTGGTCACTGGTCACTGGTCACTGGTCACAGGTCAATGGTCACTGGTCACTGGACACTGGTCACTGGTCACTGGTCACTTGTCACAGGTCACTGACCACTGGTCACTGGTCACTGGTCACTGGGAACTGGTCAATGGTCACTGTCGCTGGTCACTGGTCACTGGTCACTGATCACTGGTCACTGGTCACTGGTCACTGGTCACTGGTCAATGGTCACTATCGCTGGTCAATGGTCACTGTCACTAGTCACTGGTCACTGGTCACTGGTCACTGGTCACTGGTCACTGGTCAATGGTCACTATCGCTGGTGAATGGTAACTTGTCACTGGGCAGTGGTCAATGGTCACTGGTCACTGGTCACTGGTCACTGGTCACAGGTCAATGGTCACTGGTCACTGGACACAGGTCACTGGTCACTGGTCACTGGTTACTTGTCACTGGTCAGTGGCCACTGGTCACTGGTCACTTGTCAATGGTCACTTTCGCTGGTCAATGGTCACTGTCGCTAGTAAATGGTCACTGTCGCTGGTCACTGGTCGCTGGTCACTGGTCACTGGTCACTGGTCACTGGTCACTGGTCACTTTTCCCTGGGCAGTGGTCACTGGTCACTGGTCAATGGTCACTATCGCTGGTCAATGGTCACTGTCGCTGGTCACTGGTCACTGGTCACTGGTCAATGGTCACTGTCGCTGGTCACTGGTCACTGGTCTCTGGTCACTGGTCACTGGTCACTGGTCAATTGTCACTGTCGCTGGTCACTGGTCACTGGTCACTGGTCACTGGTCACTGGTCAGAAGTCACTGGTCACTGGTCACTGGTCACTGGTCACTGGTCACTGGTCACTGGTCACTGGTCACTGGTCACTGGTCACTGGTCACTGGTCACTGGTCAATGGTCACTGTCGCTGGTCACTGGTCACTGGTCACTGGTCACTGGTCACTGGTCACTGGTCAATGGTCACTATCGCTGGTCAATGGTCACTGTCGCTGGTCACTGGACATTGGTCACTTGTCACTGGTCACTGGTCACTGGTCACTGGTCAATGGTCACTGTCGCTGGTCACTGGTCACTGGTCACTGATCACTGGTCACTGGTCACTTGTCACTGGTCAATGGTCACTGTCGCTGGTCAATGGTCACTGTCGCTGGTCACTGGTCACTGGTCACTGGTCACTGGTCACTTGTCACTGGTCAGTGGCCACTGGTCGCTGGTCACTTGTCACTGGTCACTGGTCACTGGTCACAAGTCACTGGTCACTGGTCACTGGTCACTGGTCACTGGTCACTGGTCACTGGTCACTGGTCACTGGTCACTGGTCAATGTTCACTGTCGCTGGTAAATGGTCACTGTCGCTGGTCAATGGTCACTGTCGCTGGTCACTGGTCACTATTCGCTGGTCACTGGTCACTGGTCACTGTCGCTGGTCACTGGTCACTGCTCACTGGTCACTGGTCACTGGTCACTGGTCACAAGTCACTGGTCACTTGTCACTGGTCACTGGTCACTGGTGACTGGTCACTGGTCAATGGTCACTGTCGCTGGTCAATGGTCACTGTCGCTGGTCACTGGTCACTGGTCACTGGTCATTGGTCACTGATCACTGGTCACTGGTCACTGGTCACTGGTCACTGGTCAATGGTCACTATCGCTGGTCAATGGTCACTGTCGCTGGTCACTGGTCATTGGTCACTTGTCACTGGTCACTGGTCACTGGTCAATGGTCACTGTCGCTGGTCACTGGTCACTGGTCACTGATCACTGGTCACTGGTCACTGGTCACTGGTCACTGGTCACTGGTCACTTTTCCCTGGGCAGTGGTCACTGGTCACTGGTCACTGGTCACTGGTCACTGGTCAATGGTCACTGTCGCTGGTCACTGGTCACTGGTCACTGATCACTGGTCACTGGTCACTGGTCACTGGTCACTGGTCACTGGTCACTGGTCACTGATCACTGGTCACTGGTCACTGGTCACTGGTCACTGGTCACTGGTCACTGGTCACTGGTCAATGGTCACTATCGCTGGTCAAAGGTCACTGTCGCTGGTCACTGGTCATTGGTCACTTGTCACTGGTCACTGGTCACTGGTCCCTGGTCAATGGTCACTGTCGCTGGTCACTGGTCACTGGTCACTGATCACTGGTCACTGGTCACTTGTCACTGGTCAATGGTCACTGTCGCTGGTCAATGGTCACTGTCGCTGGTCACTGGTCACTGGTCACTTGTCACTGGTCAGTGGCCACTGGTCGCTGGTCACTTGTCACTGGTCACTGGTCACTGGTCACTGGTCACAAGTCACTGGTCACTGGTCACTGGTCACTGGTCACTTGTCACTGGTCACTGGTCACTGGTCACTGGTCAATGGTCACTGTCGCTGGTCAATGGTCACTGTCGCTGGTCACTGGTCACTGGTCACTGGTCGCTGATCACTGGTCACTTGGCACTGGTCAGTGGCCACTGGTCGCTGGTCACTTGTCACTGGTCACTGGTCACTGGTCACTGGTCACTGGTCACTGGTCACTGGTCACAAGTCACTGGTCACTGGTCACTGGTCACTGGTCAGTGGTCACTGGTCACTGGTCACTGGTCACTGGTCAATGGTCACTCTCGCTGGTCACTGGTCACTGGTCACTGGTCACTGGTCAATGGTCACTGGCCACTGGTCACTGGTCACTGGTCAATGGTCACTTTCGCTGGCCAATGGTCACTGTCGCTGGTAAACGGTCACTGTCGCTGGTCACTGGTCACTGGTCACTGGTCACTTGTCACTGGTCACTGGTCAATGGTCACTGTCGCTGGTCACTGGTCACTAGTCACTGGTCAATGGTCACTGGTCACTGGTCACTGGTCAATGGTCACTATCGCTGGTCAATGGTCATTGTCGCTGGTCACTGGTCATTGGTCACTTGTCACTGGTCACTGGTCACTGGTCACTGGTCGTCACTGGTCACAGGTCAATGGTCACTGGTCACTGGTCACTGGTCAATGGTCACTATCGCTGGTCAATGGTAACTTGTCACTGGGCAGTGGTCAATGGTCACTGGTCACTGGTCATTGGTCACTGGTCACAGGTCAATGGTCACTGGTCACTGGACACAGGTCACTGGTCACTGGTCACTGGTTACTTGTCACTGGTCAGTGGCCACTGGTCACTGGTCACTTGTCAATGGTCACTTTCGCTGGTCAATGGTCATTGTCGCTAGTAAATGGTCACTGTCGCTGGTCACTGGTCACTGGTCACTGGTCACTGGTCACTGGTCACAGGTCAATGGTCACTGGTCACTGGACACTGGTCACTGGTCACTGGTCACTTGTCACAGGTCACTGACCACTGGTCACTGGTCACTGGTCACTGGTCACTGGGAACTGGTCAATGGTCACTGTCGCTGGTCACTGGTCACTGGTCACTGATCACTGGTCACTGGTCACTGGTCACTGGTCAATGGTCACTATCGCTGGACAATGGTCACTGTCACTAGTCACTGGTCACTGGTCACTGGTCACTGGTCACTGGTCACTGGTCAATGGTCACTGTCGCTGGTCACTGGTCACTGGTCACTGGTCACTGGTCAATGGTCACTTGTCCCTGGGCAGTGGTTACTGGTCACTGGTCAATGGTCACTATCGCTGGTCAATGGTCACTGTCGCTGGTCACTGGTCACTGGTCACTGGTCACTGGTCACTGGTCACTGGTCACAGGTCAATGGTCACTGGTCACTGGACACTGGTCACTGGTCACTGGTCACTTGTCACAGGTCACTGACCACTGGTCACTGGTCACTGGTCACTGGTCACTGGGAACTGGTCAATGGTCACTGTCGCTGGTCACTGGTCACTGGTCACTGATCACTGGTCACTGGTCACTGGTCACTGGTCACTGGTCAATGGTCACTGTCGCTGGTCAATGGTCACTGTCACTAGTCACTGGTCACTGGTCACTGGTCACTGGTCACTGGTCACTGGTCAATGGTCACTATCGCTGGTCAATGGTAACTTGTCACTGGGCAGTGGTCAATGGTCACTGGTCACTGGTCACTGGTCACTGGTCACAGGTCAATGGTCACTGGTCACTGGACACAGGTCACTGGTCACTGGTCACTGGTTACTTGTCACTGGTCAGTGGCCACTGGTCACTGGTCACTTGTCAATGGTCACTTTCGCTGGTCAATGGTCACTGTCGCTAGTAAATGGTCACTGTCGCTGGTCACTGGTCGCTGGTCACTGGTCACTGGTCACTGGTCACTGGTCACTGGTCACTTTTCCCTGGGCAGTGGTCACTGGTCACTGGTCAATGGTCACTATCGCTGGTCAATGGTCACTGTCGCTGGTCACTGGTCACTGGTCACTGGTCAATGGTCACTGTCGCTGGTCACTGGTCACTGGTCTCTGGTCACTGGTCACTGGTCACTGGTCAATTGTCACTGTCGCTGGTCACTGGTCACTGGTCACTGGTCACTGGTCACTGGTCAGAAGTCACTGGTCACTGGTCACTGGTCACTGGTCACTGGTCACTGGTCACTGGTCACTGGTCACTGGTCACTGGTCACTGGTCACTGGTCAATGGTCACTGTCGCTGGTCACTGGTCACTGGTCACTGGTCACTGGTCACTGGTCACTGGTCAATGGTCACTATCGCTGGTCAATGGTCACTGTCGCTGGTCACTGGTCATTGGTCACTTGTCACTGGTCACTGGTCACTGGTCACTGGTCACTGGTCACTGGTCACTGATCACTGGTCACTGGTCACTGGTCACTGGTCACTGGTCAATGGTCACTATCGCTGGTCAATGGTCACTGTCGCTGGTCACTGGACATTGGTCACTTGTCACTGGTCACTGGTCACTGGTCACTGGTCAATGGTCACTGTCGCTGGTCACTGGTCACTGGTCACTGATCACTGGTCACTGGTCACTTGTCACTGGTCAATGGTCACTGTCGCTGGTCAGTGGCCACTGGTCGCTGGTCACTTGTCACTGGTCACTGGTCACTGGTCACTAGTCACAATTCACTGGTCACTGGTCACTTGTCACTGGTCACTGGTCACTGGTCACTGGTCACTGGTCACTGGTCACTGGTCAATGGTCACTGTCGCTGGTCACTGGTCACTGGTCACTGATCACTGGTCACTGGTCACTGGTCACAGGTCACTGGTCACTGGTCAATGGTCACTATCGCTGGTCAATGGTCACTGTCGCTGGTCACTGGTCACTGGTCACTTGTCACTGGTCACTGCTCACTGGTCACTGGACACTGGTCACTGGTCAATGGTCCCTGTCGCTGGAAAATGGTCACTGTCGCTGGTCACTGGTCACTAGTCACTGGTCACTGGTCACTGGTCGCTGGTCACTGGTCACTTGTCACTGGTCAGTGGCCACTGGTCGCTGGTCACTTGTCACAGGTCACTGGTCACTGGTCACTGGTCACAAGTCACTGGTCACTGGTCACTGGTCACTGGTCACTGGTCACTGGTCACTGGTCACTGGTCACTGTCGCTGATCACTGGTCACTGGACACTGGTCACTGGTCACTGGTCACTGGTCACAAGTCACTGGTCACTTGTCACTGGTCAGTGGCCACTCGTCGCTGGTCACTTGTCACTGGTCACTGGTCACAGGTCAATGGTCACTGGTCACTGGACACTGGTCACTGGTCACTGGTCACTTGTCACTGGTCAATGGTCACTATCGCTGGTCAATGGTCACTGTCGCTGGTCACTGGTCATTGGTCACTTGTCACTGGTCACTGGTCACTGGTCAATGGTCACTGTCGCTGGTCACTGGTCACTGGTCACTGATCACTGGTCACTGGTCACTGGTCACTGGTCACTGGTCACTGGTCACTTTTCCCTGGGCAGTGGTCACTGGTCACTGGTCACTGGTCACTGGTCACTGGTCAATGGTCACTGTCGCTGGTCACTGGTCACTGGTCACTGATCACTGGTCACTGGTCACTGGTCACTGGTCACTGGTCACTGGTCACTGGTCACTGATCACTGGTCACTGGTCACTGGTCACTGGTCACTGGTCACTGGTCACTGGTCACTGGTCAATGGTCACTATCGCTGGTCAAAGGTCACTGTCGCTGGTCACTGGTCATTGGTCACTTGTCACTGGTCACTGGTCACTGGTCCCTGGTCAATGGTCACTGTCGCTGGTCACTGGTCACTGGTCACTGATCACTGGTCACTGGTCACTTGTCACTGGTCAATGGTCACTGTCGCTGGTCAATGGTCACTGTCGCTGGTCACTGGTCACTGGTCACTTGTCACTGGTCAGTGGCCACTGGTCGCTGGTCACTTGTCACTGGTCACTGGTCACTGGTCACTGGTCACAAGTCACTGGTCACTGGTCACTGGTCACTGGTCACTTGTCACTGGTCACTGGTCACTGGTCACTGGTCAATGGTCACTGTCGCTGGTCAATGGTCACTGTCGCTGGTCACTGGTCACTGGTCACTGGTCGCTGGTCACTGGTCACTTGGCACTGGTCAGTGGCCACTGGTCGCTGGTCACTTGTCACTGGTCACTGGTCACTGGTCACTGGTCACAAGTCACTTGTCACTGGTCACTGGTCACTGGTCACTGGTCACTGGTCACTGGTCACTGGTCACTGGTCACTGGTCAATGGTCACTGTCGCTGGTCACTGGTCACTGGTCACTGGTCACTGGTCAATGGTCACTATCGCTGGTCAATGGTCACTGTCACTGGTCACTGGTCACTGGTCACTGGTCACTGGTCACTGGTCACTGGCCACTGGTCGCTGGTCACTTGTCACTGGTCACTGGTCACTGGTCACTGGTCACAAGTCACTGGTCACTGGTCACTGGTCACTGGTCAGTGGTCACTGGTCACTGGTCACTGGTCACTGGTCAATGGTCACTCTCGCTGGTCACTGGTCACTGGTCACTGGTCACTGGTCAATGGTCACTGGCCACTGGTCACTGGTCACTGGTCAATGGTCACTTTCGCTGGCCAATGGTCACTGTCGCTGGTAAACGGTCACTGTCGCTGGTCACTGGTCACTGGTCACTGGTCACTTGTCACTGGTCACTGGTCAATGGTCACTGTCGCTGGTCACTGGTCACTAGTCACTGGTCAATGGTCACTGGTCACTGGTCACTGGTCAATGGTCACTATCGCTGGTCAATGGTCATTGTCGCTGGTCACTGGTCATTGGTCACTTGTCACTGGTCACTGGTCACTGGTCACTGGTCGTCACTGGTCACAGGTCAATGGTCACTGGTCACTGGTCACTGGTCAATGGTCACTATCGCTGGTCAATGGTAACTTGTCACTGGGCAGTGGTCAATGGTCACTGGTCACTGGTCATTGGTCACTGGTCACAGGTCAATGGTCACTGGTCACTGGACACAGGTCACTGGTCACTGGTCACTGGTTACTTGTCACTGGTCAGTGGCCACTGGTCACTGGTCACTTGTCAATGGTCACTTTCGCTGGTCAATGGTCATTGTCGCTAGTAAATGGTCACTGTCGCTGGTCACTGGTCACTGGTCACTGGTCACTGGTCACTGGTCACAGGTCAATGGTCACTGGTCACTGGACACTGGTCACTGGTCACTGGTCACTTGTCACAGGTCACTGACCACTGGTCACTGGTCACTGGTCACTGGTCACTGGGAACTGGTCAATGGTCACTGTCGCTGGTCACTGGTCACTGGTCACTGATCACTGGTCACTGGTCACTGGTCACTGGTCAATGGTCACTATCGCTGGACAATGGTCACTGTCACTAGTCACTGGTCACTGGTCACTGGTCACTGGTCACTGGTCACTGGTCAATGGTCACTGTCGCTGGTCACTGGTCACTGGTCACTGGTCACTGGTCAATGGTCACTTGTCCCTGGGCAGTGGTTACTGGTCACTGGTCAATGGTCACTATCGCTGGTCAATGGTCACTGTCGCTGGTCACTGGTCACTGGTCACTGGTCACTGGTCACTGGTCACTGGTCACTGGTCAATGGTCACTATCGCTGGTCAATGGTCACTGTCACTGGTCACTGGTCACTGGTCACTGGTCACTGGTCACTGGTCACTGGCCACTGGTCGCTGGTCACTTGTCACTGGTCACTGGTCACTGGTCACTGGTCACAAGTCACTGGTCACTGGTCACTGGTCACTGGTCAGTGGTCACTGGTCACTGGTCACTGGTCACTGGTCAATGGTCACTCTCGCTGGTCACTGGTCACTGGTCACTGGTCACTGGTCAATGGTCACTGGCCCCTGGTCACTGGTCACTGGTCAATGGTCACTTTCGCTGGCCAATGGTCACTGTCGCTGGTAAACGGTCACTGTCGCTGGTCACTGGTCACTGGTCACTGGTCACTTGTCACTGGTCACTGGTCAATGGTCACTGTCGCTGGTCACTGGTCACTAGTCACTGGTCAATGGTCACTGGTCACTGGTCACTGGTCAATGGTCACTATCGCTGGTCAATGGTCATTGTCGCTGGTCACTGGTCATTGGTCACTTGTCACTGGTCACTGGTCACTGGTCACTGGTCGTCACTGGTCACAGGTCAATGGTCACTGGTCACTGGTCACTGGTCAATGGTCACTATCGCTGGTCAATGGTAACTTGTCACTGGGCAGTGGTCAATGGTCACTGGTCACTGGTCATTGGTCACTGGTCACAGGTCAATGGTCACTGGTCACTGGACACAGGTCACTGGTCACTGGTCACTGGTTACTTGTCACTGGTCAGTGGCCACTGGTCACTGGTCACTTGTCAATGGTCACTTTCGCTGGTCAATGGTCATTGTCGCTAGTAAATGGTCACTGTCGCTGGTCACTGGTCACTGGTCACTGGTCACTGGTCACTGGTCACAGGTCAATGGTCACTGGTCACTGGACACTGGTCACTGGTCACTGGTCACTTGTCACAGGTCACTGACCACTGGTCACTGGTCACTGGTCACTGGTCACTGGGAACTGGTCAATGGTCACTGTCGCTGGTCACTGGTCACTGGTCACTGATCACTGGTCACTGGTCACTGGTCACTGGTCAATGGTCACTATCGCTGGACAATGGTCACTGTCACTAGTCACTGGTCACTGGTCACTGGTCACTGGTCACTGGTCACTGGTCAATGGTCACTGTCGCTGGTCACTGGTCACTGGTCACTGGTCACTGGTCAATGGTCACTTGTCCCTGGGCAGTGGTTACTGGTCACTGGTCAATGGTCACTATCGCTGGTCAATGGTCACTGTCGCTGGTCACTGGTCACTGGTCACTGGTCACTGGTCACAGGTCAATGGTCACTGGTCACTGGACACTGGTCACTGGTCACTGGTCACTTGTCACAGGTCACTGACCACTGGTCACTGGTCACTGGTCACTGGTCACTGGGAACTGGTCAATGGTCACTGTCGCTGGTCACTGGTCACTGGTCACTGATCACTGGTCACTGGTCACTGGTCACTGGTCACTGGTCAATGGTCACTGTCGCTGGTCAATGGTCACTGTCACTAGTCACTGGTCACTGGTCACTGGTCACTGGTCACTGGTCACTGGTCAATGGTCACTATCGCTGGTCAATGGTAACTTGTCACTGGGCAGTGGTCAATGGTCACTGGTCACTGGTCACTGGTCACTGGTCACAGGTCAATGGTCACTGGTCACTGGACACAGGTCACTGGTCACTGGTCACTGGTTACTTGTCACTGGTCAGTGGCCACTGGTCACTGGTCACTTGTCAATGGTCACTTTCGCTGGTCAATGGTCACTGTCGCTAGTAAATGGTCACTGTCGCTGGTCACTGGTCGCTGGTCACTGGTCACTGGTCACTGGTCACTGGTCACTGGTCACTTTTCCCTGGGCAGTGGTCACTGGTCACTGGTCAATGGTCACTATCGCTGGTCAATGGTCACTGTCGCTGGTCACTGGTCACTGGTCACTGGTCAATGGTCACTGTCGCTGGTCACTGGTCACTGGTCTCTGGTCACTGGTCACTGGTCACTGGTCAATTGTCACTGTCGCTGGTCACTGGTCACTGGTCACTGGTCACTGGTCACTGGTCAGAAGTCACTGGTCACTGGTCACTGGTCACTGGTCACTGGTCACTGGTCACTGGTCACTGGTCACTGGTCACTGGTCACTGGTCACTGGTCACTGGTCAATGGTCACTGTCGCTGGTCACTGGTCACTGGTCACTGGTCACTGGTCACTGGTCACTGGTCAATGGTCACTATCGCTGGTCAATGGTCACTGTCGCTGGTCACTGGTCATTGGTCACTTGTCACTGGTCACTGGTCACTGGTCACTGGTCACTGGTCACTGGTCACTGATCACTGGTCACTGGTCACTGGTCACTGGTCACTGGTCAATGGTCACTATCGCTGGTCAATGGTCACTGTCGCTGGTCACTGGACATTGGTCACTTGTCACTGGTCACTGGTCAATGGTCACTGTCGCTGGTCACTGGTCACTGGTCACTGATCACTGGTCACTGGTCACTTGTCACTGGTCAATGGTCACTGTCGCTGGTCAGTGGCCACTGGTCGCTGGTCACTTGTCACTGGTCACTGGTCACTGGTCACTAGTCACAATTCACTGGTCACTGGTCACTTGTCACTGGTCACTGGTCACTGGTCACTGGTCACTGGTCACTGGTCACTGGTCAATGGTCACTGTCGCTGGTCACTGGTCACTGGTCACTGATCACGGGTCACTGGTCACTGGTCACAGGTCACTGGTCACTGGTCAATGGTCACTATCGCTGGTCAATGGTCACTGTCGCTGGTCACTGGTCACTGGTCACTTGTCACTGGTCACTGCTCACTGGTCACTGGACACTGGTCACTGGTCAATGGTCCCTGTCGCTGGAAAATGGTCACTGTCGCTGGTCACTGGTCACTAGTCACTGGTCACTGGTCACTGGTCGCTGGTCACTGGTCACTTGTCACTGGTCAGTGGCCACTGGTCGCTGGTCACTTGTCACAGGTCACTGGTCACTGGTCACTGGTCACAAGTCACTGGTCACTGGTCACTGGTCACTGGTCACTGGTCACTGGTCACTGGTCACTGGTCACTGTCGCTGATCACTGGTCACTGGACACTGGTCACTGGTCACTGGTCACTGGTCACAAGTCACTGGTCACTTGTCACTGGTCAGTGGCCACTCGTCGCTGGTCACTTGTCACTGGTCACTGGTCACAGGTCAATGGTCACTGGTCACTGGACACTGGTCACTGGTCACTGGTCACTTGTCACTGGTCAATGGTCACTATCGCTGGTCAATGGTCACTGTCGCTGGTCACTGGTCATTGGTCACTTGTCACTGGTCACTGGTCACTGGTCAATGGTCACTGTCGCTGGTCACTGGTCACTGGTCACTGATCACTGGTCACTGGTCACTGGTCACTGGTCACTGGTCACTGGTCACTTTTCCCTGGGCAGTGGTCACTGGTCACTGGTCACTGGTCACTGGTCTCTGGTCAATGGTCACTGTCGCTGGTCACTGGTCACTGGTCACTGATCACTGGTCACTGGTCACTGGTCACTGGTCACTGGTCACTGGTCACTGGTCACTGATCACTGGTCACTGGTCACTGGTCACTGGTCACTGGTCACTGGTCACTGGTCACTGGTCAATGGTCACTATCGCTGGTCAAAGGTCACTGTCGCTGGTCACTGGTCATTGGTCACTTGTCACTGGTCACTGGTCACTGGTCCCTGGTCAATGGTCACTGTCGCTGGTCACTGGTCACTGGTCACTGATCACTGGTCACTGGTCACTTGTCACTGGTCAATGGTCACTGTCGCTGGTCAATGGTCACTGTCGCTGGTCACTGGTCACTGGTCACTTGTCACTGGTCAGTGGCCACTGGTCGCTGGTCACTTGTCACTGGTCACTGGTCACTGGTCACTGGTCACAAGTCACTGGTCACTGGTCACTGGTCACTGGTCACTTGTCACTGGTCACTGGTCACTGGTCACTGGTCAATGGTCACTGTCGCTGGTCAATGGTCACTGTCGCTGGTCACTGGTCACTGGTCACTGGTCGCTGGTCACTGGTCACTTGGCACTGGTCAGTGGCCACTGGTCGCTGGTCACTTGTCACTGGTCACTGGTCACTGGTCACTGGTCACAAGTCACTTGTCACTGGTCACTGGTCACTGGTCACTGGTCACTGGTCACTGGTCACTGGTCACTGGTCACTGGTCAATGGTCACTGTCGCTGGTCACTGGTCACTGGTCACTGGTCACTGGTCAATGGTCACTATCGCTGGTCAATGGTCACTGTCACTGGTCACTGGTCACTGGTCACTGGTCACTGGTCACTGGTCACTGGCCACTGGTCGCTGGTCACTTGTCACTGGTCACTGGTCACTGGTCACTGGTCACAAGTCACTGGTCACTGGTCACTGGTCACTGGTCAGTGGTCACTGGTCACTGGTCACTGGTCACTGGTCAATGGTCACTCTCGCTGGTCACTGGTCACTGGTCACTGGTCACTGGTCAATGGTCACTGGCCACTGGTCACTGGTCACTGGTCAATGGTCACTTTCGCTGGCCAATGGTCACTGTCGCTGGTAAACGGTCACTGTCGCTGGTCACTGGTCACTGGTCACTGGTCACTTGTCACTGGTCACTGGTCAATGGTCACTGTCGCTGGTCACTGGTCACTAGTCACTGGTCAATGGTCACTGGTCACTGGTCACTGGTCAATGGTCACTATCGCTGGTCAATGGTCATTGTCGCTGGTCACTGGTCATTGGTCACTTGTCACTGGTCACTGGTCACTGGTCACTGGTCGTCACTGGTCACAGGTCAATGGTCACTGGTCACTGGTCACTGGTCAATGGTCACTATCGCTGGTCAATGGTAACTTGTCACTGGGCAGTGGTCAATGGTCACTGGTCACTGGTCATTGGTCACTGGTCACAGGTCAATGGTCACTGGTCACTGGACACAGGTCACTGGTCACTGGTCACTGGTTACTTGTCACTGGTCAGTGGCCACTGGTCACTGGTCACTTGTCAATGGTCACTTTCGCTGGTCAATGGTCATTGTCGCTAGTAAATGGTCACTGTCGCTGGTCACTGGTCACTGGTCACTGGTCACTGGTCACTGGTCACAGGTCAATGGTCACTGGTCACTGGACACTGGTCACTGGTCACTGGTCACTTGTCACAGGTCACTGACCACTGGTCACTGGTCACTGGTCACTGGTCACTGGGAACTGGTCAATGGTCACTGTCGCTGGTCACTGGTCACTGGTCACTGATCACTGGTCACTGGTCACTGGTCACTGGTCAATGGTCACTATCGCTGGACAATGGTCACTGTCACTAGTCACTGGTCACTGGTCACTGGTCACTGGTCACTGGTCACTGGTCAATGGTCACTGTCGCTGGTCACTGGTCACTGGTCACTGGTCACTGGTCAATGGTCACTTGTCCCTGGGCAGTGGTTACTGGTCACTGGTCAATGGTCACTATCGCTGGTCAATGGTCACTGTCGCTGGTCACTGGTCACTGGTCACTGGTCACTGGTCACTGGTCACTGGTCACAGGTCAATGGTCACTGGTCACTGGACACTGGTCACTGGTCACTGGTCACTTGTCACAGGTCACTGACCACTGGTCACTGGTCACTGGTCACTGGTCACTGGGAACTGGTCAATGGTCACTGTCGCTGGTCACTGGTCACTGGTCACTGATCACTGGTCACTGGTCACTGGTCACTGGTCACTGGTCAATGGTCACTGTCGCTGGTCAATGGTCACTGTCACTAGTCACTGGTCACTGGTCACTGGTCACTGGTCACTGGTCACTGGTCAATGGTCACTATCGCTGGTCAATGGTAACTTGTCACTGGGCAGTGGTCAATGGTCACTGGTCACTGGTCACTGGTCACTGGTCACAGGTCAATGGTCACTGGTCACTGGACACAGGTCACTGGTCACTGGTCACTGGTTACTTGTCACTGGTCAGTGGCCACTGGTCACTGGTCACTTGTCAATGGTCACTTTCGCTGGTCAATGGTCACTGTCGCTAGTAAATGGTCACTGTCACTGGTCACTGGTCGCTGGTCACTGGTCACTGGTCACTGGTCACTGGTCACTTTTCCCTGGGCAGTGGTCACTGGTCACTGGTCAATGGTCACTATCGCTGGTCAATGGTCACTGTCGCTGGTCACTGGTCACTGGTCACTGGTCAATGGTCACTGTCGCTGGTCACTGGTCACTGGTCTCTGGTCACTGGTCACTGGTCACTGGTCAATTGTCACTGTCGCTGGTCACTGGTCACTGGTCACTGGTCACTGGTCACTGGTCAGAAGTCACTGGTCACTGGTCACTGGTCACTGGTCACTGGTCACTGGTCACTGGTCACTGGTCACTGGTCACTGGTCACTGGTCACTGGTCACTGGTCAATGGTCACTGTCGCTGGTCACTGGTCACTGGTCACTGGTCACTGGTCACTGGTCACTGGTCAATGGTCACTATCGCTGGTCAATGGTCACTGTCGCTGGTCACTGGTCATTGGTCACTTGTCACTGGTCACTGGTCACTGGTCACTGGTCACTGGTCACTGGTCACTGATCACTGGTCACTGGTCACTGGTCACTGGTCACTGGTCAATGGTCACTATCGCTGGTCAATGGTCACTGTCGCTGGTCACTGGACATTGGTCACTTGTCACTGGTCACTGGTCACTGGTCACTGGTCAATGGTCACTGTCGCTGGTCACTGGTCACTGGTCACTGATCACTGGTCACTGGTCACTTGTCACTGGTCAATGGTCACTGTCGCTGGTCAGTGGCCACTGGTCGCTGGTCACTTGTCACTGGTCACTGGTCACTGGTCACTAGTCACAATTCACTGGTCACTGGTCACTTGTCACTGGTCACTGGTCACTGGTCACTGGTCACTGGTCACTGGTCACTGGTCAATGGTCACTGTCGCTGGTCACTGGTCACTGGTCACTGATCACTGGTCACTGGTCACTGGTCACAGGTCACTGGTCACTGGTCAATGGTCACTATCGCTGGTCAATGGTCACTGTCGCTGGTCACTGGTCACTGGTCACTTGTCACTGGTCACTGCTCACTGGTCACTGGACACTGGTCACTGGTCAATGGTCCCTGTCGCTGGAAAATGGTCACTGTCGCTGGTCACTGGTCACTAGTCACTGGTCACTGGTCACTGGTCGCTGGTCACTGGTCACTTGTCACTGGTCAGTGGCCACTGGTCGCTGGTCACTTGTCACAGGTCACTGGTCACTGGTCACTGGTCACAAGTCACTGGTCACTGGTCACTGGTCACTGGTCACTGGTCACTGGTCACTGGTCACTGGTCACTGTCGCTGATCACTGGTCACTGGACACTGGTCACTGGTCACTGGTCACAAGTCACTGGTCACTTGTCACTGGTCAGTGGCCACTCGTCGCTGGTCACTTGTCACTGGTCACTGGTCACAGGTCAATGGTCACTGGTCTCTGGACACTGGTCACTGGTCACTGGTCACTTGTCACTGGTCAATGGTCACTATCGCTGGTCAATGGTCACTGTCGCTGGTCACTGGTCATTGGTCACTTGTCACTGGTCACTGGTCACTGGTCAATGGTCACTGTCGCTGGTCACTGGTCACTGGTCACTGGTCACTGGTCGCTGGTCACTGGTCACTGGTCAATGGTCACTGTCGCTGGTCACTGGTCACTGGTCACTGGTCACTGATCAATGGTCACTGGTCACTGGTCACTGGTCAATGGTCACTATCGCTGGTCAATGGTCATTGCCGCTGGTCACTGGTCATTGGTCACTTGTCACTGGTCACTGGTCACTGGTCACTGGTCACTGGTCACTGGTCACAGGTCAATGGTCACTGGTCACTGGTCACTGGTCAATGGTCCCTGTCGCTGGTCACTGGTCACTGGTCACTGGTCACTGGTCATTGGTCACTGGTATCTGGTCAATGGTCACTGTCGCTGGTCACTGGTCACTGGTCACTGGTCACTGGTCAATGGTAACTTGTCACTGGGCAGTGGTCAATGGTCACTGGTCACTGGTCACTGGTCACTGGTCACTGGTCACAGGTCAATGGTCACTGGTCACTGGACACAGGTCACTGGTCACTGGTCACTGGTCAATGGTCACTGGTCACTGGTCAATGGTCACTGGCCACTGGTCTCTGGTCACTGGTCAATGCTCACTTTCGTTGGTCAATGGTCAATGGTCCCTGTCGCTGGTCACTGGTCACTGGTCACTGGTCACTGGTCACTGGTCACTGGTCAATGGTAACTTGTCACTGGTCACTGGTCACTGGTCACTGGTCACTTGTCACTGGTCACTGGTCACTGGTCACTGGTCACTGGTCACTGGTCACTGGTCACTGGTCAATGGTCACTGTCGCTGGTCACTGGTCACTGGTCACTGGTCACTGGTCAATGGTCACTGGTCACTGGTCACTGGTCAATGGTCACTATCGCTGGTCAATGGTCATAGTCGCTGGTCACTGGTCATTGGTCACTTGTCACTGGTCACTGGTCACTGGTCACTGGTCACTGGTCACTGGTCACTGGTCACAGGTCAATGGTCACTGGTCACTGGTCACTGGTCAATGATCCCTGTCGCTGGTCACTGGTCACTGGTCACAAGTCACTGGTCACTTGTCACTGGTCACTGGTCACTGGTCACTGGTCACTGGTCAATTGTCACTGTCGCTGGTCAATGGTCACTGTCGCTGGTCACGGGTCACTGGTCACAAAGCACTGGTCACAAAGCACTGGTCACTTGTCACTGGTCAGTGGCCACTGGTCGCTGGTCACTTGTCACTGGTCACTGGTCACTGGTCACTAGTCACAATTCACTGGTCACTGGTCACTTGTCACTGGTCACTGGTCACTGGTCACTGGTCACTGTTCACTGGTCAATGGTCACTGTCGCTGGTCACTGGTCACTGGTCACTGATCACTGGTCACTGGTCACTGGTCACAGGCCACTGGTCACTGGTCAATGGTCACTATCGCTGGTCAATGGTCACTGTCGCTGGTCACTGGTCACTGGTCACTTGTCACTGGTCACTGCTCACTGGTCACTGGACACTGGTCACTGGTCAATGGTCCCTGTCGCTGGAAAATGGTCACTGTCGCTGGTCACTGGTCACTGGTCACAGTCGCTGGTCACTGGTCACTGGTCTCTAGTCACTGGTCACTGGTCACTGTCGCTGATCACTGGTCACTGGACACTGGTCACTGGTCACTGGTCACAAGTCACTGGTCACTTGTCACTGGTCAGTGGCCACTCGTCGCTGGTCACTTGTCACTGGTCACTGGTCACAGGTCAATGGTCAATGGTCACTGGACACTGGTCACTGGTCACTGGTCACTTGTCACTGGTCAATGGTCACTATCGCTGGTCAATGGTCACTGTCGCTGGTCACTGGTCATTGGTCACTTGTCACTGGTCACTGGTCACTGGTCAATGGTCACTGTCGCTGGTCACTGGTCACTGGTCACTGGTCACTGGTCACTGGTCACTGGTCACTGGTCACTGGTCACTTTTCCCTGGGCAGTGGTCACTGGTCACTGGTCAATGGTCACTATCGCTGGTCAATGGTCACTGTCGCTGCTGACTGGTCACTGGTCACAGGTCAATGGTCAATGGTAACTTGTCACTGGGCAGTGGTCAATGGTCACTGGTCACTGGTCACTGGTCACTGGTCACAAGTCACTGGTCACTGGTCACTGTTCACTGGTCACTGGTCAATGGTCACTTTCGCTGGTCAATGGTCACTGGTCACTGGTCACTGGACACAGGTCACTGGTCCCTGGTCACTGGTCACTGGTCACTGGTCAATGGTCACTTTCGCTGGTCAATGGTCACTGTCGCTGGTAAACGGTCACTGTCGCTGGTCACTGGTCACTGGTCACTGGTCACTGGTCACTGGTCACTGGTCAATGGTCACTGTCGCTGGTCACTGGTCATTGGTCACTTGTCACTGGTCACTGGTCACTGGTCAATGGTCACTGTCGCTGGTCACTGGTCACTGGTCACTGATCACTGGTCACTGGTCACTGGTCACTGGTCACTGGTCACTGGTCACTGATCACTGGTCACTGGTCACTGGTCACTGGTCACTGGTCACTGGTCAATGGTCACTATCGCTGGTCAATGGTCACTGTCGCTGGTCACTGGACATTGGTCACTTGTCACTGGTCACTGGTCACTGGTCACTGGTCAATGGTCACTGTCGCTGGTCACTGGTCACTGGTCACTGATCACTGGTCACTGGTCACTTGTCACTGGTCAATGGTCACTGTCGCTGGTCAATGGTCACTGTCGCTGGTCACTGGTCACTGGTCACTGGTCACTGGTCACTTGTCACTGGTCAGTGGCCACTGGTCGCTGGTCACTTGTCACTGGTCACTGGTCACTGGTCACTGGTCACAAGTCACTGGTCACTGGTCACTGGTCACTGGTCACTGGTCACTGGTCACTGGTCACTGGTCAATGTTCACTGTCGCTGGTAAATGGTCAGTGTCGCTGGTCAATGGTCACTGTCGCTGGTCACTGGTCACTATTCGCTGGTCACTGGTCACTGGTCACTGTCGCTGGTCACTGGTCACTGCTCACTGGTCACTGGTCACTGGTCACTGGTCACAAGTCACTGGTCACTTGTCACTGGTCACTGGTCACTGGTGACTGGTCACTGGTCAATGGTCACTGTCGCTGGTCAATGGTCACTGTCGCTGGTCACTGGTCACTGGTCACTGGTCATTGGTCACTGATCACTGGTCACTGGTCACTGGTCACTGGTCACTGGTCAATGGTCACTATCGCTGGTCAATGGTCACTGTCGCTGGTCACTGGTCATTGGTCACTTGTCACTGGTCACTGGTCACTGGTCACTGGTCAATGGTCACTGTCGCTGGTCACTGGTCACTGGTCACTGATCACTGGTCACTGGTCACTGGTCACTGGTCACTGGTCACTGGTCACTGGTCACTGATCACTGGTCACTGGTCACTGGTCACTGGTCACTGGTCACTGGTCGATGGTCACTATCGCTGGTCAATGGTCACTGTCGCTGGTCACTGGTCATTGGTCACTTGTCACTGGTCACTGGTCACTGGTCACTGGTCAATGGTCACTGTCGCTGGTCAATGGCCACTGTCGCTGGTCACTGGTCACTGGTCACTGATCACTGGTCACTGGTCACTTGTCACTGGTCAATGGTCACTGTCGCTGGTCAATGGTCACTGTCGCTGGTCACTGGTCACTGGTCACTGGTCACTGGTCACTTGTCACTGGTCAGTGGCCACTGGTCGCTGGTCAATGGTCACTGTCGCTGGTCACTGGTCACTGGTCACTGATCACTGGTCACTGGTCACTTGTCACTGGTCAATGGTCACTGTCGCTGGTCAATGGTCACTGTCGCTGGTCACTGGTCACTGGTCACTGGTCACTGGTCACTTGTCACTGGTCAGTGGCCACTGGTCGCTGGTCACTTGTCACTGGTCACTGGTCACTGGTCACTGGTCACAAGTCACTGGTCACTGGTCACTGGTCACTGGTCACTGGTCACTGGTCACTGGTCACTGGTCACTGGTCACTGGTCAATGTTCACTGTCGCTGGTAAATGGTCAGTGTCGCTGGTCAATGGTCACTGTCGCTGGTCACTGGTCACTATTCGCTGGTCACTGGTCACTGGTCACTGTCGCTGGTCACTGGTCACTGCTCACTGGTCACTGGTCACTGGTCACTGGTCACAAGTCACTGGTCACTTGTCACTGGTCACTGGTCACTGGTGACTGGTCACTGGTCAATGGTCACTGTCGCTGGTCAATGGTCACTGTCGCTGGTCAATGGTCATAGTCGCTGGTCACTGGACACTGGTCACTGGCCAATGGTCACTGTCGCTGGTCACTGGTCACTGGTCACTGGTCACTGGTCAATGGTCACTGGTCACTGGTCACTGGTCAATGGTCACTATCGCTGGTCAATGGTCATAGTCGCTGGTCACTGGACACTGGTCACTGGCCAATGGTCACTGTCGCTCATCACTGGTCACTGGTCACTGGTCAATGGTCACTATCGCTGGTCAATGGTCACTGTCGCTGGTCACTGGTCATTGGTCACTTGTCACTGGTCACTGGTCACTGGTCACTGGTCAATGGTCACTGTCGCTGGTCACTGGTCACTGGTCACTGATCACTGGTCACTGGTCACTGGTCACTGGTCACTGATCACTGGTCACTGGTCACTGGTCACTGGTCACTGGTCACTGGTCACTGGTCAATGGTCACTATCGCTGGTCAATGGTCACTGTCGCTGGTCACTGGTCATTGGTCACTTGTCACTGGTCACTGGTCACTGGTCACTGGTCACTGGTCACAGGTCAATGGTCACTGGTCACTGGACACAGGTCACTGGTCACTGGTCAGTGGCCACTGGTCACTGGTCACTTGTCAATGGTCACTTTCGCTGGTCAATGGTCACTGTCGCTGGTAAATGGTCACTGTCGCTGGTCACTGGTCACTGGTCACTGGTCACTGGTCACTGGTCACAGGTCAATGGTCACTGGTCACTGGACACTGGTCACTGGGCACTGGTCACTTGTCACAGGTCACTGACCACTGGTCACTGGTCACTGGTCACTGGTCACTGGGAACTGGTCGATGGTCACTGTCGCTGGTCACTGGTCACTGGTCACTGATCACTGGTCACTGGTCACTGGTCACTGGTCACTGGTCAATGGTCACTATCGCTGGTCAATGGTCACTGTCACTGGTCACTGGTCACTGGTCACTGGTCACTGGTCACTGTCGCTGGTCACTGGTCACTGGTCACTGGTCACTGGTCAATGGTCACTTGTCCCTGGGCAGTGGTTACTGGTCACTGGTCAATGGTCACTATCGCTGGTCAATGGTCACTGTCGCTGGTCACTGGTCACTGGTCACTTGTCACTGGTCACTGATCACTGGTCACTTGTCACTGGTCAGTGGCCACTCGTCAATGGTCACTGGTCACTGGTCACTGGTCAATGGTCTCTGTCGCTGGTCACTGGTCACGATTCGCTGGTCCCTGGTCACTGGTCACTGGTCAATGGTCACTGTCGCTGATCACTGGTCACTGGTCACTGGCCACAAGTCACTGGTCACTTGTCACTGGTCAGTGGCCACTCGTCGCTGGTCACTTGTCACTGGTCACTGGTCACAGGTCAATGGTCACTGGTCACTGGACACTGGTCACTGGTCACTGGTCACTTGTCACTGGTCAATGGTCACTATCGCTGGTCAATGGTCACTGTCGCTGGTCACTGGTCATTGGTCACTTGTCACTGGTCACTGGTCACTGGTCAATGGTCACTGTCGCTGGTCACTGGTCACTGGTCACTGATCACTGGTCACTGGTCACTGGTCACTGGTCACTGGTCACTGGTCACTTTTCCCTGGGCAGTGGTCACTGGTCACTGGTCACTGGTCACTGGTCACTGGTCAATGGTCACTGTCGCTGGTCACTGGTCACTGGTCACTGATCACTGGTCACTGGTCACTGGTCACTGGTCACTGGTCACTGGTCACTGGTCACTGATCACTGGTCACTGGTCACTGGTCACTGGTCACTGGTCACTGGTCACTGGTCACTGGTCAATGGTCACTGTCGCTGGTCACTGGTCACTGGTCACTGATCACTGGTCACTGGTCACTGGTCACTGGTCACTGGTCACTGGTCACTGGTCACTGATCACTGGTCACTGGTCACTGGTCACTGGTCACTGGTCACTGGTCACTGGTCAATGGTCACTATCGCTGGTCAAAGGTCACTGTCGCTGGTCACTGGTCATTGGTCACTTGTCACTGGTCACTGGTCACTGGTCCCTGGTCAATGGTCACTGTCGCTGGTCACTGGTCACTGGTCACTGATCACTGGTCACTGGTCACTTGTCACTGGTCAATGGTCACTGTCGCTGGTCAATGGTCACTGTCGCTGGTCACTGGTCACTGGTCACTTGTCACTGGTCAGTGGCCACTGGTCGCTGGTCACTTGTCACTGGTCACTGGTCACTGGTCACTGGTCACAAGTCACTGGTCACTGGTCACTGGTCACTGGTCACTGGTCACTGGTCACTGGTCACTGGTCAATGTTCACTGTCGCTGGTAAATGGTCACTGCCGCTGGTCAATGGTCACTGTCGCTGGTCACTGGTCACTATTCGCTGGTCACTGGTCCCTGGTCACTGTCGCTGGTCACTGGTCACTGCTCACTGGTCACTGGTCACTGGTCACTGGTCACAAGTCACTGGTCACTTGTCACTGGTCACTGGTCACTGGTCACTGGTCAATGGTCACTGTCGCTGGTCAATGGTCACTGTCGCTGGTCACTGGTCACTGGTCACTGGTCGCTGGTCACTGGTCACTTGGCACTGGTCAGTGGCCACTGGTCGCTGGTCACTTGTCACTGGTCACTGGTCACTGGTCACTGGTCACAAGTCACTTGTCACTGGTCACTGGTCACTGGTCACTGGTCACTGGTCACTGGTCACTGGTCACTGGTCACTGGTCAATGGTCACTGTCGCTGGTCACTGGTCACTGGTCACTGGTCACTGGTCAATGGTCACTATCGCTGGTCAATGGTCACTGTCACTGGTCACTGGTCACTGGTCACTGGTCACTGGTCACTGGTCACTGGCCACTGGTCGCTGGTCACTTGTCACTGGTCACTGGTCACTGGTCACTGGTCACAAGTCACTGGTCACTGGTCACTGGTCACTGGTCAGTGGTCACTGGTCACTGGTCACTGGTCACTGGTCACTGGACACTGGTCACTGGTCACTGGTCAATGGTCACTGGTCACTGGTCAATGGTCACTGGCCACTGGTCACTGGTCACTGGTCAATGGTCACTTTCGCTGGCCAATGGTCACTGTCGCTGGTAAACGGTCACTGTCGCTGGTCACTGGTCACTGGTCACTGGTCACTTGTCACTGGTCACTGGTCAATGGTCACTGTCGCTGGTCACTGGTCACTAGTCACTGGTCAATGGTCACTGGTCACTGGTCACTGGTCAATGGTCACTATCGCTGGTCAATGGTCATTGTCGCTGGTCACTGGTCATTGGTCACTTGTCACTGGTCACTGGTCACTGGTCACTGGTCGTCACTGGTCACAGGTCAATGGTCACTGGTCACTGGTCACTGGTCAATGGTCACTATCGCTGGTCAATGGTAACTTGTCACTGGGCAGTGGTCAATGGTCACTGGTCACTGGTCATTGGTCACTGGTCACAGGTCAATGGTCACTGGTCACTGGACACAGGTCACTGGTCACTGGTCACTGGTTACTTGTCACTGGTCAGTGGCCACTGGTCACTGGTCACTTGTCAATGGTCACTTTCGCTAGTCAATGGTCACTGTCGCTAGTAAATGGTCACTGTCGCTGGTCACTGGTCACTGGTCACTGGTCACTGGTCACTGGTCACAGGTCAATGGTCACTGGTCACTGGACACTGGTCACTGGTCACTGGTCACTTGTCACAGGTCACTGACCACTGGTCACTGGTCACTGGTCACTGGTCACTGGGAACTGGTCAATGGTCACTGTCGCTGGTCACTGGTCACTGGTCACTGATCACTGGTCACTGGTCACTGGTCACTGGTCACTGGTCAATGGTCACTATCGCTGGTCAATGGTCACTGTCACTAGTCACTGGTCACTGGTCACTGGTCACTGGTCACTGGTCACTGGTCAATGGTCACTGTCGCTGGTCACTGGTCACTGGTCACTGGTCACTGGTCAATGGTCACTTGTCCCTGGGCAGTGGTTACTGGTCACTAGTCAATGGTCACTATCGCTGGTCAATGGTCACTGTCGCTGGTCACTGGTCACTGGTCACTGGTCACTGGTCACTGGTCACAGGTCAATGGTCACTGGTCACTGGACACTGGTCACTGGTCACTGGTCACTTGTCACAGGTCACTGACCACTGGTCACTGGTCACTGGTCACTGGGAACTGGTCAATGGTCACTGTCGCTGGTCACTGGTCACTGGTCACTGATCACTGGTCACTGGTCACTGGTCACTGGTCACTGGTCAATGGTCACTATCGCTGGTCAATGGTCACTGTCACTAGTCACTGGTCACTGGTCACTGGTCACTGGTCACTGGTCACTGGTCAATGGTCACTATCGCTGGTGAATGGTAACTTGTCACTGGGCAGTGGTCAATGGTCACTGGTCACTGGTCACTGGTCACTGGTCACAGGTCAATGGTCACTGGTCACTGGACACAGGTCACTGGTCACTGGTCACTGGTTACTTGTCACTGGTCAGTGGCCACTGGTCACTGGTCACTTGTCAATGGTCACTTTCGCTGGTCAATGGTCACTGTCGCTAGTAAATGGACACTGTCGCTGGTCACTGGTCGCTGGTCACTGGTCACTGGTCACTGGTCACTGGTCACTGGTCACTGGTCACTTTTCCCTGGGCAGTGGTCACTGGTCACTGGTCAATGGTCACTATCGCTGGTCAATGGTCACTGTCGCTGGTCACTGGTCACTGGTCACTGGTCAATGGTCACTGTCGCTGGTCACTGGTCACTGGTCTCTGGTCACTGGTCACTGGTCACTGGTCAATTGTCACTGTCGCTGGTCACTGGTCACTGGTCACTGGTCAGAAGTCACTGGTCACTGGTCACTGGTCACTGGTCACTGGTCACTGGTCACTGGTAACTGGTCACTGGTCACTGGTCACTGGTCACTGGTCACTGGTCAATGGTCACTGTCGCTGGTCACTGGTCACTGGTCACTGGTCACTGGTCACTGGTCACTGGTCAATGGTCACTGTCGCTGGTCAATGGTCACTGTCGCTGGTCACTGGTCACTGGTCACTGGTCACTGGTCACTTGTCACTGGTCAGTGGCCACTGGTCGCTGGTCACTTGTCACTGGTCACTGGTCACTGGTCACAAGTCACTGGTCACTGGTCACTGGTCACTGGTCACTGGTCACTGGTCACTGGTCACTGGTCACTGGTCACTGGTCAATGTTCACTGTCGCTGGTAAATGGTCACTGTCGCTGGTCAATGGTCACTGTCGCTGGTCACTGGTCACTATTCGCTGGTCACTGGTCACTGGTCACTGTCGCTGGTCACTGGTCACTGCTCACTGGTCACTGGTCACTGGTCACTGGTCACAAGTCACTGGTCACTTGTCACTGGTCACTGGTCACTGGTGACTGGTCACTGGTCAATGGTCACTGTCGCTGGTCAATGGTCACTGTCGCTGGTCACTGGTCACTGGTCACTGGTCATTGGTCACTGATCACTGGTCACTGGTCACTGGTCACTGGTCACTGGTCAATGGTCACTATCGCTGGTCAATGGTCACTGTCGCTGGTCACTGGTCATTGGTCACTTGTCACTGGTCACTGGTCACTGGTCAATGGTCACTGTCGCTGGTCACTGGTCACTGGACACTGATCACTGGTCACTGGTCACTGGTCACTGGTCACTGGTCGTCACTGGTCACAGGTCAATGGTCACTGGTCACTGGTCACTGGTCAATGGTCACTATCGCTGGTCAATGGTAACTTGTCACTGGGCAGTGGTCAATGGTCACTGGTCACTGGTCATTGGTCACTGGTCACAGGTCAATGGTCACTGGTCACTGGACACAGGTCACTGGTCACTGGTCACTGGTTACTTGTCACTGGTCAGTGGCCACTGGTCACTGGTCACTTGTCAATGGTCACTTTCGCTGGTCAATGGTCATTGTCGCTAGTAAATGGTCACTGTCGCTGGTCACTGGTCACTGGTCACTGGTCACTGGTCACTGGTCACAGGTCAATGGTCACTGGTCACTGGACACTGGTCACTGGTCACTGGTCACTTGTCACAGGTCACTGACCACTGGTCACTGGTCACTGGTCACTGGTCACTGGGAACTGGTCAATGGTCACTGTCGCTGGTCACTGGTCACTGGTCACTGATCACTGGTCACTGGTCACTGGTCACTGGTCAATGGTCACTATCGCTGGACAATGGTCACTGTCACTAGTCACTGGTCACTGGTCACTGGTCACTGGTCACTGGTCACTGGTCAATGGTCACTGTCGCTGGTCACTGGTCACTGGTCACTGGTCACTGGTCAATGGTCACTTGTCCCTGGGCAGTGGTTACTGGTCACTGGTCAATGGTCACTATCGCTGGTCAATGGTCACTGTCGCTGGTCACTGGTCACTGGTCACTGGTCACTGGTCACTGGTCACAGGTCAATGGTCACTGGTCACTGGACACTGGTCACTGGTCACTGGTCACTTGTCACAGGTCACTGACCACTGGTCACTGGTCACTGGTCACTGGTCACTGGGAACTGGTCAATGGTCACTGTCGCTGGTCACTGGTCACTGGTCACTGATCACTGGTCACTGGTCACTGGTCACTGGTCACTGGTCAATGGTCACTGTCGCTGGTCAATGGTCACTGTCACTAGTCACTGGTCACTGGTCACTGGTCACTGGTCACTGGTCACTGGTCAATGGTCACTATCGCTGGTCAATGGTAACTTGTCACTGGGCAGTGGTCAATGGTCACTGGTCACTGGTCACTGGTCACTGGTCACAGGTCAATGGTCACTGGTCACTGGACACAGGTCACTGGTCACTGGTCACTGGTTACTTGTCACTGGTCAGTGGCCACTGGTCACTGGTCACTTGTCAATGGTCACTTTCGCTGGTCAATGGTCACTGTCGCTAGTAAATGGTCACTGTCGCTGGTCACTGGTCGCTGGTCACTGGTCACTGGTCACTGGTCACTGGTCACTGGTCACTTTTCCCTGGGCAGTGGTCACTGGTCACTGGTCAATGGTCACTATCGCTGGTCAATGGTCACTGTCGCTGGTCACTGGTCACTGGTCACTGGTCAATGGTCACTGTCGCTGGTCACTGGTCACTGGTCTCTGGTCACTGGTCACTGGTCACTGGTCAATTGTCACTGTCGCTGGTCACTGGTCACTGGTCACTGGTCACTGGTCACTGGTCACTGGTCACAGGTCACTGGTCACTGGTCACTGGTCACTGGTCACTGGTCACTGGTCACTGGTCACTGGTCACTGGTCAATGGTCACTGTCGCTGGTCACTGGTCACTGGTCACTGGTCACTGGTCACTGGTCACTGGTCAATGGTCACTATCGCTGGTCAATGGTCACTGTCGCTGGTCACTGGTCATTGGTCACTTGTCACTGGTCACTGGTCACTGGTCACTGGTCACTGGTCACTGGTCACTGATCACTGGTCACTGGTCACTGGTCACTGGTCACTGGTCAATGGTCACTATCGCTGGTCAATGGTCACTGTCGCTGGTCACTGGACATTGGTCACTTGTCACTGGTCACTGGTCACTGGTCACTGGTCAATGGTCACTGTCGCTGGTCACTGGTCACTGGTCACTGATCACTGGTCACTGGTCACTTGTCACTGGTCAATGGTCACTGTCGCTGGTCAATGGTCACTGTCGCTGGTCACTGGACATTGGTCACTTGTCACTGGTCACTGGTCACTGGTCACTGGTCAATGGTCACTGTCGCTGGTCACTGGTCACTGGTCACTGATCACTGGTCACTGGTCACTTGTCACTGGTCAATGGTCACTGTCGCTGGTCAATGGTCACTGTCGCTGGTCACTGGTCACTGGTCACTGGTCACTGGTCACTTGTCACTGGTCAGTGGCCACTGGTCGCTGGTCACTTGTCACTGGTCACTGGTCACTGGTCACTGGTCACAAGTCACTGGTCACTGGTCACTGGTCACTGGTCACTGGTCACTGGTCACTGGTCACTGGTCACTGGTCAATGTTCACTGTCGCTGGTAAATGGTCACTGTCGCTGGTCAATGGTCACTGTCGCTGGTCACTGGTCACTATTCGCTGGTCACTGGTCACTGGTCACTGTCGCTGGTCACTGGTCACTGCTCACTGGTCACTGGTCACTGGTCACTGGTCACAAGTCACTGGTCACTTGTCACTGGTCACTGGTCACTGGTGACTGGTCACTGGTCAATGGTCACTGTCGCTGGTCAATGGTCACTGTCGCTGGTCACTGGTCACTGGTCACTGGTCATTGGTCACTGATCACTGGTCACTGGTCACTGGTCACTGGTCACTGGTCAATGGTCACTATCGCTGGTCAATGGTCACTGTCGCTGGTCACTGGTCACTGGTCACTGGTCAATGGTCACTTGTCCCTGGGCAGTGGTCACTGGTCACTGGTCAATGGTCACTATCGCTGGTCAATTGTCACTGTCGCTGGTCACTGGTCACTGGTCACTTGTCACTGGTCACTGGTCACTGGTCACTTGTCACTGGTCAGTAGCCACTCGTCAATGGTCACTGGTCACTGGTCACTGGTCAATGGTCTCTGTCGCTGGTCACTGGTCACGATTCGCTGGTCCCTGGTCACTGGTCACTGGTCAATGGTCACTGTCGCTCATCACTGGTCACTGGTCACTGGTCACAAAGCACTGGTCACAAAGCACTGGTCACTTGTCACTGGTCAGTGGCCACTGGTCGCTGGTCACTTGTCACTGGTCACTGGTCACTGGTCACTAGTCACAATTCACTGGTCACTGGTCACTTGTCACTGGCCACTGGTCGCTGGTCACTTGTCACTGGTCACTGGTCACTGGTGACTAGTCACAATTCACTGGTCACTGGTCATTTGTCACTGGTCACTGGTCACTGGTCACTGGTCACTGGTCACAGGTCAATGGTCACTGTCGCTGGTCACTGGTCACTGGTCACTGATCACTGGTCACTGGTCGCTGGTCACTTGTCACAGGTCACTGGTCACTGGTCACTGGTCACAAGTCACTGGTCACTGGTCACTGGTCACTGGTCACTGGTCACTGGTCACTGGTCAATGGTCACTGTCGCTGATCACTGGTCACTGGACACTGGTCACTGGTCACTGGTCACAAGTCACTGGTCACTTGTCACTGGTCAGTGGCCACTCGTCGCTGGTCACTTGTCACTGGTCACTGGTCACAGGTCAATGGTCACTGGTCACTGGACACTGGTCACTGGTCACTGGTCACTTGTCACTGGTCAATGGTCACTATCGCTGGTCAATGGTCACTGTCGCTGGTCACTGGTCATTGGTCACTTGTCACTGGTCACTGGTCACTGGTCAATGGTCACTGTCGCTGGTCACTGGTCACTGGTCACTGATCACTGGTCACTGGTCACTGGTCACTGGTCACTGGTCACTGGTCACTGGTCACTGGTCACTTTTCTCTGGGCAGTGGTCACTGGTCACTGGTCACTGGTCACTGGTCACTGGTCACTGGTCAATGGTCACTGTCGCTGGTCACTGGTCACTGGTCACTGATCACTGGTCACTGGTCACTGGTCACTGGTCACTGGTCACTGGTCAATGGTCACTATCGCTGGTCAATGGTCACTGTCGCTGGTCACTGGTCATTGGTCACTTGTCACTGGTCACTGGTCACTGGTCACTGGTCACTGGTCACTGGTCACTGGTCACTGGTCACTGGTCACTGATCACTGGTCACTGGTCACTGGTCACTGGTCACTGGTCACTGGTCAATGGTCACTGTCGCTGGTCAATGGTCACTGTCGCTGGTCACTGGTCACTGGTCACAGATCACTGGTCAGTGGTCAATGGTCACTGGTCACTGGACACAGTTCACTGGTCACTGGTCACTGGTTACTGGTCACTGGTCACTGGTCAATGGTCACTGGCCACTGGTCACTGGTCACTTGTCAATGGTCACTTTCGCTGGTCAATGGTCACTGTCGCTGGTAAATGGTCACTGTCGCTGGTCACTGGCCACTGGTCACTGGTGACTGGTCACTGGTCACAGGTCAATGGTCACTGGTCACTGGACACTGGTCACTGGTCACTGGTCACTTGTCACAGGTCACTGACCACTGGTCACTGGTCCCTGGTCACTGGTCACTGGGAACTGGTCAATGGTCACTGTCGCTGGTCACTGGTCACTGGTCACTGATCACTGGTCACTGGTCACTGGTCACTGGTCACTGGTCACTGGTCACTGGTCACTGGTCAATGGTCACTATCGCTGGTCAATGGTCACTGTCACTGGTCACTGGTCACTGGTCACTGGTCACTGGTCACTGGTCACTGGTCACTGGTCACTGGTCACTGGTCAATGGTCACTGGTCACTGGACACAGGTCACTGGTCACTGTCGCTGGTCACTGGTCACTGGTCACTGATCACTGGTCACTGGTCACTGGTCACTGGTCACTGGTCACTGGTCAATGGTCACTATCGCTGGTCAATGGTCACTGTCGCTGGTCACTGGTCATTGGTCACTTGTCACTGGTCACTGGTCACTGGTCACTGGTCACTGGTCACTGGTCACTGGTCACTGGTCACTGGTCACTGGTCACTGATCACTGGTCACTGGTCACTGGTCACTGGTCACTGGTCACTGGTCAATGGTCACTGTCGCTGGTCAATGGTCACTGTCGCTGGTCACTGGTCACTGGTCACAGATCACTGGTCAGTGGTCAATGGTCACTGGTCACTGGACACAGTTCACTGGTCACTGGTCACTGGTTACTGGTCACTGGTCACTGGTCAATGGTCACTGGCCACTGGTCACTGGTCACTTGTCAATGGTCACTTTCGCTGGTCAATGGTCACTGTCGCTGGTAAATGGTCACTGTCGCTGGTCACTGGTCACTGGTCACTGGTGACTGGTCACTGGTCACAGGTCAATGGTCACTGGTCACTGGACACTGGTCACTGGTCACTGGTCACTTGTCACAGGTCACTGACCACTGGTCACTGGTCACTGGTCACTGGTCACTGGGAACTGGTCAATGGTCACTGTCACTGGTCACTGGTCACAGGTCAATGGTCACTGGTCACTGGACACTGGTCACTGGTCACTGGTCACTTGTCACTGGTCAATGGTCACTATCGCTGGTCAATGGTCACTGTCGCTGGTCACTGGTCATTGGTCACTTGTCACTGGTCACTGGTCACTGGTCAATGGTCACTGTCGCTGGTCACTGGTCACTGGTCACTGATCACTGGTCACTGGTCACTGGTCACTGGTCACTGGTCACTGGTCACTGGTCACTGGTCACTTTTCTCTGGGCAGTGGTCACTGGTCACTGGTCACTGGTCACTGGTCACTGGTCACTGGTCAATGGTCACTGTCGCTGGTCACTGGTCACTGGTCACTGATCACTGGTCACTGGTCACTGGTCACTGGTCACTGGTCACTGGTCAATGGTCACTATCGCTGGTCAATGGTCACTGTCGCTGGTCACTGGTCATTGGTCACTTGTCACTGGTCACTGGTCACTGGTCACTGGTCACTGGTCACTGGTCACTGGTCACTGGTCACTGGTCACTGGTCACTGATCACTGGTCACTGGTCACTGGTCACTGGTCACTGGTCACTGGTCAATGGTCACTGTCGCTGGTCAATGGTCACTGTCGCTGGTCACTGGTCACTGGTCACAGATCACTGGTCAGTGGTCAATGGTCACTGGTCACTGGACACAGTTCACTGGTCACTGGTCACTGGTTACTGGTCACTGGTCACTGGTCAATGGTCACTGGCCACTGGTCACTGGTCACTTGTCAATGGTCACTTTCGCTGGTCAATGGTCACTGTCGCTGGTAAATGGTCACTGTCGCTGGTCACTGGTCACTGGTCACTGGTGACTGGTCACTGGTCACAGGTCAATGGTCACTGGTCACTGGACACTGGTCACTGGTCACTGGTCACTTGTCACAGGTCACTGACCACTGGTCACTGGTCACTGGTCACTGGTCACTGGGAACTGGTCAATGGTCACTGTCGCTGGTCACTGGTCACTGGTCACTGATCACTGGTCACTGGTCACTGGTCACTGGTCACTGGTCACTGGTCACTGGTCAATGGTCACTATCGCTGGTCAATGGTCACTGTCACTGGTCACTGGTCACTGGTCACTGGTCACTGGTCACTGGTCACTGGTCACTGGTCACTGGTCACTGGTCACTGGTCACTGGTCAATGGTCACTGTCGCTGGTCACTGGTCACTGGTCACTGGTCAATGGTCACTTGTCCCTGGGCAGTGGTCACTGGTCACTGGTCAATGGTCACTATCGCTGGTCAATTGTCACTGTCGCTGGTCACTGGTCACTGGTCACTTGTCACTGGTCACTGGTCACTGGTCACTTGTCACTGGTCAGTAGCCACTCGTCAATGGTCACTGGTCACTGGTCACTGGTCAATGGTCTCTGTCGCTGGTCACTGGTCACGATTCGCTGGTCCCTGGTCACTGGTCACTGGTCAATGGTCACTGTCGCTCATCACTGGTCACTGGTCACTGGTCAATGGTCACTATCGCTGGTCAATGGTCACTGTCGCTGGTCACTGGTCATTGGTCACTTGTCACTGGTCACTGGTCACTGGTCACTGGTCAATGGTCACTGTCGCTGGTCACTGGTCACTGGTCACTGATCACTGGTCACTGGTCACTGGTCACTGGTCACTGATCACTGGTCACTGGTCACTGGTCACTGGTCACTGGTCACTGGTCACTGGTCAATGGTCACTATCGCTGGTCAATGGTCACTGTCGCTGGTCACTGGTCATTGGTCACTTGTCACTGGTCACTGGTCACTGGTCACTGGTCACTGGTCACAGGTCAATTGTCACTGGTCACTGGACACAGGTCACTGGTCACTGGTCACTGGTCACTGGTCACTGGTCACTGGTCACTGGTCACTGGTCAATGCTCACTGGCCACTGGTCACTGGTCACTGGTCAATGGTCACTTTCGCTGGTCAATGGTCACTGTCGCTGGTAAACGGTCACTGTCGCTGGTCACTGGTCACTGGTCACTGGTCACTTGTCACTGGTCACTGGTCAATGGTCACTGTCGCTGGTCACTGGTCACTAGTCACTGGTCACTGGTCACTGGTCGCTGGTCACAGGTTACTTGTCACTGGTCAATGGCCACTGGTCACTGGTCACTTGTCAATGGTCACTTTCGCTGGTCAATGGTCACTGTCGCTGGTAAATGGTCACTGTCGCTGGTCACTGGTCACTGGTCACTGGTCACTGGTCACTGGTCACAGGTCAATGGTCACTGGTCACTGGACACTGGTCACTGGTCACTGGTCACTTGTCACAGGTCACTGACCACTGGTCACTGGTCACTGGTCACTGGTCACTGGGAACTGGTCGATGGTCACTGTCGCTGGTCACTGGTCACTGGTCACTGATCACTGGTCACTGGTCACTGGTCACTGGTCACTGGTCAATGGTCACTATCGCTGGTCAATCGTCACTGTCACTGGTCACTGGTCACTGGTCACTGGTCACTGGTCACTGGTCACTGGTCAATGGTCACTGTCGCTGGTCACTGGTCACTGGTCACTGGTCACTGGTCAATGGTCACTTGTCCCTGGGCAGTGGTTACTGGTCACTGGTCAATGGTCACTATCGCTGGTCAATGGTCACTGTCGCTGGTCACTGGTCACTGATCACTGGTCACTTGTCACTGGTCAGTGGCCACTCGTCAATGGTCACTGGTCACTGGTCACTGGTCAATGGTCTCTGTCGCTGGTCACTGGTCACGATTCGCTGGTCCCTGGTCACTGGTCACTGGTCAATGGTCACTGTCGCTGATCACTGGTCACTGGTCACTGGCCACAAGTCACTGGTCACTTGTCACTGGTCAGTGGCCACTCGTCGCTGGTCACTTGTCACTGGTCACTGGTCACAGGTCAATGGTCACTGGTCACTGGACACTGGTCACTGGTCACTGGTCACTTGTCACTGGTCAATGGTCACTATCGCTGGTCAATGGTCACTGTCGCTGGTCACTGGTCATTGGTCACTTGTCACTGGTCACTGGGAACTGGTCAATGGTCACTGTCGCTGGTCACTGGTCACTGGTCACTGATCACTGGTCACTGGTCACTGGTCACTGGTCACTGGTCACTGGTCACTGGTCACTGGTCAATGGTCACTATCGCTGGTCAATGGTCACTGTCACTGGTCACTGGTCACTGGTCACTGGTCACTGGTCACTGGTCACTGGTCACTGGGCACTGGTCACTGGTCAATGGTCACTGTCGCTGGTCACTGGTCACTGGTCACTGGTCACTGGTCAATGGTCACTTGTCCCTGGGCAGTGGTCACTGGTCACTGGTCAATGGTCACTATCGCTGGTCAATTGTCACTGTCGCTGGTCACTGGTCACTGGTCACTTGTCACTGGTCACTGGTCACTGGTCACTTGTCACTGGTCAGTAGCCACTCGTCAATGGTCACTGGTCACTGGTCACTGGTCAATGGTCTCTGTCGCTGGTCACTGGTCACGATTCGCTGGTCCCTGGTCACTGGTCACTGGTCAATGGTCACTGTCGCTCATCACTGGTCACTGGTCACTGGTCAATGGTCACTATCGCTGGTCAATGGTCACTGTCGCTGGTCACTGGTCATTGGTCACTTGTCACTGGTCACTGGTCACTGGTCACTGGTCAATGGTCACTGTCGCTGGTCACTGGTCACTGGTCACTGATCACTGGTCACTGGTCACTGGTCACTGGTCACTGGTCACTGATCACTGGTCACTGGTCACTGGTCACTGGTCACTGGTCACTGGTCAATGGTCACTATCGCTGGTCAATGGTCACTGTCGCTGGTCACTGGTCATTGGTCACTTGTCACTGGTCACTGGTCACTGGTCACAGGTCAATGGTCACTGGTCACTGGACACAGGTCACTGGTCACTGGTCAGTGGCCACTGGTCACTGGTCACTTGTCAATGGTCACTTTCGCTGGTCAATGGTCACTGTCGCTGGTAAATGGTCACTGTCGCTGGTCACTGGTCACTGGTCACTGGTCACTGGTCACTGGTCACAGGTCAATGGTCACTGGTCACTGGACACTGGTCACTGGGCACTGGTCACTTGTCACAGGTCACTGACCACTGGTCACTGGTCACTGGTCACTGGGAACTGGTCGATGGTCACTGTCGCTGGTCACTGGTCACTGGTCACTGATCACTGGTCACTGGTCACTGGTCACTGGTCACTGGTCAATGGTCACTATCGCTGGTCAATGGTCACTGTCACTGGTCACTGGTCACTGGTCACTGGTCACTGGTCACTGGTCACTGGTCAATGGTCACTATCGCTGGTCAATGGTCACTGTCGCTGGTCACTGGTCATTGGTCACTTGTCACTGGTCACTGGTCACTGGTCACTGGTCACTGGTCACAGGTCAATGGTCACTGGTCACTGGACACAGGTCACTGGTCACTGGTCACTGGTCACTGGTCACTGGTCACTGGTCACTGGTCAATGGTCACTGGCCACTGGTCACTGGTCACTGGTCAATGGTCACTTTCGCTGTTCAATGGTCACTGTCGCTGGTAAACGGTCACTGTCGCTGGTCACTGGTCACTGGTCAATGGTCACTGGCCACTGGTCACTGGTCACTGGTCAATGGTCACTTTCGCTGGTCAATGGTCACTGTCGCTGGTAAACGGTCACTGTCGCTGGTCACTGGTCACTGGTCACTGGTCAATGGTCACTGTCGCTGGTCACTGGTCACTGGTCACTGGTCACTGGTCAATGGTCACTTGTCCCTGGGCAGTGGTTACTGGTCACTGGTCAATGGTCACTCTCGCTGGTCAATGGTCACTGTCGCTGGTCACTGGTCACTGGTCACTTGTCACTGGTCACTGATCACTGGTCACTTGTCACTGGTCAGTGGCCACTCGTCAATGGTCACTGGTCACTGGTCACTGGTCAATGGTCTCTGTCGCTGGTCACTGGTCACGATTCGCTGGTCCCTGGTCACTGGTCACTGGTCAATGGTCACTGTCGCTGATCACTGGTCACTGGTCACTGGCCACAAGTCACTGGTCACTTGTCACTGGTCAGTGGCCACTCGTCGCTGGTCACTTGTCACTGGTCACTGGTCACAGGTCAATGGTCACTGGTCACTGGACACTGGTCACTGGTCACTGGTCACTTGTCACTGGTCAATGGTCACTATCGCTGGTCAATGGTCACTGTCGCTGGTCACTGGTCATTGGTCACTTGTCACTGGTCACTGGGAACTGGTCAATGGTCACTGTCGCTGGTCACTGGTCACTGGTCACTGATCACTGGTCACTGGTCACTGGTCACTGGTCACTGGTCACTGGTCACTGGTCAATGGTCACTATCGCTGGTCAATGGTCACTGTCACTGGTCACTGGTCACTGGTCACTGGTCACTGGTCACTGGTCACTGGGCACTGGTCACTGGTCAATGGTCACTGTCGCTGGTCACTGGTCACTGGTCACTGGTCACTGGTCAATGGTCACTTGTCCCTGGGCAGTGGTCACTGGTCACTGGTCAATGGTCACTATCGCTGGTCAATTGTCACTGTCGCTGGTCACTGGTCACTGGTCACTTGTCACTGGTCACTGGTCACTGGTCACTTGTCACTGGTCAGTAGCCACTCGTCAATGGTCACTGGTCACTGGTCACTGGTCAATGGTCTCTGTCGCTGGTCACTGGTCACGATTCGCTGGTCCCTGGTCACTGGTCACTGGTCAATGGTCACTGTCGCTGATCACTGGTCACTGGTCACTGGCCACAAGTCACTGGTCACTTGTCACTGGTCAGTGGCCACTCGTCGCTGGTCACTTGTCACTGGTCACTGGTCACAGGTCAATGGTCACTGGTCACTGGACACTGGTCACTGGTCACTGGTCACTTGTCACTGGTCAATGGTCACTATCGCTGGTCAATGGTCACTGTCGCTGGTCACTGGTCATTGGTCACTTGTCACTGGTCACTGGGAACTGGTCAATGGTCACTGTCGCTGGTCACTGGTCACTGGTCACTGATCACTGGTCACTGGTCACTGGTCACTGGTCACTGGTCACTGGTCACTGGTCAATGGTCACTATCGCTGGTCAATGGTCACTGTCACTGGTCACTGGTCACTGGTCACTGGTCACTGGTCACTGGTCACTGGGCACTGGTCACTGGTCAATGGTCACTGTCGCTGGTCACTGGTCACTGGTCACTGGTCACTGGTCAATGGTCACTTGTCCCTGGGCAGTGGTCACTGGTCACTGGTCAATGGTCACTATCGCTGGTCAATTGTCACTGTCGCTGGTCACTGGTCACTGGTCACTTGTCACTGGTCACTGGTCACTGGTCACTTGTCACTGGTCAGTAGCCACTCGTCAATGGTCACTGGTCACTGGTCACTGGTCAATGGTCTCTGTCGCTGGTCACTGGTCACGATTCGCTGGTCCCTGGTCACTGGTCACTGGTCAATGGTCACTGTCGCTCATCACTGGTCACTGGTCACTGGTCAATGGTCACTATCGCTGGTCAATGGTCACTGTCGCTGGTCACTGGTCATTGGTCACTTGTCACTGGTCACTGGTCACTGGTCACTGGTCAATGGTCACTGTCGCTGGTCACTGGTCACTGGTCACTGATCACTGGTCACTGGTCACTGGTCACTGGTCACTGATCACTGGTCACTGGTCACTGGTCACTGGTCACTGGTCACTGGTCACTGGTCAATGGTCACTATCGCTGGTCAATGGTCACTGTCGCTGGTCACTGGTCATTGGTCACTTGTCACTGGTCACTGGTCACTGGTCACTGGTCACTGGTCACAGGTCAATGGTCACTGGTCACTGGACACAGGTCACTGGTCACTGGTCACTGGTCACTGGTCACTGGTCACTGGTCACTGGTCACTGGTCAATGGTCACTGGCCACTGGTCACTGGTCACTGGTCAATGGTCACTTTCGCTGGTCAATGGTCACTGTCGCTGGTAAACGGTCACTGTCGCTGGTCACTGGTCACTGGTCACTGGTCACTTGTCACTGGTCACTGGTCAATGGTCACTGTCGCTAGTCACTGGTCACTAGTCACTGGTCACTGGTCACTGGTCGCTGGTCACAGGTTACTTGTCACTGGTCAATGGCCACTGGTCACTGGTCACTTGTCAATGGTCACTTTCGCTGGTCAATGGTCACTGTCGCTGGTAAATGGTCACTGTCGCTGGTCACTGGTCACTGGTCACTGGTCACTGGTCACTGGTCACAGGTCAATGGTCACTGGTCACTGGACACTGGTCACTGGTCACTGGTCACTTGTCACAGGTCACTGACCACTGGTCACTGGTCACTGGTCACTGGTCACTGGGAACTGGTCGATGGTCACTGTCGCTGGTCACTGGTCACTGGTCACTGATCACTGGTCACTGGTCACTGGTCACTGGTCACTGGTCAATGGTCACTATCGCTGGTCAATCGTCACTGTCACTGGTCACTGGTCACTGGTCACTGGTCACTGGTCACTGGTCACTGGTCAATGGTCACTGTCGCTGGTCACTGGTCACTGGTCACTGGTCACTGGTCAATGGTCACTTGTCCCTGGGCAGTGGTTACTGGTCACTGGTCAATGGTCACTATCGCTGGTCAATGGTCACTGTCGCTGGTCACTGGTCACTGATCACTGGTCACTTGTCACTGGTCAGTGGCCACTCGTCAATGGTCACTGGTCACTGGTCACTGGTCAATGGTCTCTGTCGCTGGTCACTGGTCACGATTCGCTGGTCCCTGGTCACTGGTCACTGGTCAATGGTCACTGTCGCTGATCACTGGTCACTGGTCACTGGCCACAAGTCACTGGTCACTTGTCACTGGTCAGTGGCCACTCGTCGCTGGTCACTTGTCACTGGTCACTGGTCACAGGTCAATGGTCACTGGTCACTGGACACTGGTCACTGGTCACTGGTCACTTGTCACTGGTCAATGGTCACTATCGCTGGTCAATGGTCACTGTCGCTGGTCACTGGTCATTGGTCACTTGTCACTGGTCACTGGGAACTGGTCAATGGTCACTGTCGCTGGTCACTGGTCACTGGTCACTGATCACTGGTCACTGGTCACTGGTCACTGGTCACTGGTCACTGGTCACTGGTCAATGGTCACTATCGCTGGTCAATGGTCACTGTCACTGGTCACTGGTCACTGGTCACTGGTCACTGGTCACTGGTCACTGGTCACTGGGCACTGGTCACTGGTCAATGGTCACTGTCGCTGGTCACTGGTCACTGGTCACTGGTCACTGGTCAATGGTCACTTGTCCCTGGGCAGTGGTCACTGGTCACTGGTCAATGGTCACTATCGCTGGTCAATTGTCACTGTCGCTGGTCACTGGTCACTGGTCACTTGTCACTGGTCACTGGTCACTGGTCACTTGTCACTGGTCAGTAGCCACTCGTCAATGGTCACTGGTCACTGGTCACTGGTCAATGGTCTCTGTCGCTGGTCACTGGTCACGATTCGCTGGTCCCTGGTCACTGGTCACTGGTCAATGGTCACTGTCGCTCATCACTGGTCACTGGTCACTGGTCAATGGTCACTATCGCTGGTCAATGGTCACTGTCGCTGGTCACTGGTCATTGGTCACTTGTCACTGGTCACTGGTCACTGGTCACTGGTCAATGGTCACTGTCGCTGGTCACTGGTCACTGGTCACTGATCACTGGTCACTGGTCACTGGTCACTGGTCACTGATCACTGGTCACTGGTCACTGGTCACTGGTCACTGGTCACTGGTCACTGGTCAATGGTCACTATCGCTGCTCAATGGTCACTGTCGCTGGTCACTGGTCATTGGTCACTTGTCACTGGTCACTGGTCACTGGTCACTGGTCACTGGTCACAGGTCAATGGTCACTGGTCACTGGACACAGGTCACTGGTCACTGGTCAGTGGCCACTGGTCACTGGTCACTTGTCAATGGTCACTTTCGCTGGTCAATGGTCACTGTCGCTGGTAAATGGTCACTGTCGCTGGTCACTGGTCACTGGTCACTGGTCACTGGTCACTGGTCACAGGTCAATGGTCACTGGTCACTGGACACTGGTCACTGGGCACTGGTCACTTGTCACAGGTCACTGACCACTGGTCACTGGTCACTGGTCACTGGTCACTGGGAACTGGTCGATGGTCACTGTCGCTGGTCACTGGTCACTGGTCACTGATCACTGGTCACTGGTCACTGGTCACTGGTCACTGGTCAATGGTCACTATCGCTGGTCAATGGTCACTGTCACTGGTCACTGGTCACTGGTCACTGGTCACTGGTCACTGGTCACTGGTCAATGGTCACTATCGCTGGTCAATGGTCACTGTCGCTGGTCACTGGTCATTGGTCACTTGTCACTGGTCACTGGTCACTGGTCACTGGTCACTGGTCACAGGTCAATGGTCACTGGTCACTGGACACAGGTCACTGGTCACTGGTCACTGGTCACTGGTCACTGGTCACTGGTCACTGGTCAATGGTCACTGGCCACTGGTCACTGGTCACTGGTCAATGGTCACTTTCGCTGTTCAATGGTCACTGTCGCTGGTAAACGGTCACTGTCGCTGGTCACTGGTCACTGGTCAATGGTCACTGGCCACTGGTCACTGGTCACTGGTCAATGGTCACTTTCGCTGGTCAATGGTCACTGTCGCTGGTAAACGGTCACTGTCGCTGGTCACTGGTCACTGGTCAATGGTCACTGTCGCTGGTCACTGGTCACTGGTCACTGGTCACTGGTCAATGGTCACTTGTCCCTGGGCAGTGGTTACTGGTCACTGGTCAATGGTCACTCTCGCTGGTCAATGGTCACTGTCGCTGGTCACTGGTCACTGGTCACTTGTCACTGGTCACTGATCACTGGTCACTTGTCACTGGTCAGTGGCCACTCGTCAATGGTCACTGGTCACTGGTCACTGGTCAATGGTCTCTGTCGCTGGTCACTGGTCACGATTCGCTGGTCCCTGGTCACTGGTCACTGGTCAATGGTCACTGTCGCTGATCACTGGTCACTGGTCACTGGCCACAAGTCACTGGTCACTTGTCACTGGTCAGTGGCCACTCGTCGCTGGTCACTTGTCACTGGTCACTGGTCACAGGTCAATGGTCACTGGTCACTGGACACTGGTCACTGGTCACTGGTCACTTGTCACTGGTCAATGGTCACTATCGCTGGTCAATGGTCACTGTCGCTGGTCACTGGTCATTGGTCACTTGTCACTGGTCACTGGGAACTGGTCAATGGTCACTGTCGCTGGTCACTGGTCACTGGTCACTGATCACTGGTCACTGGTCACTGGTCACTGGTCACTGGTCACTGGTCACTGGTCAATGGTCACTATCGCTGGTCAATGGTCACTGTCACTGGTCACTGGTCACTGGTCACTGGTCACTGGTCACTGGTCACTGGGCACTGGTCACTGGTCAATGGTCACTGTCGCTGGTCACTGGTCACTGGTCACTGGTCACTGGTCAATGGTCACTTGTCCCTGGGCAGTGGTCACTGGTCACTGGTCAATGGTCACTATCGCTGGTCAATTGTCACTGTCGCTGGTCACTGGTCACTGGTCACTTGTCACTGGTCACTGGTCACTGGTCACTTGTCACTGGTCAGTAGCCACTCGTCAATGGTCACTGGTCACTGGTCACTGGTCAATGGTCTCTGTCGCTGGTCACTGGTCACGATTCGCTGGTCCCTGGTCACTGGTCACTGGTCAATGGTCACTGTCGCTGATCACTGGTCACTGGTCACTGGCCACAAGTCACTGGTCACTTGTCACTGGTCAGTGGCCACTCGTCGCTGGTCACTTGTCACTGGTCACTGGTCACAGGTCAATGGTCACTGGTCACTGGACACTGGTCACTGGTCACTGGTCACTTGTCACTGGTCAATGGTCACTATCGCTGGTCAATGGTCACTGTCGCTGGTCACTGGTCATTGGTCACTTGTCACTGGTCACTGGGAACTGGTCAATGGTCACTGTCGCTGGTCACTGGTCACTGGTCACTGATCACTGGTCACTGGTCACTGGTCACTGGTCACTGGTCACTGGTCACTGGTCAATGGTCACTATCGCTGGTCAATGGTCACTGTCACTGGTCACTGGTCACTGGTCACTGGTCACTGGTCACTGGTCACTGGGCACTGGTCACTGGTCAATGGTCACTGTCGCTGGTCACTGGTCACTGGTCACTGGTCACTGGTCAATGGTCACTTGTCCCTGGGCAGTGGTCACTGGTCACTGGTCAATGGTCACTATCGCTGGTCAATTGTCACTGTCGCTGGTCACTGGTCACTGGTCACTTGTCACTGGTCACTGGTCACTGGTCACTTGTCACTGGTCAGTAGCCACTCGTCAATGGTCACTGGTCACTGGTCACTGGTCAATGGTCTCTGTCGCTGGTCACTGGTCACGATTCGCTGGTCCCTGGTCACTGGTCACTGGTCAATGGTCACTGTCGCTCATCACTGGTCACTGGTCACTGGTCAATGGTCACTATCGCTGGTCAATGGTCACTGTCGCTGGTCACTGGTCATTGGTCACTTGTCACTGGTCACTGGTCACTGGTCACTGGTCAATGGTCACTGTCGCTGGTCACTGGTCACTGGTCACTGATCACTGGTCACTGGTCACTGGTCACTGGTCACTGATCACTGGTCACTGGTCACTGGTCACTGGTCACTGGTCACTGGTCACTGGTCAATGGTCACTATCGCTGGTCAATGGTCACTGTCGCTGGTCACTGGTCATTGGTCACTTGTCACTGGTCACTGGTCACTGGTCACTGGTCACTGGTCACAGGTCAATGGTCACTGGTCACTGGACACAGGTCACTGGTCACTGGTCAGTGGCCACTGGTCACTGGTCACTTGTCAATGGTCACTTTCGCTGGTCAATGGTCACTGTCGCTGGTAAATGGTCACTGTCGCTGGTCACTGGTCACTGGTCACTGGTCACTGGTCACTGGTCACAGGTCAATGGTCACTGGTCACTGGACACTGGTCACTGGGCACTGGTCACTTGTCACAGGTCACTGACCACTGGTCACTGGTCACTGGTCACTGGTCACTGGGAACTGGTCGATGGTCACTGTCGCTGGTCACTGGTCACTGGTCACTGATCACTGGTCACTGGTCACTGGTCACTGGTCACTGGTCAATGGTCACTATCGCTGGTCAATGGTCACTGTCACTGGTCACTGGTCACTGGTCACTGGTCACTGGTCACTGTCGCTGGTCACTGGTCACTGGTCAATGGTCACTTGTCCCTGGGCAGTGGTTACTGGTCACTGGTCAATGGTCACTATCGCTGGTCAATGGTCACTGTCGCTGGTCACTGGTCACTGGTCACTTGTCACTGGTCACTGATCACTGGTCACTTGTCACTGGTCAGTGGCCACTCGTCAATGGTCACTGGTCACTGGTCACTGGTCAATGGTCTCTGTCGCTGGTCACTGGTCACGATTCGCTGGTCCCTGGTCACTGGCCACTGGTCAATGGTCACTGTCGGTGATCACTGGTCACTGGTCACTGGCCACAAGTCACTGGTCACTTGTCACTGGTCAGTGGCCACTCGTCGCTGGTCACTTGTCACTGGTCACTGGTCACAGGTCAATGGTCACTGGTCACTGGACACTGGTCACTGGTCACTGGTCACTTGTCACTGGTCAATGGTCACTATCGCTGGTCAATGGTCACTGTCGCTGGTCACTGGTCATTGGTCACTTGTCACTGGTCACTGGTCACTGGTCAATGGTCACTGTCGCTGGTCACTGGTCACTGGTCACTGATCACTGGTCACTGGTCACTGGTCACTGGTCACTGGTCACTGGTCACTTTTCCCTGGGCAGTGGTCACTGGTCACTGGTCACTGGTCACTGGTCACTGGTCAATGGTCACTGTCGCTGGTCACTGGTCACTGGTCACTGATCACTGGTCACTGGTCACTGGTCACTGGTCACTGGTCACTGGTCACTGGTCACTGATCACTGGTCACTGGTCACTGGTCACTGGTCACTGGTCACTGGTCAATGGTCACTATCGCTGGTCAAAGGTCACTGTCGCTGGTCACTGGTCATTGGTCACTTGTCACTGGTCACTGGTCACTGGTCCCTGGTCAATGGTCACTGTCGCTGGTCACTGGTCACTGGTCACTGATCACTGGTCACTGGTCACTTGTCACTGGTCAATGGTCACTGTCGCTGGTCAATGGTCACTGTCGCTGGTCACTGGTCACTGGTCACTTGTCACTGGTCAGTGGCCACTGGTCGCTGGTCACTTGTCACTGGTCACTGGTCACTGGTCACTGGTCACAAGTCACTGGTCACTGGTCACTGGTCACTGGTCACTGATCACTGGTCACTGGTCACTGGTCACTGGTCACTGGTCACTGGTCACTGGTCAATGGTCACTATCGCTGGTCAATGGTCACTGTCACTGGTCACTGGTCACTGGTCACTGGTCACTGGTCACTGGTCACTGGTCACTGGGCACTGGTCACTGGTCAATGGTCACTGTCGCTGGTCACTGGTCACTGGTCACTGGTCACTGGTCAATGGTCACTTGTCCCTGGGCAGTGGTCACTGGTCACTGGTCAATGGTCACTATCGCTGGTCAATTGTCACTGTCGCTGGTCACTGGTCACTGGTCACTTGTCACTGGTCACTGGTCACTGGTCACTTGTCACTGGTCAGTAGCCACTCGTCAATGGTCACTGGTCACTGGTCACTGGTCAATGGTCTCTGTCGCTGGTCACTGGTCACGATTCGCTGGTCCCTGGTCACTGGTCACTGGTCAATGGTCACTGTCGCTCATCACTGGTCACTGGTCACTGGTCAATGGTCACTATCGCTGGTCAATGGTCACTGTCGCTGGTCACTGGTCATTGGTCACTTGTCACTGGTCACTGGTCACTGGTCACTGGTCAATGGTCACTGTCGCTGGTCACTGGTCACTGGTCACTGATCACTGGTCACTGGTCACTGGTCACTGGTCACTGATCACTGGTCACTGGTCACTGGTCACTGGTCACTGGTCACTGGTCACTGGTCAATGGTCACTATCGCTGCTCAATGGTCACTGTCGCTGGTCACTGGTCATTGGTCACTTGTCACTGGTCACTGGTCACTGGTCACTGGTCACTGGTCACAGGTCAATGGTCACTGGTCACTGGACACAGGTCACTGGTCACTGGTCAGTGGCCACTGGTCACTGGTCACTTGTCAATGGTCACTTTCGCTGGTCAATGGTCACTGTCGCTGGTAAATGGTCACTGTCGCTGGTCACTGGTCACTGGTCACTGGTCACTGGTCACTGGTCACAGGTCAATGGTCACTGGTCACTGGACACTGGTCACTGGGCACTGGTCACTTGTCACAGGTCACTGACCACTGGTCACTGGTCACTGGTCACTGGTCACTGGGAACTGGTCGATGGTCACTGTCGCTGGTCACTGGTCACTGGTCACTGATCACTGGTCACTGGTCACTGGTCACTGGTCACTGGTCAATGGTCACTATCGCTGGTCAATGGTCACTGTCACTGGTCACTGGTCACTGGTCACTGGTCACTGGTCACTGGTCACTGGTCAATGGTCACTATCGCTGGTCAATGGTCACTGTCGCTGGTCACTGGTCATTGGTCACTTGTCACTGGTCACTGGTCACTGGTCACTGGTCACTGGTCACAGGTCAATGGTCACTGGTCACTGGACACAGGTCACTGGTCACTGGTCACTGGTCACTGGTCACTGGTCACTGGTCACTGGTCAATGGTCACTGGCCACTGGTCACTGGTCACTGGTCAATGGTCACTTTCGCTGTTCAATGGTCACTGTCGCTGGTAAACGGTCACTGTCGCTGGTCACTGGTCACTGGTCAATGGTCACTGGCCACTGGTCACTGGTCACTGGTCAATGGTCACTTTCGCTGGTCAATGGTCACTGTCGCTGGTAAACGGTCACTGTCGCTGGTCACTGGTCACTGGTCAATGGTCACTGTCGCTGGTCACTGGTCACTGGTCACTGGTCACTGGTCAATGGTCACTTGTCCCTGGGCAGTGGTTACTGGTCACTGGTCAATGGTCACTCTCGCTGGTCAATGGTCACTGTCGCTGGTCACTGGTCACTGGTCACTTGTCACTGGTCACTGATCACTGGTCACTTGTCACTGGTCAGTGGCCACTCGTCAATGGTCACTGGTCACTGGTCACTGGTCAATGGTCTCTGTCGCTGGTCACTGGTCACGATTCGCTGGTCCCTGGTCACTGGTCACTGGTCAATGGTCACTGTCGCTGATCACTGGTCACTGGTCACTGGCCACAAGTCACTGGTCACTTGTCACTGGTCAGTGGCCACTCGTCGCTGGTCACTTGTCACTGGTCACTGGTCACAGGTCAATGGTCACTGGTCACTGGACACTGGTCACTGGTCACTGGTCACTTGTCACTGGTCAATGGTCACTATCGCTGGTCAATGGTCACTGTCGCTGGTCACTGGTCATTGGTCACTTGTCACTGGTCACTGGGAACTGGTCAATGGTCACTGTCGCTGGTCACTGGTCACTGGTCACTGATCACTGGTCACTGGTCACTGGTCACTGGTCACTGGTCACTGGTCACTGGTCAATGGTCACTATCGCTGGTCAATGGTCACTGTCACTGGTCACTGGTCACTGGTCACTGGTCACTGGTCACTGGTCACTGGGCACTGGTCACTGGTCAATGGTCACTGTCGCTGGTCACTGGTCACTGGTCACTGGTCACTGGTCAATGGTCACTTGTCCCTGGGCAGTGGTCACTGGTCACTGGTCAATGGTCACTATCGCTGGTCAATTGTCACTGTCGCTGGTCACTGGTCACTGGTCACTTGTCACTGGTCACTGGTCACTGGTCACTTGTCACTGGTCAGTAGCCACTCGTCAATGGTCACTGGTCACTGGTCACTGGTCAATGGTCTCTGTCGCTGGTCACTGGTCACGATTCGCTGGTCCCTGGTCACTGGTCACTGGTCAATGGTCACTGTCGCTGATCACTGGTCACTGGTCACTGGCCACAAGTCACTGGTCACTTGTCACTGGTCAGTGGCCACTCGTCGCTGGTCACTTGTCACTGGTCACTGGTCACAGGTCAATGGTCACTGGTCACTGGACACTGGTCACTGGTCACTGGTCACTTGTCACTGGTCAATGGTCACTATCGCTGGTCAATGGTCACTGTCGCTGGTCACTGGTCATTGGTCACTTGTCACTGGTCACTGGGAACTGGTCAATGGTCACTGTCGCTGGTCACTGGTCACTGGTCACTGATCACTGGTCACTGGTCACTGGTCACTGGTCACTGGTCACTGGTCACTGGTCAATGGTCACTATCGCTGGTCAATGGTCACTGTCACTGGTCACTGGTCACTGGTCACTGGTCACTGGTCACTGGTCACTGGGCACTGGTCACTGGTCAATGGTCACTGTCGCTGGTCACTGGTCACTGGTCACTGGTCACTGGTCAATGGTCACTTGTCCCTGGGCAGTGGTCACTGGTCACTGGTCAATGGTCACTATCGCTGGTCAATTGTCACTGTCGCTGGTCACTGGTCACTGGTCACTTGTCACTGGTCACTGGTCACTGGTCACTTGTCACTGGTCAGTAGCCACTCGTCAATGGTCACTGGTCACTGGTCACTGGTCAATGGTCTCTGTCGCTGGTCACTGGTCACGATTCGCTGGTCCCTGGTCACTGGTCACTGGTCAATGGTCACTGTCGCTCATCACTGGTCACTGGTCACTGGTCAATGGTCACTATCGCTGGTCAATGGTCACTGTCGCTGGTCACTGGTCATTGGTCACTTGTCACTGGTCACTGGTCACTGGTCACTGGTCAATGGTCACTGTCGCTGGTCACTGGTCACTGGTCACTGATCACTGGTCACTGGTCACTGGTCACTGGTCACTGATCACTGGTCACTGGTCACTGGTCACTGGTCACTGGTCACTGGTCACTGGTCAATGGTCACTATCGCTGGTCAATGGTCACTGTCGCTGGTCACTGGTCATTGGTCACTTGTCACTGGTCACTGGTCACTGGTCACTGGTCACTGGTCACAGGTCAATGGTCACTGGTCACTGGACACAGGTCACTGGTCACTGGTCAGTGGCCACTGGTCACTGGTCACTTGTCAATGGTCACTTTCGCTGGTCAATGGTCACTGTCGCTGGTAAATGGTCACTGTCGCTGGTCACTGGTCACTGGTCACTGGTCACTGGTCACTGGTCACAGGTCAATGGTCACTGGTCACTGGACACTGGTCACTGGGCACTGGTCACTTGTCACAGGTCACTGACCACTGGTCACTGGTCACTGGTCACTGGTCACTGGGAACTGGTCGATGGTCACTGTCGCTGGTCACTGGTCACTGGTCATTGATCACTGGTCACTGGTCACTGGTCACTGGTCACTGGTCAATGGTCACTATCGCTGGTCAATGGTCACTGTCACTGGTCACTGGTCACTGGTCACTGGTCACTGGTCACTGTCGCTGGTCACTGGTCACTGGTCAATGGTCACTTGTCCCTGGGCAGTGGTTACTGGTCACTGGTCAATGGTCACTATCGCTGGTCAATGGTCACTGTCGCTGGTCACTGGTCACTGGTCACTTGTCACTGGTCACTGATCACTGGTCACTTGTCACTGGTCAGTGGCCACTCGTCAATGGTCACTGGTCACTGGTCACTGGTCAATGGTCTCTGTCGCTGGTCACTGGTCACGATTCGCTGGTCCCTGGTCACTGGCCACTGGTCAATGGTCACTGTCGGTGATCACTGGTCACTGGTCACTGGCCACAAGTCACTGGTCACTTGTCACTGGTCAGTGGCCACTCGTCGCTGGTCACTTGTCACTGGTCACTGGTCACAGGTCAATGGTCACTGGTCACTGGACACTGGTCACTGGTCACTGGTCACTTGTCACTGGTCAATGGTCACTATCGCTGGTCAATGGTCACTGTCGCTGGTCACTGGTCATTGGTCACTTGTCACTGGTCACTGGTCACTGGTCAATGGTCACTGTCGCTGGTCACTGGTCACTGGTCACTGATCACTGGTCACTGGTCACTGGTCACTGGTCACTGGTCACTGGTCACTTTTCCCTGGGCAGTGGTCACTGGTCACTGGTCACTGGTCACTGGTCACTGGTCAATGGTCACTGTCGCTGGTCACTGGTCACTGGTCACTGATCACTGGTCACTGGTCACTGGTCACTGGTCACTGGTCACTGGTCACTGGTCACTGATCACTGGTCACTGGTCACTGGTCACTGGTCACTGGTCACTGGTCAATGGTCACTATCGCTGGTCAAAGGTCACTGTCGCTGGTCACTGGTCATTGGTCACTTGTCACTGGTCACTGGTCACTGGTCCCTGGTCAATGGTCACTGTCGCTGGTCACTGGTCACTGGTCACTGATCACTGGTCACTGGTCACTTGTCACTGGTCAATGGTCACTGTCGCTGGTCAATGGTCACTGTCGCTGGTCACTGGTCACTGGTCACTTGTCACTGGTCAGTGGCCACTGGTCGCTGGTCACTTGTCACTGGTCACTGGTCACTGGTCACTGGTCACAAGTCACTGGTCACTGGTCACTGGTCACTGGTCACTGGTCACTGGTCACTGGTCACTGGTCAATGTTCACTGTCGCTGGTAAATGGTCACTGCCGCTGGTCAATGGTCACTGTCGCTGGTCACTGGTCACTATTCGCTGGTCACTGGTCCCTGGTCACTGTCGCTGGTCACTGGTCACTGCTCACTGGTCACTGGTCACTGGTCACTGGTCACAAGTCACTGGTCACTTGTCACTGGTCACTGGTCACTGGTCACTGGTCAATGGTCACTGTCGCTGGTCAATGGTCACTGTCGCTGGTCACTGGTCACTGGTCACTGGTCGCTGGTCACTGGTCACTTGGCACTGGTCAGTGGCCACTGGTCGCTGGTCACTTGTCACTGGTCACTGGTCACTGGTCACTGGTCACAAGTCACTTGTCACTGGTCACTGGTCACTGGTCACTGGTCACTGGTCACTGGTCACTGGTCAATGGTCACTGTCGCTGGTCACTGGTCACTGGTCACTGGTCACTGGTCAATGGTCACTATCGCTGGTCAATGGTCACTGTCACTGGTCACTGGTCACTGGTCACTGGTCACTGGTCACTGGTCACTGGTCACTGGTCACTGGTCAATGGTCACTGTCGCTGGTCACTGGTCACTGGTCACAGGTCACTGGTCAATGGTCACTTGTCCCTGGGCAGTGGTCACTGGTCACTGGTCAATGGTCACTATCGCTGGTCAATTGTCACTGTCGCTGGTCACTGGTCACTGGTCACTTGTCACTGGTCACTGGTCACTGGTCACTTGTCACTGGTCAGTAGCCACTCGTCAATGGTCACTGGTCACTGGTCACTGGTCAATGGTCTCTGTCGCTGGTCACTGGTCACGATTCGCTGGTCCCTGGTCACTGGTCACTGGTCAATGGTCACTGTCGCTCATCACTGGTCACTGGTCACTGGTCAATGGTCACTATCGCTGGTCAATGGTCACTGTTGCTGGTCACTGGTCATTGGTCACTTGTCACTGGTCACTGGTCACTGGTCACTGGTCAATGGTCACTGTCGCTTGTCACTGGTCACTGGTCACTGATCACTGATCACTGGTCACTGTGAACTGGTCACTGATCACTGATCACTGGTCACTGGTCACTGGTCACTGGTCACTGGTCACTGGTCAATGGTCACTATCGCTGGTCAATGGTCACTGTCGCTGGTCACTGGTCATTGGTCACTTGTCACTGGTCACTGGTCACTGGTCACTGGTCACTGGTCACTGGTCACAGGTCAATGGTCACTGGTCACTGGACACAGGTCACTGGTCACTGGTCACTGGTCACTGGTCACTGGTCACTGGTCACTGGTCACTGGTCACTGGTCACTGGTCACTGGTCACTGGTCACAAGTCACTGGTCACTTGTCACTGGTCACTGGTCACTCGTCACTGGTCACAGGTCAATGGTAACTTGTCACTGGGCAGTGGTCAATGGTCACTGGCCACTGGTCACTGGTCACAGGTCAATGGTCACTGGTCACTGGACACAGATCACTGGTCACTGGTCACTGGTCACTAGTCACTGGTCACTGGTCACTGGTCAATGGTCACTGGCCACTGGTCACTGGTCACTGGTCAGTGGCCACTGGTCGCTGGTCACTTGTCACTGGTCACTGGTCACTGGTCACTGGTCACTGGTCACTGGTCACTGGTCACTGGTCACTGGTCACTGGTCACTGGTCACTGGTCACTGGTCACTGGTCACTGGTCAATGGTCACTGGCCACTGGTCACTGGTCACTGGTCAGTGGCCACTGGTCGCTGGTCACTTGTCACTGGTCACTGGTCACTGGTCACTGGTCACTGGTCACTGGTCACTGGTCACTGGTCACTGGTCACTGGTCACTGGTCACTGGTCAATGGTCACTGTCGCTGGTCACTGGTCACTGGTCAATGGTCACTATCGCTGGTCAATGGTCACTGTCGCTGGTCACTGGTCACTGGTCACTGGTCAATGGTCACTTGTCCCTGGGCAGTGGTCACTGGTCACTGGTCAATGGTCACTGTCGCTGGTCAATGGTCACAGTCGCTGGTCACTGGTCACTGGTCACTTGTCACTGGTCACTGGTCACTGGTCACTGGTCACTGGTCACTGGGCAATGGTCACTGGCCACTGGTCACTGGTCACTGGTCAGTGGCCACTGGTCGCTGGTCACTTGTCACTGGTCACTGGTCACTGGTCACTGGTCACTGGTCACTGGTCACTGGTCACTGGTCACTGGTCACTGGTCACTGGTCACTGGTCACTGGTCAATGGTCACTATCGCTGGTAAATGGTCACTGTCGCTGGTCACTGGTCACTGGTCACAGGTCAATGGTCACTGGTCACTGGACACTGGTCACTGGTCACTGGTCACTTGTCAGTGGTCACTGATCACTGGTCACTGGTCACTGGTCACTGGTCACTGGTCACTGGTCACTGGTCACTGGTCACTGGTCACTGGTCAATGGTCACTGTCGCTGGTCACTGGTCACTGGTCACTGATCACTGGTCACTGGTCACTGGTCACTGGTCACTGGTCAATGGTCACTATCGCAGGTCAATGGTCACTGTCGCTGGTCACTGGTCACTGGTCACTTGTCACTGGTCACTGGTCACTGGTCACTGGTCACTGGTCACTGGTCGATGGTCACTGTCGCTGGTCACTGCTCACTGGTCACTGGTCACTGGTCAATGGTCACTGGTCACTGGTTACTGGTCAATGGTCACTGTCGCTGGTCACTGGTCACTGGTCACTGGTCACTGGTCACTGGTCACTGGTCACTCGTCACTGGTCACTGGTCACTGGTAACTGGTCAATGGTCACTGTCGCTGGTCACTGGTCACCGGTCACTGGTCACTGGTCAATGGTAACTTGTCACTGGCCAGTGGTCAATGGTCACTGGTCACTGGTCACTGGTCACTGGTCACTGGTCAATGGTCACTGTCGCTGGTCACTGGTCACTGGTCACTGATCACTGGTCACTGGTCACTGGTCACTGGTCACTGGTCACTGGTCACTGGTCACTGATCACTGGTCGCTGGTCACTGGTCACTGGTCACTGATCACTGGTCACTGATCACTGGTCACTGGTCACTGGTCAATGGTCACTATCGCTGGTCAATCGTCACTGTCACTGGTCACTGGTCACTGGTCACTGGTCACTGGTCACTGGTCACTGGTCAATGGTCACTGTCGCTGGTCACTGGTCACTGGTCACTGGTCACTGGTCAATGGTCACTTGTCCCTGGGCAGTGGTTACTGGTCACTGGTCAATGGTCACTATCGCTGGTCAATGGTCACTGTCGCTGGTCACTGGTCACTGATCACTGGTCACTTGTCACTGGTCAGTGGCCACTCGTCAATGGTCACTGGTCACTGGTCACTGGTCAATGGTCTCTGTCGCTGGTCACTGGTCACGATTCGCTGGTCCCTGGTCACTGGTCACTGGTCAATGGTCACTGTCGCTGATCACTGGTCACTGGTCACTGGCCACAAGTCACTGGTCACTTGTCACTGGTCAGTGGCCACTCGTCGCTGGTCACTTGTCACTGGTCACTGGTCACAGGTCAATGGTCACTGGTCACTGGACACTGGTCACTGGTCACTGGTCACTTGTCACTGGTCAATGGTCACTATCGCTGGTCAATGGTCACTGTCGCTGGTCACTGGTCATTGGTCACTTGTCACTGGTCACTGGGAACTGGTCAATGGTCACTGTCGCTGGTCACTGGTCACTGGTCACTGATCACTGGTCACTGGTCACTGGTCACTGGTCACTGGTCACTGGTCACTGGTCAATGGTCACTATCGCTGGTCAATGGTCACTGTCACTGGTCACTGGTCACTGGTCACTGGTCACTGGTCACTGGTCACTGGTCACTGGGCACTGGTCACTGGTCAATGGTCACTGTCGCTGGTCACTGGTCACTGGTCACTGGTCACTGGTCAATGGTCACTTGTCCCTGGGCAGTGGTCACTGGTCACTGGTCAATGGTCACTATCGCTGGTCAATTGTCACTGTCGCTGGTCACTGGTCACTGGTCACTTGTCACTGGTCACTGGTCACTGGTCACTTGTCACTGGTCAGTAGCCACTCGTCAATGGTCACTGGTCACTGGTCACTGGTCAATGGTCTCTGTCGCTGGTCACTGGTCACGATTCGCTGGTCCCTGGTCACTGGTCACTGGTCAATGGTCACTGTCGCTCATCACTGGTCACTGGTCACTGGTCAATGGTCACTATCGCTGGTCAATGGTCACTGTCGCTGGTCACTGGTCATTGGTCACTTGTCACTGGTCACTGGTCACTGGTCACTGGTCAATGGTCACTGTCGCTGGTCACTGGTCACTGGTCAGTGATCACTGGTCACTGGTCACTGGTCACTGGTCACTGATCACTGGTCACTGGTCACTGGTCACTGGTCACTGGTCACTGGTCACTGGTCAATGGTCACTATCGCTGGTCAATGGTCACTGTCGCTGGTCACTGGTCATTGGTCACTTGTCACTGGTCACTGGTCACTGGTCACTGGTCACTGGTCACAGGTCAATGGTCACTGGTCACTGGACACAGGTCACTGGTCACTGGTCAGTGGCCACTGGTCACTGGCCACTTGTCAATGGTCACTTTCGCTGGTCAATGGTCACTGTCGCTGGTAAATGGTCACTGTCGCTGGTCACTGGTCACTGGTCACTGGACACTGGTCACTGGGCACTGGTCACTTGTCACAGGTCACTGACCACTGGTCACTGGTCACTGGTCACTGGTCACTGGGAACTGGTCGATGGTCACTGTCGCTGGTCACTGGTCACTGGTCACTGATCACTGGTCACTGGTCACTGGTCACTGGTCACTGGTCACTGGTCAATGGTCACTATCGCTGGTCAATGGTCACTGTCACTGGTCACTGGTCACTGGTCACTGGTCACTGGTCACTGGTCACTGGTCAATGGTCACTATCGCTGGTCAATGGTCACTGTCGCTGGTCACTGGTCATTGGTCACTTGTCACTGGTCACTGGTCACTGGTCACTGGTCACTGGTCACAGGTCAATGGTCACTGGTCACTGGACACAGGTCACTGGTCACTGGTCACTGGTCACTGGTCACTGGTCACTGGTCACTGGTCAATGGTCACTGGCCACTGGTCACTGGTCACTGGTCAATGGTCACTTTCGCTGTTCAATGGTCACTGTCGCTGGTAAACGGTCACTGTCGCTGGTCACTGGTCACTGGTCAATGGTCACTGGCCACTGGTCACTGGTCACTGGTCAATGGTCACTTTCGCTGGTCAATGGTCACTGTCGCTGGTAAACGGTCACTGTCGCTGGTCACTGGTCACTGGTCACTGGTCAATGGTCACTGTCGCTGGTCACTGGTCACTGGTCACTGGTCACTGGTCAATGGTCACTTGTCCCTGGGCAGTGGTTACTGGTCACTGGTCAATGGTCACTATCGCTGGTCAATGGTCACTGTCGCTGGTCACTGGTCACTGGTCACTTGTCACTGGTCACTGATCACTGGTCACTTGTCACTGGTCAGTGGCCACTCGTCAATGGTCACTGGTCACTGGTCACTGGTCAATGGTCTCTGTCGCTGGTCACTGGTCACGATTCGCTGGTCCCTGGTCACTGGTCACTGGTCAATGGTCACTGTCGCTGATCACTGGTCACTGGCCACAAGTCACTGGTCACTTGTCACTGGTCAGTGGCCACTCGTCGCTGGTCACTTGTCACTGGTCACTGGTCACAGGTCAATGGTCACTGGTCACTGGACACTGGTCACTGGTCACTGGTCACTTGTCACTGGTCAATGGTCACTACAGCTGGTCAATGGTCACTGTCGCTGGTCACTGGTCATTGGTCACTTGTCACTGGTCACTGGGAACTGGTCAATGGTCACTGTCGCTGGTCACTGGTCACTGGTCACTGATCACTGGTCACTGGTCACTGGTCACTGGTCACTGGTCACTGGTCACTGGTCAATGGTCACTATCGCTGGTCAATGGTCACTGTCACTGGTCACTGGTCACTGGTCACTGGTCACTGGTCACTGGTCACTGGTCACTGGGCACTGGTCACTGGTCAATGGTCACTGTCGCTGGTCACTGGTCACTGGTCACTGGTCACTGGTCAATGGTCACTTGTCCCTGGGCAGTGGTCACTGGTCACTGGTCAATGGTCACTATCGCTGGTCAATTGTCACTGTCGCTGGTCACTGGTCACTGGTCACTTGTCACTGGTCACTGGTCACTGGTCACTTGTCACTGGTCAGTAGCCACTCGTCAATGGTCACTGGTCACTGGTCACTGGTCAATGGTCTCTGTCGCTGGTCACTGGTCACGATTCGCTGGTCCCTGGTCACTGGTCACTGGTCAATGGTCACTGTCGCTCATCACTGGTCACTGGTCACTGGTCAATGGTCACTATCGCTGGTCAATGGTCACTGTCGCTGGTCACTGGTCATTGGTCACTTGTCACTGGTCACTGGTCACTGGTCACTGGTCAATGGTCACTGTCGCTGGTCACTGGTCACTGGTCACTGATCACTGGTCACTGGTCACTGGTCACTGGTCACTGATCACTGGTCACTGGTCACTGGTCACTGGTCACTGGTCAATGGTCACTATCGCTGGTCAATGGTCACTGTCGCTGGTCACTGGTCATTGGTCACTTGTCACTGGTCACTGGTCACTGGTCACTGGTCACTGGTCACAGGTCAATGGTCACTGGTCACTGGACACAGGTCACTGGTCACTGGTCAGTGGCCACTGGTCACTGGCCACTTGTCAATGGTTACTTTCGCTGGTCAATGGTCACTGTCGCTGGTAAATGGTCACTGTCGCTGGTCACTGGTCACTGGTCACTGGTCACTGGTCACTGGTCACAGGTCAATGGTCACTGGTCACTGGACACTGGTCACTGGGCACTGGTCACTTGTCACAGGTCACTGACCACTGGTCACTGGTCACTGGTCACTGGTCACTGGGAACTGGTCGATGGTCACTGTCGCTGGTCACTGGTCACTGGTCACTGATCACTGGTCACTGGTCACTGGTCACTGGTCACTGGTCAATGGTCACTATCGCTGGTCAATGGTCACTGTCACTGGTCACTGGTCACTGGTCACTGGTCACTGGTCACTGGTCACTGGTCAATGGTCACTATCGCTGGTCAATGGTCACTGTCGCTGGTCACTGGTCATTGGTCACTTGTCACTGGTCACTGGTCACTGGTCACTGGTCACTGGTCACAGGTCAATGGTCACTGGTCACTGGACACAGGTCACTGGTCACTGGTCACTGGTCACTGGTCACTGGTCACTGGTCACTGGTCAATGGTCACTGGCCACTGGTCACTGGTCACTGGTCAATGGTCACTTTCGCTGTTCAATGGTCACTGTCGCTGGTGAACGGTCACTGTCGCTGGTCACTGGTCACTGGTCAATGGTCACTGGCCACTGGTCACTGGTCACTGGTCAATGGTCACTTTCGCTGGTCAATGGTCACTGTCGCTGGTAAACGGTCACTGTCGCTGGTCACTGGTCACTGGTCACTGGTCAATGGTCACTGTCGCTGGTCACTGGTCACTGGTCACTGGTCACTGGTCAATGGTCACTTGTCCCTGGGCAGTGGTTACTGGTCACTGGTCAATGGTCACTATCGCTGGTCAATGGTCACTGTCGCTGGTCACTGGTCACTGGTCACTTGTCACTGGTCACTGATCACTGGTCACTTGTCACTGGTCAGTGGCAACTCGTCAATGGTCACTGGTCACTGGTCACTGGTCAATGGTCTCTGTCGCTGGTCACTGGTCACGATTCGCTGGTCCCTGGTCACTGGTCACTGGTCAATGGTCACTGTCGCTGATCACTGGTCACTGGTCACTGGCCACAAGTCACTGGTCACTTGTCACTGGTCAGTGGCCACTCGTCGCTGGTCACTTGTCACTGGTCACTGGTCACAGGTCAATGGTCACTGGTCACTGGACACTGGTCACTGGTCACTGGTCACTTGTCACTGGTCAATGGTCACTATCGCTGGTCAATGGTCACTGTCGCTGGTCACTGGTCATTGGTCACTTGTCACTGTTCACTGGGAACTGGTCAATGGTCACTGTCGCTGGTCACTGGTCACTGGTCACTGATCACTGGTCACTGGTCACTGGTCACTGGTCACTGGTCACTGGTTACTGGTCAATGGTCACTATCGCTGGTCAATGGTCACTGTCACTGGTCACTGGTCACTGGTCACTGGTCACTGGTCACTGGTCACTGGGCACTGGTCACTGGTCAATGGTCACTGTCGCTGGTCACTGGTCACTGGTCACTGGTCACTGGTCAATGGTCACTTGTCCCTGGGCAGTGGTCACTGGTCACTGGTCAATGGTCACTATCGCTGGTCAATTGTCACTGTCGCTGGTCACTGGTCACTGGTCACTTGTCACTGGTCACTGGTCACTGGTCACTTGTCACTGGTCAGTAGCCACTCGTCAATGGTCACTGGTCACTGGTCACTGGTCAATGGTCTCTGTCGCTGGTCACTGGTCACGATTCGCTGGTCCCTGGTCACTGGTCACTGGTCAATGGTCACTGTCGCTGATCACTGGTCACTGGTCACTGGCCACAAGTCACTGGTCACTTGTCACTGGTCAGTGGCCACTCGTCGCTGGTCACTTGTCACTGGTCACTGGTCACAGGTCAATGGTCACTGGTCACTGGACACTGGTCACTGGTCACTGGTCACTTGTCACTGGTCAATGGTCACTATCGCTGGTCAATGGTCACTGTCGCTGGTCACTGGTCATTGGTCACTTGTCAATGGTCACTGTCGCTCATCACTGGTCACTGGTCACTGGTCAATGGTCACTATCGCTGGTCAATGGTCACTGTCGCTGGTCACTGGTCATTGGTCACTTGTCACTGGTCACTGGTCACTGGTCACTGGTCAATGGTCACTGTCGCTGGTCACTGGTCACTGGTCACTGATCACTGGTCACTGGTCACTGGTCACTGGTCACTGATCACTGGTCACTGGTCACTGGTCACTGGTCACTGGTCACTGGTCACTGGTCACTGGTCAATGGTCACTATCGCTGGTCAATGGTCACTGTCGCTGGTCACTGGTCATTGGTCACTTGTCACTGGTCACTGGTCACTGGTCACTGGTCACTGGTCACAGGTCAATGGTCACTGGTCACTGGACACAGGTCACTGGTCACTGGTCAGTGGCCACTGGTCACTGGTCACTTGTCAATGGTCACTTTCGCTGGTCAATGGTCACTGTCGCTGGTAAATGGTCACTGTCGCTGGTCACTGGTCACTGGTCACTGGTCACTGGTCACTGGTCACAGGTCAATGGTCACTGGTCACTGGACACTGGTCACTGGGCACTGGTCACTTGTCACAGGTCACTGACCACTGGTCACTGGTCACTGGTCACTGGTCACTGGGAACTGGTCGATGGTCACTGTCGCTGGTCACTGGTCACTGGTCACTGATCACTGGTCACTGGTCACTGGTCACTGGTCACTGGTCAATGGTCACTATCGCTGGTCAATGGTCACTGTCACTGGTCACTGGTCACTGGTCACTGGTCACTGGTCACTGACGCTGGTCACTGGTCACTGGTCAATGGTCACTTGTCCCTGGGCAGTGGTTACTGGTCACTGGTCAATGGTCACTATCGCTGGTCAATGGTCACTGTCGCTGGTCACTGGTCACTGGTCACTTGTCACTGGTCACTGATCACTGGTCACTTGTCACTGGTCAGTGGCCACTCGTCAATGGTCACTGGTCACTGGTCACTGGTCAATGGTCTCTGTCGCTGGTCACTGGTCACGATTCGCTGGTCCCTGGTCACTGGTCACTGGTCAATGGTCACTGTCGCTGATCACTGGTCACTGGTCACTGGCCACAAGTCACTGGTCACTTGTCACTGGTCAGTGGCCACTCGTCGCTGGTCACTTGTCACTGGTCACTGGTCACAGGTCAATGGTCACTGGTCACTGGACACTGGTCACTGGTCACTGGTCACTTGTCACTGGTCAATGGTCACTATCGCTGGTCAATGGTCACTGTCGCTGGTCACTGGTCATTGGTCACTTGTCACTGGTCACTGGTCACTGGTCAATGGTCACTGTCGCTGGTCACTGGTCACTGGTCACTGATCACTGGTCACTGGTCACTGGTCACTGGTCATTGGTCACTGGTCACTTTTCCCTGGGCAGTGGTCACTGGTCACTGGTCACTGGTCACTGGTCACTGGTCAATGGTCACTGTCGCTGGTCACTGGTCACTGGTCACTGATCACTGGTCACTGGTCACTGGTCACTGGTCACTGGTCACTGGTCACTGGTCACTGGTCACTGATCACTGGTCACTGGTCACTGGTCACTGGTCACTGGTCACTGGTCAATGGTCACTGTCGCTGGTCACTGGTCACTGGTCACTGGTCACTGGTCAATGGTCACTATCGCTGGTCAATGGTCACTGTCACTGGTCACTGGTCACTGGTCACTGGTCACTGGTCACTGGTCACTGGTCACTGGTCACTGGTCAATGGTCACTGTCGCTGGTCACTGGTCACTGGTCACAGGTCACTGGTCAATGGTCACTTGTCCCTGGGCAGTGGTCACTGGTCACTGGTCAATGGTCACTATCGCTGGTCAATTGTCACTGTCGCTGGTCACTGGTCACTGGTCACTTGTCACTGGTCACTGGTCACTGGTCACTTGTCACTGGTCAGTAGCCACTCGTCAATGGTCACTGGTCACTGGTCACTGGTCAATGGTCTCTGTCGCTGGTCACTGGTCACGATTCGCTGGTCCCTGGTCACTGGTCACTGGTCAATGGTCACTGTCGCTCATCACTGGTCACTGGTCACTGGTCAATGGTCACTATCGCTGGTCAATGGTCACTGTTGCTGGTCACTGGTCATTGGTCACTTGTCACTGGTCACTGGTCACTGGTCACTGGTCAATGGTCACTGTCGCTTGTCACTGGTCACTGGTCACTGATCACTGGTCACTGGTCACTGGTCACTGGTCACTGATCACTGATCACTGGTCACTGGTCACTGGTCACTGGTCACTGGTCACTGGTCAATGGTCACTATCGCTGGTCAATGGTCACTGTCGCTGGTCACTGGTCATTGGTCACTTGTCACTGGTCACTGGTCACTGGTCACTGGTCACTGGTCACTGGTCACAGGTCAATGGTCACTGGTCACTGGACACAGGTCACTGGTCACTGGTCACTGGTCACTGGTCACTGGTCACTGGTCACTGGTCACTGGTCACTGGTCACTGGTCACTGGTCACTGGTCACAAGTCACTGGTCACTTGTCACTGGTCACTGGTCACTCGTCACTGGTCACAGGTCAATGGTAACTTGTCACTGGGCAGTGGTCAATGGTCACTGGCCACTGGTCACTGGTCACAGGTCAATGGTCACTGGTCACTGGACACAGATCACTGGTCACTGGTCACTGGTCACTAGTCACTGGTCACTGGTCACTGGTCAATGGTCACTGGCCACTGGTCACTGGTCACTGGTCAGTGGCCACTGGTCGCTGGTCACTTGTCACTGGTCACTGGTCACTGGTCACTGGTCACTGGTCACTGGTCACTGGTCACTGGTCACTGGTCACTGGTCACTGGTCACTGGTCACTGGTCACTGGTCACTGGTCAATGGTCACTGGCCACTGGTCACTGGTCACTGGTCAGTGGCCACTGGTCGCTGGTCACTTGTCACTGGTCACTGGTCACTGGTCACTGGTCACTGGTCACTGGTCACTGGTCACTGGTCACTGGTCACTGGTCACTGGTCACTGGTCAATGGTCACTGTCGCTGGTCACTGGTCACTGGTCAATGGTCACTATCGCTGGTCAATGGTCACTGTCGCTGGTCACTGGTCACTGGTCACTGGTCAATGGTCACTTGTCCCTGGGCAGTGGTCACTGGTCACTGGTCAATGGTCACTGTCGCTGGTCAATGGTCACAGTCGCTGGTCACTGGTCACTGGTCACTTGTCACTGGTCACTGGTCACTGGTCACTGGTCACTGGTCACTGGGCAATGGTCACTGGCCACTGGTCACTGGTCACTGGTCAGTGGCCACTGGTCGCTGGTCACTTGTCACTGGTCACTGGTCACTGGTCACTGGTCACTGGTCACTGGTCACTGGTCACTGGTCACTGGTCACTGGTCACTGGTCACTGGTCACTGGTCAATGGTCACTATCGCTGGTAAATGGTCACTGTCGCTGGTCACTGGTCACTGGTCACAGGTCAATGGTCACTGGTCACTGGACACTGGTCACTGGTCACTGGTCACTTGTCAGTGGTCACTGATCACTGGTCACTGGTCACTGGTCACTGGTCACTGGTCACTGGTCACTGGTCACTGGTCACTGGTCACTGGTCAATGGTCACTGTCGCTGGTCACTGGTCACTGGTCACTGATCACTGGTCACTGGTCACTGGTCACTGGTCACTGGTCAATGGTCACTATCGCAGGTCAATGGTCACTGTCGCTGGTCACTGGTCACTGGTCACTTGTCACTGGTCACTGGTCACTGGTCACTGGTCACTGGTCACTGGTCGATGGTCACTGTCGCTGGTCACTGCTCACTGGTCACTGGTCACTGGTCAATGGTCACTGGTCACTGGTTACTGGTCAATGGTCACTGTCGCTGGTCACTGGTCACTGGTCACTGGTCACTGGTCACTGGTCACTGGTCACTCGTCACTGGTCACTGGTCACTGGTAACTGGTCAATGGTCACTGTCGCTGGTCACTGGTCACCGGTCACTGGTCACTGGTCAATGGTAACTTGTCACTGGCCAGTGGTCAATGGTCACTGGTCACTGGTCACTGGTCACTGGTCACTGGTCAATGGTCACTGTCGCTGGTCACTGGTCACTGGTCACTGATCACTGGTCACTGGTCACTGGTCACTGGTCACTGGTCACTGGTCACTGGTCACTGATCACTGGTCGCTGGTCACTGGTCACTGGTCACTGATCACTGGTCACTGATCACTGGTCACTGGTCACTGGTCAATGGTCACTATCGCTGGTCAATCGTCACTGTCACTGGTCACTGGTCACTGGTCACTGGTCACTGGTCACTGGTCACTGGTCAATGGTCACTGTCGCTGGTCACTGGTCACTGGTCACTGGTCACTGGTCAATGGTCACTTGTCCCTGGGCAGTGGTTACTGGTCACTGGTCAATGGTCACTATCGCTGGTCAATGGTCACTGTCGCTGGTCACTGGTCACTGATCACTGGTCACTTGTCACTGGTCAGTGGCCACTCGTCAATGGTCACTGGTCACTGGTCACTGGTCAATGGTCTCTGTCGCTGGTCACTGGTCACGATTCGCTGGTCCCTGGTCACTGGTCACTGGTCAATGGTCACTGTCGCTGATCACTGGTCACTGGTCACTGGCCACAAGTCACTGGTCACTTGTCACTGGTCAGTGGCCACTCGTCGCTGGTCACTTGTCACTGGTCACTGGTCACAGGTCAATGGTCACTGGTCACTGGACACTGGTCACTGGTCACTGGTCACTTGTCACTGGTCAATGGTCACTATCGCTGGTCAATGGTCACTGTCGCTGGTCACTGGTCATTGGTCACTTGTCACTGGTCACTGGGAACTGGTCAATGGTCACTGTCGCTGGTCACTGGTCACTGGTCACTGATCACTGGTCACTGGTCACTGGTCACTGGTCACTGGTCACTGGTCACTGGTCAATGGTCACTATCGCTGGTCAATGGTCACTGTCACTGGTCACTGGTCACTGGTCACTGGTCACTGGTCACTGGTCACTGGTCACTGGGCACTGGTCACTGGTCAATGGTCACTGTCGCTGGTCACTGGTCACTGGTCACTGGTCACTGGTCAATGGTCACTTGTCCCTGGGCAGTGGTCACTGGTCACTGGTCAATGGTCACTATCGCTGGTCAATTGTCACTGTCGCTGGTCACTGGTCACTGGTCACTTGTCACTGGTCACTGGTCACTGGTCACTTGTCACTGGTCAGTAGCCACTCGTCAATGGTCACTGGTCACTGGTCACTGGTCAATGGTCTCTGTCGCTGGTCACTGGTCACGATTCGCTGGTCCCTGGTCACTGGTCACTGGTCAATGGTCACTGTCGCTCATCACTGGTCACTGGTCACTGGTCAATGGTCACTATCGCTGGTCAATGGTCACTGTCGCTGGTCACTGGTCATTGGTCACTTGTCACTGGTCACTGGTCACTGGTCACTGGTCAATGGTCACTGTCGCTGGTCACTGGTCACTGGTCAGTGATCACTGGTCACTGGTCACTGGTCACTGGTCACTGATCACTGGTCACTGGTCACTGGTCACTGGTCACTGGTCACTGGTCACTGGTCAATGGTCACTATCGCTGGTCAATGGTCACTGTCGCTGGTCACTGGTCATTGGTCACTTGTCACTGGTCACTGGTCACTGGTCACTGGTCACTGGTCACAGGTCAATGGTCACTGGTCACTGGACACAGGTCACTGGTCACTGGTCAGTGGCCACTGGTCACTGGCCACTTGTCAATGGTCACTTTCGCTGGTCAATGGTCACTGTCGCTGGTAAATGGTCACTGTCGCTGGTCACTGGTCACTGGTCACTGGTCACAGGTCAATGGTCACTGGTCACTGGACACTGGTCACTGGGCACTGGTCACTTGTCACAGGTCACTGACCACTGGTCACTGGTCACTGGTCACTGGTCACTGGGAACTGGTCGATGGTCACTGTCGCTGGTCACTGGTCACTGGTCACTGATCACTGGTCACTGGTCACTGGTCACTGGTCACTGGTCACTGGTCAATGGTCACTATCGCTGGTCAATGGTCACTGTCACTGGTCACTGGTCACTGGTCACTGGTCACTGGTCACTGGTCACTGGTCAATGGTCACTATCGCTGGTCAATGGTCACTGTCGCTGGTCACTGGTCATTGGTCACTTGTCACTGGTCACTGGTCACTGGTCACTGGTCACTGGTCACAGGTCAATGGTCACTGGTCACTGGACACAGGTCACTGGTCACTGGTCACTGGTCACTGGTCACTGGTCACTGGTCACTGGTCAATGGTCACTGGCCACTGGTCACTGGTCACTGGTCAATGGTCACTTTCGCTGTTCAATGGTCACTGTCGCTGGTAAACGGTCACTGTCGCTGGTCACTGGTCACTGGTCAATGGTCACTGGCCACTGGTCACTGGTCACTGGTCAATGGTCACTTTCGCTGGTCAATGGTCACTGTCGCTGGTAAACGGTCACTGTCGCTGGTCACTGGTCACTGGTCACTGGTCAATGGTCACTGTCGCTGGTCACTGGTCACTGGTCACTGGTCACTGGTCAATGGTCACTTGTCCCTGGGCAGTGGTTACTGGTCACTGGTCAATGGTCACTATCGCTGGTCAATGGTCACTGTCGCTGGTCACTGGTCACTGGTCACTTGTCACTGGTCACTGATCACTGGTCACTTGTCACTGGTCAGTGGCCACTCGTCAATGGTCACTGGTCACTGGTCACTGGTCAATGGTCTCTGTCGCTGGTCACTGGTCACGATTCGCTGGTCCCTGGTCACTGGTCACTGGTCAATGGTCACTGTCGCTGATCACTGGTCACTGGTCACTGGCCACAAGTCACTGGTCACTTGTCACTGGTCAGTGGCCACTCGTCGCTGGTCACTTGTCACTGGTCACTGGTCACAGGTCAATGGTCACTGGTCACTGGACACTGGTCACTGGTCACTGGTCACTTGTCACTGGTCAATGGTCACTATCGCTGGTCAATGGTCACTGTCGCTGGTCACTGGTCATTGGTCACTTGTCACTGGTCACTGGGAACTGGTCAATGGTCACTGTCGCTGGTCACTGGTCACTGGTCACTGATCACTGGTCACTGGTCACTGGTCACTGGTCACTGGTCACTGGTCACTGGTCAATGGTCACTATCGCTGGTCAATGGTCACTGTCACTGGTCACTGGTCACTGGTCACTGGTCACTGGTCACTGGTCACTGGTCACTGGGCACTGGTCACTGGTCAATGGTCACTGTCGCTGGTCACTGGTCACTGGTCACTGGTCACTGGTCAATGGTCACTTGTCCCTGGGCAGTGGTCACTGGTCACTGGTCAATGGTCACTATCGCTGGTCAATTGTCACTGTCGCTGGTCACTGGTCACTGGTCACTTGTCACTGGTCACTGGTCACTGGTCACTTGTCACTGGTCAGTAGCCACTCGTCAATGGTCACTGGTCACTGGTCACTGGTCAATGGTCTCTGTCGCTGGTCACTGGTCACGATTCGCTGGTCCCTGGTCACTGGTCACTGGTCAATGGTCACTGTCGCTCATCACTGGTCACTGGTCACTGGTCAATGGTCACTATCGCTGGTCAATGGTCACTGTCGCTGGTCACTGGTCATTGGTCACTTGTCACTGGTCACTGGTCACTGGTCACTGGTCAATGGTCACTGTCGCTGGTCACTGGTCACTGGTCACTGATCACTGGTCACTGGTCACTGGTCACTGGTCACTGATCACTGGTCACTGGTCACTGGTCACTGGTCACTGGTCAATGGTCACTATCGCTGGTCAATGGTCACTGTCGCTGGTCACTGGTCATTGGTCACTTGTCACTGGTCACTGGTCACTGGTCACTGGTCACTGGTCACAGGTCAATGGTCACTGGTCACTGGACACAGGTCACTGGTCACTGGTCAGTGGCCACTGGTCACTGGCCACTTGTCAATGGTTACTTTCGCTGGTCAATGGTCACTGTCGCTGGTAAATGGTCACTGTCGCTGGTCACTGGTCACTGGTCACTGGTCACTGGTCACTGGTCACAGGTCAATGGTCACTGGTCACTGGACACTGGTCACTGGGCACTGGTCACTTGTCACAGGTCACTGACCACTGGTCACTGGTCACTGGTCACTGGTCACTGGGAACTGGTCGATGGTCACTGTCGCTGGTCACTGGTCACTGGTCACTGATCACTGGTCACTGGTCACTGGTCACTGGTCACTGGTCAATGGTCACTATCGCTGGTCAATGGTCACTGTCACTGGTCACTGGTCACTGGTCACTGGTCACTGGTCACTGGTCACTGGTCAATGGTCACTATCGCTGGTCAATGGTCACTGTCGCTGGTCACTGGTCATTGGTCACTTGTCACTGGTCACTGGTCACTGGTCACTGGTCACTGGTCACAGGTCAATGGTCACTGGTCACTGGACACAGGTCACTGGTCACTGGTCACTGGTCACTGGTCACTGGTCACTGGTCACTGGTCAATGGTCACTGGCCACTGGTCACTGGTCACTGGTCAATGGTCACTTTCGCTGTTCAATGGTCACTGTCGCTGGTGAACGGTCACTGTCGCTGGTCACTGGTCACTGGTCAATGGTCACTGGCCACTGGTCACTGGTCACTGGTCAATGGTCACTTTCGCTGGTCAATGGTCACTGTCGCTGGTAAACGGTCACTGTCGCTGGTCACTGGTCACTGGTCACTGGTCAATGGTCACTGTCGCTGGTCACTGGTCACTGGTCACTGGTCACTGGTCAATGGTCACTTGTCCCTGGGCAGTGGTTACTGGTCACTGGTCAATGGTCACTATCGCTGGTCAATGGTCACTGTCGCTGGTCACTGGTCACTGGTCACTTGTCACTGGTCACTGATCACTGGTCACTTGTCACTGGTCAGTGGCAACTCGTCAATGGTCACTGGTCACTGGTCACTGGTCAATGGTCTCTGTCGCTGGTCACTGGTCACGATTCGCTGGTCCCTGGTCACTGGTCACTGGTCAATGGTCACTGTCGCTGATCACTGGTCACTGGTCACTGGCCACAAGTCACTGGTCACTTGTCACTGGTCAGTGGCCACTCGTCGCTGGTCACTTGTCACTGGTCACTGGTCACAGGTCAATGGTCACTGGTCACTGGACACTGGTCACTGGTCACTGGTCACTTGTCACTGGTCAATGGTCACTATCGCTGGTCAATGGTCACTGTCGCTGGTCACTGGTCATTGGTCACTTGTCACTGTTCACTGGGAACTGGTCAATGGTCACTGTCGCTGGTCACTGGTCACTGGTCACTGATCACTGGTCACTGGTCACTGGTCACTGGTCACTGGTCACTGGTTACTGGTCAATGGTCACTATCGCTGGTCAATGGTCACTGTCACTGGTCACTGGTCACTGGTCACTGGTCACTGGTCACTGGTCACTGGGCACTGGTCACTGGTCAATGGTCACTGTCGCTGGTCACTGGTCACTGGTCACTGGTCACTGGTCAATGGTCACTTGTCCCTGGGCAGTGGTCACTGGTCACTGGTCAATGGTCACTATCGCTGGTCAATTGTCACTGTCGCTGGTCACTGGTCACTGGTCACTTGTCACTGGTCACTGGTCACTGGTCACTTGTCACTGGTCAGTAGCCACTCGTCAATGGTCACTGGTCACTGGTCACTGGTCAATGGTCTCTGTCGCTGGTCACTGGTCACGATTCGCTGGTCCCTGGTCACTGGTCACTGGTCAATGGTCACTGTCGCTGATCACTGGTCACTGGTCACTGGCCACAAGTCACTGGTCACTTGTCACTGGTCAGTGGCCACTCGTCGCTGGTCACTTGTCACTGGTCACTGGTCACAGGTCAATGGTCACTGGTCACTGGACACTGGTCACTGGTCACTGGTCACTTGTCACTGGTCAATGGTCACTATCGCTGGTCAATGGTCACTGTCGCTGGTCACTGGTCATTGGTCACTTGTCACTGGTCACTGGGAACTGGTCAATGGTCACTGTCGCTGGTCACTGGTCACTGGTCACTGATCACTGGTCACTGGTCACTGGTCACTGGTCACTGGTCACTGGTCACTGGTCAATGGTCACTATCGCTGGTCAATGGTCACTGTCACTGGTCACTGGTCACTGGTCACTGGTCACTGGTCACTGGTCACTGGGCACTGGTCACTGGTCAATGGTCACTGTCGCTGGTCACTGGTCACTGGTCACTGGTCACTGGTCAATGGTCACTTGTCCCTGGGCAGTGGTCACTGGTCACTGGTCAATGGTCACTATCGCTGGTCAATTGTCACTGTCGCTGGTCACTGGTCACTGGTCACTTGTCACTGGTCACTGGTCACTGGTCACTTGTCACTGGTCAGTAGCCACTCGTCAATGGTCACTGGTCACTGGTCACTGGTCAATGGTCTCTGTCGCTGGTCACTGGTCACGATTCGCTGGTCCCTGGTCACTGGTCACTGGTCAATGGTCACTGTCGCTCATCACTGGTCACTGGTCACTGGTCAATGGTCACTATCGCTGGTCAATGGTCACTGTCGCTGGTCACTGGTCATTGGTCACTTGTCACTGGTCACTGGTCACTGGTCACTGGTCAATGGTCACTGTCGCTGGTCACTGGTCACTGGTCACTGATCACTGGTCACTGGTCACTGGTCACTGGTCACTGATCACTGGTCACTGGTCACTGGTCACTGGTCACTGGTCACTGGTCACTGGTCACTGGTCAATGGTCACTATCGCTGGTCAATGGTCACTGTCGCTGGTCACTGGTCATTGGTCACTTGTCACTGGTCACTGGTCACTGGTCACTGGTCACTGGTCACAGGTCAATGGTCACTGGTCACTGGACACAGGTCACTGGTCACTGGTCAGTGGCCACTGGTCACTGGTCACTTGTCAATGGTCACTTTCGCTGGTCAATGGTCACTGTCGCTGGTAAATGGTCACTGTCGCTGGTCACTGGTCACTGGTCACTGGTCACTGGTCACTGGTCACAGGTCAATGGTCACTGGTCACTGGACACTGGTCACTGGGCACTGGTCACTTGTCACAGGTCACTGACCACTGGTCACTGGTCACTGGTCACTGGTCACTGGGAACTGGTCGATGGTCACTGTCGCTGGTCACTGGTCACTGGTCACTGATCACTGGTCACTGGTCACTGGTCACTGGTCACTGGTCAATGGTCACTATCGCTGGTCAATGGTCACTGTCACTGGTCACTGGTCACTGGTCACTGGTCACTGGTCACTGACGCTGGTCACTGGTCACTGGTCAATGGTCACTTGTCCCTGGGCAGTGGTTACTGGTCACTGGTCAATGGTCACTATCGCTGGTCAATGGTCACTGTCGCTGGTCACTGGTCACTGGTCACTTGTCACTGGTCACTGATCACTGGTCACTTGTCACTGGTCAGTGGCCACTCGTCAATGGTCACTGGTCACTGGTCACTGGTCAATGGTCTCTGTCGCTGGTCACTGGTCACGATTCGCTGGTCCCTGGTCACTGGTCACTGGTCAATGGTCACTGTCGCTGATCACTGGTCACTGGTCACTGGCCACAAGTCACTGGTCACTTGTCACTGGTCAGTGGCCACTCGTCGCTGGTCACTTGTCACTGGTCACTGGTCACAGGTCAATGGTCACTGGTCACTGGACACTGGTCACTGGTCACTGGTCACTTGTCACTGGTCAATGGTCACTATCGCTGGTCAATGGTCACTGTCGCTGGTCACTGGTCATTGGTCACTTGTCACTGGTCACTGGTCACTGGTCAATGGTCACTGTCGCTGGTCACTGGTCACTGGTCACTGATCACTGGTCACTGGTCACTGGTCACTGGTCATTGGTCACTGGTCACTTTTCCCTGGGCAGTGGTCACTGGTCACTGGTCACTGGTCACTGGTCACTGGTCAATTGTCACTGTCGCTGGTCACTGGTCACTGGTCACTGATCACTGGTCACTGGTCACTGGTCACTGGTCACTGGTCACTGGTCACTGGTCACTGGTCACTGATCACTGGTCACTGGTCACTGGTCACTGGTCACTGGTCACTGGTCACTGGTCAATGGTCACTATCGCTGGTCAAAGGTCACTGTCGCTGGTCACTGGTCATTGGTCACTTGTCACTGGTCACTGGTCACTGGTCCCTGGTCAATGGTCACTGTCGCTGGTCACTGGTCACTGGTCACTGATCACTGGTCACTGGTCACTTGTCACTGGTCAATGGTCACTGTCGCTGGTCAATGGTCACTGTCGCTGGTCACTGGTCACTGGTCACTTGTCACTGGTCAGTGGCCACTGGTCGCTGGTCACTTGTCACTGGTCACTGGTCACTGGTCACTGGTCACAAGTCACTGGTCACTGGTCACTGGTCACTGGTCACTGGTCACTGGTCACTGGTCACTGGTCAATGTTCACTGTCGCTGGTAAATGGTCACTGCCGCTGGTCAATGGTCACTGTCGCTGGTCACTGGTCACTATTCGCTGGTCACTGGTCCCTGGTCACTGTCGCTGGTCACTGGTCACTGCTCACTGGTCACTGGTCACTGGTCACTGGTCACAAGTCACTGGTCACTTGTCACTGGTCAGTGGTCACTGGTCACTGGTCAATGGTCACTGTCGCTGGTCAATGGTCACTGTCGCTGGTCACTGGTCACTGGTCACTTGTCGCTGGTCACTGGTCACTTGGCACTGGTCAGTGGCCACTGGTCGCTGGTCACTTGTCACTGGTCACTGGTCACTGGTCACTGGTCACAAGTCACTTGTCACTGGTCACTGGTCACTGGTCACTGGTCACTGGTCACTGGTCACTGGTCACTGGTCACTGGTCAATGGTCACTGTCGCTGGTCACTGGTCACTGGTCACTGGTCACTGGTCAATGGTCACTATCGCTGGTCAATGGTCACTGTCACTGGTCACTGGTCACTGGTCACTGGTCACTGGTCACTGGTCACTGGTCACTGGTCACTGGTCAATGGTCACTGTCGCTGGTCACTGGTCACTGGTCACAGGTCACTGGTCAATGGTCACTTGTCCCTGGGCAGTGGTCACTGGTCACTGGTCAATGGTCACTATCGCTGGTCAATTGTCACTGTCGCTGGTCACTGGTCACTGGTCACTTGTCACTGGTCACTGGTCACTGGTCACTTGTCACTGGTCAGTAGCCACTCGTCAATGGTCACTGGTCACTGGTCACTGGTCAATGGTCTCTGTCGCTGGTCACTGGTCACGATTCGCTGGTCCCTGGTCACTGGTCACTGGTCAATGGTCACTGTCGCTCATCACTGGTCACTGGTCACTGGTCAATGGTCACTATCGCTGGTCAATGGTCACTGTTGCTGGTCACTGGTCATTGGTCACTTGTCACTGGTCACTGGTCACTGGTCACTGGTCAATGGTCACTGTCGCTTGTCACTGGTCACTGGTCACTGATCACTGGTCACTGGTCACTGGTCACTGGTCACTGATCACTGATCACTGGTCACTGGTCACTGGTCACTGGTCAATGGTCACTATCGCTGGTCAATGGTCACTGTCGCTGGTCACTGGTCATTGGTCACTTGTCACTGGTCACTGGTCACTGGTCACTGGTCACTGGTCACAGGTCAATGGTCACTGGTCACTGGACACAGGTCACTGGTCACTGGTCACTGGTCACTGGTCACTGGTCACTGGTCACTGGTCAATGGTCACTGGCCACTGGTCACTGGTCACTGGTCAATGGTCACTTTCGCTGGTCAATGGTCACAAGTCACTGGTCACTTGTCACTGGTCAGTGGCCACTCGTCAATGGTCACTGGTCACTGGTCACTGGTCAATGGTCACTGTCGCTGGTCACTGGTCACTGGTCACTGGTCACTGGTCACTGGTCACTGGTCACTGGTCACTGGTCACTGGTCACAAGTCACTGGTCACTTGTCACTGGTCACTGGTCACTCGTCACTGGTCACAGGTCAATGGTAACTTGTCACTGGGCAGTGGTCAATGGTCACTGGCCACTGGTCACTGGTCACAGGTCAATGGTCACTGGTCACTGGACACAGATCACTGGTCACTGGTCACTGGTCACTGGTCACTGGTCACTGGTCACTGGTCAATGGTCACTGGCCACTGGTCACTGGTCACTGGTCAGTGGCCACTGGTCGCTGGTCACTTGTCACTGGTCACTGGTCACTGGTCACTGGTCACTGGTCACTGGTCACTGGTCACTGGTCACTGGTCACTGGTCACTGGTCACTGGTCACTGGTCAATGGTCACTATCGCTGGTAAATGGTCACTGTCGATGGTCACTGGTCACTGGTCACTTGTCACTGGTCACTGGTCACTGGTCACTGGTCACTGGTCACTGGTCACTGGTCACTGGTCACTGGTCACTGGTCAATGGTCACTGTCGCTGGTCACTGGTCACTGGTCAATGGTCACTATCGCTGGTCAATGGTCACTGTCGCTGGTCACTGGTCACTGGTCACTGGTCAATGGTCACTTGTCCCTGGGCAGTGGTCACTGGTCACTGGTCAATGGTCACTGTCGCTGGTCAATGGTCACAGTCGCTGGTCACTGGTCACTGGTCACTTGTCACTGGTCACTGGTCACTGGTCACTGGGCAATGGTCACTGGCCACTGGTCACTGGTCACTGGTCAGTGGCCACTGGTCGCTGGTCACTTGTCACTGGTCACTGGTCACTGGTCACTGGTCACTGGTCACTGGTCACTGGTCACTGGTCACTGGTCACTGGTCACTGGTCACTGGTCACTGGTCAATGGTCACTATCGCTGGTAAATGGTCACTGTCGCTGGTCACTGGTCACTGGTCACAGGTCAATGGTCACTGGTCACTGGACACTGGTCACTGGTCACTGGTCACTTGTCAGTGGTCACTGATCACTGGTCACTGGTCACTGGTCACTGGTCACTGGTCACTGGTCACTGGTCACTGGTCACTGGTCAATGGTCACTGTCGCTGGTCACTGGTCACTGGTCACTGATCACTGGTCACTGGTCACTGGTCACTGGTCACTGGTCACTGGTCAATGGTCACTATCGCAGGTCAATGGTCACTGTCGCTGGTCACTGGTCACTGGTCACTTGTCACTGGTCACTGGTCACTGGTCACTGGTCACTGGTCACTGGTCGATGGTCACTGTCGCTGGTCACTGGTCACTGGTCACTGGTCACTGGTCAATGGTCACTGGTCACTGGTTACTGGTCAATGGTCACTGTCGCTGGTCACTGGTCACTGGTCACTGGTCACTGGTCACTGGTCACTGGTCACTCGTCACTGGTCACTGGTCACTGGTAACTGGTCAATGGTCACTGTCGCTGGTCACTGGTCACCGGTCACTGGTCACTGGTCAATGGTAACTTGTCACTGGCCAGTGGTCAATGGTCACTGGTCACTGGTCACTGGTCACTGGTCACTGGTCACTGGTCACTGGTCAATGGTCTCTGTCGCTGGTCACTGGTCACGATTCGCTGGTCCCTGGTCACTGGTCACTGGTCAATGGTCACTGTCGCTGGTCACTGGTCACTGGTCACTGGTCACTGGACACTGGTCACTGGTCACTGGTCACTGGTCACTGGTCACTGGTCACTGGTCACTGGTCACAAGTCTCTGGTCACTTGTCACTGGTCACTGGTCACTGGTCACTCGTCACTGGTCACAGGTCAATGGTAACTTGTCACTGGGCAGTGGTCAATGGTCACTGGTTACTGGTCACTGGTCACAGGTCAATGGTCACTGGTCACTGGACACAGATCACTGGTCACTGGTCACTGGTCACAGGTCAATGGTCACTGGTCACAGGTCAATGGTCACTGGTCACTGGACACAGGTCGCTGGTCACTGGTCACTGGTCACTGGTCACTGGTCACTGGTCAATGGTCACCGGCCACTGGTCACTGGTCACTGGTCAATGGTCACTTTCGCTGGTCAATGGTCAGTGTCGCTGGTCACTGGTCACTGGTAACTGGTCAATGGTCACTGTCGCTGGTCACTGGTCACTGGTCACTGGTCACTGGTCAATGGTAACTTGTCGCTGGTCACTGGTCACTGGTCAATGGTAACTTGTCACTGGCCAGTGGTCAATGGTCACTGGTCGCTGGTCACTGGTCAATGGTCTCTGTCGCTGGTCACTGGTCACGATTCGCTGGTCCCTAGTCACTGGTCACTGGTCAATGGTCACTGTCGCTGGTCACTGGTCACTGGACACTGGTCACTGGTCACTGGTCACTGGTCACTGGTCACTGGTCACTGGTCACTGGTCACAAGTCTCTGGTCAGTTGTCACTGGTCACTGGTCACTGGTCACTCGTCACTGGTCACAGGTCAATGGTAACTTGTCACTGGGCAGTGGTCAATGGTCACTGGTTACTGGTCACTGGTCACAGGTCAATGGTCACTGGTCACTGGACACAGATCACTGGTCACTGGTCACTGGTCACTGGTCCCTGGTCACTGGTCAATGGTCACTGGTCAGTGGCCACTCGTCGCTGGTCCCTATTCACTGGTCACTGTTCACAGGTCAATGGTCACTGGTCACTGGACACAGGTCACTGGTCACTGGTCACTGGTCACTGGTCACTGGTCACTGGTCACTGGTCACTGGTCACTGGTAACTGGTCAATGGTCACTGTCGCTGGTCACTGGTCAATGGTAACTTGTCACTGGGCAGTGGTCACTGGTCACAGGTCAATGGTCACTGGTCACTGGTCACTGGTCAATGGTCACTGTCGCTGGTCACTGGTCACTGGTCACTGGTCACTGGTCACTGGTCACTGGTCACTGGTAACTGGTCAATGGTCACTGTCGCTGGTCACTGGTCACCGGTCACTGGTCACTGGTCAATGGTCACTGTCGCTCATCACTGGTCACTGGTCACTGGTCAATGGTCACTATCGCTGGTCAATGGTCACTGTTGCTGGTCACTGGTCATTGGTCACTTGTCACTGGTCACTGGTCACTGGTCACTGGTCAATGGTCACTGTCGCTTGTCACTGGTCACTGGTCACTGATCACTGGTCACTGGTCACTGGTCACTGGTCACTGATCACTGATCACTGGTCACTGGTCACTGGTCACTGGTCACTGGTCACTGGTCAATGGTCACTAACGCTGGTCAATGGTCACTGTCGCTGGTCACTGGTCATTGGTCACTTGTCACTGGTCACTGGTCACTGGTCACTGGTCACTGGTCACTGGTCACAGGTCAATGGTCACTGGTCACTGGACACAGGTCACTGGTCACTGGTCACTGGTCACTGGTCACTGGTCACTGGTCACTGGTCAATGGTCACTGGCCACTGGTCACTGGTCACTGGTCAATGGTCACTTTCGCTGGTCAATGGTCACAAGTCACTGGTCACTTGTCACTGGTCAGTGGCCACTCGTCAATGGTCACTGGTCACTGGTCACTGGTCAATGGTCTCTGTCGCTGGTCACTGGTCACGATTCGCTGGTCCCTGGTCACTGGTCACTGGTCAATGGTCACTGTCGCTGGTCACTGGTCACTGGTCACTGGTCACTGGTCACTGGTCACTGGTCACTGGTCACTGGTCACTGGTCACTGGTCACAAGTCACTGGTCACTTGTCACTGGTCACTGGTCACTCGTCACTGGTCACAGGTCAATGGTAACTTGTCACTGGGCAGTGGTCAATGGTCACTGGCCACTGGTCACTGGTCACAGGTCAATGGTCACTGGTCACTGGACACAGATCACTGGTCACTGGTCACTGGTCACTGGTCACTGGTCACTGGTCACTGGTCAATGGTCACTGGCCACTGGTCACTGGTCACTGGTCAGTGGCCACTGGTCGCTGGTCACTTGTCACTGGTCACTGGTCACTGGTCACTGGTCACTGGTCACTGGTCACTGGTCACTGGTCACTGGTCACTGGTCACTTGTCAATGGTCACTATCGCTGGTAAATGGTCACTGTCGCTGGTCACTGGTCACTGGTCACTTGTCACTGGTCACTGGTCACTGGTCACTGGTCACTGGTCACTGGTCACTGGTCACTGGTCACTGGTCAATGGTCACTGTCGCTGGTCACTGGTCACTGGTCAATGGTCACTATCGCTGGTCAATGGTCACTGTCGCTGGTCACTGGTCACTGGTCACTGGTCAATGGTCACTTGTCCCTGGGCAGTGGTCACTGGTCACTGGTCAATGGTCACTGTCGCTGGTCAATGGTCACAGTCGCTGGTCACTGGTCACTGGTCACTTGTCACTGGTCACTGGTCACTGGTCACTGGTCACTGGTCACTGGGCAATGGTCACTGGCCACTGGTCACTGGTCACTGGTCAGTGGCCACTGGTCGCTGGTCACTTGTCACTGGTCACTGGTCACTGGTCACTGGTCACTGGTCACTGGTCACTGGTCACTGGTCACTGGTCACTGGTCACTGGTCACTGGTCACTGGTCAATGGTCACTATCGCTGGTAAATGGTCACTGTCGCTGGTCACTGGTCACTGGTCACAGGTCAATGGTCACTGGTCACTGGACACTGGTCACTGGTCACTGGTCACTTGTCAGTGGTCACTGATCACTGGTCACTGGTCACTGGTCACTGGTCACTGGTCACTGGTCACTGGTCACTGGTCACTGGTCAATGGTCACTGTCGCTGGTCACTGGTCACTGGTCACTGATCACTGGTCACTGGTCACTGGTCACTGGTCACTGGTCAATGGTCACTATCGCAGGTCAATGGTCACTGTCGCTGGTCACTGGTCACTGGTCACTTGTCACTGGTCACTGGTCACTGGTCACTGGTCACTGGTCACTGGTCAATGGTCACTATCGCAGGTCAATGGTCACTGTCGCTGGTCACTGGTCACTGGTCACTTGTCACTGGTCACTGGTCACTGGTCAATGGTCACTGGTCACTGGTTACTGGTCAATGGTCACTATCGCTGGTCAAAGGTCATTGTCGCTGGTCACTGGTCATTGGTCACTTGTCACTGGTCACGATTCGCTGGTCCCTGGTCACTGGTCACTGGTCAATGGTCACTGTCGCTGATCACTGGTCACTGGTCACTGGCCACAAGTCACTGGTCACTTGTCACTGGTCAGTGGCCACTCGTCGCTGGTCACTTGTCACTGGTCACTGGTCACAGGTCAATGGTCACTGGTCACTGGACACTGGTCACTGGTCACTGGTCACTTGTCACTGGTCAATGGTCACTATCGCTGGTCAATGGTCACTGTCGCTGGTCACTGGTCATTGGTCACTTGTCACTGGTCACTGGGAACTGGTCAATGGTCACTGTCGCTGGTCACTGGTCACTGGTCACTGATCACTGGTCACTGGTCACTGGTCACTGGTCACTGGTCACTGGTCACTGGTCAATGGTCACTATCGCTGGTCAATGGTCACTGTCACTGGTCACTGGTCACTGGTCACTGGTCACTGGTCACTGGTCACTGGTCACTGGGCACTGGTCACTGGTCAATGGTCACTGTCGCTGGTCACTGGTCACTGGTCACTGGTCACTGGTCAATGGTCACTTGTCCCTGGGCAGTGGTCACTGGTCACTGGTCAATGGTCACTATCGCTGGTCAATTGTCACTGTCGCTGGTCACTGGTCACTGGTCACTTGTCACTGGTCACTGGTCACTGGTCACTTGTCACTGGTCAGTAGCCACTCGTCAATGGTCACTGGTCACTGGTCACTGGTCAATGGTCTCTGTCGCTGGTCACTGGTCACGATTCGCTGGTCCCTGGTCACTGGTCACTGGTCAATGGTCACTGTCGCTCATCACTGGTCACTGGTCACTGGTCAATGGTCACTATCGCTGGTCAATGGTCACTGTCGCTGGTCACTGGTCATTGGTCACTTGTCACTGGTCACTGGTCACTGGTCACTGGTCAATGGTCACTGTCGCTGGTCACTGGTCACTGGTCACTGATCACTGGTCACTGGTCACTGGTCACTGGTCACTGATCACTGGTCACTGGTCACTGGTCACTGGTCACTGGTCACTGGTCACTGGTCAATGGTCACTATCGCTGGTCAATGGTCACTGTCGCTGGTCACTGGTCATTGGTCACTTGTCACTGGTCACTGGTCACTGGTCACTGGTCACTGGTCACAGGTCAATGGTCACTGGTCACTGGACACAGGTCACTGGTCACTGGTCAGTGGCCACTGGTCACTGGCCACTTGTCAATGGTTACTTTCGCTGGTCAATGGTCACTGTCGCTGGTAAATGGTCACTGTCGCTGGTCACTGGTCACTGGTCACTGGTCACTGGTCACTGGTCACAGGTCAATGGTCACTGGTCACTGGACACTGGTCACTGGGCACTGGTCACTTGTCACAGGTCACTGACCACTGGTCACTGGTCACTGGTCACTGGTCACTGGGAACTGGTCGATGGTCACTGTCGCTGGTCACTGGTCACTGGTCACTGATCACTGGTCACTGGTCACTGGTCACTGGTCACTGGTCAATGGTCACTATCGCTGGTCAATGGTCACTGTCACTGGTCACTGGTCACTGGTCACTGGTCACTGGTCACTGGTCACTGGTCAATGGTCACTATCGCTGGTCAATGGTCACTGTCGCTGGTCACTGGTCATTGGTCACTTGTCACTGGTCACTGGTCACTGGTCACTGGTCACTGGTCACAGGTCAATGGTCACTGGTCACTGGACACAGGTCACTGGTCACTGGTCACTGGTCACTGGTCACTGGTCACTGGTCACTGGTCAATGGTCACTGGCCACTGGTCACTGGTCACTGGTCAATGGTCACTTTCGCTGTTCAATGGTCACTGTCGCTGGTAAACGGTCACTGTCGCTGGTCACTGGTCACTGGTCAATGGTCACTGGCCACTGGTCACTGGTCACTGGTCAATGGTCACTTTCGCTGGTCAATGGTCACTGTCGCTGGTAAACGGTCACTGTCGCTGGTCACTGGTCACTGGTCACTGGTCAATGGTCACTGTCGCTGGTCACTGGTCACTGGTCACTGGTCACTGGTCACTGGTCAATGGTCACTATCGCTGGTCAATGGTCACTGTCACTGGTCACTGGTCACTGGTCACTGGTCACTGGTCACTGGTCACTGGTCACTGGGCACTGGTCACTGGTCAATGGTCACTGTCGCTGGTCACTGGTCACTGGTCACTGGTCACTGGTCAATGGTCACTTGTCCCTGGGCAGTGGTCACTGGTCACTGGTCAATGGTCACTATCGCTGGTCAATTGTCACTGTCGCTGGTCACTGGTCACTGGTCACTTGTCACTGGTCACTGGTCACTGGTCACTTGTCACTGGTCAGTAGCCACTCGTCAATGGTCACTGGTCACTGGTCACTGGTCAATGGTCTCTGTCGCTGGTCACTGGTCACGATTCGCTGGTCCCTGGTCACTGGTCACTGGTCAATGGTCACTGTCGCTGATCACTGGTCACTGGTCACTGGCCACAAGTCACTGGTCACTTGTCACTGGTCAGTGGCCACTCGTCGCTGGTCACTTGTCACTGGTCACTGGTCACAGGTCAATGGTCACTGGTCACTGGACACTGGTCACTGGTCACTGGTCACTTGTCACTGGTCAATGGTCACTATCGCTGGTCAATGGTCACTGTCGCTGGTCACTGGTCATTGGTCACTTGTCACTGGTCACTGGGAACTGGTCAATGGTCACTGTCGCTGGTCACTGGTCACTGGTCACTGATCACTGGTCACTGGTCACTGGTCACTGGTCACTGGTCACTGGTCACTGGTCAATGGTCACTATCGCTGGTCAATGGTCACTGTCACTGGTCACTGGTCACTGGTCACTGGTCACTGGTCACTGGTCACTGGTCACTGGGCACTGGTCACTGGTCAATGGTCACTGTCGCTGGTCACTGGTCACTGGTCACTGGTCACTGGTCAATGGTCACTTGTCCCTGGGCAGTGGTCACTGGTCACTGGTCAATGGTCACTATCGCTGGTCAATTGTCACTGTCGCTGGTCACTGGTCACTGGTCACTTGTCACTGGTCACTGGTCACTGGTCACTTGTCACTGGTCAGTAGCCACTCGTCAATGGTCACTGGTCACTGGTCACTGGTCAATGGTCTCTGTCGCTGGTCACTGGTCACGATTCGCTGGTCCCTGGTCACTGGTCACTGGTCAATGGTCACTGTCGCTCATCACTGGTCACTGGTCACTGGTCAATGGTCACTATCGCTGGTCAATGGTCACTGTCGCTGGTCACTGGTCATTGGTCACTTGTCACTGGTCACTGGTCACTGGTCACTGGTCAATGGTCACTGTCGCTGGTCACTGGTCACTGGTCACTGATCACTGGTCACTGGTCACTGGTCACTGGTCACTGATCACTGGTCACTGGTCACTGGTCACTGGTCACTGGTCACTGGTCACTGGTCACTGGTCAATGGTCACTATCGCTGGTCAATGGTCACTGTCGCTGGTCACTGGTCATTGGTCACTTGTCACTGGTCACTGGTCACTGGTCACTGGTCACTGGTCACAGGTCAATGGTCACTGGTCACTGGACACAGGTCACTGGTCACTGGTCAGTGGCCACTGGTCACTGGTCACTTGTCAATGGTCACTTTCGCTGGTCAATGGTCACTGTCGCTGGTAAATGGTCACTGTCGCTGGTCACTGGTCACTGGTCACTGGTCACTGGTCACTGGTCACAGGTCAATGGTCACTGGTCACTGGACACTGGTCACTGGGCACTGGTCACTTGTCACAGGTCACTGACCACTGGTCACTGGTCACTGGTCACTGGTCACTGGGAACTGGTCGATGGTCACTGTCGCTGGTCACTGGTCACTGGTCACTGATCACTGGTCACTGGTCACTGGTCACTGGTCACTGGTCAATGGTCACTATCGCTGGTCAATGGTCACTGTCACTGGTCACTGGTCACTGGTCACTGGTCACTGGTCACTGTCGCTGGTCACTGGTCACTGGTCAATGGTCACTTGTCCCTGGGCAGTGGTTACTGGTCACTGGTCAATGGTCACTATCGCTGGTCAATGGTCACTGTCGCTGGTCACTGGTCACTGGTCACTTGTCACTGGTCACTGATCACTGGTCACTTGTCACTGGTCAGTGGCCACTCGTCAATGGTCACTGGTCACTGGTCACTGGTCAATGGTCTCTGTCGCTGGTCACTGGTCACGATTCGCTGGTCCCTGGTCACTGGTCACTGGTCAATGGTCACTGTCGCTGATCACTGGTCACTGGTCACTGGCCACAAGTCACTGGTCACTTGTCACTGGTCAGTGGCCACTCGTCGCTGGTCACTTGTCACTGGTCACTGGTCACAGGTCAATGGTCACTGGTCACTGGACACTGGTCACTGGTCACTGGTCACTTGTCACTGGTCAATGGTCACTATCGCTGGTCAATGGTCACTGTCGCTGGTCACTGGTCATTGGTCACTTGTCACTGGTCACTGGTCACTGGTCAATGGTCACTGTCGCTGGTCACTGGTCACTGGTCACTGATCACTGGTCACTGGTCACTGGTCACTGGTCACTGGTCACTGGTCACTTTTCCCTGGGCAGTGGTCACTGGTCACTGGTCACTGGTCACTGGTCACTGGTCAATGGTCACTGTCGCTGGTCACTGGTCACTGGTCACTGATCACTGGTCACTGGTCACTGGTCACTGGTCACTGGTCACTGGTCACTGGTCACTGGTCACTGATCACTGGTCACTGGTCACTGGTCACTGGTCACTGGTCACTGGTCAATGGTCACTATCGCTGGTCAAAGGTCACTGTCGCTGGTCACTGGTCATTGGTCACTTGTCACTGGTCACTGGTCACTGGTCCCTGGTCAATGGTCACTGTCGCTGGTCACTGGTCACTGGTCACTGATCACTGGTCACTGGTCACTTGTCACTGGTCAATGGTCACTGTCGCTGGTCAATGGTCACTGGTCACTGGACACAGGTCACTGGTCACTGGTCAGTGGCCACTGGTCACTGGTCACTTGTCAATGGTCACTTTCGCTGGTCAATGGTCACTGTCGCTGGTAAATGGTCACTGTCGCTGGTCACTGGTCACTGGTCACTGGTCACTGATCACTGGTCACTGGTCACTGGTCACTGGTCACTGGTCACTGGTCACTGGTCAATGGTCACTATCGCTGGTCAATGGTCACTGTCACTGGTCACTGGTCACTGGTCACTGGTCACTGGTCACTGGTCACTGGTCACTGGGCACTGGTCACTGGTCAATGGTCACTGTCGCTGGTCACTGGTCACTGGTCACTGGTCACTGGTCAATGGTCACTTGTCCCTGGGCAGTGGTCACTGGTCACTGGTCAATGGTCACTATCGCTGGTCAATGGTCACTGTCGCTGGTCACTGGTCACTGGTCACTTGTCACTGGTCACTGATCACTGGTCACTTGTCACTGGTCAGTGGCCACTCGTCAATGGTCACTGGTCACTGGTCACTGGTCAATGGTCTCTGTCGCTGGTCACTGGTCACGATTCGCTGGTCCCTGGTCACTGGTCACTGGTCAATGGTCACTGTCGCTGATCACTGGTCACTGGTCACTGGCCACAAGTCACTGGTCACTTGTCACTGGTCAGTGGCCACTCGTCGCTGGTCACTTGTCACTGGTCACTGGTCACAGGTCAATGGTCACTGGTCACTGGACACTGGTCACTGGTCACTGGTCACTTGTCACTGGTCAATGGTCACTATCGCTGGTCAATGGTCACTGTCGCTGGTCACTGGTCATTGGTCACTTGTCACTGGTCACTGGTCACTGGTCAATGGTCACTGTCGCTGGTCACTGGTCACTGGTCACTGATCACTGGTCACTGGTCACTGGTCACTGGTCATTGGTCACTGGTCACTTTTCCCTGGGCAGTGGTCACTGGTCACTGGTCACTGGTCACTGGTCACTGGTCAATGGTCACTGTCGCTGGTCACTGGTCACTGGTCACTGATCACTGGTCACTGGTCACTGGTCACTGGTCACTGGTCACTGGTCACTGGTCACTGGTCACTGATCACTGGTCACTGGTCACTGGTCACTGGTCACTGGTCACTGGTCACTGGTCAATGGTCACTATCGCTGGTCAAAGGTCACTGTCGCTGGTCACTGGTCATTGGTCACTTGTCACTGGTCACTGGTCACTGGTCCCTGGTCAATGGTCACTGTCGCTGGTCACTGGTCACTGGTCACTGATCACTGGTCACTGGTCACTTGTCACTGGTCAATGGTCACTGTCGCTGGTCAATGGTCACTGTCGCTGGTCACTGGTCACTGGTCACTTGTCACTGGTCAGTGGCCACTGGTCGCTGGTCACTTGTCACTGGTCACTGGTCACTGGTCACTGGTCACAAGTCACTGGTCACTGGTCACTGGTCACTGGTCACTGGTCACTGGTCACTGGTCACTGGTCAATGTTCACTGTCGCTGGTAAATGGTCACTGCCGCTGGTCAATGGTCACTGTCGCTGGTCACTGGTCACTATTCGCTGGTCACTGGTCCCTGGTCACTGTCGCTGGTCACTGGTCACTGCTCACTGGTCACTGGTCACTGGTCACTGGTCACAAGTCACTGGTCACTTGTCACTGGTCAGTGGTCACTGGTCACTGGTCAATGGTCACTGTCGCTGGTCAATGGTCACTGTCGCTGGTCACTGGTCACTGGTCACTGGTCGCTGGTCACTGGTCACTTGGCACTGGTCAGTGGCCACTGGTCGCTGGTCACTTGTCACTGGTCACTGGTCACTGGTCACTGGTCACAAGTCACTTGTCACTGGTCACTGGTCACTGGTCACTGGTCACTGGTCACTGGTCACTGGTCACTGGTCACTGGTCAATGGTCACTGTCGCTGGTCACTGGTCACTGGTCACTGGTCACTGGTCAATGGTCACTATCGCTGGTCAATGGTCACTGTCACTGGTCACTGGTCACTGGTCACTGGTCACTGGTCACTGGTCACTGGTCACTGGTCACTGGTCAATGGTCACTGTCGCTGGTCACTGGTCACTGGTCACAGGTCACTGGTCAATGGTCACTTGTCCCTGGGCAGTGGTCACTGGTCACTGGTCAATGGTCACTATCGCTGGTCAATTGTCACTGTCGCTGGTCACTGGTCACTGGTCACTTGTCACTGGTCACTGGTCACTGGTCACTTGTCACTGGTCAGTAGCCACTCGTCAATGGTCACTGGTCACTGGTCACTGGTCAATGGTCTCTGTCGCTGGTCACTGGTCACGATTCGCTGGTCCCTGGTCACTGGTCACTGGTCAATGGTCACTGTCGCTCATCACTGGTCACTGGTCACTGGTCAATGGTCACTATCGCTGGTCAATGGTCACTGTTGCTGGTCACTGGTCATTGGTCACTTGTCACTGGTCACTGGTCACTGGTCACTGGTCAATGGTCACTGTCGCTTGTCACTGGTCACTGGTCACTGATCACTGGTCACTGGTCACTGGTCACTGGTCACTGATCACTGATCACTGGTCACTGGTCACTGGTCACTGGTCAATGGTCACTATCGCTGGTCAATGGTCACTGTCGCTGGTCACTGGTCATTGGTCACTTGTCACTGGTCACTGGTCACTGGTCACTGGTCACTGGTCACAGGTCAATGGTCACTGGTCACTGGACACAGGTCACTGGTCACTGGTCACTGGTCACTGGTCACTGGTCACTGGTCACTGGTCAATGGTCACTGGCCACTGGTCACTGGTCACTGGTCAATGGTCACTTTCGCTGGTCAATGGTCACAAGTCACTGGTCACTTGTCACTGGTCAGTGGCCACTCGTCAATGGTCACTGGTCACTGGTCACTGGTCAATGGTCACTGTCGCTGGTCACTGGTCACTGGTCACTGGTCACTGGTCACTGGTCACTGGTCACTGGTCACTGGTCACTGGTCACAAGTCACTGGTCACTTGTCACTGGTCACTGGTCACTCGTCACTGGTCACAGGTCAATGGTAACTTGTCACTGGGCAGTGGTCAATGGTCACTGGCCACTGGTCACTGGTCACAGGTCAATGGTCACTGGTCACTGGACACAGATCACTGGTCACTGGTCACTGGTCACTGGTCACTGGTCACTGGTCACTGGTCAATGGTCACTGGCCACTGGTCACTGGTCACTGGTCAGTGGCCACTGGTCGCTGGTCACTTGTCACTGGTCACTGGTCACTGGTCACTGGTCACTGGTCACTGGTCACTGGTCACTGGTCACTGGTCACTGGTCACTGGTCACTGGTCACTGGTCAATGGTCACTATCGCTGGTAAATGGTCACTGTCGATGGTCACTGGTCACTGGTCACTTGTCACTGGTCACTGGTCACTGGTCACTGGTCACTGGTCACTGGTCACTGGTCACTGGTCACTGGTCACTGGTCAATGGTCACTGTCGCTGGTCACTGGTCACTGGTCAATGGTCACTATCGCTGGTCAATGGTCACTGTCGCTGGTCACTGGTCACTGGTCACTGGTCAATGGTCACTTGTCCCTGGGCAGTGGTCACTGGTCACTGGTCAATGGTCACTGTCGCTGGTCAATGGTCACAGTCGCTGGTCACTGGTCACTGGTCACTTGTCACTGGTCACTGGTCACTGGTCACTGGTCACTGGTCACTGGGCAATGGTCACTGGCCACTGGTCACTGGTCACTGGTCAGTGGCCACTGGTCGCTGGTCACTTGTCACTGGTCACTGGTCACTGGTCACTGGTCACTGGTCACTGGTCACTGGTCACTGGTCACTGGTCACTGGTCACTGGTCACTGGTCACTGGTCAATGGTCACTATCGCTGGTAAATGGTCACTGTCGCTGGTCACTGGTCACTGGTCACAGGTCAATGGTCACTGGTCACTGGACACTGGTCACTGGTCACTGGTCACTTGTCAGTGGTCACTGATCACTGGTCACTGGTCACTGGTCACTGGTCACTGGTCACTGGTCACTGGTCACTGGTCACTGGTCAATGGTCACTGTCGCTGGTCACTGGTCACTGGTCACTGATCACTGGTCACTGGTCACTGGTCACTGGTCACTGGTCACTGGTCAATGGTCACTATCGCAGGTCAATGGTCACTGTCGCTGGTCACTGGTCACTGGTCACTTGTCACTGGTCACTGGTCACTGGTCACTGGTCACTGGTCACTGGTCGATGGTCACTGTCGCTGGTCACTGGTCACTGGTCACTGGTCACTGGTCAATGGTCACTGGTCACTGGTTACTGGTCAATGGTCACTGTCGCTGGTCACTGGTCACTGGTCACTGGTCACTGGTCACTGGTCACTGGTCACTCGTCACTGGTCACTGGTCACTGGTAACTGGTCAATGGTCACTGTCGCTGGTCACTGGTCACCGGTCACTGGTCACTGGTCAATGGTAACTTGTCACTGGCCAGTGGTCAATGGTCACTGGTCACTGGTCACTGGTCACTGGTCACTGGTCACTGGTCACTGGTCAATGGTCTCTGTCGCTGGTCACTGGTCACGATTCGCTGGTCCCTGGTCACTGGTCACTGGTCAATGGTCACTGTCGCTGGTCACTGGTCACTGGTCACTGGTCACTGGACACTGGTCACTGGTCACTGGTCACTGGTCACTGGTCACTGGTCACTGGTCACTGGTCACAAGTCTCTGGTCACTTGTCACTGGTCACTGGTCACTGGTCACTCGTCACTGGTCACAGGTCAATGGTAACTTGTCACTGGGCAGTGGTCAATGGTCACTGGTTACTGGTCACTGGTCACAGGTCAATGGTCACTGGTCACTGGACACAGATCACTGGTCACTGGTCACTGGTCACAGGTCAATGGTCACTGGTCACAGGTCAATGGTCACTGGTCACTGGACACAGGTCGCTGGTCACTGGTCACTGGTCACTGGTCACTGGTCACTGGTCAATGGTCACCGGCCACTGGTCACTGGTCACTGGTCAATGGTCACTTTCGCTGGTCAATGGTCAGTGTCGCTGGTCACTGGTCACTGGTAACTGGTCAATGGTCACTGTCGCTGGTCACTGGTCACTGGTCACTGGTCACTGGTCAATGGTAACTTGTCGCTGGTCACTGGTCACTGGTCAATGGTAACTTGTCACTGGCCAGTGGTCAATGGTCACTGGTCGCTGGTCACTGGTCAATGGTCTCTGTCGCTGGTCACTGGTCACGATTCGCTGGTCCCTAGTCACTGGTCACTGGTCAATGGTCACTGTCGCTGGTCACTGGTCACTGGACACTGGTCACTGGTCACTGGTCACTGGTCACTGGTCACTGGTCACTGGTCACTGGTCACAAGTCTCTGGTCAGTTGTCACTGGTCACTGGTCACTGGTCACTCGTCACTGGTCACAGGTCAATGGTAACTTGTCACTGGGCAGTGGTCAATGGTCACTGGTTACTGGTCACTGGTCACAGGTCAATGGTCACTGGTCACTGGACACAGATCACTGGTCACTGGTCACTGGTCACTGGTCCCTGGTCACTGGTCAATGGTCACTGGTCAGTGGCCACTCGTCGCTGGTCCCTATTCACTGGTCACTGTTCACAGGTCAATGGTCACTGGTCACTGGACACAGGTCACTGGTCACTGGTCACTGGTCACTGGTCACTGGTCACTGGTCACTGGTCACTGGTCACTGGTAACTGGTCAATGGTCACTGTCGCTGGTCACTGGTCAATGGTAACTTGTCACTGGGCAGTGGTCACTGGTCACAGGTCAATGGTCACTGGTCACTGGTCACTGGTCAATGGTCACTGTCGCTGGTCACTGGTCACTGGTCACTGGTCACTGGTCACTGGTCACTGGTCACTGGTAACTGGTCAATGGTCACTGTCGCTGGTCACTGGTCACCGGTCACTGGTCACTGGTCAATGGTCACTGTCGCTCATCACTGGTCACTGGTCACTGGTCAATGGTCACTATCGCTGGTCAATGGTCACTGTTGCTGGTCACTGGTCATTGGTCACTTGTCACTGGTCACTGGTCACTGGTCACTGGTCAATGGTCACTGTCGCTTGTCACTGGTCACTGGTCACTGATCACTGGTCACTGGTCACTGGTCACTGGTCACTGATCACTGATCACTGGTCACTGGTCACTGGTCACTGGTCACTGGTCACTGGTCAATGGTCACTAACGCTGGTCAATGGTCACTGTCGCTGGTCACTGGTCATTGGTCACTTGTCACTGGTCACTGGTCACTGGTCACTGGTCACTGGTCACTGGTCACAGGTCAATGGTCACTGGTCACTGGACACAGGTCACTGGTCACTGGTCACTGGTCACTGGTCACTGGTCACTGGTCACTGGTCAATGGTCACTGGCCACTGGTCACTGGTCACTGGTCAATGGTCACTTTCGCTGGTCAATGGTCACAAGTCACTGGTCACTTGTCACTGGTCAGTGGCCACTCGTCAATGGTCACTGGTCACTGGTCACTGGTCAATGGTCTCTGTCGCTGGTCACTGGTCACGATTCGCTGGTCCCTGGTCACTGGTCACTGGTCAATGGTCACTGTCGCTGGTCACTGGTCACTGGTCACTGGTCACTGGTCACTGGTCACTGGTCACTGGTCACTGGTCACTGGTCACTGGTCACAAGTCACTGGTCACTTGTCACTGGTCACTGGTCACTCGTCACTGGTCACAGGTCAATGGTAACTTGTCACTGGGCAGTGGTCAATGGTCACTGGCCACTGGTCACTGGTCACAGGTCAATGGTCACTGGTCACTGGACACAGATCACTGGTCACTGGTCACTGGTCACTGGTCACTGGTCACTGGTCACTGGTCAATGGTCACTGGCCACTGGTCACTGGTCACTGGTCAGTGGCCACTGGTCGCTGGTCACTTGTCACTGGTCACTGGTCACTGGTCACTGGTCACTGGTCACTGGTCACTGGTCACTGGTCACTGGTCACTGGTCACTTGTCAATGGTCACTATCGCTGGTAAATGGTCACTGTCGCTGGTCACTGGTCACTGGTCACTTGTCACTGGTCACTGGTCACTGGTCACTGGTCACTGGTCACTGGTCACTGGTCACTGGTCACTGGTCAATGGTCACTGTCGCTGGTCACTGGTCACTGGTCAATGGTCACTATCGCTGGTCAATGGTCACTGTCGCTGGTCACTGGTCACTGGTCACTGGTCAATGGTCACTTGTCCCTGGGCAGTGGTCACTGGTCACTGGTCAATGGTCACTGTCGCTGGTCAATGGTCACAGTCGCTGGTCACTGGTCACTGGTCACTTGTCACTGGTCACTGGTCACTGGTCACTGGTCACTGGTCACTGGGCAATGGTCACTGGCCACTGGTCACTGGTCACTGGTCAGTGGCCACTGGTCGCTGGTCACTTGTCACTGGTCACTGGTCACTGGTCACTGGTCACTGGTCACTGGTCACTGGTCACTGGTCACTGGTCACTGGTCACTGGTCACTGGTCACTGGACACTGGTCACTGGTCACTGGTCACTTGTCAGTGGTCACTGATCACTGGTCACTGGTCACTGGTCACTGGTCACTGGTCACTGGTCACTGGTCACTGGTCACTGGTCAATGGTCACTGTCGCTGGTCACTGGTCACTGGTCACTGATCACTGGTCACTGGTCACTGGTCACTGGTCACTGGTCAATGGTCACTATCGCAGGTCAATGGTCACTGTCGCTGGTCACTGGTCACTGGTCACTTGTCACTGGTCACTGGTCACTGGTCACTGGTCACTGGTCACTGGTCAATGGTCACTATCGCAGGTCAATGGTCACTGTCGCTGGTCACTGGTCACTGGTCACTTGTCACTGGTCACTGGTCACTGGTCAATGGTCACTGGTCACTGGTTACTGGTCAATGGTCACTATCGCTGGTCAAAGGTCATTGTCGCTGGTCACTGGTCATTGGTCACTTGTCACTGGTCACGATTCGCTGGTCCCTGGTCACTGGTCACTGGTCAATGGTCACTGTCGCTGATCACTGGTCACTGGTCACTGGCCACAAGTCACTGGTCACTTGTCACTGGTCAGTGGCCACTCGTCGCTGGTCACTTGTCACTGGTCACTGGTCACAGGTCAATGGTCACTGGTCACTGGACACTGGTCACTGGTCACTGGTCACTTGTCACTGGTCAATGGTCACTATCGCTGGTCAATGGTCACTGTCGCTGGTCACTGGTCATTGGTCACTTGTCACTGGTCACTGGGAACTGGTCAATGGTCACTGTCGCTGGTCACTGGTCACTGGTCACTGATCACTGGTCACTGGTCACTGGTCACTGGTCACTGGTCACTGGTCACTGGTCAATGGTCACTATCGCTGGTCAATGGTCACTGTCACTGGTCACTGGTCACTGGTCACTGGTCACTGGTCACTGGTCACTGGTCACTGGGCACTGGTCACTGGTCAATGGTCACTGTCGCTGGTCACTGGTCACTGGTCACTGGTCACTGGTCAATGGTCACTTGTCCCTGGGCAGTGGTCACTGGTCACTGGTCAATGGTCACTATCGCTGGTCAATTGTCACTGTCGCTGGTCACTGGTCACTGGTCACTTGTCACTGGTCACTGGTCACTGGTCACTTGTCACTGGTCAGTAGCCACTCGTCAATGGTCACTGGTCACTGGTCACTGGTCAATGGTCTCTGTCGCTGGTCACTGGTCACGATTCGCTGGTCCCTGGTCACTGGTCACTGGTCAATGGTCACTGTCGCTCATCACTGGTCACTGGTCACTGGTCAATGGTCACTATCGCTGGTCAATGGTCACTGTCGCTGGTCACTGGTCATTGGTCACTTGTCACTGGTCACTGGTCACTGGTCACTGGTCAATGGTCACTGTCGCTGGTCACTGGTCACTGGTCACTGATCACTGGTCACTGGTCACTGGTCACTGGTCACTGATCACTGGTCACTGGTCACTGGTCACTGGTCACTGGTCACTGGTCACTGGTCAATGGTCACTATCGCTGGTCAATGGTCACTGTCGCTGGTCACTGGTCATTGGTCACTTGTCACTGGTCACTGGTCACTGGTCACTGGTCACTGGTCACAGGTCAATGGTCACTGGTCACTGGACACAGGTCACTGGTCACTGGTCAGTGGCCACTGGTCACTGGCCACTTGTCAATGGTTACTTTCGCTGGTCAATGGTCACTGTCGCTGGTAAATGGTCACTGTCGCTGGTCACTGGTCACTGGTCACTGGTCACTGGTCACTGGTCACAGGTCAATGGTCACTGGTCACTGGACACTGGTCACTGGGCACTGGTCACTTGTCACAGGTCACTGACCACTGGTCACTGGTCACTGGTCACTGGTCACTGGGAACTGGTCGATGGTCACTGTCGCTGGTCACTGGTCACTGGTCACTGATCACTGGTCACTGGTCACTGGTCACTGGTCACTGGTCAATGGTCACTATCGCTGGTCAATGGTCACTGTCACTGGTCACTGGTCACTGGTCACTGGTCACTGGTCACTGGTCACTGGTCAATGGTCACTATCGCTGGTCAATGGTCACTGTCGCTGGTCACTGGTCATTGGTCACTTGTCACTGGTCACTGGTCACTGGTCACTGGTCACTGGTCACAGGTCAATGGTCACTGGTCACTGGACACAGGTCACTGGTCACTGGTCACTGGTCACTGGTCACTGGTCACTGGTCACTGGTCAATGGTCACTGGCCACTGGTCACTGGTCACTGGTCAATGGTCACTTTCGCTGTTCAATGGTCACTGTCGCTGGTAAACGGTCACTGTCGCTGGTCACTGGTCACTGGTCAATGGTCACTGGCCACTGGTCACTGGTCACTGGTCAATGGTCACTTTCGCTGGTCAATGGTCACTGTCGCTGGTAAACGGTCACTGTCGCTGGTCACTGGTCACTGGTCACTGGTCAATGGTCACTGTCGCTGGTCACTGGTCACTGGTCACTGGTCACTGGTCACTGGTCAATGGTCACTATCGCTGGTCAATGGTCACTGTCACTGGTCACTGGTCACTGGTCACTGGTCACTGGTCACTGGTCACTGGTCACTGGGCACTGGTCACTGGTCAATGGTCACTGTCGCTGGTCACTGGTCACTGGTCACTGGTCACTGGTCAATGGTCACTTGTCCCTGGGCAGTGGTCACTGGTCACTGGTCAATGGTCACTATCGCTGGTCAATTGTCACTGTCGCTGGTCACTGGTCACTGGTCACTTGTCACTGGTCACTGGTCACTGGTCACTTGTCACTGGTCAGTAGCCACTCGTCAATGGTCACTGGTCACTGGTCACTGGTCAATGGTCTCTGTCGCTGGTCACTGGTCACGATTCGCTGGTCCCTGGTCACTGGTCACTGGTCAATGGTCACTGTCGCTGATCACTGGTCACTGGTCACTGGCCACAAGTCACTGGTCACTTGTCACTGGTCAGTGGCCACTCGTCGCTGGTCACTTGTCACTGGTCACTGGTCACAGGTCAATGGTCACTGGTCACTGGACACTGGTCACTGGTCACTGGTCACTTGTCACTGGTCAATGGTCACTATCGCTGGTCAATGGTCACTGTCGCTGGTCACTGGTCATTGGTCACTTGTCACTGGTCACTGGGAACTGGTCAATGGTCACTGTCGCTGGTCACTGGTCACTGGTCACTGATCACTGGTCACTGGTCACTGGTCACTGGTCACTGGTCACTGGTCACTGGTCAATGGTCACTATCGCTGGTCAATGGTCACTGTCACTGGTCACTGGTCACTGGTCACTGGTCACTGGTCACTGGTCACTGGTCACTGGGCACTGGTCACTGGTCAATGGTCACTGTCGCTGGTCACTGGTCACTGGTCACTGGTCACTGGTCAATGGTCACTTGTCCCTGGGCAGTGGTCACTGGTCACTGGTCAATGGTCACTATCGCTGGTCAATTGTCACTGTCGCTGGTCACTGGTCACTGGTCACTTGTCACTGGTCACTGGTCACTGGTCACTTGTCACTGGTCAGTAGCCACTCGTCAATGGTCACTGGTCACTGGTCACTGGTCAATGGTCTCTGTCGCTGGTCACTGGTCACGATTCGCTGGTCCCTGGTCACTGGTCACTGGTCAATGGTCACTGTCGCTCATCACTGGTCACTGGTCACTGGTCAATGGTCACTATCGCTGGTCAATGGTCACTGTCGCTGGTCACTGGTCATTGGTCACTTGTCACTGGTCACTGGTCACTGGTCACTGGTCAATGGTCACTGTCGCTGGTCACTGGTCACTGGTCACTGATCACTGGTCACTGGTCACTGGTCACTGGTCACTGATCACTGGTCACTGGTCACTGGTCACTGGTCACTGGTCACTGGTCACTGGTCACTGGTCAATGGTCACTATCGCTGGTCAATGGTCACTGTCGCTGGTCACTGGTCATTGGTCACTTGTCACTGGTCACTGGTCACTGGTCACTGGTCACTGGTCACAGGTCAATGGTCACTGGTCACTGGACACAGGTCACTGGTCACTGGTCAGTGGCCACTGGTCACTGGTCACTTGTCAATGGTCACTTTCGCTGGTCAATGGTCACTGTCGCTGGTAAATGGTCACTGTCGCTGGTCACTGGTCACTGGTCACTGGTCACTGGTCACTGGTCACAGGTCAATGGTCACTGGTCACTGGACACTGGTCACTGGGCACTGGTCACTTGTCACAGGTCACTGACCACTGGTCACTGGTCACTGGTCACTGGTCACTGGGAACTGGTCGATGGTCACTGTCGCTGGTCACTGGTCACTGGTCACTGATCACTGGTCACTGGTCACTGGTCACTGGTCACTGGTCAATGGTCACTATCGCTGGTCAATGGTCACTGTCACTGGTCACTGGTCACTGGTCACTGGTCACTGGTCACTGTCGCTGGTCACTGGTCACTGGTCAATGGTCACTTGTCCCTGGGCAGTGGTTACTGGTCACTGGTCAATGGTCACTATCGCTGGTCAATGGTCACTGTCGCTGGTCACTGGTCACTGGTCACTTGTCACTGGTCACTGATCACTGGTCACTTGTCACTGGTCAGTGGCCACTCGTCAATGGTCACTGGTCACTGGTCACTGGTCAATGGTCTCTGTCGCTGGTCACTGGTCACGATTCGCTGGTCCCTGGTCACTGGTCACTGGTCAATGGTCACTGTCGCTGATCACTGGTCACTGGTCACTGGCCACAAGTCACTGGTCACTTGTCACTGGTCAGTGGCCACTCGTCGCTGGTCACTTGTCACTGGTCACTGGTCACAGGTCAATGGTCACTGGTCACTGGACACTGGTCACTGGTCACTGGTCACTTGTCACTGGTCAATGGTCACTATCGCTGGTCAATGGTCACTGTCGCTGGTCACTGGTCATTGGTCACTTGTCACTGGTCACTGGTCACTGGTCAATGGTCACTGTCGCTGGTCACTGGTCACTGGTCACTGATCACTGGTCACTGGTCACTGGTCACTGGTCACTGGTCACTGGTCACTTTTCCCTGGGCAGTGGTCACTGGTCACTGGTCACTGGTCACTGGTCACTGGTCAATGGTCACTGTCGCTGGTCACTGGTCACTGGTCACTGATCACTGGTCACTGGTCACTGGTCACTGGTCACTGGTCACTGGTCACTGGTCACTGGTCACTGATCACTGGTCACTGGTCACTGGTCACTGGTCACTGGTCACTGGTCAATGGTCACTATCGCTGGTCAAAGGTCACTGTCGCTGGTCACTGGTCATTGGTCACTTGTCACTGGTCACTGGTCACTGGTCCCTGGTCAATGGTCACTGTCGCTGGTCACTGGTCACTGGTCACTGATCACTGGTCACTGGTCACTTGTCACTGGTCAATGGTCACTGTCGCTGGTCAATGGTCACTGTCGCTGGTCACTGGTCACTGGTCACTTGTCACTGGTCAGTGGCCACTGGTCGCTGGTCACTTGTCACTGGTCACTGGTCACTGGTCACTGGTCACAAGTCACTGGTCACTGGTCACTGGTCACTGGTCACTGGTCACTGGTCACTGGTCACTGGTCAATGTTCACTGTCGCTGGTAAATGGTCACTGCCGCTGGTCAATGGTCACTGTCGCTGGTCACTGGTCACTATTCGCTGGTCACTGGTCCCTGGTCACTGTCGCTGGTCACTGGTCACTGCTCACTGGTCACTGGTCACTGGTCACTGGTCACAAGTCACTGGTCACTTGTCACTGGTCAGTGGTCACTGGTCACTGGTCAATGGTCACTGTCGCTGGTCAATGGTCACTGTCGCTGGTCACTGGTCACTGGTCACTGGTCGCTGGTCACTGGTCACTTGGCACTGGTCAGTGGCCACTGGTCGCTGGTCACTTGTCACTGGTCACTGGTCACTGGTCACTGGTCACAAGTCACTTGTCACTGGTCACTGGTCACTGGTCACTGGTCACTGGTCACTGGTCACTGGTCACTGGTCACTGGTCAATGGTCACTGTCGCTGGTCACTGGTCACTGGTCACTGGTCACTGGTCAATGGTCACTATCGCTGGTCAATGGTCACTGTCACTGGTCACTGGTCACTGGTCACTGGTCACTGGTCACTGGTCACTGGTCACTGGTCACTGGTCAATGGTCACTGTCGCTGGTCACTGGTCACTGGTCACAGGTCACTGGTCAATGGTCACTTGTCCCTGGGCAGTGGTCACTGGTCACTGGTCAATGGTCACTATCGCTGGTCAATTGTCACTGTCGCTGGTCACTGGTCACTGGTCACTTGTCACTGGTCACTGGTCACTGGTCACTTGTCACTGGTCAGTAGCCACTCGTCAATGGTCACTGGTCACTGGTCACTGGTCAATGGTCTCTGTCGCTGGTCACTGGTCACGATTCGCTGGTCCCTGGTCACTGGTCACTGGTCAATGGTCACTGTCGCTCATCACTGGTCACTGGTCACTGGTCAATGGTCACTATCGCTGGTCAATGGTCACTGTTGCTGGTCACTGGTCATTGGTCACTTGTCACTGGTCACTGGTCACTGGTCACTGGTCAATGGTCACTGTCGCTTGTCACTGGTCACTGGTCACTGATCACTGGTCACTGGTCACTGGTCACTGGTCACTGATCACTGATCACTGGTCACTGGTCACTGGTCACTGGTCACTGGTCACTGGTCAATGGTCACTATCGCTGGTCAATGGTCACTGTCGCTGGTCACTGGTCATTGGTCACTTGTCACTGGTCACTGGTCACTGGTCACTGGTCACTGGTCACTGGTCACTGGTCACAGGTCAATGGTCACTGGTCACTGGACACAGGTCACTGGTCACTGGTCACTGGTCACTGGTCACTGGTCACTGGTCACTGGTCAATGGTCACTGGCCACTGGTCACTGGTCACTGGTCAATGGTCACTTTCGCTGGTCAATGGTCACAAGTCACTGGTCACTTGTCACTGGTCAGTGGCCACTCGTCAATGGTCACTGGTCACTGGTCACTGGTCAATGGTCTCTGTCGCTGGTCACTGGTCACGATTCGCTGTTCCCTGGTCACTGGTCACTGGTCAATGGTCACTGTCGCTGGTCACTGGTCACTGGTCACTGGTCACTGGTCACTGGTCACTGGTCACTGGTCACTGGTCACTGGTCACAAGTCACTGGTCACTTGTCACTGGTCACTGGTCACTCGTCACTGGTCACAGGTCAATGGTAACTTGTCACTGGGCAGTGGTCAATGGTCACTGGCCACTGGTCACTGGTCACAGGTCAATGGTCACTGGTCACTGGACACAGATCACTGGTCACTGGTCACTGGTCACTGGTCACTGGTCACTGGTCACTGGTCAATGGTCACTGGCCACTGGTCACTGGTCACTGGTCAGTGGCCACTGGTCGCTGGTCACTTGTCACTGGTCACTGGTCACTGGTCACTTGTCACTGGTCACTGGTCACTGGTCACTGGTCACTGGTCACTGGTCACTGGTCACTGGTCACTGGTCACTGGTCACTGGTCACTGGTCACTGGTCAATGGTCACTATCGCTGGTAAATGGTCACTGTCGATGGTCACTGGTCACTGGTCACTTGTCACTGGTCACTGGTCACTGGTCACTGGTCACTGGTCACTGGTCACTGGTCACTGGTCACTGGTCACTGGTCAATGGTCACTGTCGCTGGTCACTGGTCACTGGTCAATGGTCACTATCGCTGGTCAATGGTCACTGTCGCTGGTCACTGGTCACTGGTCAATGGTCTCTGTCGCTGGTCACTGGTCACGATTCGCTGGTCCCTGGTCACTGGTCACTGGTCAATGGTCACTGTCGCTGGTCACTGGTCACTGGTCACTGGTCACTGGACACTGGTCACTGGTCACTGGTCACTGGTCACTGGTCACTGGTCACTGGTCACTGGTCACAAGTCTCTGGTCACTTGTCACTGGTCACTGGTCACTGGTCACTCGTCACTGGTCACAGGTCAATGGTAACTTGTCACTGGGCAGTGGTCAATGGTCACTGGTTACTGGTCACTGGTCACAGGTCAATGGTCACTGGTCACTGGACACAGATCACTGGTCACTGGTCACTGGTCACAGGTCAATGGTCACTGGTCACAGGTCAATGGTCACTGGTCACTGGACACAGGTCGCTGGTCACTGGTCACTGGTCACTGGTCACTGGTCACTGGTCAATGGTCACCGGCCACTGGTCACTGGTCACTGGTCAATGGTCACTTTCGCTGGTCAATGGTCAGTGTCGCTGGTCACTGGTCACTGGTAACTGGTCAATGGTCACTGTCGCTGGTCACTGGTCACTGGTCACTGGTCACTGGTCAATGGTAACTTGTCGCTGGTCACTGGTCACTGGTCAATGGTAACTTGTCACTGGCCAGTGGTCAATGGTCACTGGTCGCTGGTCACTGGTCAATGGTCTCTGTCGCTGGTCACTGGTCACGATTCGCTGGTCCCTAGTCACTGGTCACTGGTCAATGGTCACTGTCGCTGGTCACTGGTCACTGGACACTGGTCACTGGTCACTGGTCACTGGTCACTGGTCACTGGTCACTGGTCACTGGTCACAAGTCTCTGGTCAGTTGTCACTGGTCACTGGTCACTGGTCACTCGTCACTGGTCACAGGTCAATGGTAACTTGTCACTGGGCAGTGGTCAATGGTCACTGGTTACTGGTCACTGGTCACAGGTCAATGGTCACTGGTCACTGGACACAGATCACTGGTCACTGGTCACTGGTCACTGGTCACTGGTCACTGGTCAATGGTCACTGGTCAGTGGCCACTCGTCGCTGGTCCCTATTCACTGGTCACTGTTCACAGGTCAATGGTCACTGGTCACTGGACACAGGTCACTGGTCACTGGTCACTGGTCACTGGTCACTGGTCACTGGTCACTGGTCACTGGTCACTGGTAACTGGTCAATGGTCACTGTCGCTGGTCACTGGTCAATGGTAACTTGTCACTGGGCAGTGGTCACTGGTCACAGGTCAATGGTCACTGGTCACTGGTCACTGGTCAATGGTCACTGTCGCTGGTCACTGGTCACTGGTCACTGGTCACTGGTCACTGGTCACTGGTCACTGGTAACTGGTCAATGGTCACTGTCGCTGGTCACTGGTCACCGGTCACTGGTCACTGGTCAATGGTCACTGTCGCTCATCACTGGTCACTGGTCACTATCGCTGGTCAATGGTCACTGTTGCTGGTCACTGGTCATTGGTCACTTGTCACTGGTCACTGGTCACTGGTCACTGGTCAATGGTCACTGTCGCTTGTCACTGGTCACTGGTCACTGATCACTGGTCACTGGTCACTGGTCACTGGTCACTGATCACTGATCACTGGTCACTGGTCACTGGTCACTGGTCACTGGTCACTGGTCAATGGTCACTAACGCTGGTCAATGGTCACTGTCGCTGGTCACTGGTCATTGGTCACTTGTCACTGGTCACTGGTCACTGGTCACTGGTCACTGGTCACTGGTCACAGGTCAATGGTCACTGGTCACTGGACACAGGTCACTGGTCACTGGTAACTGGTCACTGGTCACTGGTCACTGGTCACTGGTCAATGGTCACTGGCCACTGGTCACTGGTCACTGGTCAATGGTCACTTTCGCTGGTCAATGGTCACAAGTCACTGGTCACTTGTCACTGGTCAGTGGCCACTCGTCAATGGTCACTGGTCACTGGTCACTGGTCAATGGTCTCTGTCGCTGGTCACTGGTCACGATTCGCTGGTCCCTGGTCACTGGTCACTGGTCAATGGTCACTGTCGCTGGTCACTGGTCACTGGTCACTGGTCACTGGTCACTGGTCACTGGTCACTGGTCACTGGTCACTGGTCACTGGTCACAAGTCACTGGTCACTTGTCACTGGTCACTGGTCACTCGTCACTGGTCACAGGTCAATGGTAACTTGTCACTGGGCAGTGGTCAATGGTCACTGGCCACTGGTCACTGGTCACAGGTCAATGGTCACTGGTCACTGGACACAGATCACTGGTCACTGGTCACTGGTCACTGGTCACTGGTCACTGGTCACTGGTCAATGGTCACTGGCCACTGGTCACTGGTCACTGGTCAGTGGCCACTGGTCGCTGGTCACTTGTCACTGGTCACTGGTCACTGGTCACTGGTCACTGGTCACTGGTCACTGGTCACTGGTCACTGGTCACTGGTCACTGGTCACTGGTCAATGGTCACTATCGCTGGTAAATGGTCACTGTCGCTGGTCACTGGTCACTGGTCACTTGTCACTGGTCACTGGTCACTGGTCACTGGTCACTGGTCACTGGTCACTGGTCACTGGTCACTGGTCAATGGTCACTGTCGCTGGTCACTGGTCACTGGTCAATGGTCACTATCGCTGGTCAATGGTCACTGTCGCTGGTCACTGGTCACTGGTCACTGGTCAATGGTCACTTGTCCCTGGGCAGTGGTCACTGGTCACTGGTCAATGGTCACTGTCGCTGGTCAATGGTCACAGTCGCTGGTCACTGGTCACTGGTCACTTGTCACTGGTCACTGGTCACTGGTCACTGGTCACTGGTCACTGGGCAATGGTCACTGGCCACTGGTCACTGGTCACTGGTCAGTGGCCACTGGTCGCTGGTCACTTGTCACTGGTCACTGGTCACTGGTCACTGGTCACTGGTCACTGGTCACTGGTCACTGGTCACTGGTCACTGGTCACTGGTCACTGGTCACTGGTCAATGGTCACTATCGCTGGTAAATGGTCACTGTCGCTGGTCACTGGTCACTGGTCACAGGTCAATGGTCACTGGTCACTGGACACTGGTCACTGGTCACTGGTCACTTGTCAGTGGTCACTGATCACTGGTCACTGGTCACTGGTCACTGGTCACTGGTCACTGGTCACTGGTCACTGGTCACTGGTCAATGGTCACTGTCGCTGGTCACTGGTCACTGGTCACTGGTCACTGGTCACTGGTCAATGGTCACTATCGCAGGTCAATGGTCACTGTCGCTGGTCACTGGTCACTGGTCACTTGTCACTGGTCACTGGTCACTGGTCACTGGTCACTGGTCACTGGTCGATGGTCACTGTCGCTGGTCACTGGTCACTGGTCACTGGTTACTGGTCAATGGTCACTGGTCACTGGTTACTGGTCAATGGTCACTATCGCTGGTCAAAGGTCATTGTCGCTGGTCACTGGTCATTGGTCACTTGTCACTGGTCACTGGTCACTGGTCACTGGTCACTGGTCACAGGTCAATGGTCACTGGTCACTGGTCACTGGTCAATGGTCACTGTCGCTGGTCACTGGTCACTGGTCACTGGTCACTGGTCACTGGTCACTGGTCACTGGACACTGGTCACTGGTAACTGGTCAATGGTCACTGTCGCTGGTCACTGGTCACCGGTCACTGGTCACTGGTCAATGGTAACTTGTCACTGGCCAGTGGTCAATGGTCACTGGTCACTGGTCACTGGTCACTGGTCACTGGTCACTGGTCACTGGTCAATGGTCTCTGTCGCTGGTCACTGGTCACGATTCGCTGGTCCCTGGTCACTGGTCACTGGTCAATGGTCACTGTCGCTGGTCACTGGTCACTGGTCACTGGTCACTGGACACTGGTCACTGGTCACTGGTCACTGGTCACTGGTCACTGGTCACTGGTCACTGGTCACAAGTCTCTGGTCACTTGTCACTGGTCACTGGTCACTGGTCACTCGTCACTGGTCACAGGTCAATGGTAACTTGTCACTGGGCAGTGGTCAATGGTCACTGGTTACTGGTCACTGGTCACAGGTCAATGGTCACTGGTCACTGGACACAGATCACTGGTCACTGGTCACTGGTCACTGGTCACTGGTCACAGGTCAATGGTCACTGGTCAGTGGCCACTCGTCGCTGGTCACTGGTCACTGGTCACTGGTCACAGGTCAATGGTCACTGGTCACAGGTCAATGGTCACTGGTCACTGGACACAGGTCGCTGGTCACTGGTCACTGGTCACTGGTCACTGGTCACTGGTCAATGGTCACCGGCCACTGGTCACTGGTCACTGGTCAATGGTCACTTTCGCTGGTCAATGGTCAGTGTCGCTGGTCACTGGTCACTGGTAACTGGTCAATGGTCACTGTCGCTGGTCACTGGTCACTGGTCACTGGTCACTGGTCAATGGTAACTTGTCGCTGGTCACTGGTCACCGGTCACTGGTCACTGGTCAATGGTAACTTGTCACTGGCCAGTGGTCAATGGTCACTGGTCACTGGTCACTGGTCAATGGTCTCTGTCGCTGGTCACTGGTCACGATTCGCTGGTCCCTAGTCACTGGTCACTGGTCAATGGTCACTGTCGCTGGTCACTGGTCACTGGACACTGGTCACTGGTCACTGGTCACTGGTCACTGGTCACTGGTCACTGGTCACTGGTCACAAGTCTCTGGTCAGTTGTCACTGGTCACTGGTCACTGGTCACTCATCACTGGTCACAGGTCAATGGTAACTTGTCACTGGGCAGTGGTCAATGGTCACTGGTTGCTGGTCACTGGTCACAGGTCAATGGTCACTGGTCACTGGACACAGATCACTGGTCACTGGTCACTGGTCACTGGTCACTGGTCACTGGTCAATGGTCACTGGTCAGTGGCCACTCGTCGCTGGTCCCTATTCACTGGTCACTGTTCACAGGTCAATGGTCACTGGTCACTGGACACAGGTCACTGGTCACTGGTCACTGGTCACTGGTCACTGGTCACTGGTCACTGGTCACTGGTAACTGGTCAATGGTCACTGTCGCTGGTCACTGGTCACTGGTCACTGGTCACTGGTCAATGGTAACTTGTCACTGGGCAGTGGTCACTGGTCACAGGTCAATGGTCACTGGTCACTGGTCACTGGTCAATGGTCACTGTCGCTGGTCACTGGTCACTGGTCACTGGTCACTGGTCACTGGTCACTGGTCACTGGTAACTGGTCAATGGTCACTGTCGCTGGTCACTGGTCACTGGTCACTGGTCACTGGTCAATGGTAACTTGTCACTGGCCAGTGGTCAATGGTCACTGGTCACTGGTCACTGGTCACTGGTCACTGGTCACAGGTCAATGGTCACTGGTCACTGGACACAGGTCACTGGTCACTGGTCACTGGTCACTGGTCACTGGTCACTGGTCAATGGTCACTGGCCACTGGTCACTGGTCACTGGTCACTGGTCACTGGTCACTGGTCAATGGTCACTTTCGCTGGTCAATGGTCACTGTCGCTGGTAAATGGTCACTGTCGCTGGTCACTGGTCACTGGTCACTGGTCACTTGTCACTGGTCACTGGTCACTGGTCACTGGTCACTGGTCACTGGTCACTGGTCACTGGTCGATGGTCACTGTCGCTGGTCACTGGTCACTGGTCACTGGTCACTGGTCAATGGTCACTGGTCACTGGTTACTGGTCAATGGTCACTATCGCTGGTCAATGGTCATTGTCGCTGGTCACTGGTCATTGGTCACTTGTCACTGGTCACTGGTCACTGGTCACTGGTCACTGGTCACTGGTCACAGGTCAATGGTCACTGGTCACTGGTCACTGGTCAATGGTCACTGTCGCTGGTCACTGGTCACTGGTCACTGGTCACTGGTCACTGGTCACTGGTCACTGGTCACTGGTCACTGGTCACTGGTAACTGGTCAATGGTCACTGTCGCTGGTCACTGGTCACTGGCCACTGGTCACTGGTCAATGGTAACTTGTCACTGGCCAGTGGTCAATGGTCACTGGTCACTGGTCACTGGTCACTGGTCACTGGTCACTGGTCACTGGTCACTGGTCAATGGTCACTGTCGCTGGTCACTGGTCACTGGTCAATGGTCACTGGCCACTGGTCACTGGTCACTGGTCAATGGTCACTTTCGCTGGTCAATGGTCACTGTCGCTGGTAAATGGTCACTGTCGCTGGTCACTGGTCACTGGTCACTGGTCACTTGTCACTGGTCACTGGTGACTGGTCACTGGTCACTGGTCACTGGTCACTGGTCACTGGTCGATGGTCACTGTCGCTGGTCACTGGTCACTGGTCACTGGTCACTGGTCAATGGTCACTGGTCACTGGTCACTGGTCACTGGTCACTGGTCACTGGTCACTGGTCACTGGTCAATGGTCTCTGTCGCTGGTCACTGGTCACGATTCGCTGGTCCCTGGTCACTGGTCACTGGTCATTGGTCACTGTCGCTGGTCACTGGTCACTGGTCACTGGTCACTGGTCACTGGACACTGGTCACTGGTCACTGGTCACTGGTCACTGGTCACTGGTCACTGGTCACAAGTCACTGGTCACTTGTCACTGGTCACTGGTCACTCGTCACTGGTCAATGGTCTCTGTCGCTGGTCACTGGTCACGATTCGCTGGTCCCTGGTCACTGGTCACTGGTCAATGGTCACTGTCGCTGGTCACTGGTCACTGGTCACTGGTCACTGGTCACTGGTCACTGGTCACTTGTCACTGGTCAGTGGTCACTGGTCACTGGTCACTGGTCACAAGTCACTAGTCACTGGTCACTGGTCACTGGTCACTGGTCACTGGTCACTGGTCACTGGTCACTGGTCACTGGTCACTGGTCACTGGTCACTGGTCACTGGTCACCGGTCAATGCTCACTGGTCACTGGTCACTGGTCACAAGTCACTGGTCACTTGTCACTGGTCACTGGTCACTCGTCACTGGTCACAGGTCAATGGTAACTTGTCACTGGGCAGTGGTCAATGGTCACTGGCCACTGGTCACTGGTCACAGGTCAATGGTCACTGGTCACTGGACACAGATCACTGGTCACTGGTCACTGGTCACTGGTCAATGGTCACTGGCCACTGGTCACTGGTCACTGGTCAGTGGCCACTGGTCGCTGGTCACTTGTCACTGGTCACTGGTCACTGGTCACTGGTCACTGGTCACTGGTCACTGGTCACTGGTCACTGGTCACTGGTCACTGGTCAATGGTCACTATCGCTGGTAAATGGTCACTGTCGCTGGTCACTGGTCACTGGTCACTTGTCACTGGTCACTGGTCACTGGTCACTGGTCACTGGTCACTGGTCACTGGTCACTGGTCAATGGTCACTGTCGCTGGTCACTGGTGACTGGTCAATGGTCACTATCGCTGGTCAATGGTCACTGTCGCTGGTCACTGGTCACTGGTCACTGGTCAATGGTCACTTGTCCCTGGGCAGTGGTCACTGGTCACTGGTCAATGGTCACTGTCGCTGGTCAATGGTCACAGTCGCTGGTCACTGGTCACTGGTCACTTGTCACTGGTCACTGGTCACTGGTCACTGGTCACTGGTCACTGGGCAATGGTCACTGGCCACTGGTCACTGGTCACTGGTCACTGGTCACTGGTCAATGGTCTCTGTCGCTGGTCACTGGTCACGATTCGCTGGTCCCTGGTCACTGGTCACTGGTCAATGGTCACTGGTCACTGGTCACTGGTCACTGGTCACTGGTCAATGGTCACTGTCGCTGGTCACTGGTCACTGGTCAATGGTCACTGGCCACTGGTCACTGGTCACTGGTCAATGGTCACTTTCGCTGGTCAATGGTCACTGTCGCTGGTAAATGGTCACTGTCGCTGGTCACTGGTCACTGGTCACTGGTCACTTGTCACTGGTCACTGGTCACTGGTCACTGGTCACTGGTCACTGGTCACTGGTCACTGGTCGATGGTCACTGTCGCTGGTCACTGGTCACTGGTCACTGGTCACTGGTCAATGGTCACTGGTCACTGGTTACTGGTCAATGGTCACTATCGCTGGTCAATGGTCATTGTCGCTGGTCACTGGTCATTGGTCACTTGTCACTGGTCACTGGTCACTGGTCACTGGTCACTGGTCACTGGTCACAGGTCAATGGTCACTGGTCAATGGTCACTGTCGCTGGTCACTGGTCACTGGTCACTGGTCACTGGTCACTGGTCACTGGTCACTGGTCACTGGTCACTGGTCACTGGTAACTGGTCAATGGTCACTGTCGCTGGTCACTGGTCACTGGTCACTGGTCACTGGTCAATGGTAACTTGTCACTGGCCAGTGGTCAATGGTCACTGGTCACTGGTCACTGGTCACTGGTCACTGGTCACTGGTCACTGGTCACTGGTCAATGGTCACTGTCGCTGGTCACTGGTCACTGGTCAATGGTCACTGGCCACTGGTCACTGGTCACTGGTCAATGGTCACTTTCGCTGGTCAATGGTCACTGTCGCTGGTAAATGGTCACTGTCGCTGGTCACTGGTCACTGGTCACTGGTCACTTGTCACTGGTCACTGGTGACTGGTCACTGGTCACTGGTCACTGGTCACTGGTCACTGGTCGATGGTCACTGTCGCTGGTCACTGGTCACTGGTCACTGGTCACTGGTCAATGGTCACTGGTCACTGGTCACTGGTCACTGGTCACTGGTCACTGGTCACTGGTCACTGGTCAATGGTCTCTGTCGCTGGTCACTGGTCACGATTCGCTGGTCCCTGGTCACTGGTCACTGGTCATTGGTCACTGTCGCTGGTCACTGGTCACTGGTCACTGGTCACTGGTCACTGGACACTGGTCACTGGTCACTGGTCACTGGTCACTGGTCACTGGTCACTGGTCACAAGTCACTGGTCACTTGTCACTGGTCACTGGTCACTCGTCACTGGTCAATGGTCTCTGTCGCTGGTCACTGGTCACGATTCGCTGGTCCCTGGTCACTGGTCACTGGTCAATGGTCACTGTCGCTGGTCACTGGTCACTGGTCACTGGTCACTGGTCACTGGTCACTGGTCACTTGTCACTGGTCAGTGGTCACTGGTCACTGGTCACTGGTCACAAGTCACTAGTCACTGGTCACTGGTCACTGGTCACTGGTCACTGGTCACTGGTCACTGGTCACTGGTCACTGGTCACTGGTCACTGGTCACTGGTCACTGGTCACCGGTCAATGCTCACTGGTCACTGGTCACTGGTCACAAGTCACTGGTCACTTGTCACTGGTCACTGGTCACTCGTCACTGGTCACAGGTCAATGGTAACTTGTCACTGGGCAGTGGTCAATGGTCACTGGCCACTGGTCACTGGTCACAGGTCAATGGTCACTGGTCACTGGACACAGATCACTGGTCACTGGTCACTGGTCACTGGTCAATGGTCACTGGCCACTGGTCACTGGTCACTGGTCAGTGGCCACTGGTCGCTGGTCACTTGTCACTGGTCACTGGTCACTGGTCACTGGTCACTGGTCACTGGTCACTGGTCACTGGTCACTGGTCACTGGTCACTGGTCAATGGTCACTATCGCTGGTAAATGGTCACTGTCGCTGGTCACTGGTCACTGGTCACTTGTCACTGGTCACTGGTCACTGGTCACTGGTCACTGGTCACTGGTCACTGGTCACTGGTCAATGGTCACTGTCGCTGGTCACTGGTGACTGGTCAATGGTCACTATCGCTGGTCAATGGTCACTGTCGCTGGTCACTGGTCACTGGTCACTGGTCAATGGTCACTTGTCCCTGGGCAGTGGTCACTGGTCACTGGTCAATGGTCACTGTCGCTGGTCAATGGTCACAGTCGCTGGTCACTGGTCACTGGTCACTTGTCACTGGTCACTGGTCACTGGTCACTGGTCACTGGTCACTGGGCAATGGTCACTGGCCACTGGTCACTGGTCACTGGTCACTGGTCACTGGTCAATGGTCTCTGTCGCTGGTCACTGGTCACGATTCGCTGGTCCCTGGTCACTGGTCACTGGTCAATGGTCACTGTCGCTGGTCACTGGTCACTGGTCACTGGTCACTGGACACTGGTCACTGGTCACTGGTCACTGGTCACTGGTCACTGGTCACTGGTCACTGGTCACAAGTCTCTGGTCACTTGTCACTGGTCACTGGTCACTGGTCACTCGTCACTGGTCACAGGTCAATGGTAACTTGTCACTGGGCAGTGGTCAATGGTCACTGGTTACTGGTCACTGGTCACAGGTCAATGGTCACTGGTCACTGGACACAGATCACTGGTCACTGGTCACTGGTCACTGGTCACTGGTCACAGGTCAATGGTCACTGGTCAGTGGCCACTCGTCGCTGGTCACTGGTCACTGGTCACTGGTCACTGGTCACTGGTCACTGGTCACTGGTAACTGGTCAATGGTCACTGTCGCTGGTCACTGGTCACTGGTCACTGGTCACTGGTCAATGGTAACTTGTCACTGGCCAGTGGTCAATGGTCACTGGTCACTGGTCACTGGTCACTGGTCACTGGTCACAGGTCAATGGTCACTGGTCACTGGACACAGGTCACTGGTCACTGGTCACTGGTCACTGGTCACTGGTCACTGGTCAATGGTCACTGGCCACTGGTCACTGGTCACTGGTCACTGGTCACTGGTCACTGGTCAATGGTCACTTTCGCTGGTCAATGGTCACTGTCGCTGGTAAATGGTCACTGTCGCTGGTCACTGGTCACTGGTCACTGGTCACTTGTCACTGGTCACTGGTCACTGGTCACTGGTCACTGGTCACTGGTCACTGGTCACTGGTCGATGGTCACTGTCGCTGGTCACTGGTCACTGGTCACTGGTCACTGGTCAATGGTCACTGGTCACTGGTTACTGGTCAATGGTCACTATCGCTGGTCAATGGTCATTGTCGCTGGTCACTGGTCATTGGTCACTTGTCACTGGTCACTGGTCACTGGTCACTGGTCACTGGTCACTGGTCACAGGTCAATGGTCACTGGTCACTGGTCACTGGTCAATGGTCACTGTCGCTGGTCACTGGTCACTGGTCACTGGTCACTGGTCACTGGTCACTGGTCACTGGTCACTGGTCACTGGTCACTGGTAACTGGTCAATGGTCACTGTCGCTGGTCACTGGTCACTGGCCACTGGTCACTGGTCAATGGTAACTTGTCACTGGCCAGTGGTCAATGGTCACTGGTCACTGGTCACTGGTCACTGGTCACTGGTCACTGGTCACTGGTCACTGGTCAATGGTCACTGTCGCTGGTCACTGGTCACTGGTCAATGGTCACTGGCCACTGGTCACTGGTCACTGGTCAATGGTCACTTTCGCTGGTCAATGGTCACTGTCGCTGGTAAATGGTCACTGTCGCTGGTCACTGGTCACTGGTCACTGGTCACTTGTCACTGGTCACTGGTGACTGGTCACTGGTCACTGGTCACTGGTCACTGGTCACTGGTCGATGGTCACTGTCGCTGGTCACTGGTCACTGGTCACTGGTCACTGGTCAATGGTCACTGGTCACTGGTCACTGGTCACTGGTCACTGGTCACTGGTCACTGGTCACTGGTCAATGGTCTCTGTCGCTGGTCACTGGTCACGATTCGCTGGTCCCTGGTCACTGGTCACTGGTCATTGGTCACTGTCGCTGGTCACTGGTCACTGGTCACTGGTCACTGGTCACTGGACACTGGTCACTGGTCACTGGTCACTGGTCACTGGTCACTGGTCACTGGTCACAAGTCACTGGTCACTTGTCACTGGTCACTGGTCACTCGTCACTGGTCAATGGTCTCTGTCGCTGGTCACTGGTCACGATTCGCTGGTCCCTGGTCACTGGTCACTGGTCAATGGTCACTGTCGCTGGTCACTGGTCACTGGTCACTGGTCACTGGTCAATGGTCACTTGTCCCTGGGCAGTGGTCACTGGTCACTGGTCAATGGTCACTGTCGCTGGTCAATGGTCACAGTCGCTGGTCACTGGTCACTGGTCACTTGTCACTGGTCACTGGTCACTGGTCACTGGTCACTGGTCACTGGGCAATGGTCACTGGCCACTGGTCACTGGTCACTGGTCACTGGTCACTGGTCAATGGTCTCTGTCGCTGGTCACTGGTCACGATTCGCTGGTCCCTGGTCACTGGTCACTGGTCAATGGTCACTGTCGCTGGTCACTGGTCACTGGTCACTGGTCACTGGTCACTGGTCACTGGTCACTGGTCACTGGTCACCGGTCAATGCTCACTGGTCACTGGTCACTGGTCACAAGTCACTGGTCACTTGTCACTGGTCACTGGTCACTCGTCACTGGTCACAGGTCAATGGTAACTTGTCACTGGGCAGTGGTCAATGGTCACTGGCCACTGGTCACTGGTCACAGGTCAATGGTCACTGGTCACTGGACACAGATCACTGGTCACTGGTCACTGGTCACTGGTCAATGGTCACTGGCCACTGGTCACTGGTCACTGGTCAGTGGCCACTGGTCGCTGGTCACTTGTCACTGGTCACTGGTCACTGGTCACTGGTCACTGGTCACTGGTCACTGGTCACTGGTCACTGGTCACTGGTCACTGGTCAATGGTCACTATCGCTGGTAAATGGTCACTGTCGCTGGTCACTGGTCACTGGTCACTTGTCACTGGTCACTGGTCACTGGTCACTGGTCACTGGTCACTGGTCACTGGTCACTGGTCAATGGTCACTGTCGCTGGTCACTGGTGACTGGTCAATGGTCACTATCGCTGGTCAATGGTCACTGTCGCTGGTCACTGGTCACTGGTCACTGGTCAATGGTCACTTGTCCCTGGGCAGTGGTCACTGGTCACTGGTCAATGGTCACTGTCGCTGGTCAATGGTCACAGTCGCTGGTCACTGGTCACTGGTCACTTGTCACTGGTCACTGGTCACTGGTCACTGGTCACTGGTCACTGGGCAATGGTCACTGGCCACTGGTCACTGGTCACTGGTCACTGGTCACTGGTCAATGGTCTCTGTCGCTGGTCACTGGTCACGATTCGCTGGTCCCTGGTCACTGGTCACTGGTCAATGGTCACTGGTCACTGGTCACTGGTCACTGGTCACTGGTCAATGGTCACTGTCGCTGGTCACTGGTCACTGGTCAATGGTCACTGGCCACTGGTCACTGGTCACTGGTCAATGGTCACTTTCGCTGGTCAATGGTCACTGTCGCTGGTAAATGGTCACTGTCGCTGGTCACTGGTCACTGGTCACTGGTCACTTGTCACTGGTCACTGGTGACTGGTCACTGGTCACTGGTCACTGGTCACTGGTCACTGGTCGATGGTCACTGTCGCTGGTCACTGGTCACTGGTCACTGGTCACTGGTCAATGGTCACTGGTCACTGGTCACTGGTCACTGGTCACTGGTCACTGGTCACTGGTCACTGGTCAATGGTAACTTGTCACTGGCCAGTGGTCAATGGTCACTGGTCACTGGTCACTGGTCACTGGTCACTGGTCACAGGTCAATGGTCACTGGTCACTGGACACAGGTCACTGGTCACTGGTCACTGGTCACTGGTCACTGGTCACTGGTCAATGGTCACTGGCCACTGGTCACTGGTCACTGGTCACTGGTCACTGGTCACTGGTCAATGGTCACTTTCGCTGGTCAATGGTCACTGTCGCTGGTAAATGGTCACTGTCGCTGGTCACTGGTCACTGGTCACTGGTCACTTGTCACTGGTCACTGGTCACTGGTCACTGGTCACTGGTCACTGGTCACTGGTCACTGGTCGATGGTCACTGTCGCTGGTCACTGGTCACTGGTCACTGGTCACTGGTCAATGGTCACTGGTCACTGGTTACTGGTCAATGGTCACTATCGCTGGTCAATGGTCATTGTCGCTGGTCACTGGTCATTGGTCACTTGTCACTGGTCACTGGTCACTGGTCACTGGTCACTGGTCACTGGTCACAGGTCAATGGTCACTGGTCACTGGTCACTGGTCAATGGTCACTGTCGCTGGTCACTGGTCACTGGTCACTGGTCACTGGTCACTGGTCACTGGTCACTGGTCACTGGTCACTGGTCACTGGTAACTGGTCAATGGTCACTGTCGCTGGTCACTGGTCACTGGTCACTGGTCACTGGTCAATGGTAACTTGTCACTGGCCAGTGGTCAATGGTCACTGGTCACTGGTCACTGGTCACTGGTCACTGGTCACTGGTCACTGGTCACTGGTCAATGGTCACTGTCGCTGGTCACTGGTCACTGGTCAATGGTCACTGGCCACTGGTCACTGGTCACTGGTCAATGGTCACTTTCGCTGGTCAATGGTCACTGTCGCTGGTAAATGGTCACTGTCGCTGGTCACTGGTCACTGGTCACTGGTCACTTGTCACTGGTCACTGGTGACTGGTCACTGGTCACTGGTCACTGGTCACTGGTCACTGGTCGATGGTCACTGTCGCTGGTCACTGGTCACTGGTCACTGGTCACTGGTCAATGGTCACTGGTCACTGGTCACTGGTCACTGGTCACTGGTCACTGGTCACTGGTCACTGGTCAATGGTCTCTGTCGCTGGTCACTGGTCACGATTCGCTGGTCCCTGGTCACTGGTCACTGGTCATTGGTCACTGTCGCTGGTCACTGGTCACTGGTCACTGGTCACTGGTCACTGGACACTGGTCACTGGTCACTGGTCACTGGTCACTGGTCACTGGTCACTGGTCACAAGTCACTGGTCACTTGTCACTGGTCACTGGTCACTCGTCACTGGTCAATGGTCTCTGTCGCTGGTCACTGGTCACGATTCGCTGGTCCCTGGTCACTGGTCACTGGTCAATGGTCACTGTCGCTGGTCACTGGTCACTGGTCACTGGTCACTGGTCACTGGTCACTGGTCACTTGTCACTGGTCAGTGGTCACTGGTCACTGGTCACTGGTCACAAGTCACTAGTCACTGGTCACTGGTCACTGGTCACTGGTCACTGGTCACTGGTCACTGGTCACTGGTCACTGGTCACTGGTCACTGGTCACTGGTCACTGGTCACCGGTCAATGCTCACTGGTCACTGGTCACTGGTCACAAGTCACTGGTCACTTGTCACTGGTCACTGGTCACTCGTCACTGGTCACAGGTCAATGGTAACTTGTCACTGGGCAGTGGTCAATGGTCACTGGCCACTGGTCACTGGTCACAGGTCAATGGTCACTGGTCACTGGACACAGATCACTGGTCACTGGTCACTGGTCACTGGTCAATGGTCACTGGCCACTGGTCACTGGTCACTGGTCAGTGGCCACTGGTCGCTGGTCACTTGTCACTGGTCACTGGTCACTGGTCACTGGTCACTGGTCACTGGTCACTGGTCACTGGTCACTGGTCACTGGTCACTGGTCAATGGTCACTATCGCTGGTAAATGGTCACTGTCGCTGGTCACTGGTCACTGGTCACTTGTCACTGGTCACTGGTCACTGGTCACTGGTCACTGGTCACTGGTCACTGGTCACTGGTCAATGGTCACTGTCGCTGGTCACTGGTGACTGGTCAATGGTCACTATCGCTGGTCAATGGTCACTGTCGCTGGTCACTGGTCACTGGTCACTGGTCAATGGTCACTTGTCCCTGGGCAGTGGTCACTGGTCACTGGTCAATGGTCACTGTCGCTGGTCAATGGTCACAGTCGCTGGTCACTGGTCACTGGTCACTTGTCACTGGTCACTGGTCACTGGTCACTGGTCACTGGTCACTGGGCAATGGTCACTGGCCACTGGTCACTGGTCACTGGTCACTGGTCACTGGTCAATGGTCTCTGTCGCTGGTCACTGGTCACGATTCGCTGGTCCCTGGTCACTGGTCACTGGTCAATGGTCACTGTCGCTGGTCACTGGTCACTGGTCACTGGTCACTGGACACTGGTCACTGGTCACTGGTCACTGGTCACTGGTCACTGGTCACTGGTCACTGGTCACAAGTCTCTGGTCACTTGTCACTGGTCACTGGTCACTGGTCACTCGTCACTGGTCACAGGTCAATGGTAACTTGTCACTGGGCAGTGGTCAATGGTCACTGGTTACTGGTCACTGGTCACAGGTCAATGGTCACTGGTCACTGGACACAGATCACTGGTCACTGGTCACTGGTCACTGGTCACTGGTCACAGGTCAATGGTCACTGGTCAGTGGCCACTCGTCGCTGGTCACTGGTCACTGGTCACTGGTCACAGGTCAATGGTCACTGGTCACAGGTCAATGGTCACTGGTCACTGGACACAGGTCGCTGGTCACTGGTCACTGGTCACTGGTCACTGGTCACTGGTCAATGGTCACCGGCCACTGGTCACTGGTCACTGGTCAATGGTCACTGGTCAATGGTCACTGGTCACTGGTTACTGGTCAATGGTCACTATCGCTGGTCAATGGTCATTGTCGCTGGTCACTGGTCATTGGTCACTTGTCACTGGTCACTGGTCACTGGTCACTGGTCACTGGTCACTGGTCACAGGTCAATGGTCACTGGTCACTGGTCACTGGTCAATGGTCACTGTCGCTGGTCACTGGTCACTGGTCACTGGTCACTGGTCACTGGTCACTGGTCACTGGTCACTGGTCACTGGTAACTGGTCAATGGTCACTGTCGCTGGTCACTGGTCACTGGTCACTGGTCACTGGTCAATGGTAACTTGTCACTGGCCAGTGGTCAATGGTCACTGGTCACTGGTCACTGGTCACTGGTCACTGGTCACTGGTCACTGGTCACTGGTCAATGGTCACTGTCGCTGGTCACTGGTCACTGGTCAATGGTCACTGGCCACTGGTCACTGGTCACTGGTCAATGGTCACTTTCGCTGGTCAATGGTCACTGTCGCTGGTAAATGGTCACTGTCGCTGGTCACTGGTCACTGGTCACTGGTCACTTGTCACTGGTCACTGGTGACTGGTCACTGGTCACTGGTCACTGGTCACTGGTCACTGGTCGATGGTCACTGTCGCTGGTCACTGGTCACTGGTCACTGGTCACTGGTCAATGGTCACTGGTCACTGGTCACTGGTCACTGGTCACTGGTCACTGGTCACTGGTCACTGGTCAATGGTCTCTGTCGCTGGTCACTGGTCACGATTCGCTGGTCCCTGGTCACTGGTCACTGGTCATTGGTCACTGTCGCTGGTCACTGGTCACTGGTCACTGGTCACTGGTCACTGGACACTGGTCACTGGTCACTGGTCACTGGTCACTGGTCACTGGTCACTGGTCACAAGTCACTGGTCACTTGTCACTGGTCACTGGTCACTCGTCACTGGTCAATGGTCTCTGTCGCTGGTCACTGGTCACGATTCGCTGGTCCCTGGTCACTGGTCACTGGTCAATGGTCACTGTCGCTGGTCACTGGTCACTGGTCACTGGTCACTGGTCACTGGTCACTGGTCACTTGTCACTGGTCAGTGGTCACTGGTCACTGGTCACTGGTCACAAGTCACTAGTCACTGGTCACTGGTCACTGGTCACTGGTCACTGGTCACTGGTCACTGGTCACTGGTCACTGGTCACTGGTCACTGGTCACTGGTCACTGGTCACCGGTCAATGCTCACTGGTCACTGGTCACTGGTCACAAGTCACTGGTCACTTGTCACTGGTCACTGGTCACTCGTCACTGGTCACAGGTCAATGGTAACTTGTCACTGGGCAGTGGTCAATGGTCACTGGCCACTGGTCACTGGTCACAGGTCAATGGTCACTGGTCACTGGACACAGATCACTGGTCACTGGTCACTGGTCACTGGTCACTGGTCACTGGTCACTGGTCAATGGTCACTGGCCACTGGTCACTGGTCACTGGTCAGTGGCCACTGGTCGCTGGTCACTTGTCACTGGTCACTGGTCACTGGTCACTGGTCACTGGTCACTGGTCACTGGTCACTGGTCACTGGTCACTGGTCACTGGTCAATGGTCACTATCGCTGGTAAATGGTCACTGTCGCTGGTCACTGGTCACTGGTCACTTGTCACTGGTCACTGGTCACTGGTCACTGGTCACTGGTCACTGGTCACTGGTCACTGGTCACTGGTCAATGGTCACTGTCGCTGGTCACTGGTCACTGGTCAATGGTCACTATCGCTGGTCAATGGTCACTGTCGCTGGTCACTGGTCACTGGTCACTGGTCAATGGTCACTTGTCCCTGGGCAGTGGTCACTGGTCACTGGTCAATGGTCACTGTCGCTGGTCAATGGTCACAGTCGCTGGTCACTGGTCACTGGTCACTTGTCACTGGTCACTGGTCACTGGTCACTGGTCACTGGTCACTGGGCAATGGTCACTGGCCACTGGTCACTGGTCACTGGTCACTGGTCACTGGTCAATGGTCTCTGTCGCTGGTCACTGGTCACGATTCGCTGGTCCCTGGTCACTGGTCACTGGTCAATGGTCACTGTCGCTGGTCACTGGTCACTGGTCACTGGTCACTGGACACTGGTCACTGGTCACTGGTCACTGGTCACTGGTCACTGGTCACTGGTCACTGGTCACTGGTCACAAGTCTCTGGTCACTTGTCACTGGTCACTGGTCACTGGTCACTCGTCACTGGTCACAGGTCAATGGTAACTTGTCACTGGGCAGTGGTCAATGGTCACTGGTTACTGGTCACTGGTCACAGGTCAATGGTCACTGGTCACTGGACACAGATCACTGGTCACTGGTCACTGGTCACTGGTCACTGGTCACAGGTCAATGGTCACTGGTCAGTGGCCACTCGTCGCTGGTCACTGGTCACTGGTCACTGGTCACAGGTCAATGGTCACTGGTCACAGGTCAATGGTCACTGGTCACTGGACACAGGTCGCTGGTCACTGGTCACTGGTCACTGGTCACTGGTCACTGGTCAATGGTCACCGGCCACTGGTCACTGGTCACTGGTCAATGGTCACTTTCGCTGGTCAATGGTCAGTGTCGCTGGTCACTGGTCACTGGTAACTGGTCAATGGTCACTGTCGCTGGTCACTGGTCACTGGTCACTGGTCACTGGTCAATGGTAACTTGTCGCTGGTCACTGGTCACCGGTCACTGGTCACTGGTCAATGGTAACTTGTCACTGGCCAGTGGTCAATGGTCACTGGTCACTGGTCACTGGTCAATGGTCTCTGTCGCTGGTCACTGGTCACGATTCGCTGGTCCCTAGTCACTGGTCACTGGTCAATGGTCACTGTCGCTGGTCACTGGTCACTGGACACTGGTCACTGGTCACTGGTCACTGGTCACTGGTCACTGGTCACTGGTCACTGGTCACAAGTCTCTGGTCAGTTGTCACTGGTCACTGGTCACTGGTCACTCGTCACTGGTCACAGGTCAATGGTAACTTGTCACTGGGCAGTGGTCAATGGTCACTGGTTACTGGTCACTGGTCACAGGTCAATGGTCACTGGTCACTGGACACAGATCACTGGTCACTGGTCACTGGTCACTGGTCACTGGTCACTGGTCAATGGTCACTGGTCAGTGGCCACTCGTCGCTGGTCCCTATTCACTGGTCACTGTTCACAGGTCAATGGTCACTGGTCACTGGACACAGGTCACTGGTCACTGGTCACTGGTCACTGGTCACTGGTCACTGGTCACTGGTCACTGGTCACTGGTAACTGGTCAATGGTCACTGTCGCTGGTCACTGGTCACTGGTCACTGGTCACTCGTCAATGGTAACTTGTCACTGGGCAGTGGTCACTGGTCACAGGTCAATGGTCACTGGTCACTGGTCACTGGTCAATGGTCACTGTCGCTGGTCACTGGTCACTGGTCACTGGTCACTGGTCACTGGTCACTGGTCACTGGTAACTGGTCAATGGTCACTGTCGCTGGTCACTGGTCACCGGTCACTGGTCACTGGTCAATGGTAACTTGTCACTGGCCAGTGGTCAATGGTCACTGTCGCTGGTCACTGGTCACTGGTCACTGGTCACTGGTCACTGGTCACTGGTCACTGGTAACTGGTCAATGGTCACTGTCGCTGGTCACTGGTCACTGGTCACTGGTCACTGGTCAATGGTAACTTGTCACTGGCCAGTGGTCAATGGTCACTGGTCACTGGTCACTGGTCACTGGTCACTGGTCACTGGTCACTGGTCACTGGTCAATGGTCAATGGTCACTGGCCACTGGTCACTGGTCACTGGTCACTGGTCACTGGTCACTGGTCAATGGTCACTTTCGCTGGTCAATGGTCACTGTCGCTGGTAAATGGTCACTGTCGCTGGTCACTGGTCACTGGTCACTGGTCACTTGTCACTGGTCACTGGTCACTGGTCACTGGTCACTGGTCACTGGTCACTGGTCACTGGTCGATGGTCACTGTCGCTGGTCACTGGTCACTGGTCACTGGTCACTGGTCAATGGTCACTGGTCACTGGTTACTGGTCAATGGTCACTATCGCTGGTCAATGGTCATTGTCGCTGGTCACTGGTCATTGGTCACTTGTCACTGGTCACTGGTCACTGGTCACTGGTCACTGGTCACTGGTCACAGGTCAATGGTCACTGGTCACTGGTCACTGGTCAATGGTCACTGTCGCTGGTCACTGGTCACTGGTCACTGGTCACTGGTCACTGGTCACTGGTCACTGGTCACTGGTCACTGGTAACTGGTCAATGGTCACTGTCGCTGGTCACTGGTCACTGGTCACTTGTCACTGGTCACTGGTCACTGGTCACTGGTCACTGGTCACTGGTCACTGGTCACTGGTCGATGGTCACTGTCGCTGGTCACTGGTCACTGGTCACTGGTCACTGGTCAATGGTCACTGGCCACTGGTCACTGGTCACTGGTCACTGGTCACTGGTCACTGGTCAATGGTCACTGTCGCTGGTCACTGGTCACTGGTCACTGGTCACTGGTCACTGGACACTGGTCACTGGTCACTGGTCACTGGTCACTGGTCACTGGTCACTGGTCACAAGTCACTGGTCACTTGTCACTGGTCACTGGTCACTCGTCACTGGTCAATGGTCTCTGTCGCTGGTCACTGGTCACGATTCGCTGGTCCCTGGTCACTGGTCACTGGTCAATGGTCACTGTCGCTGGTCACTGGTCACTGGTCACTGGTCACTGGTCACTGGACACTGGTCACTGGTCACTGGTCACTGGTCACTGGTCACTGGTCACTGGTCACTGGTCACTGGTCACTGGTCAATGGTCACTGTCGCTGGTCACTGGTCACTGGTCAATGGTCACTGGCCACTGGTCACTGGTCACTGGTCAATGGTCACTTTCGCTGGTCAATGGTCACTGTCGCTGGTAAATGGTCACTGTCGCTGGTCACTGGTCACTGGTCACTGGTCACTTGTCACTGGTCACTGGTGACTGGTCACTGGTCACTGGTCACTGGTCACTGGTCACTGGTCGATGGTCACTGTCGCTGGTCACTGGTCACTGGTCACTGGTCACTGGTCAATGGTCACTGGTCACTGGTCACTGGTCACTGGTCACTGGTCACTGGTCACTGGTCACTGGTCAATGGTCTCTGTCGCTGGTCACTGGTCACGATTCGCTGGTCCCTGGTCACTGGTCACTGGTCATTGGTCACTGTCGCTGGTCACTGGTCACTGGTCACTGGTCACTGGTCACTGGACACTGGTCACTGGTCACTGGTCACTGGTCACTGGTCACTGGTCACTGGTCACAAGTCACTGGTCACTTGTCACTGGTCACTGGTCACTCGTCACTGGTCAATGGTCTCTGTCGCTGGTCACTGGTCACGATTCGCTGGTCCCTGGTCACTGGTCACTGGTCAATGGTCACTGTCGCTGGTCACTGGTCACTGGTCACTGGTCACTGGTCACTGGTCACTGGTCACTTGTCACTGGTCAGTGGTCACTGGTCACTGGTCACTGGTCACAAGTCACTAGTCACTGGTCACTGGTCACTGGTCACTGGTCACTGGTCACTGGTCACTGGTCACTGGTCACTGGTCACTGGTCACTGGTCACTGGTCACTGGTCACCGGTCAATGCTCACTGGTCACTGGTCACTGGTCACAAGTCACTGGTCACTTGTCACTGGTCACTGGTCACTCGTCACTGGTCACAGGTCAATGGTAACTTGTCACTGGGCAGTGGTCAATGGTCACTGGCCACTGGTCACTGGTCACAGGTCAATGGTCACTGGTCACTGGACACAGATCACTGGTCACTGGTCACTGGTCACTGGTCACTGGTCACTGGTCACTGGTCAATGGTCACTGGCCACTGGTCACTGGTCACTGGTCAGTGGCCACTGGTCGCTGGTCACTTGTCACTGGTCACTGGTCACTGGTCACTGGTCACTGGTCACTGGTCACTGGTCACTGGTCACTGGTCACTGGTCACTGGTCAATGGTCACTATCGCTGGTAAATGGTCACTGTCGCTGGTCACTGGTCACTGGTCACTTGTCACTGGTCACTGGTCACTGGTCACTGGTCACTGGTCACTGGTCACTGGTCACTGGTCACTGGTCAATGGTCACTGTCGCTGGTCACTGGTCACTGGTCAATGGTCACTATCGCTGGTCAATGGTCACTGTCGCTGGTCACTGGTCACTGGTCACTGGTCAATGGTCACTTGTCCCTGGGCAGTGGTCACTGGTCACTGGTCAATGGTCACTGTCGCTGGTCAATGGTCACAGTCGCTGGTCACTGGTCACTGGTCACTTGTCACTGGTCACTGGTCACTGGTCACTGGTCACTGGTCACTGGGCAATGGTCACTGGCCACTGGTCACTGGTCACTGGTCACTGGTCACTGGTCAATGGTCTCTGTCGCTGGTCACTGGTCACGATTCGCTGGTCCCTGGTCACTGGTCACTGGTCAATGGTCACTGTCGCTGGTCACTGGTCACTGGTCACTGGTCACTGGACACTGGTCACTGGTCACTGGTCACTGGTCACTGGTCACTGGTCACTGGTCACTGGTCACTGGTCACAAGTCTCTGGTCACTTGTCACTGGTCACTGGTCACTGGTCACTCGTCACTGGTCACAGGTCAATGGTAACTTGTCACTGGGCAGTGGTCAATGGTCACTGGTTACTGGTCACTGGTCACAGGTCAATGGTCACTGGTCACTGGACACAGATCACTGGTCACTGGTCACTGGTCACTGGTCACTGGTCACAGGTCAATGGTCACTGGTCAGTGGCCACTCGTCGCTGGTCACTGGTCACTGGTCACTGGTCACAGGTCAATGGTCACTGGTCACAGGTCAATGGTCACTGGTCACTGGACACAGGTCGCTGGTCACTGGTCACTGGTCACTGGTCACTGGTCACTGGTCAATGGTCACCGGCCACTGGTCACTGGTCACTGGTCAATGGTCACTTTCGCTGGTCAATGGTCAGTGTCGCTGGTCACTGGTCACTGGTAACTGGTCAATGGTCACTGTCGCTGGTCACTGGTCACTGGTCACTGGTCACTGGTCAATGGTAACTTGTCGCTGGTCACTGGTCACCGGTCACTGGTCACTGGTCAATGGTAACTTGTCACTGGCCAGTGGTCAATGGTCACTGGTCACTGGTCACTGGTCAATGGTCTCTGTCGCTGGTCACTGGTCACGATTCGCTGGTCCCTAGTCACTGGTCACTGGTCAATGGTCACTGTCGCTGGTCACTGGTCACTGGACACTGGTCACTGGTCACTGGTCACTGGTCACTGGTCACTGGTCACTGGTCACTGGTCACAAGTCTCTGGTCAGTTGTCACTGGTCACTGGTCACTGGTCACTCGTCACTGGTCACAGGTCAATGGTAACTTGTCACTGGGCAGTGGTCAATGGTCACTGGTTACTGGTCACTGGTCACAGGTCAATGGTCACTGGTCACTGGACACAGATCACTGGTCACTGGTCACTGGTCACTGGTCACTGGTCACTGGTCAATGGTCACTGGTCAGTGGCCACTCGTCGCTGGTCCCTATTCACTGGTCACTGTTCACAGGTCAATGGTCACTGGTCACTGGACACAGGTCACTGGTCACTGGTCACTGGTCACTGGTCACTGGTCACTGGTCACTGGTCACTGGTCACTGGTAACTGGTCAATGGTCACTGTCGCTGGTCACTGGTCACTGGTCACTGGTCACTCGTCAATGGTAACTTGTCACTGGGCAGTGGTCACTGGTCACAGGTCAATGGTCACTGGTCACTGGTCACTGGTCAATGGTCACTGTCGCTGGTCACTGGTCACTGGTCACTGGTCACTGGTCACTGGTCACTGGTCACTGGTAACTGGTCAATGGTCACTGTCGCTGGTCACTGGTCACCGGTCACTGGTCACTGGTCAATGGTAACTTGTCACTGGCCAGTGGTCAATGGTCACTGTCGCTGGTCACTGGTCACTGGTCACTGGTCACTGGTCACTGGTCACTGGTCACTGGTAACTGGTCAATGGTCACTGTCGCTGGTCACTGGTCACTGGTCACTGGTCACTGGTCAATGGTAACTTGTCACTGGCCAGTGGTCAATGGTCACTGGTCACTGGTCACTGGTCACTGGTCACTGGTCACTGGTCACTGGTCACTGGTCAATGGTCAATGGTCACTGGCCACTGGTCACTGGTCACTGGTCACTGGTCACTGGTCACTGGTCAATGGTCACTTTCGCTGGTCAATGGTCACTGTCGCTGGTAAATGGTCACTGTCGCTGGTCACTGGTCACTGGTCACTGGTCACTTGTCACTGGTCACTGGTCACTGGTCACTGGTCACTGGTCACTGGTCACTGGTCACTGGTCGATGGTCACTGTCGCTGGTCACTGGTCACTGGTCACTGGTCACTGGTCAATGGTCACTGGTCACTGGTTACTGGTCAATGGTCACTATCGCTGGTCAATGGTCATTGTCGCTGGTCACTGGTCATTGGTCACTTGTCACTGGTCACTGGTCACTGGTCACTGGTCACTGGTCACTGGTCACAGGTCAATGGTCACTGGTCACTGGTCACTGGTCAATGGTCACTGTCGCTGGTCACTGGTCACTGGTCACTGGTCACTGGTCACTGGTCACTGGTCACTGGTCACTGGTCACTGGTAACTGGTCAATGGTCACTGTCGCTGGTCACTGGTCACTGGTCACTGGTCACTGGTCAATGGTAACTTGTCACTGGCCAGTGGTCAATGGTCACTGGTCACTGGTCACTGGTCACTGGTCACTGGTCACTGGTCACTTTCGCTGGTCAATGGTCACTGTCGCTGGTAAATGGTCACTGTCGCTGGTCACTGGTCACTGGTCACTGGTCACTTGTCACTGGTCACTGGTGACTGGTCACTGGTCACTGGTCACTGGTCACTGGTCACTGGTCGATGGTCACTGTCGCTGGTCACTGGTCACTGGTCACTGGTCGATGGTCACTGTCGCTGGTCACTGGTCACTGGTCACTGGTCACTGGTCAATGGTCACTGGTCACTGGTCACTGGTCACTGGTCACTGGTCACTGGTCACTGGTCACTGGTCAATGGTCTCTGTCGCTGGTCACTGGTCACGATTCGCTGGTCCCTGGTCACTGGTCACTGGTCAATGGTCACTGTCGCTGGTCACTGGTCACTGGTCACTGGTCACTGGTCACTGGACACTGGTCACTGGTCACTGGTCACTGGTCACTGGTCACTGGTCACTGGTCACAAGTCACTGGTCACTTGTCACTGGTCACTGGTCACTCGTCACTGGTCAATGGTCTCTGTCGCTGGTCACTGGTCACGATTCGCTGGTCCCTGGTCACTGGTCACTGGTCAATGGTCACTGTCGCTGGTCACTGGTCACTGGTCACTGGTCACTGGTCACTGGTCAGTGGTCACTGGTCACTGGTCACTGGTCACAAGTCACTAGTCACTGGTCACTGGTCACTGGTCACTGGTCACTGGTCACTGGTCACTGGTCACTGGTCACTGGTCACTGGTCACTGGTCACTGGTCACTGGTCACCGGTCAATGCTCACTGTCGCTGGTCCCTGGTCACTGGTCACTGATCACTGGACACTGGTCACTGGTCACTGGTCACTGGTCAATGGTCACTATCGCTGGTCAATGGTCACTGTAGCTGGTCACTGGTCACTGGTCACTTGTCACTGGTCACTGGTCACTGGTCACTGGTCTCTGGTCGATGGTCAATGGTCACTGTCGCTGGTCACTGGTCACTGGTCACTTGTCGCTGGGCAGTGGTCACTGGTCACTGGTCACTGGTCACTGGTCACTGGTCAATGGTCACTGTCGCTGGTCACTGGTCACTGGTCACTTGTCCCTGGGCAGTGGTCACTTGTCACTGGTCAATGGTCACTATCGCTGGTCAATGGTCACTGTCGCTGGTCACTGGTCACTGGTCACTTGTCACTGGTCACTGGTCACTGGTCACTGGTCACTGGTCACAAGTCACTGGTCACTTGTCACTGGTCAGTGGCCACTCGTCAATGGTCACTGGTCACTGGTCACTGGTCAATGGTCTCTGTCGCTGGTCACTGGTCACGATTCGCTGGTCCCTGGTCACTGGTCACTGGTCAATGGTCACTGTCGCTGGTCACTGGTCACTGGTCACTGGTCACTGGTCACTGGTCACTGGTCACTGGTCACTGGTCACTGGTCACTGGTCACAAGTCACTGGTCACTTGTCACTGGTCACTGGTCACTCGTCACTGGTCACAGGTCAATGGTAACTTGTCACTGGGCAGTGGTCAATGGTCACTGGCCACTGGTCACTGGTCACAGGTCAATGGTCACTGGTCACTGGACACAGATCACTGGTCACTGGTCACTGGTCACTGGTCAATGGTCACTGGCCAGTGGTCACTGGTCACTGGTCAGTGGCCACTGGTCGCTGGTCACTTGTCACTGGTCACTGGTCACTGGTCACTGGACACTGGTCACTGGTCACTGGTCACTGGTCACTGGTCACTGGTCACTGGTCACAAGTCACTGGTCACTTGTCACTGGTCACTGGTCACTCGTCACTGGTCAATGGTCTCTGTCGCTGGTCACTGGTCACGATTCGCTGGTCCCTGGTCACTGGTCACTGGTCAATGGTCACTGTCGCTGGTCACTGGTCACTGGTCACTGGTCACTGGTCACTGGTCACTGGTCACTTGTCACTGGTCAGTGGTCACTGGTCACTGGTCACTGGTCACAAGTCACTAGTCACTGGTCACTGGTCACTGGTCACTGGTCACTGGTCACTGGTCACTGGTCACTGGTCACTGGTCACTGGTCACTGGTCACTGGTCACTGGTCACCGGTCAATGCTCACTGTCGCTGGTCCCTGGTCACTGGTCACTGATCACTGGACACTGGTCACTGGTCACTGGTCACTGGTCAATGGTCACTATCGCTGGCCAATGGTCACTGTAGCTGGTCACTGGTCACTGGTCACTTGTCACTGGTCACTGGTCACTGGTCACTGGTCTCTGGTCGATGGTCAATGGTCACTGTCGCTGGTCACTGGTCACTGGTCACTTGTCGCTGGGCAGTGGTCACTGGTCACTGGTCACTGGTCACTGGTCACTGGTCAATGGTCACTGTCGCTGGTCACTGGTCACTGGTCACTTGTCCCTGGGCAGTGGTCACTTGTCACTGGTCAATGGTCACTATCGCTGGTCAATGGTCACTGTCGCTGGTCACTGGTCACTGGTCACTTGTCACTGGTCACTGGTCACTGGTCACTGGTCACTGGTCACTGGTCACTGGTCACAAGTCACTGGTCACTTGTCACTGGTCAGTGGCCACTCGTCAATGGTCACTGGTCACTGGTCACTGGTCAATGGTCACTGGCCAGTGGTCACTGGTCACTGGTCAGTGGCCACTGGTCGCTGGTCACTTGTCACTGGTCACTGGTCACTGGTCACTGGTCACTGGTCACTGGTCACTATCGCTGGTAAATGGTCACTGTCGCTGGTCACTGGTCACTGGTCACAGGTCACTGGTCACTGGTCACTGGTCACTGGTCACTGGTCACTGGTCACTGGTCAATGGTCACTATCGCTGGTAAATGGTCACTGTCGCTGGTCACTGGTCACTGGTCACTTGTCACTGGCCACTGGTCACTGGTCACTGGTCACTGGTCACTGGTCACTGGTCAATGGTCACTGTCGCTGGTCACTGGTCACTGGTCAATGGTCACTATCGCTGGTCAATGGTCACTGTCGCTGGTCACTGGTCACTGGTCACTGGTCAATGGTCACTTGTCCCTGGGCAGTGGTCACTGGTCACTGGTCAATGGTCACTGTCGCTGGTCAATGGTCACAGTCGCTGGTCACTGGTCACTGGTCACTTGTCACTGGTCACTGGTCACTGGTCACTGGTCACTGGTCACTGGGCAATGGTCACTGGCCACTGGTCACTGGTCACTGGTCAGTGGCCACTGGTCGCTGGTCACTTGTCACTGGTCACTGGTCACTGGTCACTGGTCACTGGTCACTGGTCACTGGTCACTGGTCACTGGTCACTGGTCACTGGTCACTGGTCACTGGTCACTGGTCACTGGTCAATGGTCACTATCGCTGGTAAATGGTCACTGTCGCTGGTCACTGGTCACTGGTCACAGGTCAATGGTCACTGGTCACTGGACACTGGTCACTGGTCACTGGTCACTTGTCAGTGGTCACTGATCACTGGTCACTGGTCACTGGTCACTGGTCACTGGTCACTGGTCACTGGTCACTGGTCACTGGTCAATGGTCACTGTCGCTGGTCACTGGTCACTGGTCACTGGTCACTGGTCACTGGTCACTGGTCACAGGTCAATGGTCACTATCGCAGGTCAATGGTCACTGTCGCTGGTCACTGGTCACTGGTCACTGGTCAATGGTCACTGGCCACTGGTCACTGGTCACTGGTCAATGGTCACTTTCGCTGGTCAATGGTCAGTGTCGCTGGTCACTGGTCACTGGTAACTGGTCAATGGTCACTGTCGCTGGTCACTGGTCACTGGTCACTGGTCACTGGTCAATGGTAACTTGTCGCTGGTCACTGGTCACCGGTCACTGGTCACTGGTCAATGGTAACTTGTCACTGGCCAGTGGTCAATGGTCACTGGTCACTGGTCACTGGTCAATGGTCTCTGTCGCTGGTCACTGGTCACGATTCGCTGGTCCCTGGTCACTGGTCACTGGTCAATGGTCACTGTCGCTGGTCACTGGTCACTGGTCACTGGTCACTGGACACTGGTCACTGGTCACTGGTCACTGGTCACTGGTCACAAGTCTCTGGTCACTTGTCACTGGTCACTGGTCACTGGTCACTCGTCACTGGTCACAGGTCAATGGTAACTTGTCACTGGGCAGTGGTCAATGGTCACTGGTTACTGGTCACTGGTCACAGGTCAATGGTCACTGGTCACTGGACACAGATCACTGGTCACTGGTCACTGGTCACTGGTCACTGGTCACTGGTCAATGGTCACTGGTCAGTGGCCACTCGTCGCTGGTCCCTAATCACTGGTCACTGTTCACAGGTCAATGGTCACTGGTCACTGGACACAGGTCACTGGTCACTGGTCACTGGTCACTGGTCACTGGTCACTGGTCACTGGTCACTGGTAACTGGTCAATGGTCACTGTCGCTGGTCACTGGTCACTGGTCACTGGTCACTGGTCAATGGTAACTTGTCACTGGGCAGTGGTCACTGGTCACAAGTCACTGGTCACTTGTCACTGGTCACTGGTCACTCGTCACTGGTCAATGGTCTCTGTCGCTGGTCACTGGTCACGATTCGCTGGTCCCTGGTCACTGGTCACTGGTCAATGGTCACTGTCGCTGGTCACTGGTCACTGGTCACTGGTCACTGGTCACTGGTCAGTGGTCACTGGTCACTGGTCACTGGTCACAAGTCACTAGTCACTGGTCACTGGTCACTGGTCACTGGTCACTGGTCACTGGTCACTGGTCACTGGTCACTGGTCACTGGTCACTGGTCACTGGTCACTGGTCACCGGTCAATGCTCACTGTCGCTGGTCCCTGGTCACTGGTCACTGATCACTGGACACTGGTCACTGGTCACTGGTCACTGGTCAATGGTCACTATCGCTGGTCAATGGTCACTGTAGCTGGTCACTGGTCACTGGTCACTTGTCACTGGTCACTGGTCACTGGTCACTGGTCTCTGGTCGATGGTCAATGGTCACTGTCGCTGGTCACTGGTCACTGGTCACTTGTCGCTGGGCAGTGGTCACTGGTCACTGGTCACTGGTCACTGGTCACTGGTCAATGGTCACTGTCGCTGGTCACTGGTCACTGGTCACTTGTCCCTGGGCAGTGGTCACTTGTCACTGGTCAATGGTCACTATCGCTGGTCAATGGTCACTGTCGCTGGTCACTGGTCACTGGTCACTTGTCACTGGTCACTGGTCACTGGTCACTGGTCACTGGTCACTGGTCACTGGTCACAAGTCACTGGTCACTTGTCACTGGTCAGTGGCCACTCGTCAATGGTCACTGGTCACTGGTCACTGGTCAATGGTCTCTGTCGCTGGTCACTGGTCACGATTCGCTGGTCCCTGGTCACTGGTCACTGGTCAATGGTCACTGTCGCTGGTCACTGGTCACTGGTCACTGGTCACTGGTCACTGGTCACTGGTCACTGGTCACTGGTCACTGGTCACTGGTCACAAGTCACTGGTCACTTGTCACTGGTCACTGGTCACTCGTCACTGGTCACAGGTCAATGGTAACTTGTCACTGGGCAGTGGTCAATGGTCACTGGCCACTGGTCACTGGTCACAGGTCAATGGTCACTGGTCACTGGACACAGATCACTGGTCACTGGTCACTGGTCACTGGTCAATGGTCACTGGCCAGTGGTCACTGGTCACTGGTCAGTGGCCACTGGTCGCTGGTCACTTGTCACTGGTCACTGGTCACTGGTCACTGGACACTGGTCACTGGTCACTGGTCACTGGTCACTGGTCACTGGTCACTGGTCACAAGTCACTGGTCACTTGTCACTGGTCACTGGTCACTCGTCACTGGTCAATGGTCTCTGTCGCTGGTCACTGGTCACGATTCGCTGGTCCCTGGTCACTGGTCACTGGTCAATGGTCACTGTCGCTGGTCACTGGTCACTGGTCACTGGTCACTGGTCACTGGTCACTGGTCACTTGTCACTGGTCAGTGGTCACTGGTCACTGGTCACTGGTCACAAGTCACTAGTCACTGGTCACTGGTCACTGGTCACTGGTCACTGGTCACTGGTCACTGGTCACTGGTCACTGGTCACTGGTCACTGGTCACTGGTCACTGGTCACCGGTCAATGCTCACTGTCGCTGGTCCCTGGTCACTGGTCACTGATCACTGGACACTGGTCACTGGTCACTGGTCACTGGTCAATGGTCACTATCGCTGGCCAATGGTCACTGTAGCTGGTCACTGGTCACTGGTCACTTGTCACTGGTCACTGGTCACTGGTCACTGGTCTCTGGTCGATGGTCAATGGTCACTGTCGCTGGTCACTGGTCACTGGTCACTTGTCGCTGGGCAGTGGTCACTGGTCACTGGTCACTGGTCACTGGTCACTGGTCAATGGTCACTGTCGCTGGTCACTGGTCACTGGTCACTTGTCCCTGGGCAGTGGTCACTTGTCACTGGTCAATGGTCACTATCGCTGGTCAATGGTCACTGTCGCTGGTCACTGGTCACTGGTCACTTGTCACTGGTCACTGGTCACTGGTCACTGGTCACTGGTCACTGGTCACTGGTCACAAGTCACTGGTCACTTGTCACTGGTCAGTGGCCACTCGTCAATGGTCACTGGTCACTGGTCACTGGTCAATGGTCTCTGTCGCTGGTCACTGGTCACGATTCGCTGGTCCCTGGTCACTGGTCACTGGTCAATGGTCACTGTCGCTGGTCACTGGTCACTGGTCACTGGTCACTGGTCACTGGTCACTGGTCACTGGTCACTGGTCACTGGTCACTGGTCACAAGTCACTGGTCACTTGTCACTGGTCACTGGTCACTCGTCACTGGTCACAGGTCAATGGTAACTTGTCACTGGGCAGTGGTCAATGGTCACTGGCCACTGGTCACTGGTCACAGGTCAATGGTCACTGGTCACTGGACACAGATCACTGGTCACTGGTCACTGGTCACTGGTCAATGGTCACTGGCCAGTGGTCACTGGTCACTGGTCAGTGGCCACTGGTCGCTGGTCACTTGTCACTGGTCACTGGTCACTGGTCACTGGTCACTGGTCACTGGTCACTATCGCTGGTAAATGGTCACTGTCGCTGGTCACTGGTCACTGGTCACAGGTCACTGGTCACTGGTCACTGGTCACTGGTCACTGGTCACTGGTCACTGGTCAATGGTCACTATCGCTGGTAAATGGTCACTGTCGCTGGTCACTGGTCACTGGTCACTTGTCACTGGCCACTGGTCACTGGTCACTGGTCACTGGTCACTGGTCACTGGTCAATGGTCACTGTCGCTGGTCACTGGTCACTGGTCAATGGTCACTATCGCTGGTCAATGGTCACTGTCGCTGGTCACTGGTCACTGGTCACTGGTCAATGGTCACTTGTCCCTGGGCAGTGGTCACTGGTCACTGGTCAATGGTCACTGTCGCTGGTCAATGGTCACAGTCGCTGGTCACTGGTCACTGGTCACTTGTCACTGGTCACTGGTCACTGGTCACTGGTCACTGGTCACTGGGCAATGGTCACTGGCCACTGGTCACTGGTCACTGGTCAGTGGCCACTGGTCGCTGGTCACTTGTCACTGGTCACTGGTCACTGGTCACTGGTCACTGGTCACTGGTCACTGGTCACTGGTCACTGGTCACTGGTCACTGGTCACTGGTCACTGGTCAATGGTCACTATCGCTGGTAAATGGTCACTATCGCTGGTAAATGGTCACTGTCGCTGGTCACTGGTCACTGGTCACAGGTCAATGGTCACTGGTCACTGGACACTGGTCACTGGTCACTGGTCACTTGTCAGTGGTCACTGATCACTGGTCACTGGTCACTGGTCACTGGTCACTGGTCACTGGTCACTGGTCACTGGTCACTGGTCAATGGTCACTGTCGCTGGTCACTGGTCACTGGTCACTGGTCACTGGTCACTGGTCACTGGTCACAGGTCAATGGTCACTATCGCAGGTCAATGGTCACTGTCGCTGGTCACTGGTCACTGGTCACTGGTCAATGGTCACTGGCCACTGGTCACTGGTCACTGATCAATGGTCACTTTCGCTGGTCAATGGTCAGTGTCGCTGGTCACTGGTCACTGGTAACTGGTCAATGGTCACTGTCGCTGGTCACTGGTCACTGGTCACTGGTCACTGGTCAATGGTAACTTGTCGCTGGTCACTGGTCACCGGTCACTGGTCACTGGTCAATGGTAACTTGTCACTGGCCAGTGGTCAATGGTCACTGGTCACTGGTCACTGGTCAATGGTCTCTGTCGCTGGTCACTGGTCACGATTCGCTGGTCCCTGGTCACTGGTCACTGGTCAATGGTCACTGTCGCTGGTCACTGGTCACTGGTCACTGGTCACTGGACACTGGTCACTGGTCACTGGTCACTGGTCACTGGTCACAAGTCTCTGGTCACTTGTCACTGGTCACTGGTCACTGGTCACTCGTCACTGGTCACAGGTCAATGGTAACTTGTCACTGGGCAGTGGTCAATGGTCACTGGTTACTGGTCACTGGTCACAGGTCAATGGTCACTGGTCACTGGACACAGATCACTGGTCACTGGTCACTGGTCACTGGTCACTGGTCACTGGTCAATGGTCACTGGTCAGTGGCCACTCGTCGCTGGTCCCTAATCACTGGTCACTGTTCACAGGTCAATGGTCACTGGTCACTGGACACAGGTCACTGGTCACTGGTCACTGGTCACTGGTCACTGGTCACTGGTCACTGGTCACTGGTAACTGGTCAATGGTCACTGTCGCTGGTCACTGGTCACTGGTCACTGGTCACTGGTCAATGGTAACTTGTCACTGGGCAGTGGTCACTGGTCACAGGTCAATGGTCACTGGTCACTGGTCACTGGTCAATGGTCACTGTCGCTGGTCACTGGTCACTGGTCACTGGTCACTGGTCACTGGTCACTGGTCACTGGTAACTGGTCAATGGTCACTGTCGCTGGTCACTGGTCACCGGTCACTGGTCACTGGTCAATGGTAACTTGTCACTGGCCAGTGGTCAATGGTCACTGGTCACTGGTCACTTTCGCTGGTCAATGGTCACTGTCGCTGGTAAATGGTCACTGTCGCTGGTCACTGGTCACTGGTCACTGATCACTGGTCACTGGTCACTGGTAACTGGTCACTGGTCAATGGTCACTATCGCTGGTCAATGGTCACTGTCGCTGGTCACTGGTCACTGGTCACTTGTCACTGGTCACTGGTCACTGGTCATTGGTCACTGGTCACTGGTCAATGGTCACTGTCGCTGGTCACTGGACACTGGTCACTGGTCACTGGTCAATGGTCACTGGTCACTGGTCACTGGTCAATGGTCACTATCGCTGGTCAATGGTCATTGTCGCTGGTCACTGGTCATTGGTCACTTGTCACTGGTCACTGGTCACTGGTCACTGGTCACTGGTCACTGGTCACTGGTCACAGGTCAATGGTCACTGGTCACTGGTCACTGGTCAATTGTCACTGTCGCTGGTCACTGGTCACTGGTCACTGGTCACTGGTCACTGGTCACTGGTAACTGGGCAATGGTCACTGTCGCTGGTCACTGGTCACTGGTCACTGGTCACTGGTCAATGGTAACTTGTCACTGGGCAGTGGTCAATGGTCACTGGTCACTGGTCACTGGTCACTGGTCACTGGTCACTGGTCACTGGTCACAGGTCAATGGTCACTGGTCACTGGACACAGGTCACTGGTCACTGGTCACTGGTCACTGGTCACTGGTCACTGGTCAATGGTCACTGTCGCTGGTCACTGGTCACTGGTCACTGATCACTGGTCACTGGTCAATGGTCACTGTCGCTGGTCACTGGACACTGGTCACTGGTCACAGGTCAATGGTCACTGGTCACTGGTCACTGGTCAATGGTCACTATCGCTGGTCAATGGTCATTGTCGCTGGTCACTGGTCATTGGTCACTTGTCACTGGTCACTGGTCACTGGTCACTGGTCACTGGACACTGGTCACTGGTAACTGGTCAATGGTCACTGTCGCTGGTCACTGGTCACTGGTCACTGGTCACTGGTCAATGGTCACTGGTCACTGGACACAGGTCACTGGTCACTGGTCACTGGTCATTGGTCAATGGTCACTGGCCACTGGTCACTGGTCACTGGTCAATGGTCACTTTCGCTGGTCAATGGTCACTGTCGCTGGTCACTGGTCACTGGTCACTGGTCACTGGTAACTGGTCAATGGTCACTGTGGCTGGTCACTGGTCACTGGTCACTGGTCACTGGTCAATGGTAACTTGTCACTGGGCAGTGGTCAATGGTCACTGGTCACTGGTCACTGGTCACTGGTCACTGGTCACAGGTCACTGGTCACTGGTCACTGGTCACTGGTCACTGGTCACAGGTCAATGGTCACTGTCGCTGGTCACTGGTCACTGGTCACTGATCACTGGTCACTGGTCAATGGTCACTGTCGCTGGTCACTGGTCATTGGTCACTTGTCACTGGTCACTGGTCACTGGACACTGGTCACTGGTCACAGGTCAATGGTCACTGGTCACTGGTCACTGGTCAATGGTCACTGTCGCTCGTCACTGGTCACTGGTCACTGGTCACTGGTCACTGGTCACTGGTAACTGGTCAATGGTCACTGTCGCTGGTCACTGGTCACTGGTCACTGGTCAATGGTAACTTGTCACTGGGCAGTGGTCAATGGTCACTGGTCACTGGTCACTGGTCACTGGTCACTGGTCACAGGTAAATGGTCACTGGTCACTGGACACAGGTCACTGGTCACTGGTCACTGGTCACTGGTCACTGGTCACTGGTCAATGGTCACTGGCCACTGGTCACTGGTCACTGGTCAATGGTCACTTTCGCTGGTCAATGGTCACTGTCGCTGGTAAATGGTCACTGTCGCTGGTCACTGGTCACTGGTCACTGGTCAATGGTCACTGTCGCTGGTCACTGGTCACTGGTCACTGATCACTGGTCACTGGTCACTGGTCACTGGTCACTGGTCAATGGTCACTGGCCACTGGTCACTGGTCACTGGTCAATGGTCACTTTCGCTGGTCAATGGTCACTGTCGCTGGTCACTGGTCACAGGTCAATGGTCACTGGCCACTGGTCACTGGTCACTGGTCAATGGTCACTTTCGCTGGTCAATGGTCACTATCGCTGGTCAATGGTCATTGTCGCTGGTCACTGGTCATTGGTCACTTGTCACTGGTCACTGGTCACTGGTCACTGGTCACTGGTCACAGGTCAATGGTCACTGGTCACTGGTCACTGGTCAATGGTCACTCTCGCTGGTCACTGGTCACTGGTCACTGGTCACTGGTCACTGGTCACTGGTCACTGGTCACTGGTAACTGGTCAATGGTCACTGTCGCTGGTCACTGGTCACTGGTCACTGGTCACTGGTCAATGGTAACTTGTCACTGGCCAGTGGTCAATGGTCACTAGTCACAAGTCACTGGTCACTTGTCACTGGTCACTGGTCAATGGTCACAAGTCACTGGTCACTTGTCACTGGTCACTGGTCACTGGTCACTGATCACTGGTCAATGGTCACTGGTCACTGGTCAGTGGTCACTGTAGCTGGTAAATGGTCACTGTCGCTGGTCACTGGTTACTGGTCAATGTCGCTGGTCACTGGTCACTGGTCACAGGTCAGTGGTCACTGGTCACTGGACACTGGTCACTGGTCAATGGTCACTGGCCACTGGTCACTGGTCACTGGTCAATGGTCACTTTCGCTGGTCAATGGTCACTGTCGCTGGTCACTGGTCACAGGTCACTGGTCACTGGTCACTGGTCACTGGTCACTGGTCGATGGTCACTGTCGCTGGTCACTGGTCACTGGTCACTGGTCGATGGTCACTGTCGCTGGTCACTGGTCACTGGTCACTGGTCACTGGTCAATGGTCACTGGTCACTGGTCACTGGTCACTGGTCACTGGTCACTGGTCACTGGTCACTGGTCAATGGTCTCTGTCGCTGGTCACTGGTCACGATTCGCTGGTCCCTGGTCACTGGTCACTGGTCAATGGTCACTGTCGCTGGTCACTGGTCACTGGTCACTGGTCACTGGTCACTGGACACTGGTCACTGGTCACTGGTCACTGGTCACTGGTCACTGGTCACTGGTCACAAGTCACTGGTCACTTGTCACTGGTCACTGGTCACTCGTCACTGGTCAATGGTCTCTGTCGCTGGTCACTGGTCACGATTCGCTGGTCCCTGGTCACTGGTCACTGGTCAATGGTCACTGTCGCTGGTCACTGGTCACTGGTCACTGGTCACTGGTCACTGGTCAGTGGTCACTGGTCACTGGTCACTGGTCACAAGTCACTAGTCACTGGTCACTGGTCACTGGTCACTGGTCACTGGTCACTGGTCACTGGTCACTGGTCACTGGTCACTGGTCACTGGTCACTGGTCACTGGTCACCGGTCAATGCTCACTGTCGCTGGTCCCTGGTCACTGGTCACTGATCACTGGACACTGGTCACTGGTCACTGGTCACTGGTCAATGGTCACTATCGCTGGTCAATGGTCACTGTAGCTGGTCACTGGTCACTGGTCACTTGTCACTGGTCACTGGTCACTGGTCACTGGTCTCTGGTCGATGGTCAATGGTCACTGTCGCTGGTCACTGGTCACTGGTCACTTGTCGCTGGGCAGTGGTCACTGGTCACTGGTCACTGGTCACTGGTCACTGGTCAATGGTCACTGTCGCTGGTCACTGGTCACTGGTCACTTGTCCCTGGGCAGTGGTCACTTGTCACTGGTCAATGGTCACTATCGCTGGTCAATGGTCACTGTCGCTGGTCACTGGTCACTGGTCACTTGTCACTGGTCACTGGTCACTGGTCACTGGTCACTGGTCACTGGTCACTGGTCACAAGTCACTGGTCACTTGTCACTGGTCAGTGGCCACTCGTCAATGGTCACTGGTCACTGGTCACTGGTCAATGGTCTCTGTCGCTGGTCACTGGTCACGATTCGCTGGTCCCTGGTCACTGGTCACTGGTCAATGGTCACTGTCGCTGGTCACTGGTCACTGGTCACTGGTCACTGGTCACTGGTCACTGGTCACTGGTCACTGGTCACTGGTCACTGGTCACAAGTCACTGGTCACTTGTCACTGGTCACTGGTCACTCGTCACTGGTCACAGGTCAATGGTAACTTGTCACTGGGCAGTGGTCAATGGTCACTGGCCACTGGTCACTGGTCACAGGTCAATGGTCACTGGTCACTGGACACAGATCACTGGTCACTGGTCACTGGTCACTGGTCAATGGTCACTGGCCAGTGGTCACTGGTCACTGGTCAGTGGCCACTGGTCGCTGGTCACTTGTCACTGGTCACTGGTCACTGGTCACTGGACACTGGTCACTGGTCACTGGTCACTGGTCACTGGTCACTGGTCACTGGTCACAAGTCACTGGTCACTTGTCACTGGTCACTGGTCACTCGTCACTGGTCAATGGTCTCTGTCGCTGGTCACTGGTCACGATTCGCTGGTCCCTGGTCACTGGTCACTGGTCAATGGTCACTGTCGCTGGTCACTGGTCACTGGTCACTGGTCACTGGTCACTGGTCACTGGTCACTTGTCACTGGTCAGTGGTCACTGGTCACTGGTCACTGGTCACAAGTCACTAGTCACTGGTCACTGGTCACTGGTCACTGGTCACTGGTCACTGGTCACTGGTCACTGGTCACTGGTCACTGGTCACTGGTCACTGGTCACTGGTCACCGGTCAATGCTCACTGTCGCTGGTCCCTGGTCACTGGTCACTGATCACTGGACACTGGTCACTGGTCACTGGTCACTGGTCAATGGTCACTATCGCTGGCCAATGGTCACTGTAGCTGGTCACTGGTCACTGGTCACTTGTCACTGGTCACTGGTCACTGGTCACTGGTCTCTGGTCGATGGTCAATGGTCACTGTCGCTGGTCACTGGTCACTGGTCACTTGTCGCTGGGCAGTGGTCACTGGTCACTGGTCACTGGTCACTGGTCACTGGTCAATGGTCACTGTCGCTGGTCACTGGTCACTGGTCACTTGTCCCTGGGCAGTGGTCACTTGTCACTGGTCAATGGTCACTATCGCTGGTCAATGGTCACTGTCGCTGGTCACTGGTCACTGGTCACTTGTCACTGGTCACTGGTCACTGGTCACTGGTCACTGGTCACTGGTCACTGGTCACAAGTCACTGGTCACTTGTCACTGGTCAGTGGCCACTCGTCAATGGTCACTGGTCACTGGTCACTGGTCAATGGTCTCTGTCGCTGGTCACTGGTCACGATTCGCTGGTCCCTGGTCACTGGTCACTGGTCAATGGTCACTGGCGCTGGTCACTGGTCACTGGTCACTGGTCACTGGTCACTGGTCACTGGTCACTGGTCACTGGTCACAAGTCACTGGTCACTTGTCACTGGTCACTGGTCACTCGTCACTGGTCACAGGTCAATGGTAACTTGTCACTGGGCAGTGGTCAATGGTCACTGGCCACTGGTCACTGGTCACAGGTCAATGGTCACTGGTCACTGGACACAGATCACTGGTCACTGGTCACTGGTCACTGGTCAATGGTCACTGGCCAGTGGTCACTGGTCACTGGTCAGTGGCCACTGGTCGCTGGTCACTTGTCACTGGTCACTGGTCACTGGTCACTGGTCACTGGTCACTGGTCACTATCGCTGGTAAATGGTCACTGTCGCTGGTCACTGGTCACTGGTCACAGGTCACTGGTCACTGGTCACTGGTCACTGGTCACTGGTCACTGGTCAATGGTCACTATCGCTGGTAAATGGTCACTGTCGCTGGTCACTGGTCACTGGTCACTTGTCACTGGCCACTGGTCACTGGTCACTGGTCACTGGTCACTGGTCACTGGTCACTGGTCACTGGTCACTGGTCAATGGTCACTGTCGCTGGTCACTGGTCACTGGTCAATGGTCACTATCGCTGGTCAATGGTCACTGTCGCTGGTCACTGGTCACTGGTCACTTGTCAATGGTCACTTGTCCCTGGGCAGTGGTCACTGGTCACTGGTCAATGGTCACTGTCGCTGGTCAATGGTCACAGTCGCTGGTCACTGGTCACTGGTCACTTGTCACTGGTCACTGGTCACTGGTCACTGGTCACTGGTCACTGGGCAATGGTCACTGGCCACTGGTCACTGGTCACTGGTCAGTGGCCACTGGTCGCTGGTCACTTGTCACTGGTCACTGGTCACTGGTCACTGGTCACTGGTCACTGGTCACTGGTCACTGGTCACTGGTCACTGGTCACTGGTCACTGGTCACTGGTCACTGGTCACTGGTCAATGGTCACTATCGCTGGTAAATGGTCACTGTCGCTGGTCACTGGTCACTGGTCACAGGTCAATGGTCACTGGTCACTGGACACTGGTCACTGGTCACTGGTCACTTGTCAGTGGTCACTGATCACTGGTCACTGGTCACTGGTCACTGGTCACTGGTCACTGGTCACTGGTCACTGGTCACTGGTCAATGGTCACTGTCGCTGGTCACTGGTCACTGGTCACTGGTCACTGGTCACTGGTCACTGGTCACAGGTCAATGGTCACTATCGCAGGTCAATGGTCACTGTCGCTGGTCACTGGTCACTGGTCACTGGTCAATGGTCACTGGCCACTGGTCACTGGTCACTGGTCAATGGTCACTTTCGCTGGTCAATGGTCAGTGTCGCTGGTCACTGGTCACTGGTAACTGGTCAATGGTCACTGTCGCTGGTCACTGGTCACTGGTCACTGGTCACTGGTCAATGGTAACTTGTCGCTGGTCACTGGTCACCGGTCACTGGTCACTGGTCAATGGTAACTTGTCACTGGCCAGTGGTCAATGGTCACTGGTCACTGGTCACTGGTCAATGGTCTCTGTCGCTGGTCACTGGTCACGATTCGCTGGTCCCTGGTCACTGGTCACTGGTCAATGGTCACTGTCGCTGGTCACTGGTCACTGGTCACTGGTCACTGGACACTGGTCACTGGTCACTGGTCACTGGTCACTGGTCACAAGTCTCTGGTCACTTGTCACTGGTCACTGGTCACTGGTCACTCGTCACTGGTCACAGGTCAATGGTAACTTGTCACTGGGCAGTGGTCAATGGTCACTGGTTACTGGTCACTGGTCACAGGTCAATGGTCACTGGTCACTGGACACAGATCACTGGTCACTGGTCACTGGTCACTGGTCACTGGTCACTGGTCAATGGTCACTGGTCAGTGGCCACTCGTCGCTGGTCCCTAATCACTGGTCACTGTTCACAGGTCAATGGTCACTGGTCACTGGACACAGGTCACTGGTCACTGGTCACTGGTCACTGGTCACTGGTCACTGGTCACTGGTCACTGGTAACTGGTCAATGGTCACTGTCGCTGGTCACTGGTCACTGGTCACTGGTCACTGGTCAATGGTAACTTGTCACTGGGCAGTGGTCACTGGTCACAGGTCAATGGTCACTGGTCACTGGTCACTGGTCAATGGTCACTGTCGCTGGTCACTGGTCACTGGTCACTGGTCACTGGTCACTGGTCACTGGTCACTGGTAACTGGTCAATGGTCACTGTCGCTGGTCACTGGTCACCGGTCACTGGTCACTGGTCAATGGTAACTTGTCACTGGCCAGTGGTCAATGGTCACTGGTCACTGGTCACTTTCGCTGGTCAATGGTCACTGTCGCTGGTAAATGGTCACTGTCGCTGGTCACTGGTCACTGGTCACTGGACACTGGTCACAGGTCAAAGGTCACTGGTCACTCGACACTGGTCACTGGTCACTGGTCACTTGTCACTGGTCACTGATCACTGGTCACTGGTCACTGGTCACTGGTCACTGGTCACTGGTCACTGGTCAATGGTCACTGTCGCTGGTCACTGGTCACTGGTCACTGATCACTGGTCACTGGTCACTGGTAACTGGTCACTGGTCAATGGTCACTATCGCTGGTCAATGGTCACTGTCGCTGGTCACTGGTCACTGGTCACTTGTCACTGGTCACTGGTCACTGGTCATTGGTCACTGGTCACTGGTCAATGGTCACTGTCGCTGGTCACTGGACACTGGTCACTGGTCACTGGTCAATGGTCACTGGTCACTGGTCACTGGTCAATGGTCACTATCGCTGGTCAATGGTCATTGTCGCTGGTCACTGGTCATTGGTCACTTGTCACTGGTCACTGGTCACTGGTCACTGGTCACTGGTCACTGGTCACTGGTCACAGGTCAATGGTCACTGGTCACTGGTCACTGGTCAATTGTCACTGTCGCTGGTCGCTGGTCACTGGTCACTGGTCACTGGTCACTGGTCACTGGTAACTGGGCAATGGTCACTGTCGCTGGTCACTGGTCACTGGTCACTGGTCACTGGTCAATGGTAACTTGTCACTGGGCAGTGGTCAATGGTCACTGGTCACTGGTCACTGGTCACTGGTCACTGGTCACTGGTCACTGGTCACAGGTCAATGGTCACTGGTCACTGGACACAGGTCACTGGTCACTGGTCACTGGTCACTGGTCACTGGTCACTGGTCAATGGTCACTGTCGCTGGTCACTGGTCACTGGTCACTGATCACTGGTCACTGGTCAATGGTCACTGTCGCTGGTCACTGGACACTGGTCACTGGTCACAGGTCAATGGTCACTGGTCACTGGTCACTGGTCAATGGTCACTATCGCTGGTCAATGGTCATTGTCGCTGGTCACTGGTCATTGGTCACTTGTCACTGGTCACTGGTCACTGGTCACTGGTCACTGGTCACTGGTCACTGGACACTGGTCACTGGTAACTGGTCAATGGTCACTGTCGCTGGTCACTGGTCACTGGTCACTGGTCACTGGTCAATGGTCACTGGTCACTGGACACAGGTCACTGGTCACTGGTCACTGGTCATTGGTCAATGGTCACTGGTCACTGGCCACTGGTCACTGGTCACTGGTCAATGGTCACTTTCGCTGGTCAATGGTCACTGTCGCTGGTCACTGGTCACTGGTCACTGGCCACTGGTAACTGGTCAATGGTCACTGTGGCTGGTCACTGGTCACTGGTCACTGGTCACTGGTCAATGGTAACTTGTCACTGGGCAGTGGTCAATGGTCACTGGTCACTGGTCACTGGTCACTGGTCACTGGTCACAGGTCACTGGTCACTGGTCACTGGTCACTGGTCACTGGTCACAGGTCAATGGTCACTGTCGCTGGTCACTGGTCACTGGTCACTGATCACTGGTCACTGGTCAATGGTCACTGTCGCTGGTCACTGGTCATTGGTCACTTGTCACTGGTCACTGGTCACTGGACACTGGTCACTGGTCACAGGTCAATGGTCACTGGTCACTGGTCACTGGTCAATGGTCACTGTCGCTCGTCACTGGTCACTGGTCACTGGTCACTGGTCACTGGTCACTGGTAACTGGTCAATGGTCACTGTCGCTGGTCACTGGTCACTGGTCACTGGTCAATGGTAACTTGTCACTGGGCAGTGGTCAATGGTCACTGGTCACTGGTCACTGGTCACTGGTCACTGGTCACAGGTAAATGGTCACTGGTCACTGGACACAGGTCACTGGTCACTGGTCACTGGTCACTGGTCACTGGTCACTGGTCAATGGTCACTGGCCACTGGTCACTGGTCACTGGTCAATGGTCACTTTCGCTGGTCAATGGTCACTGTCGCTGGTAAATGGTCACTGTCGCTGGTCACTGGTCACTGGTCACTGGTCAATGGTCACTGTCGCTGGTCACTGGTCACTGGTCACTGATCACTGGTCACTGGTCACTGGTCACTGGTCACTGGTCAATGGTCACTGGCCACTGGTCACTGGTCACTGGTCAATGGTCACTTTCGCTGGTCAATGGTCACTGTCGCTGGTCACTGGTCACAGGTCAATGGTCACTGGCCACTGGTCACTGGTCACTGGTCAATGGTCACTTTCGCTGGTCAATGGTCACTATCGCTGGTCAATGGTCATTGTCGCTGGTCACTGGTCATTGGTCACTTGTCACTGGTCACTGGTCACTGGTCACTGGTCACTGGTCACAGGTCAATGGTCACTGGTCACTGGTCACTGGTCAATGGTCACTCTCGCTGGTCACTGGTCACTGGTCACTGGTCACTGGTCACTGGTCACTGGTCACTGGTCACTGGTCACTGGTAACTGGTCAATGGTCACTGTCGCTGGTCACTGGTCACTGGTCACTGGTCACTGGTCAATGGTAACTTGTCACTGGCCAGTGGTCAATGGTCACTAGTCACAAGTCACTGGTCACTTGTCACTGGTCACTGGTCAATGGTCACAAGTCACTGGTCACTTGTCACTGGTCACTGGTCACTGGTCACTGATCACTGGTCAATGGTCACTGGTCACTGGTCAGTGGTCACTGTAGCTGGTAAATGGTCACTGTCGCTGGTCACTGGTTACTGGTCAATGTCGCTGGTCACTGGTCACTGGTCACAGGTCAGTGGTCACTGGTCACTGGACACTGGTCACTGGTCAATGGTCACTGGCCACTGGTCACTGGTCACTGGTCAATGGTCACTTTCGCTGGTCAATGGTCACTGTCGCTGGTCACTGGTCACAGGTCAATGGTCACTGGCCACTGGTCACTGGTCACTGGTCAATGGTCACTTTCGCTGGTCAATGGTCACTATCGCTGGTCAATGGTCATTGTCGCTGGTCACTGGTCATTGGTCACTTGTCACTGGTCACTGGTCACTGGTCACTGGTCACTGGTCACAGGTCAATGGTCACTGGTCACTGGTCACTGGTCAATGGTCACTCTCGCTGGTCACTGGTCACTGGTCACTGGTCACTGGTCACTGGTCACTGGTCACTGGTCACTGGTAACTGGTCAATGGTCACTGTCGCTGGTCACTGGTCACTGGTCACTGGTCACTGGTCAATGGTAACTTGTCACTGTCCAGTGGTCAATGGTCACTGGTCACTGGTCACTGGTCACTGGTCACTGGTCACTGGTCACAGGTCAATGGTCACTGGTCACTGGACACAGGTCACTGGTCACTGGTCACTGGTCACTGGTCACTGGTCACTGGTCACTGGTCAATGGTCACTGGCCACTGGTCACTGGTCACTGGTCAATGGTCACTTTCGCTGGTCAATGGTCACTGTCGCTGGTCACTGGTCACAGGTCAATGGTCACTGGCCACTGGTCACTGGTCACTGGTCAATGGTCTCTTTCGCTGGTCAATGGTCACTGTCGCTGGTAAATGGTCACTGTCGCTGGTAAATGGTCACTGTCGCTGTTCACTGGTCACTGGTCACTGGTCACTGGTCACTGGACACTGGTCACTGGTAACTGGTCAATGGTCACTGTCGCTGGTCACTGGTCACTGGTCACTGGTCACTGGTCAATGGTCACTGGTCACTGGACACAGGTCACTGGTCACTGGTCACTGGGCACTGGTCAATGGTCACTGGCCACTGGTCACTGGTCACTGGTCACTGGTCACTTGTCCCTGGGCAGTGGTCACTGGTCACTGGTCAATGGTCACTGGTCACTGGACACTGGTCACTGGTCACTGGTCACTTGTCAGTGGTCACTGATCACTGGTCACTGGTCACTGGTCACTGGTCACTGGTCACTGGTCACTGGTCAATGGTCACTGTCGCTGGTCACTGGTCACTGGTCACTGATCACTGGTCACTGGTCACTGGTCACTGGTCACTGGTCAATGGTCACTATCGCAGGTCAATGGTCACTGTCGCTGGTCACTGGTCACTGGTCACTTGTCACTGGTCACTGGTCACTGGTCACTGGTCACTGGTCACTGGTCGATGGTCACTGTCGCTGGTCACTGGTCACTGGTCACTGGTCACTGGTCAATGGTCACTGGTCACTGGTTACTGGTCAATGGTCACTATCGCTGGTCAAAGGTCATTGTCGCTGGTCACTGGTCATTGGTCACTTGTCACTGGTCACTGGTCACTGGTCACTGGTCACTGGTCACAGGTCAATGGTCACTGGTCACTGGTCACTGGTCAATGGTCACTGTCGCTGGTCACTGGTCACTGGTCACTGGTCACTGGTCACTGGTCACTGGTAACTGGTCAATGGTCACTGTCGCTGGTCACTGGTCACCGGTCACTGGTCACTGGTCACTGGTCACTGGTCACTGGTCACTGGTAACTGGTCAATGGTCACTGTCGCTGGTCACTGGTCACCGGTCACTGGTCACTGGTCAATGGTCACTGGTCACTGGTTACTGGTCAATGGTCACTATCGCTGGTCAAAGGTCATTGTCGCTGGTCACTGGTCATTGGTCACTTGTCACTGGTCACTGGTCACTGGTCACTGGTCACTGGTCACAGGTCAATGGTCACTGTCGCTGGTCACTGGTCACTGGTCACTGGTCACTGGTCAATGGTCACTGGTCACTGGACACAGGTCACTGGTCACTGGTCACTGGGCACTGGTCAATGGTCACTGGCCACTGGTCACTGGTCACTGGTCACTGGTCACTTGTCCCTGGGCAGTGGTCACTGGTCACTGGTCAATGGTCACTGGTCACTGGACACTGGTCACTGGTCACTGGTCACTTGTCAGTGGTCACTGATCACTGGTCACTGGTCACTGGTCACTGGTCACTGGTCACTGGTCACTGGTCAATGGTCACTGTCGCTGGTCACTGGTCACTGGTCACTGATCACTGGTCACTGGTCACTGGTCACTGGTCACTGGTCAATGGTCACTATCGCAGGTCAATGGTCACTGTCGCTGGTCACTGGTCACTGGTCACTTGTCACTGGTCACTGGTCACTGGTCAATGGTCACTGGTCACTGGACACAGGTCACTGGTCACTGGTCACTGGGCACTGGTCAATGGTCACTGGCCACTGGTCACTGGTCACTGGTCACTGGTCACTTGTCCCTGGGCAGTGGTCACTGGTCACTGGTCAATGGTCACTGGTCACTGGACACTGGTCACTGGTCACTGGTCACTTGTCAGTGGTCACTGATCACTGGTCACTGGTCACTGGTCACTGGTCACTGGTCACTGGTCACTGGTCAATGGTCACTGTCGCTGGTCACTGGTCACTGGTCACTGATCACTGGTCACTGGTCACTGGTCACTGGTCACTGGTCAATGGTCACTATCGCAGGTCAATGGTCACTGTCGCTGGTCACTGGTCACTGGTCACTTGTCACTGGTCACTGGTCACTGGTCACTGGTCACTGGTCACTGGTCGATGGTCACTGTCGCTGGTCACTGGTCACTGGTCACTGGTCACTGGTCAATGGTCACTGGTCACTGGTTACTGGTCAATGGTCACTATCGCTGGTCAAAGGTCATTGTCGCTGGTCACTGGTCATTGGTCACTTGTCACTGGTCACTGGTCACTGGTCACTGGTCACTGGTCACAGGTCAATGGTCACTGGTCACTGGTCACTGGTCAATGGTCACTGTCGCTGGTCACTGGTCACTGGTCACTGGTCACTGGTCACTGGTCACTGGTAACTGGTCAATGGTCACTGTCGCTGGTCACTGGTCACCGGTCACTGGTCACTGGTCAATGGTGACTTGTCACTGGCCAGTGGTCAATGGTCACTGGTCACTGGTCACTGGTCACTGGTCACTGGTCACTGGTCACTGGTCAATGGTCTCTGTCGCTAGACACTGGTCACGATTCGCTGGTCCCTGGTCACTGGTCACTGGTCAATGGTCACTGTCGCTGGTCACTGGTCACTGGTCACTGGTCACTGGACACTGGTCACTGGTCACTGGTCACTGGTCACTGGTCACTGGTCACTGGTCACTGGTCACAAGTCTCTGGTCACTTGTCACTGGTCACTGGTCACTGGTCACTCGTCACTGGTCACAGGTCAATGGTAACTTGTCACTGGGCAGTGGTCAATGGTCACTGGTTACTGGTCACTGGTCACAGGTCAATGGTCACTGGTCACTGGACACAGATCACTGGTCACTGGTCACTGGTCACTGGTCACTGGTCACAGGTCAATGGTCACTGGTCAGTGGCCACTCGTCGCTGGTCACTGGTCACTGGTCACTGGTCACAGGTCAATGGTCACTGGTCACAGGTCAATGGTCACTGGTCACTGGACACAGGTCGCTGGTCACTGGTCACTGGTCACTGGTCACTGGTCACTGGTCAATGGTCACTGGCCACTGGTCACTGGTCACTGGTCAATGGTCACTTTCGCTGGTCAAAGGTCAGTGTCGCTGGTCACTGGTCACTGGTAACTGGTCAATGGTCACTGTCGCTGGTCACTGGTCACTGGTCACTGGTCACTGGTCATGGTAACTTGTCGCTGGTCACTGGTCACCGGTCACTGGTCACTGGTCAATGGTAACTTGTCACTGGCCAGTGGTCAATGGTCACTGGTCACTGGTCACTGGTCAATGGTCTCTGTCGCTGGTCACTGGTCACGATTCGCTGGTCCCTGGTCACTGGTCACTGGTCAATGGTCACTGTCGCTGGTCACTGGTCACTGGTCACTGGTCACTGGACACTGGTCACTGGTCACTGGTCACTGGTCACTGGTCACAAGTCTCTGGTCACTTGTCACTGGTCACTGGTCACTGGTCACTCGTCACTGGTCACAGGTCAATGGTAACTTGTCACTGGGCAGTGGTCAATGGTCACTGGTTACTGGTCACTGGTCACAGGTCAATGGTCACTGGTCACTGGACACAGATCACTGGTCACTGGTCACTGGTCACTGGTCACTGGTCACTGGTCAATGGTCACTGGTCAGTGGCCACTCGTCGCTGGTCCCTATTCACTGGTCACTGTTCACAGGTCAATGGTCACTGGTCACTGGACACAGGTCACTGGTCACTGGTCACTGGTCACTGGTCACTGGTCACTGGTCACTGGTCACTGGTAACTGGTCAATGGTCACTGTCGCTGGTCACTGGTCACTGGTCACTGGTCACTGGTCAATGGTAACTTGTCACTGGGCAGTGGTCACTGGTCACAGGTCAATGGTCACTGGTCACTGGTCACTGGTCAATGGTCACTGTCGCTGGTCACTGGTCACTGGTCACTGGTCACTGGTCACTGGTCACTGGTCACTGGTAACTGGTCAATGGTCACTGTCGCTGGTCACTGGTCACCGGTCACTGGTCACTGGTCAATGGTAACTTGTCACTGGCCAGTGGTCAATGGTCACTGGTCACTGGTCACTTTCGCTGGTCAATGGTCACTGTCGCTGGTAAATGGTCACTGTCGCTGGTCACTGGTCACTGGTCACTGGACACTGGTCACAGGTCAAAGGTCACTGGTCACTCGACACTGGTCACTGGTCACTGGTCACTTGTCACTGGTCACTGATCACTGGTCACTGGTCACTGGTCACTGGTCACTGGTCACTGGTCACTGGTCAATGGTCACTGTCGCTGGTCACTGGTCACTGGTCACTGATCACTGATCACTGGTCACTGGTCACTGGTAACTGGTCACTGGTCAATGGTCACTATCGCTGGTCAATGGTCACTGTCGCTGGTCACTGGTCACTGGTCACTTGTCACTGGTCACTGGTCACTGGTCATTGGTCACTGGTCACTGGTCAATGGTCACTGTCGCTGGTCACTGGACACTGGTCACTGGTCACTGGTCAATGGTCACTGGTCACTGGTCACTGGTCAATGGTCACTATCGCTGGTCAATGGTCATTGTCGCTGGTCACTGGTCATTGGTCACTTGTCACTGGTCACTGGTCACTGGTCACTGGTCACTGGTCACTGGTCACTGGTCACAGGTCAATGGTCACTGGTCACTGGTCACTGGTCAATTGTCACTGTCGCTGGTCACTGGTCACTGGTCACTGGTCACTGGTCACTGGTCACTGGTAACTGGGCAATGGTCACTGTCGCTGGTCACTGGTCACTGGTCACTGGTCACTGGTCAATGGTAACTTGTCACTGGGCAGTGGTCAATGGTCACTGGTCACTGGTCACTGGTCACTGGTCACTGGTCACTGGTCACTGGTCACAGGTCAATGGTCACTGGTCACTGGACACAGGTCACTGGTCACTGGTCACTGGTCACTGGTCACTGGTCACTGGTCAATGGTCACTGTCGCTGGTCACTGGTCACTGGTCACTGATCACTGGTCACTGGTCAATGGTCACTGTCGCTGGTCACTGGACACTGGTCACTGGTCACAGGTCAATGGTCACTGGTCACTGGTCACTGGTCAATGGTCACTATCGCTGGTCAATGGTCATTGTCGCTGGTCACTGGTCATTGGTCACTTGTCACTGGTCACTGGTCACTGGTCACTGGTCACTGGTCACTGGTCACTGGACACTGGTCACTGGTAACTGGTCAATGGTCACTGTCGCTGGTCACTGGTCACTGGTCACTGGTCACTGGTCAATGGTCACTGGTCACTGGACACAGGTCACTGGTCACTGGTCACTGGTCATTGGTCAATGGTCACTGGCCACTGGTCACTGGTCACTGGTCAATGGTCACTTTCGCTGGTCAATGGTCACTGTCGCTGGTCACTGGTCACTGGTCACTGGTCACTGGTAACTGGTCAATGGTCACTGTCGCTGGTCACTGGTCACTGGTCACTGGTCACTGGTCAATGGTAACTTGTCACTGGGCAGTGGTCAATGGTCACTGGTCACTGGTCACTGGTCACTGGTCACTGGTCACAGGTCAATGGTCACTGGTCACTGGACACAGGTCACTGGTCACTGGTCACTGGTCACTGGTCACTGGTCACTGGTCACTGGTCAATGGTCACTGGCCACTGGTCACTGGTCACTGGTCAATGGTCACTTTCGCTGGTCAATGGTCACTGTCGCTGGTAAATGGTCACTGTCGCTGGTCACTGGTCACTGGACACTGGTCACAGGTCAATGGTCACTGGTCACTGGACACTGGTCACTGGTCACTGGTCACTTGTCACTCGTCACTGATCACTGGTCACTGGTCACTGGTCACTGGTCACTGGTCACTGGTCAATGGTCACTGTCGCTGGTCACTGGTCACTGGTCACTGATCACTGGTGACTGGTCAATGGTCACTGTCGCTGGTCACTGGACACTGGTCACTGGTCACAGGTCAATGGTCACTGGTCACTGGTCACTGGTCAATGGTCACTATCGCTGGTCAATGGTCATTGTCGCTGGTCACTGGTCACTGGGCAGTGGTCACTGGTCACTGGTCACTGGTCACTGGTAACTGGTCACATGTCAATGGTCACTGGACACTGGTCACAGGTCAATGGTCACTGGTCACTGGACACTGGTCACTGGTCACTGGTCACTGGTCACTTGTCACTGGTCACTGATCACTGGTCACTGGTCACTGGTCACTGGTCACTGGTCACTGGTCACAGGTCAATGGTCACTGTCGCTGGTCACTGGTCACTGGTCACTGATCACTGGTCACTGGTCAATGGTCACTGTCGCTGGTCACTGGTCATTGGTCACTTGTCACTGGTCACTGGTCACTGGACACTGGTCACTGGTCACAGGTCACTGGTCACTGGTCAATGGTCACTGGTCACTGGTCACTGGTCAATGGTCACCATCGCTGGTCAATGGTCATTGTCGCAGGTCACTGGTCATTGGTCACTTGTCACTGGTCACTGGTCACTGGTCACTGGTCACTGGTCACTGGTCACTGGTCACAGGTCAATGGTCACTGGTCACTGGTCACTGGTCACTGGTCACTGGTCACTGGTCACTGTCGCTGGTCACTGGTCACTGGTCACTGATCACTGGTCACTGGTCACTGGTCACTGGTCACTGGTCAATGGTCACTATCGCAGGTCAATGGTCACTGTTGCTGATCACGGGTTACTGGTCACTTGTCACTGGTCACTGGTCACTGGTCACTGGTCACTGGTCGATGGTCACTGTCGCTGGTCACTGGTCACTGGTCACTGGTCAATGGTCACTGGTCACTGGTCACTGGTCAATGGTCACCATCGCTGGTCAATGGTCATTGTCGCTGGTCACTGGTCATTGGTCACTTGTCACTGGTCACTGGTCACTGGTCACTGGTCACTGGTCACTGGTCACTGGTCACAGGTCAATGGTCACTGGTCACTGGTCACTGGTCAATGGTCACTGTCGCTGGTCACTGGTCACTGGTCACTGGTCACTGGTCACTGGTCACTGGTCACTGGTCACTGGTCACTGGTCAATGGTCACTGGTCACTGGTCACTGGTCAATGGTCACTATTGCTGGTCAATGGTCATTGTCGCTGGTCACTGGTCATTGGTCACTTGTCACTGGTCACTGGTCACTGGTCACTGGTCACTGGTTACTGGTCACTGGTCACTGGTCACAGGTCAATTGTCACTGGACACTGGTCACAGGTCAATGGTCACTGGTCACTGGACACTGGTCACTGGTCACTGGTCACTGGTCACTGGTCACTGGTCACTGGTCACTGGTCACTGGTCACAGGTCAATGGTCACAGGTCACTGGTCAATGGTCACTGTCGCTGGTCACTGGTCACTGGTCACTGGTCACTGGTCACTGGTCACTGGTAACTGGTCACATGTCAATGGTCACTGGACACTGGTCACAGGTCAATGGTCACTGGTCACTGGACACTGGTCACTGGTCACTGGTCACTGGTCACTTGTCACTGGTCACTGATCACTGGTCACTGGTCACTGGTCACTGGTCACTGGTCACTGGTCACAGGTCAATGGTCACTGTCGCTGGTCACTGGTCACTGGTCACTGGTCACTGGTCACTGGTCACTGGTCAATGGACACTGGCCACTGGTCACTGGTCACTGGTCAATGGTCACTTTCGCTGGTCAATGGTCACTGTCGCTGGTAAATGGTCACTGTCGCTGGTCACTGGTCACTGGTCACTGGACACTGGTCACAGGTCAATGGTCACTGGTCACTGGTCACTGGTCACTGGTCACTTGTCACTCGTCACTGATCACTGGTCACTGGTCACTGGTCACTGGTCACTGGTCACTGGTCAATGGTCACTGTCGCTGGTCACTGGTCACTGGTCACTGATCACTGGTGACTGGTCAATGGTCACTGTCGCTGGTCACTGGACACTGGTCACTGGTCACAGGTCAATGGTCACTGGTCACTGGTCACTGGTCAATGGTCACTATCGCTGGTCAATGGTCATTGTCGCTGGTCACTGGTCACTGGTCACTGGTCACTGGTCACTGGTCACTGGTCACTGGTAACTGGTCACATGTCAATGGTCACTGGACACTGGTCACAGGTCAATGGTCACTGGTCACTGGACACTGGTCACTGGTCACTGGTCACTGGTCACTTGTCACTGGTCACTGATCACTGGTCACTGGTCACTGGTCACTGGTCACTGGTCACTGGTCACAGGTCAATGGTCACTGTCGCTGGTCACTGGTCACTGGTCACTGATCACTGGTCACTGGTCAATGGTCACTGTCGCTGGTCACTGGTCATTGGTCACTTGTCACTGGTCACTGGTCACTGGACACTGGTCACTGGTCACAGGTCAATGGTCACTGGTCACTGGTCACTGGTCAATGGTCACTGTCGCTCGTCACTGGTCACTGGTCACTGGTCACTGGTCACTGGTCACTGGTAACTGGTCAATGGTCACTGTCGCTGGTCACTGGTCACTGGTCACTGGTCAATGGTAACTTGTCACTGGGCAGTGGTCAATGGTCACTGGTCACTGGACACTGGTCACTGGTCACTGGTCACTGGTCACTTGTCACTGGTCACTGATCACTGGTCACTGGTCACTGGTCACTGGTCACTGGTCACTGGTCACAGGTCAATGGTCACTGGTCACTGGACACAGGTCACTGGTCACTGGTCACTGGTCACTGGTCACTGGTCACTGGTCACTGGTCACTGGTCACTGGTCACTGGTCACTGGTCACTGGTCAATGGTCACTGGCCACTGGTCACTGGTCACTGGTCAATGGTCACTTTCGCTGGTCAATGGTCACTGTCGCTGGTCACTGGTCACTTGTCACTGGTCACTGGTAACTGGTCAATGGTCACTGTCGCTGGTCACTGGTCACTGGTCACTGGTCACTGGTCAATGGTAACTTGTCACTGGGCAGTGGTCAATGGTCACTGGTCACTGGTCACTGGTCACTGGTCACTGGTCAATGGTCACTGGCCACTGGTCACTGGTCACTGGTCAATGGTCACTTTCGCTGGTCAATGGTCACTGTCGCTGGTAAATGGTCACTGTCGCTGGTCACTGGTCACTGGTCACTGGTCAATGGTCACTGTCGCTGGTCACTGGTCACTGGTCACTGATCACTGGTCACTGGTCACTGGTCACTGGTCACTGGTCAATGGTCACTGGCCACTGGTCACTGGTCACTGGTCAATGGTCACTTTCGCTGGTCAATGGTCACTATCGCTGGTCAATGGTCATTGTCGCTGGTCACTGGTCATTGGTCACTTGTCACTGGTCACTGGTCACTGGTCACTGGTCACTGGTCACAGGTCAATGGTCACTGGTCACTGGTCACTGGTCAATGGTCACTCTCGCTGGTCACTGGTCACTGGTCACTGGTCACTGGTCACTGGCCACTGGTCACTGGTCACTGGTAACTGGTCAATGGTCACTGTCGCTGGTCACTGGTCACTGGTCACTGGTCACTGGTCAATGGTAACTTGTCACTGGCCAGTGGTCAATGGTCACTGGTCACTGGTCACTGGTCACTGGTCACTGGTCACTGGTCACAGGTCAATGGTCACTGGTCACTGGACACAGGTCACTGGTCACTGGTCACTGGTCACTGGTCACTGGTCACTGGTCACTGGTCAATGGTCACTGGCCACTGGTCACTGGTCACTGGTCAATGGTCACTTTCGCTGGTCAATGGTCACTGTCGCTGGTCACTGGTCACAGGTCAATGGTCACTGGCCACTGGTCACTGGTCACTGGTCAATGGTCACTTTCGCTGGTCAATGGTCACTGTCGCTGGTAAATGGTCACTGTCGCTGGTAAATGGTCACTGTCGCTGTTCACTGGTCACTGGTCACTGGTCACTGGTCACTGGACACTGGTCACTGGTAACTGGTCAATGGTCACTGTCGCTGGTCACTGGTCACTGGTCACTGGTCACTGGTCAATGGTCACTGGTCACTGGACACAGGTCACTGGTCACTGGTCACTGGGCACTGGTCAATGGTCACTGGCCACTGGTCACTGGTCACTGGTCAATGGTCACTTTCGCTGGTCAATGGTCACTGTCGCTGGTCACTGGTCACTTGTCACTGGTCACTGGTAACTGGTCAATGGTCACTGTCGCTGGTCACTGGTCACTGGTCACTGGTCACTGGTCAATGGTAACTTGTCACTGGGCAGTGGTCAATGGTCACTGGTCACTGGACACTGGTCACTGGTCACTGGTCACTGGTCACTGGTCACTGGTCAATGGTAACTTGTCACTGGCCAGTGGTCAATGGTCACTGGTCACTGGTCACTGGTCACTGGTCACTGGTCACAGGTCAATGGTCACTGGTCACTGGACACAGGTCACTGGTCACTGGTCACTGGTCACTGGTCACTGGTCACTGGTCACTGGTCACTGGTCAATGGTCACTGGCCACTGGTCACTGGTCACTGGTCAATGGTCACTTTCGCTGGTCAATGGTCACTGTCGCTGGTCACTGGTCACAGGTCAATGGTCACTGGCCACTGGTCACTGGTCACTGGTCAATGGTCACTTTCGCTGGTCAATGGTCACTGTCGCTGGTAAATGGTCACTGTCGCTGGTAAATGGTCACTGTCGCTGTTCACTGGTCACTGGTCACTGGTCACTGGTCACTGGACACTGGTCACTGGTAACTGGTCAATGGTCACTGTCGCTGGTCACTGGTCACTGGTCACTGGTCACTGGTCAATGGTCACTGGTCACTGGACACAGGTCACTGGTCACTGGTCACTGGGCACTGGTCAATGGTCACTGGCCACTGGTCACTGGTCACTGGTCAATGGTCACTTTCGCTGGTCAATGGTCACTGTCGCTGGTCACTGGTCACTTGTCACTGGTCACTGGTAACTGGTCAATGGTCACTGTCGCTGGTCACTGGTCACTGGTCACTGGTCACTGGTCAATGGTAACTTGTCACTGGGCAGTGGTCAATGGTCACTGGTCACTGGTCACTGGTCACTGGTCACTGGTCACTGGTCACTGGTCACTGGTCACTGGTCAATGGTCACTGTCGCTGGTTACTGGTCACTGGTCACTTGTCCCTGGGCAGTGGTCACTGGTCACTGGTCACTGGTCAATGGTCACTGTCGCTGGTCACTGGTCACTGGTCACTGGTCACTGGTAACAGGTCAATGGTCACTGTCGCTGGTCACTGGTCACTGGTCACTGGTCACTGGTCAATGGTAACTTGTCACTGGGCAGTGGTCAATGGTCACTGGTCACTGGTCACTGGTCACTGGTCACTGGTCACTGGTCACTGGTCACTGGTCAATGGTCACTGTCGCTGGTTACTGGTCACTGGTCACTTGTCCCTGGGCAGTGGTCACTGGTCACTGGTCACTGGTCAATGGTCACTGTCGCTGGTCACTGGTCACTGGTCACTTGTCCCTGGGCAGTGGTCACTTGTCACTGGTCAATGGTCACTATCGCTGGTCAATGGTCACTGTCGCTGGTCACTGGTCACTGGTCACTTGTCACTGGTCACTGGTCACTGGTCACTGGTCACTGGTCACTGGTCACTGGTCACAAGTCACTGGTCACTTGTCACTGGTCAGTGGCCACTCGTCAATGGTCACTGGTCACTGGTCACTGGTCAATGGTCTCTGTCGCTGGTCACTGGTCACGATTCGCTGGTCCCTGGTCACTGGTCACTGGTCAATGGTCACTGTCGCTGGTCACTGGTCACTGGTCACTGGTCACTGGTCACTGGTCACTGGTCACTGGTCACTGGTCACTGGTCAATGGTCACTATCGCTGGTAAATGGTCACTGTCGCTGGTCACTGGTCACTGGTCACAGGTCAATGGTCACTGGTCACTGGACACTGGTCACTGGTCACTGGTCACTTGTCAGTGGTCACTGATCACTGGTCACTGGTCACTGGTCACTGGTCACTGGTCACTGGTCACTGGTCACTGGTCACTGGTCAATGGTCACTGTCGCTGGTCACTGGTCACTGGTCACTGATCACTGGTCACTGGTCACTGGTCACTGGTCACTGGTCAATGGTCACTATCGCAGGTCAATGGTCACTGTCGCTGGTCACTGGTCACTGGTCACTTGTCACTGGTCACTGGTCACTGGTCACTGGTCACTGGTCACTGGTCGATGGTCACTGTCGCTGGTCACTGGTCACTGGTCACTGGTCACTGGTCAATGGTCACTGGTCACTGGTTACTGGTCAATGGTCACTATCGCTGGTCAAAGGTCATTGTCGCTGGTCACTGGTCATTGGTCACTTGTCACTGGTCACTGGTCACTGGTCACTGGTCACTGGTCACAGGTCAATGGTCACTGGTCACTGGTCACTGGTCAATGGTCACTGTCGCTGGTCACTGGTCACTGGTCACTGGTCACTGGTCACTGGTCACTGGTCACTGGTAACTGGTCAATGGTCACTGTCGCTGGTCACTGGTCACCGGTCACTGGTCACTGGTCAATGGTGACTTGTCACTGGCCAGTGGTCAATGGTCACTGGTCACTGGTCACTGGTCACTGGTCACTGGTCACTGGTCACTGGTCAATGGTCTCTGTCGCTAGTCACTGGTCACGATTCGCTGGTCCCTGGTCACTGGTCACTGGTCAATGGTCACTGTCGCTGGTCACTGGTCACTGGTCACTGGTCACTGGACACTGGTCACTGGTCACTGGTCACTGGTCACTGGTCACTGGTCACTGGTCACTGGTCACAAGTCTCTGGTCACTTGTCACTGGTCACTGGTCACTGGTCACTCGTCACTGGTCACAGGTCAATGGTAACTTGTCACTGGGCAGTGGTCAATGGTCACTGGTTACTGGTCACTGGTCACAGGTCAATGGTCACTGGTCACTGGACACAGATCACTGGTCACTGGTCACTGGTCACTGGTCACTGGTCACAGGTCAATGGTCACTGGTCAGTGGCCACTCGTCGCTGGTCACTGGTCACTGGTCACTGGTCACAGGTCAATGGTCACTGGTCACAGGTCAATGGTCACTGGTCACTGGACACAGGTCGCTGGTCACTGGTCACTGGTCACTGGTCACTGGTCACTGGTCAATGGTCACTGGCCACTGGTCACTGGTCACTGGTCAATGGTCACTTTCGCTGGTCAAAGGTCAGTGTCGCTGGTCACTGGTCACTGGTAACTGGTCAATGGTCACTGTCGCTGGTCACTGGTCACTGGTCACTGGTCACTGGTCAATGGTAACTTGTCGCTGGTCACTGGTCACCGGTCACTGGTCACTGGTCAATGGTAACTTGTCACTGGCCAGTGGTCAATGGTCACTGGTCACTGGTCACTGGTCAATGGTCTCTGTCGCTGGTCACTAGTCACGATTCGCTGGTCCCTGGTCACTGGTCACTGGTCAATGGTCACTGTCGCTGGTCACTGGTCACTGGTCACTGGTCACTGGACACTGGTCACTGGTCACTGGTCACTGGTCACTGGTCACTGGTCACTGGTCACTGGTCACAAGTCTCTGGTCACTTGTCACTGGTCACTGGTCACTGGTCACTCGTCACTGGTCACAGGTCAATGGTAACTTGTCACTGGGCAGTGGTCAATGGTCACTGGTTACTGGTCACTGGTCACAGGTCAATGGTCACTGGTCACTGGACACAGATCACTGGTCACTGGTCACTGGTCACTGGTCACTGGTCACTGGTCAATGGTCACTGGTCAGTGGCCACTGGTCGCTGGTCCCTATTCACTGGTCACTGTTCACAGGTCAATGGTCACTGGTCACTGGACACAGGTCACTGGTCACTGGTCACTGGTCACTGGTCACTGGTCACTGGTCACTGGTCACTGGTCACTGGTCACTGGTAACTGGTCAATGGTCACTGTCGCTGGTCACTGGTCACCGGTCACTGGTCACTGGTCAATGGTAACTTGTCACTGGCCAGTGGTCAATGGTCACTGTCGCTGGTCACTGGTCACTGGTCACTGGTCACTGGTCACTGGTCACTGGTCAATGGTCACTGGTCACTGGACACAGGTCACTGGTCACTGGTCACTGGTCACTGGTCACTGGTCAATGGTCACTGGCCACTGGTCACTGGTCACTGGTCACTGGTCACTGGTCACTGGTCAATGGTCACTGTCGCTGGTCACTGGTCACTGGTCAATGGTCACTGGCCACTGGTCACTGGTCACTGGTCAATGGTCACTTTCGTTGGTCAATGGTCACTGTCGCTGGTAAATGGTCACTGTCGCTGGTCACTGGTCACTGGTCACTGGTCACTTGTCACTGGTCACTGGTCACTGGTCACTGGTCACTGGTCACTGGTCACTGGTCACTGGTCGATGGTCACTGTCGCTGGTCACTGGTCACTGGTCACTGGTCACTGGTCAATGGTCACTGGTCACTGGTTACTGGTCAATGGTCACTATCGCTGGTCAATGGTCATTGTCGCTGGTCACTGGTCATTGGTCACTTGTCACTGGTCACTGGTCACTGGTCACTGGTCACTGGTCACTGGTCACAGGTCAATGGTCACTGGTCACTGGTCACTGGTCAATGGTCACTGTCGCTGGACACTGGTCACTGGTCACTGGTCACTGGTCACTGGTCACTGGTCACTGGTCACTGGTCACTGGTAACTGGTCAATGGTCACTGTCGCTGGTCACTGGTCACTGGTCACTGGTCACTGGTCAATGGTAACTTGTCACTGGCCAGTGGTCAATGGTCACTGGTCACTGGTCACTGGTCACTGGTCACTAGTCACTGGTCACTGGTCACTGGTCAATGGTCACTGTCGCTGGTCACTGGTCACTGGTCAATGGTCACTGGCCACTGGTCACTGATCACTGGTCAATGGTCACTTTCGCTGGTCAATGGTCACTGTCGCTGGTAAATGGTCACTGTCGCTGGTCACTGGTCACTGGTCACTGGTCACTTGTCACTGGTCACTGGTCACTGGTCACTGGTCACTGGTCACTGGTCACTGGTCACTGGTCACTGGTCGATGGTCACTGTCGCTGGTCACTGGTCACTGGTCACTGGTCACTGGTCAATGGTCACTGGTCACTGGTCACTGGTCACTGGTCACTGGTCACTGGTCACTGGTCACTGGTCAATGGTCTCTGTCGCTGGTCACTGGTCACGATTCGCTGGTCCCTGGTCACTGGTCACTGGTCAATGGTCACTGTCGCTGGTCACTGGTCACTGGTCACTGGTCACTGGTCACTGGACACTGGTCACTGGTCACTGGTCACTGGTCACTGGTCACTGGTCACTGGTCACAAGTCACTGGTCACTTGTCACTGGTCACTGGTCACTCGTCACTGGTCAATGGTCTCTGTCGCTGGTCACTGGTCACGATTCGCTGGTCCCTGGTCACTGGTCACTGGTCAATGGTCACTGTCGCTGGTCACTGGTCACTGGTCACTGGTCACTGGTCACTTGTCACTGGTCAGTGGTCACTGGTCACTGGTCACTGGTCACAAGTCACTAGTCACTGGTCACTGGTCACTGGTCACTGGTCACTGGTCACTGGTCACTGGTCACTGGTCACTGGTCACCGGTCAATGCTCACTGTCGCTGGTCCCTGGTCACTGGTCACTGATCACTGGACACTGGTCACTGGTCACTGGTCACTGGTCAATGGTCACTATCGCTGGTCAATGGTCACTGTCGCTGGTCACTGGTCACTGGTCACTTGTCACTGGTCACTGGTCACTGGTCACTGGTCTCTGGTCGATGGTCAATGGTCACTGTCGCTGGTCACTGGTCACTGGTCACTTGTCCCTGGGCAGTGGTCACTGGTCACTGGTCACTGGTCACTGGTCACTGGTCACTGTCGCTGGTCACTGGTCACTGGTCACTTGTCCCTGGGCAGTGGTCACTTGTCACTGGTCAATGGTCACTATCGCTGGTCAATGGTCACTGTCGCTGGGCACTGGTCACTGGTCACTTGTCACTGGTCACTGGTCACTGGTCACTGGTCACTGGTCACTGGTCACTGGTCACAAGTCACTGGTCACTTGTCACTGGTCAGTGGCCACTCGTCAATGGTCACTGGTCACTGGTCACTGGTCAATGGTCTCTGTCGCTGGTCACTGGTCACGATTCGCTGGTCCCTGGTCACTGGTCACTGGTCAATGGTCACTGTCGCTGGTCACTGGTCACTGGTCACTGGTCACTGGTCACTGGTCACTGGTCACTGGTCACTGGTCACTGGTCACAAGTCACTGGTCACTTGTCACTGGTCCCTGGTCACTCGTCACTGGTCACAGGTCAATGGTAACTTGTCACTGGGCAGTGGTCAATGGTCACTGGCCACTGGTCACTGGTCACAGGTCAATGGTCACTGGTCACTGGACACAGATCACTGGTCACTGGTCACTGGTCACTGGTCACTGGTCACTGGTCAATGGTCACTGGCCACTGGTCACTGGTCACTGGTCAGTGGCCACTGGTCGCTGGTCACTTGTCACTGGTCACTGGTCACTGGTCACTGGTCACTGGTCACTGGTCACTGGTCACTGGTCACTGGTCACTGGTCACTGGTCACTGGTCACTGGTCAATGGTCACTATCGCTGGTAAATGGTCACTGTCGCTGGTCACTGGTCACTGGTCACTTGTCACTGGTCACTGGTCACTGGTCACTGGTCACTGGTCACTGGTCACTGGTCACTGGTCACTGTTCACTGGTCACTGGTCAATGGTCACTGTCGCTGGTCACTGGTCACTGGTCAATGGTCACTATCGCTGGTCAATGGTCACTGTCGCTGGTCACTGGTCACTGGTCACTGGTCAATGGTCACTTGTCCCTGGGCAGTGGTCACTGGTCACTGGTCAATGGTCACTGTCGCTGGTCAATGGTCACAGTCGCTGGTCACTGGTCACTGGTCACTTGTCACTGGTCACTGGTCACTGGTCACTGGTCACTGGTCACTGGGCAATGGTCACTGGCCACTGGTCACTGGTCACTGGTCAGTGGCCACTGGTCGCTGGTCACTTGTCACTGGTCACTGGTCACTGGTCACTGGTCACTGGTCACTGGTCACTGGTCACTGGTCACTGGTCACTGGTCACTGGTCACTGGTCACTGGTCACTGGTCACTGGTCACTGGTCACTGGTCACTGGTCAATGGTCACTGGTCACTGGACACTGGTCACTGGTCACTGGTCACTTGTCAGTGGTCACTGATCACTGGTCACTGGTCACTGGTCACTGGTCACTGGTCACTGGTCACTGGTCACTGGCCACTGGTCAATGCTCACTGTCGCTGGTCACTGGTCACTGGTCACTGATCACTGGTCACTGGTCACAGGTCACTGGTCACTGGTCAATGGTCACTATCGCAGGTCAATGGTCACTGTCGCTGGTCACTGGTCACTGGTCACTTGTCACTGGTCACTGGTCACTGGTCACTGGTCACTGTTCACTGGTCGATGGTCACTGTCGCTGGTCACTGGTCACTGGTCACTGGTCACTGGTCAATGGTCACTGGTCACTGGTTACTGGTCAATGGTCACTATCGCTGGTCAAAGGTCATTGTCGCTGGTCACTGGTCATTGGTCACTTGTCACTGGTCACTGGTCACTGGTCACTGGTCACTGGTCACAGGTCAATGGTCACTGGTCACTGGTCACTGGTCAATGGTCACTGTCGCTGGTCACTGGTCACTGGTCACTGGTCACTGGTCACTGGTCAATGGTCACTGGTCACTGGACACAGGTCACTGGTCAATGGTCACTGGTCACTGGTCACAGGTCAATGGTCACTGGTCACTGGTCACTGGTCACTGGTCACTGGTAACTGGTCAATGGTCACTGTCGCTGGTCACTGGTCACTGGTCACTGGTCACTGGTCAATGGTAACTTGTCACTGGGCAGTGGTCAATGGTCACTGGTCACTGGTCACTGGTCACTGGCCACTGGTCACAGGTCAATGGTCACTGGTCACTGGACACAGGTCACTGGTCACTGGTCACTGGTCACTGGTCACTGGTCACTGGTCACTGGTCAATGGTCACTGGCCACTGGTCACTGGTCACTGGTCAATGGTCACTTTCGCTGGTCAATGGTCACTGTCGCTGGTAAATGGTCACTGTCGCTGGTCACTGGTCACTGGTCACTGGACACTGGTCACAGGTCAATGGTCACTGGTCACTGGACACTGGTCACTGGTCACTGGTCACTTGTCACTCGTCACTGATCACTGGTCACTGGTCACTGGTCACTGGTCACTGGTCACTGGTCAATGGTCACTGTCGCTGGTCACTGGTCACTGGTCACTGATCACTGGTGACTGGTCAATGGTCACTGTCGCTGGTCACTGGACACTGGTCACTGGTCACAGGTCAATGGTCACTGGTCACTGGTCACTGGTCAATGGTCACTATCGCTGGTCAATGGTCATTGTCGCTGGTCACTGGTCATTGGTCACTAGTCACTGGTCACTGGTCACTGGTCACTGGTCACTGGTCACTGGTCACTGGTAACTGGTCACATGTCAATGGTCACTGGACACTGGTCACAGGTCAATGGTCACTGGTCACTGGACACTGGTCACTGGTCACTGGTCACTGGTCACTGATCACTGGTCACTGGTCACTGGTCACTGGTCACTGGTCACTGGTCACAGGTCAATGGTCACTGTCGCTGGTCACTGGTCACTGGTCACTGATCACTGGTCACTGGTCAATGGTCACTGTCGCTGGTCACTGGTCATTGGTCACTTGTCACTGGTCACTGGTCACTGGACACTGGTCACTGGTCACAGGTCAATGGTCACTGGTCACTGGTCACTGGTCAATGGTCACTGTCGCTCGTCACTGGTCACTGGTCACTGGTCACTGGTCACTGGTCACTGGTAACTGGTCAATGGTCACTGTCGCTGGTCACTGGTCACTGGTCACTGGTCAATGGTAACTTGTCACTGGGCAGTGGTCAATGGTCACTGGTCACTGGTCACTGGTCACTGGTCACTGGTCACAGGTAAATGGTCACTGGTCACTGGACACAGGTCACTGGTCACTGGTCACTGGTCACTGGTCACTGGTCACTGGTCAATGGTCACTGGCCACTGGTCACTGGTCACTGGTCAATGGTCACTTTCGCTGGTCAATGGTCACTGTCGCTGGTAAATGGTCACTGTCGCTGGTCACTGGTCACTGGTCACTGGTCAATGGTCACTGTCGCTGGTCACTGGTCACTGGTCACTGATCACTGGTCACTGGTCACTGGTCACTGGTCACTGGTCACTGGTCAATGGTCACTGGCCACTGGTCACTGGTCACTGGTCAATGGTCACTTTCGCTGGTCAATGGTCACTGTCGCTGGTCACTGGTCACAGGTCAATGGTCACTGGCCACTGGTCACTGGTCACTGGTCAATGGTCACTTTCGCTGGTCAATGGTCACTATCGCTGGTCAATGGTCATTGTCGCTGGTCACTGGTCATTGGTCACTTGTCACTGGTCACTGGTCACTGGTCACTGGTCACAGGTCAATGGTCACTGGTCACTGGTCACTGGTCAATGGTCACTCTCGCTGGTCACTGGTCACTGGTCACTGGTCACTGGTCACTGGTCACTGGTAACTGGTCAATGGTCACTGTCGCTGGTCACTGGTCACTGGTCACTGGTCACTGGTCAATGGTAACTTGTCACTGGCCAGTGGTCAATGGTCACTGGTCACTGGTCACTGGTCACTGGTCACTGGTCACTGGTCACAGGTCAATGGTCACTGGTCACTGGACACAGGTCACTGGTCACTGGTCACTGGTCACTGGTCACTGGTCACTGGTCACTGGTCAATGGTCACTGGCCACTGGTCACTGGTCACTGGTCAATGGTCACTTTCGCTGGTCAATGGTCACTGTCGCTGGTCACTGGTCACAGGTCAATGGTCACTGGCCACTGGTCACTGGTCACTGGTCAATGGTCACTTTCGCTGGTCAATGGTCACTGTCGCTGGTAAATGGTCACTGTCGCTGGTAAATGGTCACTGTCGCTGTTCACTGGTCACTGGTCACTGGTCACTGGTCACTGGACACTGGTCATTGGTAACTGGTCAATGGTCACTGTCGCTGGTCACTGGTCACTGGTCACTGGTCACTGGTCAATGGTCACTGGTCACTGGACACAGGTCACTGGTCACTGGTCACTGGGCACTGGTCAATGGTCACTGGCCACTGGTCACTGGTCACTGGTCAATGGTCACTTTCGCTGGTCAATGGTCACTGTCGCTGGTCACTGGTCACTTGTCACTGGTCACTGGTAACTGGTCAATGGTCACTGTCGCTGGTCACTGGTCACTGGTCACTGGTCACTGGTCAATGGTAACTTGTCACTGGGCAGTGGTCAATGGTCACTGGTCACTGGTCACTGGTCACTGGTCACTGGTCACTGGTCACTGGTCACTGGTCACTGGTCAATGGTCACTGTCGCTGGTTACTGGTCACTGGTCACTTGTCCCTGGGCAGTGGTCACTGGTCACTGGTCACTGGTCAATGGTCACTGTCGCTGGTCACTGGTCACTGGTCACTGGTCACTGGTAACAGGTCAATGGTCACTGTCGCTGGTCACTGGTCACTGGTCACTGGTCAATGGTAACTTGTCACTGGGCAGTGGTCAATGGTCACTGGTTACTGGTCACTGGTCACAGGTCAATGGTCACTGGTCACTGGACACAGATCACTGGTCACTGGTCACTGGTCACTGGTCACTGGTCACAGGTCAATGGTCACTGGTCAGTGGCCACTCGTCGCTGGTCACTGGTCACTGGTCACTGGTCACAGGTCAATGGTCACTGGTCACAGGTCAATGGTCACTGGTCACTGGACACAGGTCGCTGGTCACTGGTCACTGGTCACTGGTCACTGGTCAATGGTCACTGGCCACTGGTCACTGGTCACTGGTCAATGGTCACTTTCGCTGGTCAAAGGTCAGTGTCGCTGGTCACTGGTCACTGGTAACTGGTCAATGGTCACTGTCGCTGGTCACTGGTCACTGGTCACTGGTCACTGGTCAATGGTAACTTGTCGCTGGTCACTGGTCACCGGTCACTGGTCACTGGTCAATGGTAACTTGTCACTGGCCAGTGGTCAATGGTCACTGGTCACTGGTCACTGGTCAATGGTCTCTGTCGCTGGTCACTGGTCACGATTCGCTGGTCCCTGGTCACTGGTCACTGGTCAATGGTCACTGTCGCTGGTCACTGGTCACTGGTCACTGGTCACTGGACACTGGTCACTGGTCACTGGTCACTGGTCACTGGTCACTGGTCACTGGTCACTGGTCACAAGTCTCTGGTCACTTGTCACTGGTCACTGGTCACTGGTCACTCGTCACTGGTCACAGGTCAATGGTAACTTGTCACTGGGCAGTGGTCAATGGTCACTGGTTACTGGTCACTGGTCACAGGTCAATGGTCACTGGTCACTGGACACAGATCACTGGTCACTGGTCACTGGTCACTGGTCACTGGTCACTGGTCAATGGTCACTGGTCAGTGGCCACTGGTCGCTGGTCCCTATTCACTGGTCACTGTTCACAGGTCAATGGTCACTGGTCACTGGACACAGGTCACTGGTCACTGGTCACTGGTCACTGGTCACTGGTCACTGGTCACTGGTCACTGGTAACTGGTCAATGGTCACTGTCGCTGGTCACTGGTCACTGGTCACTGGTCACTGGTCAATGGTAACTTGTCACTGGGCAGTGGTCACTGGTCACAGGTCAATGGTCACTGGTCACTGGTCACTGGTCAATGGTCACTGTCGCTGGTCACTGGTCACTGGTCACTGGTCACTGGTCACTGGTCACTGGTCACTGGTAACTGGTCAATGGTCACTGTCGCTGGTCACTGGTCACCGGTCACTGGTCACTGGTCAATGGTAACTTGTCACTGGCCAGTGGTCAATGGTCACTGTCGCTGGTCACTGGTCACTGGTCACTGGTCACTGGTCACTGGTCACAGGTCAATGGTCACTGGTCACTGGACACAGGTCACTGGTCACTGGTCACTGGTCACTGGTCACTGGTCACTGGTCAATGGTCACTGGCCACTGGTCACTGGTCACTGGTCACTGGTCACTGGTCACTGGTCAATGGTCACTGTCGCTGGTCACTGGTCACTGGTCAATGGTCACTGGCCACTGGTCACTGGTCACTGGTCAATGGTCACTTTCGCTGGTCAATGGTCACTGTCGCTGGTAAATGGTCACTGTCGCTGGTCACTGGTCACTGGTCACTGGTCACTTGTCACTGGTCACTGGTCACTGGTCACTGGTCACTGGTCACTGGTCACTGGTCGATGGTCACTGTCGCTGGTCACTGGTCACTGGTCACTGGTCACTGGTCAATGGTCACTGGTCACTGGTTACTGGTCAATGGTCACTATCGCTGGTCAATGGTCATTGTCGCTGGTCACTGGTCATTGGTCACTTGTCACTGGTCACTGGTCACTGGTCACTGGTCACTGGTCACTGGTCACAGGTCAATGGTCACTGGTCACTGGTCACTGGTCAATGGTCACTGTCGCTGGTCACTGGTCACTGGTCACTGGTCACTGGTCACTGGTCACTGGTCACTGGTCACTGGTCACTGGTAACTGGTCAATGGTCACTGTCGCTGGTCACTGGTCACTGGTCACTGGTCACTGGTCAATGGTAACTTGTCACTGGCCAGTGGTCAATGGTCACTGGTCACTGGTCACTAGTCACTGGTCACTGGTCACTGGTCAATGGTCACTGTCGCTGGTCACTGGTCACTGGTCAATGGTCACTGGCCACTGGTCACTGGTCACTGGTCAATGGTCACTTTCGCTGGTCAATGGTCACTGTCGCTGGTAAATGGTCACTGTCGCTGGTCACTGGTCACTGGTCACTGGTCACTTGTCACTGGTCACTGGTCACTGGTCACTGGTCACTGGTCACTGGTCACTGGTCACTGGTCACTGGTCGATGGTCACTGTCGCTGGTCACTGGTCACTGGTCACTGGTCACTGGTCAATGGTCACTGGTCACTGGTCACTGGTCACTGGTCACTGGTCACTGGTCACTGGTCACTGGTCACTGGTCAATGGTCTCTGTCGCTGGTCACTGGTCACGATTCGCTGGTCCCTGGTCACTGGTCACTGGTCAATGGTCACTGTCGCTGGTCACTGGTCACTGGTCACTGGTCACTGGTCACTGGACACTGGTCACTGGTCACTGGTCACTGGTCACTGGTCACTGGTCACTGGTCACAAGTCACTGGTCACTTGTCACTGGTCACTGGTCACTCGTCACTGGTCAATGGTCTCTGTCGCTGGTCACTGGTCACGATTCGCTGGTCCCTGGTCACTGGTCACTGGTCAATGGTCACTGTCGCTGGTCACTGGTCACTGGTCACTGGTCACTGGTCACTTGTCACTGGTCAGTGGTCACTGGTCACTGGTCACTGGTCACAAGTCACTAGTCACTGGTCACTGGTCACTGGTCACTGGTCACTGGTCACTGGTCACTGGTCACTGGTCACTGGTCACCGGTCAATGCTCACTGTCGCTGGTCCCTGGTCACTGGTCACTGATCACTGGACACTGGTCACTGGTCACTGGTCACTGGTCAATGGTCACTATCGCTGGTCAATGGTCACTGTCGCTGGTCACTGGTCACTGGTCACTTGTCACTGGTCACTGGTCACTGGTCACTGGTCTCTGGTCGATGGTCAATGGTCACTGTCGCTGGTCACTGGTCACTGGTCACTTGTCCCTGGGCAGTGGTCACTGGTCACTGGTCACTGGTCACTGGTCACTGGTCAATGGTCACTGTCGCTGGTCACTGGTCACTGGTCACTTGTCCCTGGGCAGTGGTCACTTGTCACTGGTCAATGGTCACTATCGCTGGTCAATGGTCACTGTCGCTGGTCACTGGTCACTAGTCACTTGTCACTGGTCACTGGTCACTGGCCACTGGTCACTGGTCACTGGTCACTGGTCACAAGTCACTGGTCACTTGTCACTGGTCACTGGTCACTCGTCACTGGTCACAGGTCAATGGTAACTTGTCACTGGTCACTGATCACTGGTCACTGGTCACTGGTCACTGGTCACTGGTCACTGGTCACTGGTCAATGGTCACTGTCGCTGGTCACTGGTCACTGGTCACTGATCACTGGTCACTGGTCACTGGTAACTGGTCACTGGTCACTGGTCACCGGTCAATGCTCACTGTCGCTGGTCCCTGGTCACTGGTCACTGATCACTGGACACTGGTCACTGGTCACTGGTCACTGGTCAATGGTCACTATCGCTGGTCAATGGTCACTGTCGCTGGTCACTGGTCACTGGTCACTTGTCACTGGTCACTGGTCACTGGTCACTGGTCTCTGGTCGATGGTCAATGGTCACTGTCGCTGGTCACTGGTCACTGGTCACTTGTCCCTGGGCAGTGGTCACTGGTCACTGGTCACTGGTCACTGGTCACTGGTCAATGGTCACTGTCGCTGGTCACTGGTCACTGGTCACTTGTCCCTGGGCAGTGGTCACTTGTCACTGGTCAATGGTCACTATCGCTGGTCAATGGTCACTGTCGCTGGTCACTGGTCACTAGTCACTTGTCACTGGTCACTGGTCACTGGTCACTGGTCACTGGTCACTGGTCACTGGTCACTGGTCACTGGTCACAAGTCACTGGTCACTTGTCACTGGTCACTGGTCACTCGTCACTGGTCAATGGTCTCTGTCGCTGGTCACTGGTCACGATTCGCTGGTCCCTGGTCACTGGTCACTGGTCAATGGTCACTGTCGCTGGTCACTGGTCACTGGTCACTGGTCACTGGTCACTTGTCACTGGTCAGTGGTCACTGGTCACTGGTCACTGGTCACAAGTCACTAGTCACTGGTCACTGGTCACTGGTCACTGGTCACTGGTCACTGGTCACTGGTCACTGGTCACTGGTCACCGGTCAATGCTCACTGTCGCTGGTCCCTGGTCACTGGTCACTGATCACTGGACACTGGTCACTGGTCACTGGTCACTGGTCAATGGTCACTATCGCTGGTCAATGGTCACTGTCGCTGGTCACTGGTCACTGGTCACTTGTCACTGGTCACTGGTCACTGGTCACTGGTCTCTGGTCGATGGTCAATGGTCACTGTCGCTGGTCACTGGTCACTGGTCACTTGTCCCTGGGCAGTGGTCACTGGTCACTGGTCACTGGTCACTGGTCACTGGTCACTGTCGCTGGTCACTGGTCACTGGTCACTTGTCCCTGGGCAGTGGTCACTTGTCACTGGTCAATGGTCACTATCGCTGGTCAATGGTCACTGTCGCTGGGCACTGGTCACTGGTCACTTGTCACTGGTCACTGGTCACTGGTCACTGGTCACTGGTCACTGGTCACTGGTCACAAGTCACTGGTCACTTGTCACTGGTCAGTGGCCACTCGTCAATGGTCACTGGTCACTGGTCACTGGTCAATGGTCTCTGTCGCTGGTCACTGGTCACGATTCGCTGGTCCCTGGTCACTGGTCACTGGTCAATGGTCACTGTCGCTGGTCACTGGTCACTGGTCACTGGTCACTGGTCACTGGTCACTGGTCACTGGTCACTGGTCACTGGTCACAAGTCACTGGTCACTTGTCACTGGTCCCTGGTCACTCGTCACTGGTCACAGGTCAATGGTAACTTGTCACTGGGCAGTGGTCAATGGTCACTGGCCACTGGTCACTGGTCACAGGTCAATGGTCACTGGTCACTGGACACAGATCACTGGTCACTGGTCACTGGTCACTGGTCACTGGTCACTGGTCAATGGTCACTGGCCACTGGTCACTGGTCACTGGTCAGTGGCCACTGGTCGCTGGTCACTTGTCACTGGTCACTGGTCACTGGTCACTGGTCACTGGTCACTGGTCACTGGTCACTGGTCACTGGTCACTGGTCACTGGTCACTGGTCACTGGTCAATGGTCACTATCGCTGGTAAATGGTCACTGTCGCTGGTCACTGGTCACTGGTCACTTGTCACTGGTCACTGGTCACTGGTCACTGGTCACTGGTCACTGGTCACTGGTCACTGGTCACTGTTCACTGGTCACTGGTCAATGGTCACTGTCGCTGGTCACTGGTCACTGGTCAATGGTCACTATCGCTGGTCAATGGTCACTGTCGCTGGTCACTGGTCACTGGTCACTGGTCAATGGTCACTTGTCCCTGGGCAGTGGTCACTGGTCACTGGTCAATGGTCACTGTCGCTGGTCAATGGTCACAGTCGCTGGTCACTGGTCACTGGTCACTTGTCACTGGTCACTGGTCACTGGTCACTGGTCACTGGTCACTGGGCAATGGTCACTGGCCACTGGTCACTGGTCACTGGTCAGTGGCCACTGGTCGCTGGTCACTTGTCACTGGTCACTGGTCACTGGTCACTGGTCACTGGTCACTGGTCACTGGTCACTGGTCACTGGTCACTGGTCACTGGTCACTGGTCACTGGTCACTGGTCACTGGTCACTGGTCACTGGTCACTGGTCACTGGTCAATGGTCACTGGTCACTGGACACTGGTCACTGGTCACTGGTCACTTGTCAGTGGTCACTGATCACTGGTCACTGGTCACTGGTCACTGGTCACTGGTCACTGGTCACTGGTCACTGGCCACTGGTCAATGCTCACTGTCGCTGGTCACTGGTCACTGGTCACTGATCACTGGTCACTGGTCACAGGTCACTGGTCACTGGTCAATGGTCACTATCGCAGGTCAATGGTCACTGTCGCTGGTCACTGGTCACTGGTCACTTGTCACTGGTCACTGGTCACTGGTCACTGGTCACTGTTCACTGGTCGATGGTCACTGTCGCTGGTCACTGGTCACTGGTCACTGGTCACTGGTCAATGGTCACTGGTCACTGGTTACTGGTCAATGGTCACTATCGCTGGTCAAAGGTCATTGTCGCTGGTCACTGGTCATTGGTCACTTGTCACTGGTCACTGGTCACTGGTCACTGGTCACTGGTCACAGGTCAATGGTCACTGGTCACTGGTCACTGGTCAATGGTCACTGTCGCTGGTCACTGGTCACTGGTCACTGGTCACTGGTCACTGGTCAATGGTCACTGGTCACTGGACACAGGTCACTGGTCAATGGTCACTGGTCACTGGTCACAGGTCAATGGTCACTGGTCACTGGTCACTGGTCACTGGTCACTGGTAACTGGTCAATGGTCACTGTCGCTGGTCACTGGTCACTGGTCACTGGTCACTGGTCAATGGTAACTTGTCACTGGGCAGTGGTCAATGGTCACTGGTCACTGGTCACTGGTCACTGGCCACTGGTCACAGGTCAATGGTCACTGGTCACTGGACACAGGTCACTGGTCACTGGTCACTGGTCACTGGTCACTGGTCACTGGTCACTGGTCAATGGTCACTGGCCACTGGTCACTGGTCACTGGTCAATGGTCACTTTCGCTGGTCAATGGTCACTGTCGCTGGTAAATGGTCACTGTCGCTGGTCACTGGTCACTGGTCACTGGACACTGGTCACAGGTCAATGGTCACTGGTCACTGGACACTGGTCACTGGTCACTGGTCACTTGTCACTCGTCACTGATCACTGGTCACTGGTCACTGGTCACTGGTCACTGGTCACTGGTCAATGGTCACTGTCGCTGGTCACTGGTCACTGGTCACTGATCACTGGTGACTGGTCAATGGTCACTGTCGCTGGTCACTGGACACTGGTCACTGGTCACAGGTCAATGGTCACTGGTCACTGGTCACTGGTCAATGGTCACTATCGCTGGTCAATGGTCATTGTCGCTGGTCACTGGTCATTGGTCACTAGTCACTGGTCACTGGTCACTGGTCACTGGTCACTGGTCACTGGTCACTGGTAACTGGTCACATGTCAATGGTCACTGGACACTGGTCACAGGTCAATGGTCACTGGTCACTGGACACTGGTCACTGGTCACTGGTCACTGGTCACTGATCACTGGTCACTGGTCACTGGTCACTGGTCACTGGTCACTGGTCACAGGTCAATGGTCACTGTCGCTGGTCACTGGTCACTGGTCACTGATCACTGGTCACTGGTCAATGGTCACTGTCGCTGGTCACTGGTCATTGGTCACTTGTCACTGGTCACTGGTCACTGGACACTGGTCACTGGTCACAGGTCAATGGTCACTGGTCACTGGTCACTGGTCAATGGTCACTGTCGCTCGTCACTGGTCACTGGTCACTGGTCACTGGTCACTGGTCACTGGTAACTGGTCAATGGTCACTGTCGCTGGTCACTGGTCACTGGTCACTGGTCAATGGTAACTTGTCACTGGGCAGTGGTCAATGGTCACTGGTCACTGGTCACTGGTCACTGGTCACTGGTCACAGGTAAATGGTCACTGGTCACTGGACACAGGTCACTGGTCACTGGTCACTGGTCACTGGTCACTGGTCACTGGTCAATGGTCACTGGCCACTGGTCACTGGTCACTGGTCAATGGTCACTTTCGCTGGTCAATGGTCACTGTCGCTGGTAAATGGTCACTGTCGCTGGTCACTGGTCACTGGTCACTGGTCAATGGTCACTGTCGCTGGTCACTGGTCACTGGTCACTGATCACTGGTCACTGGTCACTGGTCACTGGTCACTGGTCACTGGTCAATGGTCACTGGCCACTGGTCACTGGTCACTGGTCAATGGTCACTTTCGCTGGTCAATGGTCACTGTCGCTGGTCACTGGTCACAGGTCAATGGTCACTGGCCACTGGTCACTGGTCACTGGTCAATGGTCACTTTCGCTGGTCAATGGTCACTATCGCTGGTCAATGGTCATTGTCGCTGGTCACTGGTCATTGGTCACTTGTCACTGGTCACTGGTCACTGGTCACTGGTCACAGGTCAATGGTCACTGGTCACTGGTCACTGGTCAATGGTCACTCTCGCTGGTCACTGGTCACTGGTCACTGGTCACTGGTCACTGGTCACTGGTAACTGGTCAATGGTCACTGTCGCTGGTCACTGGTCACTGGTCACTGGTCACTGGTCAATGGTAACTTGTCACTGGCCAGTGGTCAATGGTCACTGGTCACTGGTCACTGGTCACTGGTCACTGGTCACTGGTCACAGGTCAATGGTCACTGGTCACTGGACACAGGTCACTGGTCACTGGTCACTGGTCACTGGTCACTGGTCACTGGTCACTGGTCAATGGTCACTGGCCACTGGTCACTGGTCACTGGTCAATGGTCACTTTCGCTGGTCAATGGTCACTGTCGCTGGTCACTGGTCACAGGTCAATGGTCACTGGCCACTGGTCACTGGTCACTGGTCAATGGTCACTTTCGCTGGTCAATGGTCACTGTCGCTGGTAAATGGTCACTGTCGCTGGTAAATGGTCACTGTCGCTGTTCACTGGTCACTGGTCACTGGTCACTGGTCACTGGACACTGGTCATTGGTAACTGGTCAATGGTCACTGTCGCTGGTCACTGGTCACTGGTCACTGGTCACTGGTCAATGGTCACTGGTCACTGGACACAGGTCACTGGTCACTGGTCACTGGGCACTGGTCAATGGTCACTGGCCACTGGTCACTGGTCACTGGTCAATGGTCACTTTCGCTGGTCAATGGTCACTGTCGCTGGTCACTGGTCACTTGTCACTGGTCACTGGTAACTGGTCAATGGTCACTGTCGCTGGTCACTGGTCACTGGTCACTGGTCACTGGTCAATGGTAACTTGTCACTGGGCAGTGGTCAATGGTCACTGGTCACTGGTCACTGGTCACTGGTCACTGGTCACTGGTCACTGGTCACTGGTCACTGGTCAATGGTCACTGTCGCTGGTTACTGGTCACTGGTCACTTGTCCCTGGGCAGTGGTCACTGGTCACTGGTCACTGGTCAATGGTCACTGTCGCTGGTCACTGGTCACTGGTCACTGGTCACTGGTAACAGGTCAATGGTCACTGTCGCTGGTCACTGGTCACTGGTCACTGGTCAATGGTAACTTGTCACTGGGCAGTGGTCAATGGTCACTGGTTACTGGTCACTGGTCACAGGTCAATGGTCACTGGTCACTGGACACAGATCACTGGTCACTGGTCACTGGTCACTGGTCACTGGTCACAGGTCAATGGTCACTGGTCAGTGGCCACTCGTCGCTGGTCACTGGTCACTGGTCACTGGTCACAGGTCAATGGTCACTGGTCACAGGTCAATGGTCACTGGTCACTGGACACAGGTCGCTGGTCACTGGTCACTGGTCACTGGTCACTGGTCAATGGTCACTGGCCACTGGTCACTGGTCACTGGTCAATGGTCACTTTCGCTGGTCAAAGGTCAGTGTCGCTGGTCACTGGTCACTGGTAACTGGTCAATGGTCACTGTCGCTGGTCACTGGTCACTGGTCACTGGTCACTGGTCAATGGTAACTTGTCGCTGGTCACTGGTCACCGGTCACTGGTCACTGGTCAATGGTAACTTGTCACTGGCCAGTGGTCAATGGTCACTGGTCACTGGTCACTGGTCAATGGTCTCTGTCGCTGGTCACTGGTCACGATTCGCTGGTCCCTGGTCACTGGTCACTGGTCAATGGTCACTGTCGCTGGTCACTGGTCACTGGTCACTGGTCACTGGACACTGGTCACTGGTCACTGGTCACTGGTCACTGGTCACTGGTCACTGGTCACTGGTCACAAGTCTCTGGTCACTTGTCACTGGTCACTGGTCACTGGTCACTCGTCACTGGTCACAGGTCAATGGTAACTTGTCACTGGGCAGTGGTCAATGGTCACTGGTTACTGGTCACTGGTCACAGGTCAATGGTCACTGGTCACTGGACACAGATCACTGGTCACTGGTCACTGGTCACTGGTCACTGGTCACTGGTCAATGGTCACTGGTCAGTGGCCACTGGTCGCTGGTCCCTATTCACTGGTCACTGTTCACAGGTCAATGGTCACTGGTCACTGGACACAGGTCACTGGTCACTGGTCACTGGTCACTGGTCACTGGTCACTGGTCACTGGTCACTGGTAACTGGTCAATGGTCACTGTCGCTGGTCACTGGTCACTGGTCACTGGTCACTGGTCAATGGTAACTTGTCACTGGGCAGTGGTCACTGGTCACAGGTCAATGGTCACTGGTCACTGGTCACTGGTCAATGGTCACTGTCGCTGGTCACTGGTCACTGGTCACTGGTCACTGGTCACTGGTCACTGGTCACTGGTAACTGGTCAATGGTCACTGTCGCTGGTCACTGGTCACCGGTCACTGGTCACTGGTCAATGGTAACTTGTCACTGGCCAGTGGTCAATGGTCACTGTCGCTGGTCACTGGTCACTGGTCACTGGTCACTGGTCACTGGTCACAGGTCAATGGTCACTGGTCACTGGACACAGGTCACTGGTCACTGGTCACTGGTCACTGGTCACTGGTCACTGGTCAATGGTCACTGGCCACTGGTCACTGGTCACTGGTCACTGGTCACTGGTCACTGGTCAATGGTCACTGTCGCTGGTCACTGGTCACTGGTCAATGGTCACTGGCCACTGGTCACTGGTCACTGGTCAATGGTCACTTTCGCTGGTCAATGGTCACTGTCGCTGGTAAATGGTCACTGTCGCTGGTCACTGGTCACTGGTCACTGGTCACTTGTCACTGGTCACTGGTCACTGGTCACTGGTCACTGGTCACTGGTCACTGGTCGATGGTCACTGTCGCTGGTCACTGGTCACTGGTCACTGGTCACTGGTCAATGGTCACTGGTCACTGGTTACTGGTCAATGGTCACTATCGCTGGTCAATGGTCATTGTCGCTGGTCACTGGTCATTGGTCACTTGTCACTGGTCACTGGTCACTGGTCACTGGTCACTGGTCACTGGTCACAGGTCAATGGTCACTGGTCACTGGTCACTGGTCAATGGTCACTGTCGCTGGTCACTGGTCACTGGTCACTGGTCACTGGTCACTGGTCACTGGTCACTGGTCACTGGTCACTGGTAACTGGTCAATGGTCACTGTCGCTGGTCACTGGTCACTGGTCACTGGTCACTGGTCAATGGTAACTTGTCACTGGCCAGTGGTCAATGGTCACTGGTCACTGGTCACTAGTCACTGGTCACTGGTCACTGGTCAATGGTCACTGTCGCTGGTCACTGGTCACTGGTCAATGGTCACTGGCCACTGGTCACTGGTCACTGGTCAATGGTCACTTTCGCTGGTCAATGGTCACTGTCGCTGGTAAATGGTCACTGTCGCTGGTCACTGGTCACTGGTCACTGGTCACTTGTCACTGGTCACTGGTCACTGGTCACTGGTCACTGGTCACTGGTCACTGGTCACTGGTCACTGGTCGATGGTCACTGTCGCTGGTCACTGGTCACTGGTCACTGGTCACTGGTCAATGGTCACTGGTCACTGGTCACTGGTCACTGGTCACTGGTCACTGGTCACTGGTCACTGGTCACTGGTCAATGGTCTCTGTCGCTGGTCACTGGTCACGATTCGCTGGTCCCTGGTCACTGGTCACTGGTCAATGGTCACTGTCGCTGGTCACTGGTCACTGGTCACTGGTCACTGGTCACTGGACACTGGTCACTGGTCACTGGTCACTGGTCACTGGTCACTGGTCACTGGTCACAAGTCACTGGTCACTTGTCACTGGTCACTGGTCACTCGTCACTGGTCAATGGTCTCTGTCGCTGGTCACTGGTCACGATTCGCTGGTCCCTGGTCACTGGTCACTGGTCAATGGTCACTGTCGCTGGTCACTGGTCACTGGTCACTGGTCACTGGTCACTTGTCACTGGTCAGTGGTCACTGGTCACTGGTCACTGGTCACAAGTCACTAGTCACTGGTCACTGGTCACTGGTCACTGGTCACTGGTCACTGGTCACTGGTCACTGGTCACTGGTCACCGGTCAATGCTCACTGTCGCTGGTCCCTGGTCACTGGTCACTGATCACTGGACACTGGTCACTGGTCACTGGTCACTGGTCAATGGTCACTATCGCTGGTCAATGGTCACTGTCGCTGGTCACTGGTCACTGGTCACTTGTCACTGGTCACTGGTCACTGGTCACTGGTCTCTGGTCGATGGTCAATGGTCACTGTCGCTGGTCACTGGTCACTGGTCACTTGTCCCTGGGCAGTGGTCACTGGTCACTGGTCACTGGTCACTGGTCACTGGTCAATGGTCACTGTCGCTGGTCACTGGTCACTGGTCACTTGTCCCTGGGCAGTGGTCACTTGTCACTGGTCAATGGTCACTATCGCTGGTCAATGGTCACTGTCGCTGGTCACTGGTCACTAGTCACTTGTCACTGGTCACTGGTCACTGGCCACTGGTCACTGGTCACTGGTCACTGGTCACAAGTCACTGGTCACTTGTCACTGGTCACTGGTCACTCGTCACTGGTCACAGGTCAATGGTAACTTGTCACTGGTCACTGATCACTGGTCACTGGTCACTGGTCACTGGTCACTGGTCACTGGTCACTGGTCAATGGTCACTGTCGCTGGTCACTGGTCACTGGTCACTGATCACTGGTCACTGGTCACTGGTAACTGGTCACTGGTCACTGGTCACCGGTCAATGCTCACTGTCGCTGGTCCCTGGTCACTGGTCACTGATCACTGGACACTGGTCACTGGTCACTGGTCACTGGTCAATGGTCACTATCGCTGGTCAATGGTCACTGTCGCTGGTCACTGGTCACTGGTCACTTGTCACTGGTCACTGGTCACTGGTCACTGGTCTCTGGTCGATGGTCAATGGTCACTGTCGCTGGTCACTGGTCACTGGTCACTTGTCCCTGGGCAGTGGTCACTGGTCACTGGTCACTGGTCACTGGTCACTGGTCAATGGTCACTGTCGCTGGTCACTGGTCACTGGTCACTTGTCCCTGGGCAGTGGTCACTTGTCACTGGTCAATGGTCACTATCGCTGGTCAATGGTCACTGTCGCTGGTCACTGGTCACTAGTCACTTGTCACTGGTCACTGGTCACTGGTCACTGGTCACTGGTCACTGGTCACTGGTCACAAGTCACTGGTCACTTGTCACTGGTCAGTGGCCACTCGTCAATGGTCACTGGTCACTGGTCACTGGTCAATGGTCTCTGTCGCTGGTCACTGGTCACGATTCGCTGGTCCCTGGTCACTGGTCACTGGTTAATGGTCACTGTCGCTGGTCACTGGTCACTGGTCACTGGTCACTGGTCACTGGTCACTGGCCACTGGTCACTGGTCACTGGTCACTGGTCACAAGTCACTGGTCACTTGTCACTGGTCACTGGTCACTCGTCACTGGTCACAGGTCAATGGTAACTTGTCACTGGTCACTGATCACTGGTCACTGGTCACTGGTCACTGGTCACTGGTCACTGGTCACTGGTCAATGGTCACTGTCGCTGGTCACTGGTCACTGGTCACTGATCACTGGTCACTGGTCACTGGTAACTGGTCACTGGTCAATGGTCACTATCGCTGGTCAATGGTCACTGTCGCTGGTCACTGGTCACTGGTCACTTGTCACTGGTCACTGGTCACTGGTCATTGGTCACTGGTCACTGGTCAATGGTCACTGTCGCTGGTCACTGGACACTGGTCACTGGTCACTGGTCAATGGTCACTGGTCACTGGTCACTGGTCAATGGTCACTATCGCTGGTCAATGGTCATTGTCGCTGGTCACTGGTCATTGGTCACTTGTCACTGGTCACTGGTCACTGGTCACTGGTCACTGGTCACTGGTCACTGGTCACAGGTCAATGGTCACTGGTCACTGGTCACTGGTCAATTGTCACTGTCGCTGGTCACTGGTCACTGGTCACTGGTCACTGGTCACTGGTCACTGGTAACTGGGCAATGGTCACTGTCGCTGGTCACTGGTCACTGGTCACTGGTCACTGTCGCTGGTCACTGGTCACTGGTCACTGGTCACTGGTCACTGGTCACTTGTCACTGGTCAGTGGTCACTGGTCACTGGTCACTGGTCACAAGTCACTAGTCACTGGTCACTGGTCACTGGTCACTGGTCACTGGTCACTGGTCACTGGTCACTGGTCACTGGTCACTGGTCACCGGTCAATGCTCACTGTCGCTGGTCCCTGGTCACTGGTCACTGATCACTGGACACTGGTCACTGGTCACTGGTCACTGGTCAATGGTCACTATCGCTGGTCAATGGTCACTGTCGCTGGTCACTGGTCACTGGTCACTTGTCACTGGTCACTGGTCACTGGTCACTGGTCTCTGGTCGATGGTCAATGGTCACTGTCGCTGGTCACTGGTCACTGGTCACTTGTCCCTGGGCAGTGGTCACTGGTCACTGGTCACTGGTCACTGGTCACTGGTCAATGGTCACTGTCGCTGGTCACTGGTCACTGGTCACTTGTCCCTGGGCAGTGGTCACTTGTCACTGGTCAATGGTCACTATCGCTGGTCAATGGTCACTGTCGCTGGTCACTGGTCACTAGTCACTTGTCACTGGTCACTGGTCACTGGTCACTGGTCACTGGTCACTGGTCACTGGTCACAAGTCACTGGTCACTTGTCACTGGTCAGTGGCCACTCGTCAATGGTCACTGGTCACTGGTCACTGGTCAATGGTCTCTGTCGTTGGTCACTGGTCACGATTCGCTGGTCCCTGGTCACTGGTCACTGGTCAATGGTCACTGTCGCTGGTCACTGGTCACTGGTCACTGGTCACTGGTCACTGGTCACTGGCCACTGGTCACTGGTCACTGGTCACTGGTCACAAGTCACTGGTCACTTGTCACTGGTCACTGGTCACTCGTCACTGGTCACAGGTCAATGGTAACTTGTCACTGGTCACTGATCACTGGTCACTGGTCACTGGTCACTGGTCACTGGTCTCTGGTCGATGGTCAATGGTCACTGTCGCTGGTCACTGGTCACTGGTCACTTGTCCCTGGGCAGTGGTCACTGGTCACTGGTCACTGGTCACTGGTCACTGGTCAATGGTCACTGTCGCTGGTCACTGGTCACTGGTCACTTGTCCCTGGGCAGTGGTCACTTGTCACTGGTCAATGGTCACTATCGCTGGTCAATGGTCACTGTCGCTGGTCACTGGTCACTAGTCACTTGTCACTGGTCACTGGTCACTGGCCACTGGTCACTGGTCACTGGTCACTGGTCACAAGTCACTGGTCACTTGTCACTGGTCACTGGTCACTCGTCACTGGTCACAGGTCAATGGTAACTTGTCACTGGTCACTGATCACTGGTCACTGGTCACTGGTCACTGGTCACTGGTCACTGGTCACTGGTCAATGGTCACTGTCGCTGGTCACTGGTCACTGGTCACTGATCACTGGTCACTGGTCACTGGTAACTGGTCACTGGTCACTGGTCACCGGTCAATGCTCACTGTCGCTGGTCCCTGGTCACTGGTCACTGATCACTGGACACTGGTCACTGGTCACTGGTCACTGGTCAATGGTCACTATCGCTGGTCAATGGTCACTGTCGCTGGTCACTGGTCACTGGTCACTTGTCACTGGTCACTGGTCACTGGTCACTGGTCTCTGGTCGATGGTCAATGGTCACTGTCGCTGGTCACTGGTCACTGGTCACTTGTCCCTGGGCAGTGGTCACTGGTCACTGGTCACTGGTCACTGGTCACTGGTCAATGGTCACTGTCGCTGGTCACTGGTCACTGGTCACTTGTCCCTGGGCAGTGGTCACTTGTCACTGGTCAATGGTCACTATCGCTGGTCAATGGTCACTGTCGCTGGTCACTGGTCACTAGTCACTTGTCACTGGTCACTGGTCACTGGTCACTGGTCACTGGTCACTGGTCACTGGTCACAAGTCACTGGTCACTTGTCACTGGTCAGTGGCCACTCGTCAATGGTCACTGGTCACTGGTCACTGGTCAATGGTCTCTGTCGCTGGTCACTGGTCACGATTCGCTGGTCCCTGGTCACTGGTCACTGGTTAATGGTCACTGTCGCTGGTCACTGGTCACTGGTCACTGGTCACTGGTCACTGGTCACTGGCCACTGGTCACTGGTCACTGGTCACTGGTCACAAGTCACTGGTCACTTGTCACTGGTCACTGGTCACTCGTCACTGGTCACAGGTCAATGGTAACTTGTCACTGGTCACTGATCACTGGTCACTGGTCACTGGTCACTGGTCACTGGTCACTGGTCACTGGTCAATGGTCACTGTCGCTGGTCACTGGTCACTGGTCACTGATCACTGGTCACTGGTCACTGGTAACTGGTCACTGGTCAATGGTCACTATCGCTGGTCAATGGTCACTGTCGCTGGTCACTGGTCACTGGTCACTTGTCACTGGTCACTGGTCACTGGTCATTGGTCACTGGTCACTGGTCAATGGTCACTGTCGCTGGTCACTGGACACTGGTCACTGGTCACTGGTCAATGGTCACTGGTCACTGGTCACTGGTCAATGGTCACTATCGCTGGTCAATGGTCATTGTCGCTGGTCACTGGTCATTGGTCACTTGTCACTGGTCACTGGTCACTGGTCACTGGTCACTGGTCACTGGTCACTGGTCACAGGTCAATGGTCACTGGTCACTGGTCACTGGTCAATTGTCACTGTCGCTGGTCACTGGTCACTGGTCACTGGTCACTGGTCACTGGTCACTGGTAACTGGGCAATGGTCACTGTCGCTGGTCACTGGTCACTGGTCACTGGTCACTGTCGCTGGTCACTGGTCACTGGTCACTGGTCACTGGTCACTGGTCACTTGTCACTGGTCAGTGGTCACTGGTCACTGGTCACTGGTCACAAGTCACTAGTCACTGGTCACTGGTCACTGGTCACTGGTCACTGGTCACTGGTCACTGGTCACTGGTCACTGGTCACTGGTCACCGGTCAATGCTCACTGTCGCTGGTCCCTGGTCACTGGTCACTGATCACTGGACACTGGTCACTGGTCACTGGTCACTGGTCAATGGTCACTATCGCTGGTCAATGGTCACTGTCGCTGGTCACTGGTCACTGGTCACTTGTCACTGGTCACTGGTCACTGGTCACTGGTCTCTGGTCGATGGTCAATGGTCACTGTCGCTGGTCACTGGTCACTGGTCACTTGTCCCTGGGCAGTGGTCACTGGTCACTGGTCACTGGTCACTGGTCACTGGTCAATGGTCACTGTCGCTGGTCACTGGTCACTGGTCACTTGTCCCTGGGCAGTGGTCACTTGTCACTGGTCAATGGTCACTATCGCTGGTCAATGGTCACTGTCGCTGGTCACTGGTCACTAGTCACTTGTCACTGGTCACTGGTCACTGGTCACTGGTCACTGGTCACTGGTCACTGGTCACAAGTCACTGGTCACTTGTCACTGGTCAGTGGCCACTCGTCAATGGTCACTGGTCACTGGTCACTGGTCAATGGTCTCTGTCGCTGGTCACTGGTCACGATTCGCTGGTCCCTGGTCACTGGTCACTGGTCAATGGTCACTGTCGCTGGTCACTGGTCACTGGTCACTGGTCACTGGTCACTGGTCACTGGCCACTGGTCACTGGTCACTGGTCACTGGTCACAAGTCACTGGTCACTTGTCACTGGTCACTGGTCACTCGTCACTGGTCACAGGTCAATGGTAACTTGTCACTGGTCACTGATCACTGGTCACTGGTCACTGGTCACTGGTCACTGGTCACTGGTCACTGGTCAATGGTCACTGTCGCTGGTCACTGGTCACTGGTCACTGATCACTGGTCACTGGTCACTGGTAACTGGTCACTGGTCAATGGTCACTATCGCTGGTCAATGGTCACTGTCGCTGGTCACTGGTCACTGGTCACTTGTCACTGGTCACTGGTCACTGGTCATTGGTCACTGGTCACTGGTCAATGGTCACTGTCGCTGGTCACTGGACACTGGTCACTGGTCACTGGTCAATGGTCACTGGTCACTGGTCACTGGTCAATGGTCACTATCGCTGGTCAATGGTCATTGTCGCTGGTCACTGGTCATTGGTCACTTGTCACTGGTCACTGGTCACTGGTCACTGGTCACTGGTCACTGGTCACTGGTCAATTGTCACTGTCGCTGGTCACTGGTCACTGGTCACTGGTCACTGGTAACTGGGCAATGGTCACTGTCGCTGGTCACTGGTCACTGGTCACTGGTCACTGGTCAATGGTAACTTGTCACTGGGCAGTGGTCAATGGTCACTGGTCACTGGTCACTGGTCACTGGTCACTGGTCACTGGTCACTGGTCACTGGTCACAGGTCAATGGTCACTGGTCACTGGACACAGGTCACTGGTCACTGGTCACTGGTCACTGGTCAATGGTCACTGTCGCTGGTCACTGGTCACTGGTCACTTGTCCCTGGGCAGTGGTCACTTGTCACTGGTCAATGGTCACTATCGCTGGTCAATGGTCACTGTCGCTGGTCACTGGTCACTGGTCACTTGTCACTGGTCACTGGTCACTGGTCACTGGTCACTGGTCACTGGTCACTGGTCACAAGTCACTGGTCACTTGTCACTGGTCAGTGGCCACTCGTCAATGGTCACTGGTCACTGGTCACTGGTCAATGGTCTCTGTCGCTGGTCACTGGTCACGATTCGCTGGTCCCTGGTCACTGGTCACTGGTCAATGGTCACTGTCGCTGGTCACTGGTCACTGGTCACTGGTCACTGGTCACTGGTCACTGGTCACTGGTCACTGGTCACTGGTCACTGGTCACAAGTCACTGGTCACTTGTCACTGGTCACTGGTCACTCGTCACTGGTCACAGGTCAATGGTAACTTGTCACTGGGCAGTGGTCAATGGTCACTGGCCACTGGTCACTGGTCACAGGTCAATGGTCACTGGTCACTGGACACAGATCACTGGTCACTGGTCACTGGTCACTGGTCAATGGTCACTGGCCAGTGGTCACTGGTCACTGGTCAGTGGCCACTGGTCGCTGGTCACTTGTCACTGGTCACTGGTCACTGGTCACTGGTCACTGGTCACTGGTCACTATCGCTGGTAAATGGTCACTGTCGCTGGTCACTGGTCACTGGTCACAGGTCACTGGTCACTGGTCACTGGTCACTGGTCACTGGTCACTGGTCACTGGTCAATGGTCACTATCGCTGGTAAATGGTCACTGTCGCTGGTCACTGGTCACTGGTCACTTGTCACTGGCCACTGGTCACTGGTCACTGGTCACTGGTCACTGGTCACTGGTCACTGGTCACTGGTCACTGGTCAATGGTCACTGTCGCTGGTCACTGGTCACTGGTCAATGGTCACTATCGCTGGTCAATGGTCACTGTCGCTGGTCACTGGTCACTGGTCACTGGTCAATGGTCACTTGTCCCTGGGCAGTGGTCACTGGTCACTGGTCAATGGTCACTGTCGCTGGTCAATGGTCACAGTCGCTGGTCACTGGTCACTGGTCACTTGTCACTGGTCACTGGTCACTGGTCACTGGTCACTGGTCACTGGTCACTGGTCACTGGTCACTGGTCACTGGTCACTGGTCACTGGTCACTGGTCACTGGTCACTGGTCACTGGTCACTGGTCACTGGTCAATGGTCACTATCGCTGGTAAATGGTCACTGTCGCTGGTCACTGGTCACTGGTCACAGGTCAATGGTCACTGGTCACTGGACACTGGTCACTGGTCACTGGTCACTTGTCAGTGGTCACTGATCACTGGTCACTGGTCACTGGTCACTGGTCACTGGTCACTGGTCACTGGTCACTGGTCACTGGTCAATGGTCACTGTCGCTGGTCACTGGTCACTGGTCACTGGTCACTGGTCACTGGTCACTGGTCACAGGTCAATGGTCACTATCGCAGGTCAATGGTCACTGTCGCTGGTCACTGGTCACTGGTCACTGGTCAATGGTCACTGGCCACTGGTCACTGGTCACTGGTCAATGGTCACTTTCGCTGGTCAATGGTCAGTGTCGCTGGTCACTGGTCACTGGTAACTGGTCAATGGTCACTGTCGCTGGTCACTGGTCACTGGTCACTGGTCACTGGTCAATGGTAACTTGTCGCTGGTCACTGGTCACCGGTCACTGGTCACTGGTCAATGGTAACTTGTCACTGGCCAGTGGTCAATGGTCACTGGTCACTGGTCACTGGTCAATGGTCTCTGTCGCTGGTCACTGGTCACGATTCGCTGGTCCCTGGTCACTGGTCACTGGTCAATGGTCACTGTCGCTGGTCACTGGTCACTGGTCACTGGTCACTGGACACTGGTCACTGGTCACTGGTCACTGGTCACTGGTCACAAGTCTCTGGTCACTTGTCACTGGTCACTGGTCACTGGTCACTCGTCACTGGTCACAGGTCAATGGTAACTTGTCACTGGGCAGTGGTCAATGGTCACTGGTTACTGGTCACTGGTCACAGGTCAATGGTCACTGGTCACTGGACACTGGTCACAAGTCTCTGGTCACTTGTCACTGGTCACTGGTCACTGGTCACTGGTCACTGGTCACTGGTCACTGGTCACTGGTCAATGGTCACTGGTCAGTGGCCACTCGTCGCTGGTCCCTAATCACTGGTCACTGTTCACAGGTCAATGGTCACTGGTCACTGGACACAGGTCACTGGTCACTGGTCACTGGTCACTGGTCACTGGTCACTGGTCACTGGTCACTGGTAACTGGTCAATGGTCACTGTCGCTGGTCACTGGTCACTGGTCACTGGTCACTGGACACTGGTCACTGGTCACTGGTCACTGGTCACTGGTCACAAGTCTCTGGTCACTTGTCACTGGTCACTGGTCACTGGTCACTGGTCACTGGTCACTGGTCACTGGTCACTGGTCAATGGTCACTGGTCAGTGGCCACTCGTCGCTGGTCCCTAATCACTGGTCACTGTTCACAGGTCAATGGTCACTGGTCACTGGACACAGGTCACTGGTCACTGGTCACTGGTCACTGGTCACTGGTCACTGGTCACTGGTCACTGGTAACTGGTCAATGGTCACTGTCGCTGGTCACTGGTCACTGGTCACTGGTCACTGGTCAATGGTAACTTGTCACTGGGCAGTGGTCACTGGTCACAGGTCAATGGTCACTGGTCACTGGTCACTGGTCAATGGTCACTGTCGCTGGTCACTGGTCACTGGTCACTGGTCACTGGTCACTGGTCACTGGTCACTGGTAACTGGTCAATGGTCACTGTCGCTGGTCACTGGTCACCGGTCACTGGTCACTGGTCAATGGTAACTTGTCACTGGCCAGTGGTCAATGGTCACTGGTCACTGGTCACTTTCGCTGGTCAATGGTCACTGTCGCTGGTAAATGGTCACTGTCGCTGGTCACTGGTCACTGGTCACTGGACACTGGTCACAGGTCAAAGGTCACTGGTCACTCGACACTGGTCACTGGTCACTGGTCACTTGTCACTGGTCACTGATCACTGGTCACTGGTCACTGGTCACTGGTCACTGGTCACTGGTCACTGGTCAATGGTCACTGTCGCTGGTCACTGGTCACTGGTCACTGATCACTGGTCACTGGTCACTGGTAACTGGTCACTGGTCAATGGTCACTATCGCTGGTCAATGGTCACTGTCGCTGGTCACTGGTCACTGGTCACTTGTCACTGGTCACTGGTCACTGGTCATTGGTCACTGGTCACTGGTCAATGGTCACTGTCGCTGGTCACTGGACACTGGTCACTGGTCACTGGTCAATGGTCACTGGTCACTGGTCACTGGTCAATGGTCACTATCGCTGGTCAATGGTCATTGTCGCTGGTCACTGGTCATTGGTCACTTGTCACTGGTCACTGGTCACTGGTCACTGGTCACTGGTCACTGGTCACTGGTCACAGGTCAATGGTCACTGGTCACTGGTCACTGGTCAATTGTCACTGTCGCTGGTCACTGGTCACTGGTCACTGGTCACTGGTCACTGGTCACTGGTAACTGGGCAATGGTCACTGTCGCTGGTCACTGGTCACTGGTCACTGGTCACTGGTCAATGGTAACTTGTCACTGGGCAGTGGTCAATGGTCACTGGTCACTGGTCACTGGTCACTGGTCACTGGTCACTGGTCACTGGTCACTGGTCACAGGTCAATGGTCACTGGTCACTGGACACAGGTCACTGGTCACTGGTCACTGGTCACTGGACACAGGTCACTGGTCACTGGTCACTGGTCACTGGTCACTGGTCACTGGTCACTGGTCAATGGTCACTGTCGCTGGTCACTGGTCACTGGTCACTGATCACTGGTCACTGGTCAATGGTCACTGTCGCTGGTCACTGGACACTGGTCACTGGTCACAGGTCAATGGTCACTGGTCACTGGTCACTGGTCAATGATCACTATCGCTGGTCAATGGTCATTGTCGCTGGTCACTGGTCATTGGTCACTTGTCACTGGTCACTGGTCACTGGTCACTGGTCACTGGTCACTGGTCACTGGACACTGGTCACTGGTAACTGGTCAATGGTCACTGTCGCTGGTCACTGGTCACTGGTCACTGGTCACTGGTCAATGGTCACTGGTCACTGGACACAGGTCACTGGTCACTGGTCACTGGTCATTGGTCAATGGTCACTGGCCACTGGTCACTGGTCACTGGTCAATGGTCACTTTCGCTGGTCAATGGTCACTGTCGCTGGTCACTGGTCACTGGTCACTGGTCACTGGTAACTGGTCAATGGTCACTGTGGCTGGTCACTGGTCACTGGTCACTGGTCACTGGTCAATGGTAACTTGTCACTGGGCAGTGGTCAATGGTCACTGGTCACTGGTCACTGGTCACTGGTCACTGGTCACAGGTCACTGGTCACTGGTCACTGGTCACTGGTCACTGGTCACAGGTCAATGGTCACTGTCGCTGGTCACTGGTCACTGGTCACTGATCACTGGTCACTGGTCAATGGTCACTGTCGCTGGTCACTGGTCATTGGTCACTTGTCACTGGTCACTGGTCACTGGACACTGGTCACTGGTCACAGGTCAATGGTCACTGGTCACTGGTCACTGGTCAATGGTCACTGTCGCTCGTCACTGGTCACTGGTCACTGGTCACTGGTCACTGGTCACTGGTAACTGGTCAATGGTCACTGTCGCTGGTCACTGGTCACTGGTCACTGGTCAATGGTAACTTGTCACTGGGCAGTGGTCAATGGTCACTGGTCACTGGTCACTGGTCACTGGTCACTGGTCACAGGTAAATGGTCACTGGTCACTGGACACAGGTCACTGGTCACTGGTCACTGGTCACTGGTCACTGGTCACTGGTCAATGGTCACTGGCCACTGGTCACTGGTCACTGGTCAATGGTCACTTTCGCTGGTCAATGGTCACTGTCGCTGGTAAATGGTCACTGTCGCTGGTCACTGGTCACTGGTCACTGGTCAATGGTCACTGTCGCTGGTCACTGGTCACTGGTCACTGATCACTGGTCACTGGTCACTGGTCACTGGTCACTGGTCAATGGTCACTGGCCACTGGTCACTGGTCACTGGTCAATGGTCACTTTCGCTGGTCAATGGTCACTGTCGCTGGTCACTGGTCACAGGTCAATGGTCACTGGCCACTGGTCACTGGTCACTGGTCAATGGTCACTTTCGCTGGTCAATGGTCACTATCGCTGGTCAATGGTCATTGTCGCTGGTCACTGGTCATTGGTCACTTGTCACTGGTCACTGGTCACTGGTCACTGGTCACTGGTCACAGGTCAATGGTCACTGGTCACTGGTCACTGGTCAATGGTCACTCTCGCTGGTCACTGGTCACTGGTCACTGGTCACTGGTCACTGGTCACTGGTCACTGGTCACTGGTAACTGGTCAATGGTCACTGTCGCTGGTCACTGGTCACTGGTCACTGGTCACTGGTCAATGGTAACTTGTCACTGGCCAGTGGTCAATGGTCACTAGTCACAAGTCACTGGTCACTTGTCACTGGTCACTGGTCAATGGTCACAAGTCACTGGTCACTTGTCACTGGTCACTGGTCACTGGTCACTGATCACTGGTCAATGGTCACTGGTCACTGGTCAGTGGTCACTGTAGCTGGTAAATGGTCACTGTCGCTGGTCACTGGTTACTGGTCAATGTCGCTGGTCACTGGTCACTGGTCACAGGTCAGTGGTCACTGGTCACTGGACACTGGTCACTGGTCAATGGTCACTGGCCACTGGTCACTGGTCACTGGTCAATGGTCACTTTCGCTGGTCAATGGTCACTGTCGCTGGTCACTGGTCACAGGTCAATGGTCACTGGCCACTGGTCACTGGTCACTGGTCAATGGTCACTTTCGCTGGTCAATGGTCACTATCGCTGGTCAATGGTCATTGTCGCTGGTCACTGGTCATTGGTCACTTGTCACTGGTCACTGGTCACTGGTCACTGGTCACTGGTCACAGGTCAATGGTCACTGGTCACTGGTCACTGGTCAATGGTCACTCTCGCTGGTCACTGGTCACTGGTCACTGGTCACTGGTCACTGGTCACTGGTCACTGGTCACTGGTAACTGGTCAATGGTCACTGTCGCTGGTCACTGGTCACTGGTCACTGGTCACTGGTCAATGGTAACTTGTCACTGGCCAGTGGTCAATGGTCACTGGTCACTGGTCACTGGTCACTGGTCACTGGTCACTGGTCACAGGTCAATGGTCACTGGTCACTGGACACAGGTCACTGGTCACTGGTCACTGGTCACTGGTCACTGGTCACTGGTCACTGGTCAATGGTCACTGGCCACTGGTCACTGGTCACTGGTCAATGGTCACTTTCGCTGGTCAATGGTCACTGTCGCTGGTCACTGGTCACAGGTCAATGGTCACTGGCCACTGGTCACTGGTCACTGGTCAATGGTCACTTTCGCTGGTCAATGGTCACTGTCGCTGGTAAATGGTCACTGTCGCTGGTAAATGGTCACTGTCGCTGTTCACTGGTCACTGGTCACTGGTCACTGGTCACTGGACACTGGTCACTGGTAACTGGTCAATGGTCACTGTCGCTGGTCACTGGTCACTGGTCACTGGTCACTGGTCAATGGTCACTGGTCACTGGACACAGGTCACTGGTCACTGGTCACTGGGCACTGGTCAATGGTCACTGGCCACTGGTCACTGGTCACTGGTCACTGGTCACTTGTCCCTGGGCAGTGGTCACTGGTCACTGGTCAATGGTCACTGGTCACTGGACACTGGTCACTGGTCACTGGTCACTTGTCAGTGGTCACTGATCACTGGTCACTGGTCACTGGTCACTGGTCACTGGTCACTGGTCACTGGTCACTGGTCACTGGTCAATGGTCACTGTCGCTGGTCACTGGTCACTGGTCACTGATCACTGGTCACTGGTCACTGGTCACTGGTCACTGGTCAATGGTCACTATCGCAGGTCAATGGTCACTGTCGCTGGTCACTGGTCACTGGTCACTTGTCACTGGTCACTGGTCACTGGTCACTGGTCACTGGTCACTGGTCGATGGTCACTGTCGCTGGTCACTGGTCACTGGTCACTGGTCACTGGTCAATGGTCACTGGTCACTGGTTACTGGTCAATGGTCACTATCGCTGGTCAAAGGTCATTGTCGCTGGTCACTGGTCATTGGTCACTTGTCACTGGTCACTGGTCACTGGTCACTGGTCACTGGTCACAGGTCAATGGTCACTGGTCACTGGTCACTGGTCAATGGTCACTGTCGCTGGTCACTGGTCACTGGTCACTCGTCACTGGTCACTGGTCACTGGTCACTGGTAACTGGTCAATGGTCACTGTCGCTGGTCACTGGTCACCGGTCACTGGTCACTGGTCAATGGTGACTTGTCACTGGCCAGTGGTCAATGGTAACTTGTCACTGGCCAGTGGTCAATGGTCACTGGTCACTGGTCACTGGTCAATGGTCTCTGTCGCTGGTCACTGGTCACGATTCGCTGGTCCCTGGTCACTGGTCACTGGTCAATGGTCACTGTCGCTGGTCACTGGTCACTGGTCACTGGTCACTGGACACTGGTCACTGGTCACTGGTCACTGGTCACTGGTCACAAGTCTCTGGTCACTTGTCACTGGTCACTGGTCACTGGTCACTCGTCACTGGTCACAGGTCAATGGTAACTTGTCACTGGGCAGTGGTCAATGGTCACTGGTTACTGGTCACTGGTCACAGGTCAATGGTCACTGGTCACTGGACACAGATCACTGGTCACTGGTCACTGGTCACTGGTCACTGGTCACTGGTCAATGGTCACTGGTCAGTGGCCACTCGTCGCTGGTCCCTATTCACTGGTCACTGTTCACAGGTCAATGGTCACTGGTCACTGGACACAGGTCACTGGTCACTGGTCACTGGTCACTGGTCACTGGTCACTGGTCACTGGTCACTGGTAACTGGTCAATGGTCACTGTCGCTGGTCACTGGTCACTGGTCACTGGTCACTGGTCAATGGTAACTTGTCACTGGGCAGTGGTCACTGGTCACAGGTCAATGGTCACTGGTCACTGGTCACTGGTCAATGGTCACTGTCGCTGGTCACTGGTCACTGGTCACTGGTCACTGGTCACGGGTCACTGGTCACTGGTAACTGGTCAATGGTCACTGTCGCTGGTCACTGGTCACCGGTCACTGGTCACTGGTCAATGGTAACTTGTCACTGGCCAGTGGTCAATGGTCACTGGTCACTGGTCACTTTCGCTGGTCAATGGTCACTGTCGCTGGTAAATGGTCACTGTCGCTGGTCACTGGTCACTGGTCACTGGACACTGGTCACAGGTCAAAGGTCACTGGTCACTCGACACTGGTCACTGGTCACTGGTCACTTGTCACTGGTCACTGATCACTGGTCACTGGTCACTGGTCACTGGTCACTGGTCACTGGTCAATGGTCACTGTCGCTGGTCACTGGTCACTGGTCACTGATCACTGATCACTGGTCACTGGTCACTGGTAACTGGTCACTGGTCAATGGTCACTATCGCTGGTCAATGGTCACTGTCGCTGGTCACTGGTCACTGGTCACTTGTCACTGGTCACTGGTCACTGGTCATTGGTCACTGGTCACTGGTCAATGGTCACTGTCGCTGGTCACTGGACACTGGTCACTGGTCACTGGTCAATGGTCACTGGTCACTGGTCACTGGTCAATGGTCACTATCGCTGGTCAATGGTCATTGTCGCTGGTCACTGGTCATTGGTCACTTGTCACTGGTCACTGGTCACTGGTCACTGGTCACTGGTCACTGGTCACTGGTCACAGGTCAATGGTCACTGGTCACTGGTCACTGGTCAATTGTCACTGTCGCTGGTCACTGGTCACTGGTCACTGGTCACTGGTCACTGGTCACTGGTAACTGGGCAATGGTCACTGTCGCTGGTCACTGGTCACTGGTCACTGGTCACTGGTCAATGGTAACTTGTCACTGGGCAGTGGTCAATGGTCACTGGTCACTGGTCACTGGTCACTGGTCACTGGTCACTGGTCACTGGTCACAGGTCAATGGTCACTGGTCACTGGACACAGGTCACTGGTCACTGGTCACTGGTCACTGGTCACTGGTCACTGGTCAATGGTCACTGGTCACTGGACACAGGTCACTGGTCACTGGTCACTGGTCATTGGTCAATGGTCACTGGCCACTGGTCACTGGTCACTGGTCAATGGTCACTTTCGCTGGTCAATGGTCACTGTCGCTGGTCACTGGTCACTGGTCACTGGTCACTGGTAACTGGTCAATGGTCACTGTCGCTGGTCACTGGTCACTGGTCACTGGTCACTGGTCAATGGTAACTTGTCACTGGGCAGTGGTCAATGGTCACTGGTCACTGGTCACTGGTCACTGGTCACTGGTCACAGGTCAATGGTCACTGGTCACTGGACACAGGTCACTGGTCACTGGTCACTGGTCACTGGTCACTGGTCACTGGTCACTGGTCAATGGTCACTGGCCACTGGTCACTGGTCACTGGTCAATGGTCACTTTCGCTGGTCAATGGTCACTGTCGCTGGTAAATGGTCACTGTCGCTGGTCACTGGTCACTGGACACTGGTCACAGGTCAATGGTCACTGGTCACTGGACACTGGTCACTGGTCACTGGTCACTTGTCACTCGTCACTGATCACTGGTCACTGGTCACTGGTCACTGGTCACTGGTCACTGGTCAATGGTCACTGTCGCTGGTCACTGGTCACTGGTCACTGATCACTGGTGACTGGTCAATGGTCACTGTCGCTGGTCACTGGACACTGGTCACTGGTCACAGGTCAATGGTCACTGGTCACTGGTCACTGGTCAATGGTCACTATCGCTGGTCAATGGTCATTGTCGCTGGTCACTGGTCACTGGTCACTGGTCACTGGTCACTGGTCACTGGTCACTGGTAACTGGTCACATGTCAATGGTCACTGGACACTGGTCACAGGTCAATGGTCACTGGTCACTGGACACTGGTCACTGGTCACTGGTCACTGGTCACTTGTCACTGGTCACTGATCACTGGTCACTGGTCACTGGTCACTGGTCACTGGTCACTGGTCACAGGTCAATGGTCACTGTCGCTGGTCACTGGTCACTGGTCACTGATCACTGGTCACTGGTCAATGGTCACTGTCGCTGGTCACTGGTCATTGGTCACTTGTCACTGGTCACTGGTCACTGGACACTGGTCACTGGTCACAGGTCACTGGTCACTGGTCAATGGTCACTGGTCACTGGTCACTGGTCAATGGTCACCATCGCTGGTCAATGGTCATTGTCGCAGGTCACTGGTCATTGGTCACTTGTCACTGGTCACTGGTCACTGGTCACTGGTCACTGGTCACTGGTCACTGGTCACAGGTCAATGGTCACTGGTCACTGGTCACTGGTCACTGGTCACTGGTCACTGGTCACTGTCGCTGGTCACTGGTCACTGGTCACTGATCACTGGTCACTGGTCACTGGTCACTGGTCACTGGTCAATGGTCACTATCGCAGGTCAATGGTCACTGTTGCTGATCACGGGTTACTGGTCACTTGTCACTGGTCACTGGTCACTGGTCACTGGTCACTGGTCGATGGTCACTGTCGCTGGTCACTGGTCACTGGTCACTGGTCAATGGTCACTGGTCACTGGTCACTGGTCAATGGTCATTGTCGCTGGTCACTGGTCATTGGTCACTTGTCACTGGTCACTGGTCACTGGTCACTGGTCACTGGTCACTGGTCACTGGTCACAGGTCAATGGTCACTGGTCACTGGTCACTGGTCAATGGTCACTGTCGCTGGTCACTGGTCACTGGTCACTGGTCACTGGTCACTGGTCACTGGTCACTGGTCACTGGTCACTGGTCAATGGTCACTGGTCACTGGTCACTGGTCAATGGTCACTATTGCTGGACAATGGTCATTGTCGCTGGTCACTGGTCATTGGTCACTTGTCACTGGTCACTGGTCACTGGTCACTGGTCACTGGTCACTGGTCACTGGTCACTGGTCACAGGTCAATTGTCACTGGACACTGGTCACAGGTCAATGGTCACTGGTCACTGGACACTGGTCACTGGTCACTGGTCACTGGTCACTGGTCACTGGTCACTGGTCACTGGTCACTGGTCACAGGTCAATGGTCACAGGTCACTGGTCAATGGTCACTGTCGCTGGTCACTGGTCACTGGTCACTGGTCACTGGTCACTGGTCACTGGTAACTGGTCACATGTCAATGGTCACTGGACACTGGTCACAGGTCAATGGTCACTGGTCACTGGACACTGGTCACTGGTCACTGGTCACTGGTCACTTGTCACTGCGCACTGATCACTGGTCACTGGTCACTGGTCACTGGTCACTGGTCACTGGTCACAGGTCAATGGTCACTGTCGCTGGTCACTGGTCACTGGTCACTGGTCACTGGTCACTGGTCACTGGTCAATGGACACTGGCCACTGGTCACTGGTCACTGGTCAATGGTCACTTTCGCTGGTCAATGGTCACTGTCGCTGGTAAATGGTCACTGTCGCTGGTCACTGGTCACTGGTCACTGGACACTGGTCACAGGTCAATGGTCACTGGTCACTGGACACTGGTCACTGGTCACTGGTCACTTGTCACTCGTCACTGATCACTGGTCACTGGTCACTGGTCACTGGTCACTGGTCACTGGTCAATGGTCACTGTCGCTGGTCACTGGTCACTGGTCACTGATCACTGGTGACTGGTCAATGGTCACTGTCGCTGGTCACTGGACACTGGTCACTGGTCACAGGTCAATGGTCACTGGTCACTGGTCACTGGTCAATGGTCACTATCGCTGGTCAATGGTCATTGTCGCTGGTCACTGGTCACTGGTCACTGGTCACTGGTCACTGGTCACTGGTCACTGGTAACTGGTCACATGTCAATGGTCACTGGACACTGGTCACAGGTCAATGGTCACTGGTCACTGGACACTGGTCACTGGTCACTGGTCACTGGTCACTTGTCACTGGTCACTGATCACTGGTCACTGGTCACTGGTCACTGGTCACTGGTCACTGGTCACAGGTCAATGGTCACTGTCGCTGGTCACTGGTCACTGGTCACTGATCACTGGTCACTGGTCAATGGTCACTGTCGCTGGTCACTGGTCATTGGTCACTTGTCACTGGTCACTGGTCACTGGACACTGGTCACTGGTCACAGGTAAATGGTCACTGGTCACTGGTCACTGGTCAATGGTCACTGTCGCTCGTCACTGGTCACTGGTCACTGGTCACTGGTCACTGGTCACTGGTAACTGGTCAATGGTCACTGTCGCTGGTCACTGGTCACTGGTCACTGGTCAATGGTAACTTGTCACTGGGCAGTGGTCAATGGTCACTGGTCACTGGACACTGGTCACTGGTCACTGGTCACTGGTCACTGGTCACTGGTCACTGGTCACTGGTCACAGGTCAATGGTCACTGTCGCTGGTCACTGGTCACTGGTCACTGATCACTGGTCACTGGTCAATGGTCACTGTCGCTGGTCACTGGTCATTGGTCACTTGTCACTGGTCACTGGTCACTGGACACTGGTCACTGGTCACAGGTCAATGGTCACTGGTCACTGGTCACTGGTCAATGGTCACTGTCGCTCGTCACTGGTCACTGGTCACTGGTCACTGGTCACTGGTCACTGGTAACTGGTCAATGGTCACTGTCGCTGGTCACTGGTCACTGGTCACTGGTCAATGGTAACTTGTCACTGGGCAGTGGTCAATGGTCACTGGTCACTGGTCACTGGTCACTGGTCACTGGTCACAGGTAAATGGTCACTGGTCACTGGACACAGGTCACTGGTCACTGGTCACTGGTCACTGGTCACTGGTCACTGGTCAATGGTCACTGGCCACTGGTCACTGGTCACTGGTCAATGGTCACTTTCGCTGGTCAATGGTCACTGTCGCTGGTAAATGGTCACTGTCGCTGGTCACTGGTCACTGGTCACTGGTCAATGGTCACTGTCGCTGGTCACTGGTCACTGGTCACTGATCACTGGTCACTGGTCACTGGTCACTGGTCACTGGTCAATGGTCACTGGCCACTGGTCACTGGTCACTGGTCAATGGTCACTTTCGCTGGTCAATGGTCACTGTCGCTGGTCACTGGTCACAGGTCAATGGTCACTGGCCACTGGTCACTGGTCACTGGTCAATGGTCACTTTCGCTGGTCAATGGTCACTATCGCTGGTCAATGGTCATTGTCGCTGGTCACTGGTCATTGGTCACTTGTCACTGGTCACTGGTCACTGGTCACTGGTCACTGGTCACAGGTCAATGGTCACTGGTCACTGGTCACTGGTCAATGGTCACTCTCGCTGGTCACTGGTCACTGGTCACTGGTCACTGGTCACTGGTCACTGGTCACTGGTCACTGGTAACTGGTCAATGGTCACTGTCGCTGGTCACTGGTCACTGGTCACTGGTCACTGGTCAATGGTAACTTGTCACTGGCCAGTGGTCAATGGTCACTAGTCACAAGTCACTGGTCACTTGTCACTGGTCACTGGTCAATGGTCACAAGTCACTGGTCACTTGTCACTGGTCACTGGTCACTGGTCACTGATCACTGGTCAATGGTCACTGGTCACTGGTCAGTGGTCACTGTAGCTGGTAAATGGTCACTGTCGCTGGTCACTGGTTACTGGTCAATGTCGCTGGTCACTGGTCACTGGTCACAGGTCAGTGGTCACTGGTCACTGGACACTGGTCACTGGTCAATGGTCACTGGCCACTGGTCACTGGTCACTGGTCAATGGTCACTTTCGCTGGTCAATGGTCACTGTCGCTGGTCACTGGTCACAGGTCAATGGTCACTGGCCACTGGTCACTGGTCACTGGTCAATGGTCACTTTCGCTGGTCAATGGTCACTATCGCTGGTCAATGGTCATTGTCGCTGGTCACTGGTCATTGGTCACTTGTCACTGGTCACTGGTCACTGGTCACTGGTCACTGGTCACAGGTCAATGGTCACTGGTCACTGGTCACTGGTCAATGGTCACTCTCGCTGGTCACTGGTCACTGGTCACTGGTCACTGGTCACTGGTCACTGGTCACTGGTCACTGGTAACTGGTCAATGGTCACTGTCGCTGGTCACTGGTCACTGGTCACTGGTCACTGGTCAATGGTAACTTGTCACTGGCCAGTGGTCAATGGTCACTGGTCACTGGTCACTGGTCACTGGTCACTGGTCACTGGTCACAGGTCAATGGTCACTGGTCACTGGACACAGGTCACTGGTCACTGGTCACTGGTCACTGGTCACTGGTCACTGGTCACTGGTCAATGGTCACTGGCCACTGGTCACTGGTCACTGGTCAATGGTCACTTTCGCTGGTCAATGGTCACTGTCGCTGGTCACTGGTCACAGGTCAATGGTCACTGGCCACTGGTCACTGGTCACTGGTCAATGGTCACTTTCGCTGGTCAATGGTCACTGTCGCTGGTAAATGGTCACTGTCGCTGGTAAATGGTCACTGTCGCTGTTCACTGGTCACTGGTCACTGGTCACTGGTCACTGGACACTGGTCACTGGTAACTGGTCAATGGTCACTGTCGCTGGTCACTGGTCACTGGTCACTGGTCACTGGTCAATGGTCACTGGTCACTGGACACAGGTCACTGGTCACTGGTCACTGGGCACTGGTCAATGGTCACTGGCCACTGGTCACTGGTCACTGGTCACTGGTCACTTGTCCCTGGGCAGTGGTCACTGGTCACTGGTCAATGGTCACTGGTCACTGGACACTGGTCACTGGTCACTGGTCACTTGTCAGTGGTCACTGATCACTGGTCACTGGTCACTGGTCACTGGTCACTGGTCACTGGTCACTGGTCACTGGTCACTGGTCAATGGTCACTGTCGCTGGTCACTGGTCACTGGTCACTGATCACTGGTCACTGGTCACTGGTCACTGGTCACTGGTCAATGGTCACTATCGCAGGTCAATGGTCACTGTCGCTGGTCACTGGTCACTGGTCACTTGTCACTGGTCACTGGTCACTGGTCACTGGTCACTGGTCACTGGTCGATGGTCACTGTCGCTGGTCACTGGTCACTGGTCACTGGTCACTGGTCAATGGTCACTGGTCACTGGTTACTGGTCAATGGTCACTATCGCTGGTCAAAGGTCATTGTCGCTGGTCACTGGTCATTGGTCACTTGTCACTGGTCACTGGTCACTGGTCACTGGTCACTGGTCACAGGTCAATGGTCACTGGTCACTGGTCACTGGTCACTGGTCACTCGTCACTGGTCACAGGTCAATGGTAACTTGTCACTGGGCAGTGGTCAATGGTCACTGGTTACTGGTCACTGGTCACAGGTCAATGGTCACTGGTCACTGGACACAGATCACTGGTCACTGGTCACTGGTCACTGGTCACTGGTCACAGGTCAATGGTCACTGGTCAGTGGCCACTCGTCGCTGGTCACTGGTCACTGGTCACTGGTCACAGGTCAATGGTCACTGGTCACAGGTCAATGGTCACTGGTCACTGGACACAGGTCGCTGGTCACTGGTCACTGGTCACTGGTCACTGGTCACTGGTCAATGGTCACTGGCCACTGGTCACTGGTCACTGGTCAATGGTCACTTTCGCTGGTCAAAGGTCAGTGTCGCTGGTCACTGGTCACTGGTAACTGGTCAATGGTCACTGTCGCTGGTCACTGGTCACTGGTCACTGGTCACTGGTCATGGTAACTTGTCGCTGGTCACTGGTCACCGGTCACTGGTCACTGGTCAATGGTAACTTGTCACTGGCCAGTGGTCAATGGTCACTGGTCACTGGTCACTGGTCAATGGTCTCTGTCGCTGGTCACTGGTCACGATTCGCTGGTCCCTGGTCACTGGTCACTGGTCAATGGTCACTGTCGCTGGTCACTGGTCACTGGTCACTGGTCACTGGACACTGGTCACTGGTCACTGGTCACTGGTCACTGGTCACAAGTCTCTGGTCACTTGTCACTGGTCACTGGTCACTGGTCACTCGTCACTGGTCACAGGTCAATGGTAACTTGTCACTGGGCAGTGGTCAATGGTCACTGGTTACTGGTCACTGGTCACAGGTCAATGGTCACTGGTCACTGGACACAGATCACTGGTCACTGGTCACTGGTCACTGGTCACTGGTCACTGGTCAATGGTCACTGGTCAGTGGCCACTCGTCGCTGGTCCCTATTCACTGGTCACTGTTCACAGGTCAATGGTCACTGGTCACTGGACACAGGTCACTGGTCACTGGTCACTGGTCACTGGTCACTGGTCACTGGTCACTGGTCACTGGTAACTGGTCAATGGTCACTGTCGCTGGTCACTGGTCACTGGTCACTGGTCACTGGTCAATGGTAACTTGTCACTGGGCAGTGGTCACTGGTCACAGGTCAATGGTCACTGGTCACTGGTCACTGGTCAATGGTCACTGTCGCTGGTCACTGGTCACTGGTCACTGGTCACTGGTCACGGGTCACTGGTCACTGGTAACTGGTCAATGGTCACTGTCGCTGGTCACTGGTCACCGGTCACTGGTCACTGGTCAATGGTAACTTGTCACTGGCCAGTGGTCAATGGTCACTGGTCACTGGTCACTTTCGCTGGTCAATGGTCACTGTCGCTGGTAAATGGTCACTGTCGCTGGTCACTGGTCACTGGTCACTGGACACTGGTCACAGGTCAAAGGTCACTGGTCACTCGACACTGGTCACTGGTCACTGGTCACTTGTCACTGGTCACTGATCACTGGTCACTGGTCACTGGTCACTGGTCACTGGTCACTGGTCAATGGTCACTGTCGCTGGTCACTGGTCACTGGTCACTGATCACTGATCACTGGTCACTGGTCACTGGTAACTGGTCACTGGTCAATGGTCACTATCGCTGGTCAATGGTCACTGTCGCTGGTCACTGGTCACTGGTCACTTGTCACTGGTCACTGGTCACTGGTCATTGGTCACTGGTCACTGGTCAATGGTCACTGTCGCTGGTCACTGGACACTGGTCACTGGTCACTGGTCAATGGTCACTGGTCACTGGTCACTGGTCAATGGTCACTATCGCTGGTCAATGGTCATTGTCGCTGGTCACTGGTCATTGGTCACTTGTCACTGGTCACTGGTCACTGGTCACTGGTCACTGGTCACTGGTCACTGGTCACAGGTCAATGGTCACTGGTCACTGGTCACTGGTCAATTGTCACTGTCGCTGGTCACTGGTCACTGGTCACTGGTCACTGGTCACTGGTCACTGGTAACTGGGCAATGGTCACTGTCGCTGGTCACTGGTCACTGGTCACTGGTCACTGGTCAATGGTAACTTGTCACTGGGCAGTGGTCAATGGTCACTGGTCACTGGTCACTGGTCACTGGTCACTGGTCACTGGTCACTGGTCACAGGTCAATGGTCACTGGTCACTGGACACAGGTCACTGGTCACTGGTCACTGGTCACTGGTCACTGGTCACTGGTCAATGGTCACTGGTCACTGGACACAGGTCACTGGTCACTGGTCACTGGTCATTGGTCAATGGTCACTGGCCACTGGTCACTGGTCACTGGTCAATGGTCACTTTCGCTGGTCAATGGTCACTGTCGCTGGTCACTGGTCACTGGTCACTGGTCACTGGTAACTGGTCAATGGTCACTGTCGCTGGTCACTGGTCACTGGTCACTGGTCACTGGTCAATGGTAACTTGTCACTGGGCAGTGGTCAATGGTCACTGGTCACTGGTCACTGGTCACTGGTCACTGGTCACAGGTCAATGGTCACTGGTCACTGGACACAGGTCACTGGTCACTGGTCACTGGTCACTGGTCACTGGTCACTGGTCACTGGTCAATGGTCACTGGCCACTGGTCACTGGTCACTGGTCAATGGTCACTTTCGCTGGTCAATGGTCACTGTCGCTGGTAAATGGTCACTGTCGCTGGTCACTGGTCACTGGACACTGGTCACAGGTCAATGGTCACTGGTCACTGGACACTGGTCACTGGTCACTGGTCACTTGTCACTCGTCACTGATCACTGGTCACTGGTCACTGGTCACTGGTCACTGGTCACTGGTCAATGGTCACTGTCGCTGGTCACTGGTCACTGGTCACTGATCACTGGTGACTGGTCAATGGTCACTGTCGCTGGTCACTGGACACTGGTCACTGGTCACAGGTCAATGGTCACTGGTCACTGGTCACTGGTCAATGGTCACTATCGCTGGTCAATGGTCATTGTCGCTGGTCACTGGTCACTGGTCACTGGTCACTGGTCACTGGTCACTGGTCACTGGTAACTGGTCACATGTCAATGGTCACTGGACACTGGTCACAGGTCAATGGTCACTGGTCACTGGACACTGGTCACTGGTCACTGGTCACTGGTCACTTGTCACTGGTCACTGATCACTGGTCACTGGTCACTGGTCACTGGTCACTGGTCACTGGTCACAGGTCAATGGTCACTGTCGCTGGTCACTGGTCACTGGTCACTGATCACTGGTCACTGGTCAATGGTCACTGTCGCTGGTCACTGGTCATTGGTCACTTGTCACTGGTCACTGGTCACTGGACACTGGTCACTGGTCACAGGTCACTGGTCACTGGTCAATGGTCACTGGTCACTGGTCACTGGTCAATGGTCACCATCGCTGGTCAATGGTCATTGTCGCAGGTCACTGGTCATTGGTCACTTGTCACTGGTCACTGGTCACTGGTCACTGGTCACTGGTCACTGGTCACTGGTCACAGGTCAATGGTCACTGGTCACTGGTCACTGGTCACTGGTCACTGGTCACTGGTCACTGTCGCTGGTCACTGGTCACTGGTCACTGATCACTGGTCACTGGTCACTGGTCACTGGTCACTGGTCAATGGTCACTATCGCAGGTCAATGGTCACTGTTGCTGATCACGGGTTACTGGTCACTTGTCACTGGTCACTGGTCACTGGTCACTGGTCACTGGTCGATGGTCACTGTCGCTGGTCACTGGTCACTGGTCACTGGTCAATGGTCACTGGTCACTGGTCACTGGTCAATGGTCATTGTCGCTGGTCACTGGTCATTGGTCACTTGTCACTGGTCACTGGTCACTGGTCACTGGTCACTGGTCACTGGTCACTGGTCACAGGTCAATGGTCACTGGTCACTGGTCACTGGTCAATGGTCACTGTCGCTGGTCACTGGTCACTGGTCACTGGTCACTGGTCACTGGTCACTGGTCACTGGTCACTGGTCACTGGTCAATGGTCACTGGTCACTGGTCACTGGTCAATGGTCACTATTGCTGGACAATGGTCATTGTCGCTGGTCACTGGTCATTGGTCACTTGTCACTGGTCACTGGTCACTGGTCACTGGTCACTGGTCACTGGTCACTGGTCACTGGTCACAGGTCAATTGTCACTGGACACTGGTCACAGGTCAATGGTCACTGGTCACTGGACACTGGTCACTGGTCACTGGTCACTGGTCACTGGTCACTGGTCACTGGTCACTGGTCACTGGTCACAGGTCAATGGTCACAGGTCACTGGTCAATGGTCACTGTCGCTGGTCACTGGTCACTGGTCACTGGTCACTGGTCACTGGTCACTGGTAACTGGTCACATGTCAATGGTCACTGGACACTGGTCACAGGTCAATGGTCACTGGTCACTGGACACTGGTCACTGGTCACTGGTCACTGGTCACTTGTCACTGCGCACTGATCACTGGTCACTGGTCACTGGTCACTGGTCACTGGTCACTGGTCACAGGTCAATGGTCACTGTCGCTGGTCACTGGTCACTGGTCACTGGTCACTGGTCACTGGTCACTGGTCAATGGACACTGGCCACTGGTCACTGGTCACTGGTCAATGGTCACTTTCGCTGGTCAATGGTCACTGTCGCTGGTAAATGGTCACTGTCGCTGGTCACTGGTCACTGGTCACTGGACACTGGTCACAGGTCAATGGTCACTGGTCACTGGACACTGGTCACTGGTCACTGGTCACTTGTCACTCGTCACTGATCACTGGTCACTGGTCACTGGTCACTGGTCACTGGTCACTGGTCAATGGTCACTGTCGCTGGTCACTGGTCACTGGTCACTGATCACTGGTGACTGGTCAATGGTCACTGTCGCTGGTCACTGGACACTGGTCACTGGTCACAGGTCAATGGTCACTGGTCACTGGTCACTGGTCAATGGTCACTATCGCTGGTCAATGGTCATTGTCGCTGGTCACTGGTCACTGGTCACTGGTCACTGGTCACTGGTCACTGGTCACTGGTAACTGGTCACATGTCAATGGTCACTGGACACTGGTCACAGGTCAATGGTCACTGGTCACTGGACACTGGTCACTGGTCACTGGTCACTGGTCACTTGTCACTGGTCACTGATCACTGGTCACTGGTCACTGGTCACTGGTCACTGGTCACTGGTCACAGGTCAATGGTCACTGTCGCTGGTCACTGGTCACTGGTCACTGATCACTGGTCACTGGTCAATGGTCACTGTCGCTGGTCACTGGTCATTGGTCACTTGTCACTGGTCACTGGTCACTGGACACTGGTCACTGGTCACAGGTAAATGGTCACTGGTCACTGGTCACTGGTCAATGGTCACTGTCGCTCGTCACTGGTCACTGGTCACTGGTCACTGGTCACTGGTCACTGGTAACTGGTCAATGGTCACTGTCGCTGGTCACTGGTCACTGGTCACTGGTCAATGGTAACTTGTCACTGGGCAGTGGTCAATGGTCACTGGTCACTGGACACTGGTCACTGGTCACTGGTCACTGGTCACTTGTCACTGGTCACTGATCACTGGTCACTGGTCACTGGTCACTGGTCACTGGTCACTGGTCACAGGTCAATGGTCACTGGTCACTGGACACAGGTCACTGGTCACTGGTCACTGGTCACTGGTCACTGGTCACTGGTCACTGGTCACTGGTCACTGGTCACTGGTCACTGGTCAATGGTCACTGGCCACTGGTCACTGGTCACTGGTCAATGGTCACTTTCGCTGGTCAATGGTCACTGTCGCTGGTCACTGGTCACTTGTCACTGGTCACTGGTAACTGGTCAATGGTCACTGTCGCTGGTCACTGGTCACTGGTCACTGGTCACTGGTCAATGGTAACTTGTCACTGGGCAGTGGTCAATGGTCACTGGTCACTGGTCACTGGTCACTGGTCACTGGTCAATGGTCACTGGCCACTGGTCACTGGTCACTGGTCAATGGTCACTTTCGCTGGTCAATGGTCACTATCGCTGGTCAATGGTCATTGTCGCTGGTCACTGGTCATTGGTCACTTGTCACTGGTCACTGGTCACTGGTCACTGGTCACTGGTCACAGGTCAATGGTCACTGGTCACTGGTCACTGGTCAATGGTCACTCTCGCTGGTCACTGGTCACTGGTCACTGGTCACTGGTCACTGGCCACTGGTCACTGGTCACTGGTAACTGGTCAATGGTCACTGTCGCTGGTCACTGGTCACTGGTCACTGGTCACTGGTCAATGGTAACTTGTCACTGGCCAGTGGTCAATGGTCACTGGTCACTGGTCACTGGTCACTGGTCACTGGTCACTGGTCACAGGTCAATGGTCACTGGTCACTGGACACAGGTCACTGGTCACTGGTCACTGGTCACTGGTCACTGGTCACTGGTCACTGGTCAATGGTCACTGGCCACTGGTCACTGGTCACTGGTCAATGGTCACTTTCGCTGGTCAATGGTCACTGTCGCTGGTCACTGGTCACAGGTCAATGGTCACTGGCCACTGGTCACTGGTCACTGGTCAATGGTCACTTTCGCTGGTCAATGGTCACTGTCGCTGGTAAATGGTCACTGTCGCTGGTAAATGGTCACTGTCGCTGTTCACTGGTCACTGGTCACTGGTCACTGGTCACTGGACACTGGTCACTGGTAACTGGTCAATGGTCACTGTCGCTGGTCACTGGTCACTGGTCACTGGTCACTGGTCAATGGTCACTGGTCACTGGACACAGGTCACTGGTCACTGGTCACTGGGCACTGGTCAATGGTCACTGGCCACTGGTCACTGGTCACTGGTCAATGGTCACTTTCGCTGGTCAATGGTCACTGTCGCTGGTCACTGGTCACTTGTCACTGGTCACTGGTAACTGGTCAATGGTCACTGTCGCTGGTCACTGGTCACTGGTCACTGGTCACTGGTCAATGGTAACTTGTCACTGGGCAGTGGTCAATGGTCACTGGTCACTGGTCACTGGTCACTGGTCACTGGTCACTGGTCACTGGTCACTGGTCAATGGTAACTTGTCACTGGCCAGTGGTCAATGGTCACTGGTCACTGGTCACTGGTCACTGGTCACTGGTCACAGGTCAATGGTCACTGGTCACTGGACACAGGTCACTGGTCACTGGTCACTGGTCACTGGTCACTGGTCACTGGTCACTGGTCACTGGTCAATGGTCACTGGCCACTGGTCACTGGTCACTGGTCAATGGTCACTTTCGCTGGTCAATGGTCACTGTCGCTGGTCACTGGTCACAGGTCAATGGTCACTGGCCACTGGTCACTGGTCACTGGTCAATGGTCACTTTCGCTGGTCAATGGTCACTGTCGCTGGTAAATGGTCACTGTCGCTGGTAAATGGTCACTGTCGCTGTTCACTGGTCACTGGTCACTGGTCACTGGTCACTGGACACTGGTCACTGGTAACTGGTCAATGGTCACTGTCGCTGGTCACTGGTCACTGGTCACTGGTCACTGGTCAATGGTCACTGGTCACTGGACACAGGTCACTGGTCACTGGTCACTGGGCACTGGTCAATGGTCACTGGCCACTGGTCACTGGTCACTGGTCAATGGTCACTTTCGCTGGTCAATGGTCACTGTCGCTGGTCACTGGTCACTTGTCACTGGTCACTGGTAACTGGTCAATTGTCACTGTCGCTGGTCACTGGTCACTGGTCACTGGTCACTGGTCAATGGTAACTTGTCACTGGGCAGTGGTCAATGGTCACTGGTCACTGGTCACTGGTCACTGGTCACTGGTCACTGGTCACTGGTCAATGGTCACTGTCGCTGGTTACTGGTCACTGGTCACTTGTCCCTGGGCAGTGGTCACTGGTCACTGGTCACTGGTCAATGGTCACTGTCGCTGGTCACTGGTCACTGGTCACTGGTCACTGGTAACAGGTCAATGGTCACTGTCGCTGGTCACTGGTCACTGGTCACTGGTCACTGGTCAATGGTAACTTGTCACTGGGCAGTGGTCAATGGTCACTGGTCACTGGTCACTGGTCACTGGTCACTGGTCACTGGTCACTGGTCACTGGTCAATGGTCACTGTCGCTGGTTACTGGTCACTGGTCACTTGTCCCTGGGCAGTGGTCACTGGTCACTGGTCACTGGTCAATGGTCACTGTCGCTGGTCACTGGTCACTGGTCACTTGTCCCTGGGCAGTGGTCACTTGTCACTGGTCAATGGTCACTATCGCTGGTCAATGGTCACTGTCGCTGGTCACTGGTCACTGGTCACTTGTCACTGGTCACTGGTCACTGGTCACTGGTCACTGGTCACTGGTCACTGGTCACAAGTCACTGGTCACTTGTCACTGGTCAGTGGCCACTCGTCAATGGTCACTGGTCACTGGTCACTGGTCAATGGTCTCTGTCGCTGGTCACTGGTCACGATTCGCTGGTCCCTGGTCACTGGTCACTGGTCAATGGTCACTGTCGCTGGTCACTGGTCACTGGTCACTGGTCACTGGTCACTGGTCACTGGTCACTGGTCACTGGTCAATGGTCACTATCGCTGGTAAATGGTCACTGTCGCTGGTCACTGGTCACTGGTCACAGGTCAATGGTCACTGGTCACTGGACACTGGTCACTGGTCACTGGTCACTTGTCAGTGGTCACTGATCACTGGTCACTGGTCACTGGTCACTGGTCACTGGTCACTGGTCAATGGTCACTGTCGCTGGTCACTGGTCACTGGTCACTGATCACTGGTCACTGGTCACTGGTCACTGGTCACTGGTCAATGGTCACTATCGCAGGTCAATGGTCACTGTCGCTGGTCACTGGTCACTGGTCACTTGTCACTGGTCACTGGTCACTGGTCACTGGTCACTGGTCACTGGTCGATGGTCACTGTCGCTGGTCACTGGTCACTGGTCACTGGTCACTGGTCAATGGTCACTGGTCACTGGTTACTGGTCAATGGTCACTATCGCTGGTCAAAGGTCATTGTCGCTGGTCACTGGTCATTGGTCACTTGTCACTGGTCACTGGTCACTGGTCACTGGTCACTGGTCACAGGTCAATGGTCACTGGTCACTGGTCACTGGTCAATGGTCACTGTCGCTGGTCACTGGTCACTGGTCACTGGTCACTGGTCACTGGTCACTGGTCACTGGTAACTGGTCAATGGTCACTGTCGCTGGTCACTGGTCACCGGTCACTGGTCACTGGTCAATGGTGACTTGTCACTGGCCAGTGGTCAATGGTCACTGGTCACTGGTCACTGGTCACTGGTCACTGGTCACTGGTCACTGGTCAATGGTCTCTGTCGCTAGTCACTGGTCACGATTCGCTGGTCCCTGGTCACTGGTCACTGGTCAATGGTCACTGTCGCTGGTCACTGGTCACTGGTCACTGGTCACTGGACACTGGTCACTGGTCACTGGTCACTGGTCACTGGTCACTGGTCACTGGTCACTGGTCACAAGTCTCTGGTCACTTGTCACTGGTCACTGGTCACTGGTCACTCGTCACTGGTCACAGGTCAATGGTAACTTGTCACTGGGCAGTGGTCAATGGTCACTGGTTACTGGTCACTGGTCACAGGTCAATGGTCACTGGTCACTGGACACAGATCACTGGTCACTGGTCACTGGTCACTGGTCACTGGTCACAGGTCAATGGTCACTGGTCAGTGGCCACTCGTCGCTGGTCACTGGTCACTGGTCACTGGTCACAGGTCAATGGTCACTGGTCACAGGTCAATGGTCACTGGTCACTGGACACAGGTCGCTGGTCACTGGTCACTGGTCACTGGTCACTGGTCACTGGTCAATGGTCACTGGCCACTGGTCACTGGTCACTGTCGCTGGTCACTGGTCACCGGTCACTGGTCACTGGTCAATGGTAACTTGTCACTGGCCAGTGGTCAATGGTCACTGGTCACTGGTCACTTTCGCTGGTCAATGGTCACTGTCGCTGGTAAATGGTCACTGTCGCTGGTCACTGGTCACTGGTCACTGGACACTGGTCACAGGTCAAAGGTCACTGGTCACTCGACACTGGTCACTGGTCACTGGTCACTTGTCACTGGTCACTGATCACTGGTCACTGGTCACTGGTCACTGGTCACTGGTCACTGGTCAATGGTCACTGTCGCTGGTCACTGGTCACTGGTCACTGATCACTGATCACTGGTCACTGGTCACTGGTAACTGGTCACTGGTCAATGGTCACTATCGCTGGTCAATGGTCACTGTCGCTGGTCACTGGTCACTGGTCACTTGTCACTGGTCACTGGTCACTGGTCATTGGTCACTGGTCACTGGTCAATGGTCACTGTCGCTGGTCACTGGACACTGGTCACTGGTCACTGGTCAATGGTCACTGGTCACTGGTCACTGGTCAATGGTCACTATCGCTGGTCAATGGTCATTGTCGCTGGTCACTGGTCATTGGTCACTTGTCACTGGTCACTGGTCACTGGTCACTGGTCACTGGTCACTGGTCACTGGTCACAGGTCAATGGTCACTGGTCACTGGTCACTGGTCAATTGTCACTGTCGCTGGTCACTGGTCACTGGTCACTGGTCACTGGTCACTGGTCACTGGTAACTGGGCAATGGTCACTGTCGCTGGTCACTGGTCACTGGTCACTGGTCACTGGTCAATGGTAACTTGTCACTGGGCAGTGGTCAATGGTCACTGGTCACTGGTCACTGGTCACTGGTCACTGGTCACTGGTCACTGGTCACAGGTCAATGGTCACTGGTCACTGGACACAGGTCACTGGTCACTGGTCACTGGTCACTGGTCACTGGTCACTGGTCAATGGTCACTGGTCACTGGACACAGGTCACTGGTCACTGGTCACTGGTCATTGGTCAATGGTCACTGGCCACTGGTCACTGGTCACTGGTCAATGGTCACTTTCGCTGGTCAATGGTCACTGTCGCTGGTCACTGGTCACTGGTCACTGGTCACTGGTAACTGGTCAATGGTCACTGTCGCTGGTCACTGGTCACTGGTCACTGGTCACTGGTCAATGGTAACTTGTCACTGGGCAGTGGTCAATGGTCACTGGTCACTGGTCACTGGTCACTGGTCACTGGTCACAGGTCAATGGTCACTGGTCACTGGACACAGGTCACTGGTCACTGGTCACTGGTCACTGGTCACTGGTCACTGGTCACTGGTCAATGGTCACTGGCCACTGGTCACTGGTCACTGGTCAATGGTCACTTTCGCTGGTCAATGGTCACTGTCGCTGGTAAATGGTCACTGTCGCTGGTCACTGGTCACTGGACACTGGTCACAGGTCAATGGTCACTGGTCACTGGACACTGGTCACTGGTCACTGGTCACTTGTCACTCGTCACTGATCACTGGTCACTGGTCACTGGTCACTGGTCACTGGTCACTGGTCAATGGTCACTGTCGCTGGTCACTGGTCACTGGTCACTGATCACTGGTGACTGGTCAATGGTCACTGTCGCTGGTCACTGGACACTGGTCACTGGTCACAGGTCAATGGTCACTGGTCACTGGTCACTGGTCAATGGTCACTATCGCTGGTCAATGGTCATTGTCGCTGGTCACTGGTCACTGGTCACTGGTCACTGGTCACTGGTCACTGGTCACTGGTAACTGGTCACATGTCAATGGTCACTGGACACTGGTCACAGGTCAATGGTCACTGGTCACTGGACACTGGTCACTGGTCACTGGTCACTGGTCACTTGTCACTGGTCACTGATCACTGGTCACTGGTCACTGGTCACTGGTCACTGGTCACTGGTCACAGGTCAATGGTCACTGTCGCTGGTCACTGGTCACTGGTCACTGATCACTGGTCACTGGTCAATGGTCACTGTCGCTGGTCACTGGTCATTGGTCACTTGTCACTGGTCACTGGTCACTGGACACTGGTCACTGGTCACAGGTCACTGGTCACTGGTCAATGGTCACTGGTCACTGGTCACTGGTCAATGGTCACCATCGCTGGTCAATGGTCATTGTCGCAGGTCACTGGTCATTGGTCACTTGTCACTGGTCACTGGTCACTGGTCACTGGTCACTGGTCACTGGTCACTGGTCACAGGTCAATGGTCACTGGTCACTGGTCACTGGTCACTGGTCACTGGTCACTGGTCACTGTCGCTGGTCACTGGTCACTGGTCACTGATCACTGGTCACTGGTCACTGGTCACTGGTCACTGGTCAATGGTCACTATCGCAGGTCAATGGTCACTGTTGCTGATCACGGGTTACTGGTCACTTGTCACTGGTCACTGGTCACTGGTCACTGGTCACTGGTCGATGGTCACTGTCGCTGGTCACTGGTCACTGGTCACTGGTCAATGGTCACTGGTCACTGGTCACTGGTCAATGGTCATTGTCGCTGGTCACTGGTCATTGGTCACTTGTCACTGGTCACTGGTCACTGGTCACTGGTCACTGGTCACTGGTCACTGGTCACAGGTCAATGGTCACTGGTCACTGGTCACTGGTCAATGGTCACTGTCGCTGGTCACTGGTCACTGGTCACTGGTCACTGGTCACTGGTCACTGGTCACTGGTCACTGGTCACTGGTCAATGGTCACTGGTCACTGGTCACTGGTCAATGGTCACTATTGCTGGACAATGGTCATTGTCGCTGGTCACTGGTCATTGGTCACTTGTCACTGGTCACTGGTCACTGGTCACTGGTCACTGGTCACTGGTCACTGGTCACTGGTCACAGGTCAATTGTCACTGGACACTGGTCACAGGTCAATGGTCACTGGTCACTGGACACTGGTCACTGGTCACTGGTCACTGGTCACTGGTCACTGGTCACTGGTCACTGGTCACTGGTCACAGGTCAATGGTCACAGGTCACTGGTCAATGGTCACTGTCGCTGGTCACTGGTCACTGGTCACTGGTCACTGGTCACTGGTCACTGGTAACTGGTCACATGTCAATGGTCACTGGACACTGGTCACAGGTCAATGGTCACTGGTCACTGGACACTGGTCACTGGTCACTGGTCACTGGTCACTTGTCACTGCGCACTGATCACTGGTCACTGGTCACTGGTCACTGGTCACTGGTCACTGGTCACAGGTCAATGGTCACTGTCGCTGGTCACTGGTCACTGGTCACTGGTCACTGGTCACTGGTCACTGGTCAATGGACACTGGCCACTGGTCACTGGTCACTGGTCAATGGTCACTTTCGCTGGTCAATGGTCACTGTCGCTGGTAAATGGTCACTGTCGCTGGTCACTGGTCACTGGTCACTGGACACTGGTCACAGGTCAATGGTCACTGGTCACTGGACACTGGTCACTGGTCACTGGTCACTTGTCACTCGTCACTGATCACTGGTCACTGGTCACTGGTCACTGGTCACTGGTCACTGGTCAATGGTCACTGTCGCTGGTCACTGGTCACTGGTCACTGATCACTGGTGACTGGTCAATGGTCACTGTCGCTGGTCACTGGACACTGGTCACTGGTCACAGGTCAATGGTCACTGGTCACTGGTCACTGGTCAATGGTCACTATCGCTGGTCAATGGTCATTGTCGCTGGTCACTGGTCACTGGTCACTGGTCACTGGTCACTGGTCACTGGTCACTGGTAACTGGTCACATGTCAATGGTCACTGGACACTGGTCACAGGTCAATGGTCACTGGTCACTGGACACTGGTCACTGGTCACTGGTCACTGGTCACTTGTCACTGGTCACTGATCACTGGTCACTGGTCACTGGTCACTGGTCACTGGTCACTGGTCACAGGTCAATGGTCACTGTCGCTGGTCACTGGTCACTGGTCACTGATCACTGGTCACTGGTCAATGGTCACTGTCGCTGGTCACTGGTCATTGGTCACTTGTCACTGGTCACTGGTCACTGGACACTGGTCACTGGTCACAGGTAAATGGTCACTGGTCACTGGTCACTGGTCAATGGTCACTGTCGCTCGTCACTGGTCACTGGTCACTGGTCACTGGTCACTGGTCACTGGTAACTGGTCAATGGTCACTGTCGCTGGTCACTGGTCACTGGTCACTGGTCAATGGTAACTTGTCACTGGGCAGTGGTCAATGGTCACTGGTCACTGGACACTGGTCACTGGTCACTGGTCACTGGTCACTTGTCACTGGTCACTGATCACTGGTCACTGGTCACTGGTCACTGGTCACTGGTCACTGGTCACAGGTCAATGGTCACTGGTCACTGGACACAGGTCACTGGTCACTGGTCACTGGTCACTGGTCACTGGTCACTGGTCACTGGTCACTGGTCACTGGTCACTGGTCACTGGTCAATGGTCACTGGCCACTGGTCACTGGTCACTGGTCAATGGTCACTTTCGCTGGTCAATGGTCACTGTCGCTGGTCACTGGTCACTTGTCACTGGTCACTGGTAACTGGTCAATGGTCACTGTCGCTGGTCACTGGTCACTGGTCACTGGTCACTGGTCAATGGTAACTTGTCACTGGGCAGTGGTCAATGGTCACTGGTCACTGGTCACTGGTCACTGGTCACTGGTCAATGGTCACTGGCCACTGGTCACTGGTCACTGGTCAATGGTCACTTTCGCTGGTCAATGGTCACTATCGCTGGTCAATGGTCATTGTCGCTGGTCACTGGTCATTGGTCACTTGTCACTGGTCACTGGTCACTGGTCACTGGTCACTGGTCACAGGTCAATGGTCACTGGTCACTGGTCACTGGTCAATGGTCACTCTCGCTGGTCACTGGTCACTGGTCACTGGTCACTGGTCACTGGCCACTGGTCACTGGTCACTGGTAACTGGTCAATGGTCACTGTCGCTGGTCACTGGTCACTGGTCACTGGTCACTGGTCAATGGTAACTTGTCACTGGCCAGTGGTCAATGGTCACTGGTCACTGGTCACTGGTCACTGGTCACTGGTCACTGGTCACAGGTCAATGGTCACTGGTCACTGGACACAGGTCACTGGTCACTGGTCACTGGTCACTGGTCACTGGTCACTGGTCACTGGTCAATGGTCACTGGCCACTGGTCACTGGTCACTGGTCAATGGTCACTTTCGCTGGTCAATGGTCACTGTCGCTGGTCACTGGTCACAGGTCAATGGTCACTGGCCACTGGTCACTGGTCACTGGTCAATGGTCACTTTCGCTGGTCAATGGTCACTGTCGCTGGTAAATGGTCACTGTCGCTGGTAAATGGTCACTGTCGCTGTTCACTGGTCACTGGTCACTGGTCACTGGTCACTGGACACTGGTCACTGGTAACTGGTCAATGGTCACTGTCGCTGGTCACTGGTCACTGGTCACTGGTCACTGGTCAATGGTCACTGGTCACTGGACACAGGTCACTGGTCACTGGTCACTGGGCACTGGTCAATGGTCACTGGCCACTGGTCACTGGTCACTGGTCAATGGTCACTTTCGCTGGTCAATGGTCACTGTCGCTGGTCACTGGTCACTTGTCACTGGTCACTGGTAACTGGTCAATGGTCACTGTCGCTGGTCACTGGTCACTGGTCACTGGTCACTGGTCAATGGTAACTTGTCACTGGGCAGTGGTCAATGGTCACTGGTCACTGGTCACTGGTCACTGGTCACTGGTCACTGGTCACTGGTCACTGGTCAATGGTAACTTGTCACTGGCCAGTGGTCAATGGTCACTGGTCACTGGTCACTGGTCACTGGTCACTGGTCACAGGTCAATGGTCACTGGTCACTGGACACAGGTCACTGGTCACTGGTCACTGGTCACTGGTCACTGGTCACTGGTCACTGGTCACTGGTCAATGGTCACTGGCCACTGGTCACTGGTCACTGGTCAATGGTCACTTTCGCTGGTCAATGGTCACTGTCGCTGGTCACTGGTCACAGGTCAATGGTCACTGGCCACTGGTCACTGGTCACTGGTCAATGGTCACTTTCGCTGGTCAATGGTCACTGTCGCTGGTAAATGGTCACTGTCGCTGGTAAATGGTCACTGTCGCTGTTCACTGGTCACTGGTCACTGGTCACTGGTCACTGGACACTGGTCACTGGTAACTGGTCAATGGTCACTGTCGCTGGTCACTGGTCACTGGTCACTGGTCACTGGTCAATGGTCACTGGTCACTGGACACAGGTCACTGGTCACTGGTCACTGGGCACTGGTCAATGGTCACTGGCCACTGGTCACTGGTCACTGGTCAATGGTCACTTTCGCTGGTCAATGGTCACTGTCGCTGGTCACTGGTCACTTGTCACTGGTCACTGGTAACTGGTCAATTGTCACTGTCGCTGGTCACTGGTCACTGGTCACTGGTCACTGGTCAATGGTAACTTGTCACTGGGCAGTGGTCAATGGTCACTGGTCACTGGTCACTGGTCACTGGTCACTGGTCACTGGTCACTGGTCAATGGTCACTGTCGCTGGTTACTGGTCACTGGTCACTTGTCCCTGGGCAGTGGTCACTGGTCACTGGTCACTGGTCAATGGTCACTGTCGCTGGTCACTGGTCACTGGTCACTGGTCACTGGTAACAGGTCAATGGTCACTGTCGCTGGTCACTGGTCACTGGTCACTGGTCACTGGTCAATGGTAACTTGTCACTGGGCAGTGGTCAATGGTCACTGGTCACTGGTCACTGGTCACTGGTCACTGGTCACTGGTCACTGGTCACTGGTCAATGGTCACTGTCGCTGGTTACTGGTCACTGGTCACTTGTCCCTGGGCAGTGGTCACTGGTCACTGGTCACTGGTCAATGGTCACTGTCGCTGGTCACTGGTCACTGGTCACTTGTCCCTGGGCAGTGGTCACTTGTCACTGGTCAATGGTCACTATCGCTGGTCAATGGTCACTGTCGCTGGTCACTGGTCACTGGTCACTTGTCACTGGTCACTGGTCACTGGTCACTGGTCACTGGTCACTGGTCACTGGTCACAAGTCACTGGTCACTTGTCACTGGTCAGTGGCCACTCGTCAATGGTCACTGGTCACTGGTCACTGGTCAATGGTCTCTGTCGCTGGTCACTGGTCACGATTCGCTGGTCCCTGGTCACTGGTCACTGGTCAATGGTCACTGTCGCTGGTCACTGGTCACTGGTCACTGGTCACTGGTCACTGGTCACTGGTCACTGGTCACTGGTCAATGGTCACTATCGCTGGTAAATGGTCACTGTCGCTGGTCACTGGTCACTGGTCACAGGTCAATGGTCACTGGTCACTGGACACTGGTCACTGGTCACTGGTCACTTGTCAGTGGTCACTGATCACTGGTCACTGGTCACTGGTCACTGGTCACTGGTCACTGGTCAATGGTCACTGTCGCTGGTCACTGGTCACTGGTCACTGATCACTGGTCACTGGTCACTGGTCACTGGTCACTGGTCAATGGTCACTATCGCAGGTCAATGGTCACTGTCGCTGGTCACTGGTCACTGGTCACTTGTCACTGGTCACTGGTCACTGGTCACTGGTCACTGGTCACTGGTCGATGGTCACTGTCGCTGGTCACTGGTCACTGGTCACTGGTCACTGGTCAATGGTCACTGGTCACTGGTTACTGGTCAATGGTCACTATCGCTGGTCAAAGGTCATTGTCGCTGGTCACTGGTCATTGGTCACTTGTCACTGGTCACTGGTCACTGGTCACTGGTCACTGGTCACAGGTCAATGGTCACTGGTCACTGGTCACTGGTCAATGGTCACTGTCGCTGGTCACTGGTCACTGGTCACTGGTCACTGGTCACTGGTCACTGGTCACTGGTAACTGGTCAATGGTCACTGTCGCTGGTCACTGGTCACCGGTCACTGGTCACTGGTCAATGGTGACTTGTCACTGGCCAGTGGTCAATGGTCACTGGTCACTGGTCACTGGTCACTGGTCACTGGTCACTGGTCACTGGTCAATGGTCTCTGTCGCTAGTCACTGGTCACGATTCGCTGGTCCCTGGTCACTGGTCACTGGTCAATGGTCACTGTCGCTGGTCACTGGTCACTGGTCACTGGTCACTGGACACTGGTCACTGGTCACTGGTCACTGGTCACTGGTCACTGGTCACTGGTCACTGGTCACAAGTCTCTGGTCACTTGTCACTGGTCACTGGTCACTGGTCACTCGTCACTGGTCACAGGTCAATGGTAACTTGTCACTGGGCAGTGGTCAATGGTCACTGGTTACTGGTCACTGGTCACAGGTCAATGGTCACTGGTCACTGGACACAGATCACTGGTCACTGGTCACTGGTCACTGGTCACTGGTCACAGGTCAATGGTCACTGGTCAGTGGCCACTCGTCGCTGGTCACTGGTCACTGGTCACTGGTCACAGGTCAATGGTCACTGGTCACAGGTCAATGGTCACTGGTCACTGGACACAGGTCGCTGGTCACTGGTCACTGGTCACTGGTCACTGGTCACTGGTCAATGGTCACTGGCCACTGGTCACTGGTCACTGGTCAATGGTCACTTTCGCTGGTCAAAGGTCAGTGTCGCTGGTCACTGGTCACTGGTAACTGGTCAATGGTCACTGTCGCTGGTCACTGGTCACTGGTCACTGGTCACTGGTCAATGGTAACTTGTCGCTGGTCACTGGTCACCGGTCACTGGTCACTGGTCAATGGTAACTTGTCACTGGCCAGTGGTCAATGGTCACTGGTCACTGGTCACTGGTCAATGGTCTCTGTCGCTGGTCACTGGTCACGATTCGCTGGTCCCTGGTCACTGGTCACTGGTCAATGGTCACTGTCGCTGGTCACTGGTCACTGGTCACTGGTCACTGGACACTGGTCACTGGTCACTGGTCACTGGTCACTGGTCACTGGTCACTGGTCACTGGTCACAAGTCTCTGGTCACTTGTCACTGGTCACTGGTCACTGGTCACTCGTCACTGGTCACAGGTCAATGGTAACTTGTCACTGGGCAGTGGTCAATGGTCACTGGTTACTGGTCACTGGTCACAGGTCAATGGTCACTGGTCACTGGACACAGATCACTGGTCACTGGTCACTGGTCACTGGTCACTGGTCACTGGTCAATGGTCACTGGTCAGTGGCCACTGGTCGCTGGTCCCTATTCACTGGTCACTGTTCACAGGTCAATGGTCACTGGTCACTGGACACAGGTCACTGGTCACTGGTCACTGGTCACTGGTCACTGGTCACTGGTCACTGGTCACTGGTCACTGGTCACTGGTAACTGGTCAATGGTCACTGTCGCTGGTCACTGGTCACCGGTCACTGGTCACTGGTCAATGGTAACTTGTCACTGGCCAGTGGTCAATGGTCACTGTCGCTGGTCACTGGTCACTGGTCACTGGTCACTGGTCACTGGTCACTGGTCAATGGTCACTGGTCACTGGACACAGGTCACTGGTCACTGGTCACTGGTCACTGGTCACTGGTCAATGGTCACTGGCCACTGGTCACTGGTCACTGGTCACTGGTCACTGGTCACTGGTCAATGGTCACTGTCGCTGGTCACTGGTCACTGGTCAATGGTCACTGGCCACTGGTCACTGGTCACTGGTCAATGGTCACTTTCGCTGGTCAATGGTCACTGTCGCTGGTAAATGGTCACTGTCGCTGGTCACTGGTCACTGGTCACTGGTCACTTGTCACTGGTCACTGGTCACTGGTCACTGGTCACTGGTCACTGGTCACTGGTCACTGGTCGATGGTCACTGTCGCTGGTCACTGGTCACTGGTCACTGGTCACTGGTCAATGGTCACTGGTCACTGGTTACTGGTCAATGGTCACTATCGCTGGTCAATGGTCATTGTCGCTGGTCACTGGTCATTGGTCACTTGTCACTGGTCACTGGTCACTGGTCACTGGTCACTGGTCACTGGTCACAGGTCAATGGTCACTGGTCACTGGTCACTGGTCAATGGTCACTGTCGCTGGACACTGGTCACTGGTCACTGGTCACTGGTCACTGGTCACTGGTCACTGGTCACTGGTCACTGGTAACTGGTCAATGGTCACTGTCGCTGGTCACTGGTCACTGGTCACTGGTCACTGGTCAATGGTAACTTGTCACTGGCCAGTGGTCAATGGTCACTGGTCACTGGTCACTGGTCACTGGTCACTAGTCACTGGTCACTGGTCACTGGTCAATGGTCACTGTCGCTGGTCACTGGTCACTGGTCAATGGTCACTGGCCACTGGTCACTGATCACTGGTCAATGGTCACTTTCGCTGGTCAATGGTCACTGTCGCTGGTAAATGGTCACTGTCGCTGGTCACTGGTCACTGGTCACTGGTCACTTGTCACTGGTCACTGGTCACTGGTCACTGGTCACTGGTCACTGGTCACTGGTCACTGGTCACTGGTCACTGGTCGATGGTCACTGTCGCTGGTCACTGGTCACTGGTCACTGGTCACTGGTCAATGGTCACTGGTCACTGGTCACTGGTCACTGGTCACTGGTCACTGGTCACTGGTCACTGGTCAATGGTCTCTGTCGCTGGTCACTGGTCACGATTCGCTGGTCCCTGGTCACTGGTCACTGGTCAATGGTCACTGTCGCTGGTCACTGGTCACTGGTCACTGGTCACTGGTCACTGGACACTGGTCACTGGTCACTGGTCACTGGTCACTGGTCACTGGTCACTGGTCACAAGTCACTGGTCACTTGTCACTGGTCACTGGTCACTCGTCACTGGTCAATGGTCTCTGTCGCTGGTCACTGGTCACGATTCGCTGGTCCCTGGTCACTGGTCACTGGTCAATGGTCACTGTCGCTGGTCACTGGTCACTGGTCACTGGTCACTGGTCACTTGTCACTGGTCAGTGGTCACTGGTCACTGGTCACTGGTCACAAGTCACTAGTCACTGGTCACTGGTCACTGGTCACTGGTCACTGGTCACTGGTCACTGGTCACTGGTCACTGGTCACCGGTCAATGCTCACTGTCGCTGGTCCCTGGTCACTGGTCACTGATCACTGGACACTGGTCACTGGTCACTGGTCACTGGTCAATGGTCACTATCGCTGGTCAATGGTCACTGTCGCTGGTCACTGGTCACTGGTCACTTGTCACTGGTCACTGGTCACTGGTCACTGGTCTCTGGTCGATGGTCAATGGTCACTGTCGCTGGTCACTGGTCACTGGTCACTTGTCCCTGGGCAGTGGTCACTGGTCACTGGTCACTGGTCACTGGTCACTGGTCAATGGTCACTGTCGCTGGTCACTGGTCACTGGTCACTTGTCCCTGGGCAGTGGTCACTTGTCACTGGTCAATGGTCACTATCGCTGGTCAATGGTCACTGTCGCTGGTCACTGGTCACTGGTCACTTGTCACTGGTCACTGGTCACTGGTCACTGGTCACTGGTCACTGGTCACTGGTCACAAGTCACTGGTCACTTGTCACTGGTCAGTGGCCACTCGTCAATGGTCACTGGTCACTGGTCACTGGTCAATGGTCTCTGTCGCTGGTCACTGGTCACGATTCGCTGGTCCCTGGTCACTGGTCACTGGTCAATGGTCACTGTCGCTGGTCACTGGTCACTGGTCACTGGTCACTGGTCACTGGTCACTGGTCACTGGTCACTGGTCACTGGTCACAAGTCACTGGTCACTTGTCACTGGTCCCTGGTCACTCGTCACTGGTCACAGGTCAATGGTAACTTGTCACTGGGCAGTGGTCAATGGTCACTGGCCACTGGTCACTGGTCACAGGTCAATGGTCACTGGTCACTGGACACAGATCACTGGTCACTGGTCACTGGTCACTGGTCACTGGTCACTGGTCAATGGTCACTGGCCACTGGTCACTGGTCACTGGTCAGTGGCCACTGGTCGCTGGTCACTTGTCACTGGTCACTGGTCACTGGTCACTGGTCACTGGTCACTGGTCACTGGTCACTGGTCACTGGTCACTGGTCACTGGTCAATGGTCACTATCGCTGGTAAATGGTCACTGTCGCTGGTCACTGGTCACTGGTCACTTGTCACTGGTCACTGGTCACTGGTCACTGGTCACTGGTCACTGGTCACTGGTCACTGGTCACTGTTCACTGGTCACTGGTCAATGGTCACTGTCGCTGGTCACTGGTCACTGGTCAATGGTCACTATCGCTGGTCAATGGTCACTGTCGCTGGTCACTGGTCACTGGTCACTGGTCAATGGTCACTTGTCCCTGGGCAGTGGTCACTGGTCACTGGTCAATGGTCACTGTCGCTGGTCAATGGTCACAGTCGCTGGTCACTGGTCACTGGTCACTTGTCACTGGTCACTGGTCACTGGTCACTGGTCACTGGTCACTGGGCAATGGTCACTGGCCACTGGTCACTGGTCACTGGTCAGTGGCCACTGGTCGCTGGTCACTTGTCACTGGTCACTGGTCACTGGTCACTGGTCACTGGTCACTGGTCACTGGTCACTGGTCACTGGTCACTGGTCACTGGTCACTGGTCACTGGTCACTGGTCACTGGTCACTGGTCACTGGTCACTGGTCACTGGTCACTGGTCAATGGTCACTGGTCACTGGACACTGGTCACTGGTCACTGGTCACTTGTCAGTGGTCACTGATCACTGGTCACTGGTCACTGGTCACTGGTCACTGGTCACTGGTCACTGGTCACTGGCCACTGGTCAATGCTCACTGTCGCTGGTCACTGGTCACTGGTCACTGATCACTGGTCACTGGTCACAGGTCACTGGTCACTGGTCAATGGTCACTATCGCAGGTCAATGGTCACTGTCGCTGGTCACTGGTCACTGGTCACTTGTCACTGGTCACTGGTCACTGGTCACTGGTCACTGGTCACTGGTCGATGGTCACTGTCGCTGGTCACTGGTCACTGGTCACTGGTCACTGGTCAATGGTCACTGGTCACTGGTTACTGGTCAATGGTCACTATCGCTGGTCAAAGGTCATTGTCGCTGGTCACTGGTCATTGGTCACTTGTCACTGGTCACTGGTCACTGGTCACTGGTCACTGGTCACAGGTCAATGGTCACTGGTCACTGGTCACTGGTCAATGGTCACTGTCGCTGGTCACTGGTCACTGGTCACTGGTCACTGGTCACTGGTCAATGGTCACTGGTCACTGGACACAGGTCACTGGTCACTGGTCACTGGTCATTGGTCAATGGACACTGGCCACTGGTCACTGGTCACTGGTCAATGGTCACTTTCGCTGGTCAATGGTCACTGTCGCTGGTCACTGGTCACTGGTCACTGGTCACTGGTAACTGGTCAATGGTCACTGTCGCTGGTCACTGGTCACTGGTCACTGGTCACTGGTCAATGGTAACTTGTCACTGGGCAGTGGTCAATGGTCACTGGTCACTGGTCACTGGTCACTGGCCACTGGTCACAGGTCAATGGTCACTGGTCACTGGACACAGGTCACTGGTCACTGGTCACTGGTCACTGGTCACTGGTCACTGGTCACTGGTCAATGGTCACTGGCCACTGGTCACTGGTCACTGGTCAATGGTCACTTTCGCTGGTCAATGGTCACTGTCGCTGGTAAATGGTCACTGTCGCTGGTCACTGGTCACTGGTCACTGGACACTGGTCACAGGTCAATGGTCACTGGTCACTGGACACTGGTCACTGGTCACTGGTCACTTGTCACTCGTCACTGATCACTGGTCACTGGTCACTGGTCACTGGTCACTGGTCACTGGTCAATGGTCACTGTCGCTGGTCACTGGTCACTGGTCACTGATCACTGGTGACTGGTCAATGGTCACTGTCGCTGGTCACTGGACACTGGTCACTGGTCACAGGTCAATGGTCACTGGTCACTGGTCACTGGTCAATGGTCACTATCGCTGGTCAATGGTCATTGTCGCTGGTCACTGGTCATTGGTCACTAGTCACTGGTCACTGGTCACTGGTCACTGGTCACTGGTCACTGGTCACTGGTAACTGGTCACATGTCAATGGTCACTGGACACTGGTCACAGGTCAATGGTCACTGGTCACTGGACACTGGTCACTGGTCACTGGTCACTGGTCACTGATCACTGGTCACTGGTCACTGGTCACTGGTCACTGGTCACTGGTCACAGGTCAATGGTCACTGTCGCTGGTCACTGGTCACTGGTCACTGATCACTGGTCACTGGTCAATGGTCACTGTCGCTGGTCACTGGTCATTGGTCACTTGTCACTGGTCACTGGTCACTGGACACTGGTCACTGGTCACAGGTCAATGGTCACTGGTCACTGGTCACTCGTCAATGGTCACTGTCGCTCGTCACTGGTCACTGGTCACTGGTCACTGGTCACTGGTCACTGGTAACTGGTCAATGGTCACTGTCGCTGGTCACTGGTCACTGGTCACTGGTCAATGGTAACTTGTCACTGGGCAGTGGTCAATGGTCACTGGTCACTGGTCACTGGTCACTGGTCACTGGTCACAGGTAAATGGTCACTGGTCACTGGACACAGGTCACTGGTCACTGGTCACTGGTCACTGGTCACTGGTCACTGGTCAATGGTCACTGGCCACTGGTCACTGGTCACTGGTCAATGGTCACTTTCGCTGGTCAATGGTCACTGTCGCTGGTAAATGGTCACTGTCGCTGGTCACTGGTCACTGGTCACTGGTCAATGGTCACTGTCGCTGGTCACTGGTCACTGGTCACTGATCACTGGTCACTGGTCACTGGTCACTGGTCACTGGTCACTGGTCAATGGTCACTGGCCACTGGTCACTGGTCACTGGTCAATGGTCACTTTCGCTGGTCAATGGTCACTGTCGCTGGTCACTGGTCACAGGTCAATGGTCACTGGCCACTGGTCACTGGTCACTGGTCAATGGTCACTTTCGCTGGTCAATGGTCACTATCGCTGGTCAATGGTCATTGTCGCTGGTCACTGGTCATTGGTCACTTGTCACTGGTCACTGGTCACTGGTCACTGGTCACAGGTCAATGGTCACTGGTCACTGGTCACTGGTCAATGGTCACTCTCGCTGGTCACTGGTCACTGGTCACTGGTCACTGGTCACTGGTCACTGGTAACTGGTCAATGGTCACTGTCGCTGGTCACTGGTCACTGGTCACTGGTCACTGGTCAATGGTAACTTGTCACTGGCCAGTGGTCAATGGTCACTGGTCACTGGTCACTGGTCACTGGTCACTGGTCACTGGTCACAGGTCAATGGTCACTGGTCACTGGACACAGGTCACTGGTCACTGGTCACTGGTCACTGGTCACTGGTCACTGGTCACTGGTCAATGGTCACTGGCCACTGGTCACTGGTCACTGGTCAATGGTCACTTTCGCTGGTCAATGGTCACTGTCGCTGGTCACTGGTCACAGGTCAATGGTCACTGGCCACTGGTCACTGGTCACTGGTCAATGGTCACTTTCGCTGGTCAATGGTCACTGTCGCTGGTAAATGGTCACTGTCGCTGGTAAATGGTCACTGTCGCTGTTCACTGGTCACTGGTCACTGGTCACTGGTCACTGGACACTGGTCATTGGTAACTGGTCAATGGTCACTGTCGCTGGTCACTGGTCACTGGTCACTGGTCACTGGTCAATGGTCACTGGTCACTGGACACAGGTCACTGGTCACTGGTCACTGGGCACTGGTCAATGGTCACTGGCCACTGGTCACTGGTCACTGGTCAATGGTCACATTCGCTGGTCAATGGTCACTGTCGCTGGTCACTGGTCACTTGTCACTGGTCACTGGTAACTGGTCAATGGTCACTGTCGCTGGTCACTGGTCACTGGTCACTGGTCACTGGTCAATGGTAACTTGTCACTGGGCAGTGGTCAATGGTCACTGGTCACTGGTCACTGGTCACTGGTCACTGGTCACTGGTCACTGGTCACTGGTCACTGGTCAATGGTCACTGTCGCTGGTTACTGGTCACTGGTCACTTGTCCCTGGGCAGTGGTCACTGGTCACTGGTCACTGGTCAATGGTCACTGTCGCTGGTCACTGGTCACTGGTCACTGGTCACTGGTAACAGGTCAATGGTCACTGTCGCTGGTCACTGGTCACTGGTCACTGGTCAATGGTAACTTGTCACTGGGCAGTGGTCAATGGTCACTGGTCACTGGTCACTGGTCACTGGTCACTGGTCACTGGTCACTGGTCACTGGTCAATGGTCACTGTCGCTGGTTACTGGTCACTGGTCACTTGTCCCTGGGCAGTGGTCACTGGTCACTGGTCACTGGTCAATGATCACTGTCGCTGGTCACTGGTCACTGGTCACTTGTCCCTGGGCAGTGGTCACTTGTCGCTGGTCAATGGTCACTATCGCTGGTCAATGGTCACTGTCGCTGGTCACTGGTCACTGGTCACTTGTCACTGGTCACTGGTCACTGGTCACTGGTCACTGGTCACTGGTCACTGGTCACAAGTCACTGGTCACTTGTCACTGGTCAGTGGCCACTCGTCAATGGTCACTGGTCACTGGTCACTGGTCAATGGTCTCTGTCGCTGGTCACTGGTCACGATTCGCTGGTCCCTGGTCACTGGTCACTGGTCAATGGTCACTGTTCAATGGTCACTGGTCACTGGTTACTGGTCAATGGTCACTATCGCTGGTCAAAGGTCATTGTCGCTGGTCACTGGTCATTGGTCACTTGTCACTGGTCACTGGTCACTGGTCACTGGTCACTGGTCACAGGTCAATGGTCACTGGTCACTGGTCACTGGTCAATGGTCACTGTCGCTGGTCACTGGTCACTGGTCACTGGTCACTGGTAACTGGTCAATGGTCACTGTCGCTGGTCACTGGTCACCGGTCACTGGTCACTGGTCAATGGTGACTTGTCACTGGCCAGTGGTCAATGGTCACTGGTCACTGGTCACTGGTCACTGGTCACTGGTCAATGGTCTCTGTCGCTAGTCACTGGTCACGATTCGCTGGTCCCTGGTCACTGGTCACTGGTCAATGGTCACTGTCGCTGGTCACTGGTCACTGGTCACTGGTCACTGGACACTGGTCACTAGTCACTGGTCACTGGTCACTGGTCACTGGTCACTGGTCACTGGTCACAAGTCTCTGGTCACTTGTCACTGGTCACTGGTCACTGGTCACTCGTCACTGGTCACAGGTCAATGGTAACTTGTCACTGGGCAGTGGTCAATGGTCACTGGTTACTGGTCACTGGTCACAGGTCAATGGTCACTGGTCACTGGACACAGATCACTGGTCACTGGTCACTGGTCACTGGTCACTGGTCACAGGTCAATGGTCACTGGTCAGTGGCCACTCGTCGCTGGTCACTGGTCACTGGTCACTGGTCACAGGTCAATGGTCACTGGTCACAGGTCAATGGTCACTGGTCACTGGACACAGGTCGCTGGTCACTGGTCACTGGTCACTGGTCACTGGTCAATGGTCACTGGCCACTGGTCACTGGTCACTGGTCAATGGTCACTTTCGCTGGTCAAAGGTCAGTGTCGCTGGTCACTGGTCACTGGTAACTGGTCAATGGTCACTGTCGCTGGTCACTGGTCACTGGTCACTGGTCACTGGTCAATGGTAACTTGTCGCTGGTCACTGGTCACCGGTCACTGGTCACTGGTCAATGGTAACTTGTCACTGGCCAGTGGTCAATGGTCACTGGTCACTGGTCACTGGTCAATGGTCTCTGTCGCTGGTCACTGGTCACGATTCGCTGGTCCCTGGTCACTGGTCACTGGTCAATGGTCACTGTCGCTGGTCACTGGTCACTGGTCACTGGTCACTGGACACTGGTCACTGGTCACTGGTCACTGGTCACTGGTCACTGGTCACTGGTCACTGGTCACAAGTCTCTGGTCACTTGTCACTGGTCACTGGTCACTGGTCACTCGTCACTGGTCACAGGTCAATGGTAACTTGTCACTGGGCAGTGGTCAATGGTCACTGGTTACTGGTCACTGGTCACAGGTCAATGGTCACTGGTCACTGGACACAGATCACTGGTCACTGGTCACTGGTCACTGGTCACTGGTCACTGGTCAATGGTCACTGGTCAGTGGCCACTGGTCGCTGGTCCCTATTCACTGGTCACTGTTCACAGGTCAATGGTCACTGGTCACTGGACACAGGTCACTGGTCACTGGTCACTGGTCACTGGTCACTGGTCACTGGTCACTGGTCACTGGTAACTGGTCAATGGTCACTGTCGCTGGTCACTGGTCACTGGTCACTGGTCACTGGTCAATGGTAACTTGTCACTGGGCAGTGGTCACTGGTCACAGGTCAATGGTCACTGGTCACTGGTCACTGGTCAATGGTCACTGTCGCTGGTCACTGGTCACTGGTCACTGGTCACTGGTCACTGGTCACTGGTCACTGGTAACTGGTCAATGGTCACTGTCGCTGGTCACTGGTCACCGGTCACTGGTCACTGGTCAATGGTAACTTGTCACTGGCCAGTGGTCAATGGTCACTGTCGCTGGTCACTGGTCACTGGTCACTGGTCACTGGTCACTGGTCACAGGTCAATGGTCACTGGTCACTGGACACAGGTCACTGGTCACTGGTCACTGGTCACTGGTCACTGGTCACTGGTCAATGGTCACTGGCCACTGGTCACTGGTCACTGGTCACTGGTCACTGGTCACTGGTCAATGGTCACTGTCGCTGGTCACTGGTCACTGGTCAATGGTCACTGGCCACTGGTCACTGGTCACTGGTCAATGGTCACTTTCGCTGGTCAATGGTCACTGTCGCTGGTAAATGGTCACTGTCGCTGGTCACTGGTCACTGGTCACTGGTCACTTGTCACTGGTCACTGGTCACTGGTCACTGGTCACTGGTCACTGGTCACTGGTCACTGGTCGATGGTCACTGTCGCTGGTCACTGGTCACTGGTCACTGGTCACTGGTCAATGGTCACTGGTCACTGGTTACTGGTCAATGGTCACTATCGCTGGTCAATGGTCATTGTCGCTGGTCACTGGTCATTGGTCGCTTGTCACTGGTCACTGGTCACTGGTCACTGGTCACTGGTCACTGGTCACAGGTCAATGGTCACTGGTCACTGGTCACTGGTCAATGGTCACTGTCGCTGGTCACTGGTCACTGGTCACTGGTCACTGGTCACTGGTCACTGGTCACTGGTCACTGGTCACTGGTAACTGGTCAATGGTCACTGTCGCTGGTCACTGGTCACTGGTCAATGGTAACTTGTCACTGGCCAGTGGTCAATGGTCACTGGTCACTGGTCACTGGTCACTGGTCACTAGTCACTGGTCACTGGTCACTGGTCAATGGTCACTGTCGCTGGTCACTGGTCACTGGTCAATGGTCACTGGCCACTGGTCACTGGTCACTGGTCAATGGTCACTTTCGCTGGTCAATGGTCACTGTCGCTGGTAAATGGTCACTGTCGCTGGTCACTGGTCACTGGTCACTGGTCACTTGTCACTGGTCACTGGTCACTGGTCACTGGTCACTGGTCACTGGTCACTGGTCACTGGTCGATGGTCACTGTCGCTGGTCACTGGTCACTGGTCACTGGTCACTGGTCAATGGTCACTGGTCACTGGTCACTGGTCACTGGTCACTGGTCACTGGTCACTGGTCACTGGTCACTGGTCAATGGTCTCTGTCGCTGGTCACTGGTCACGATTCGCTGGTCCCTGGTCACTGGTCACTGGTCAATGGTCACTGTCGCTGGTCACTGGTCACTGGTCACTGGTCACTGGTCACTGGACACTGGTCACTGGTCACTGGTCACTGGTCACTGGTCACTGGTCACTGGTCACAAGTCACTGGTCACTTGTCACTGGTCACTGGTCACTCGTCACTGGTCAATGGTCTCTGTCGCTGGTCACTGGTCACGATTCGCTGGTCCCTGGTCACTGGTCACTGGTCAATGGTCACTGTCGCTGGTCACTGGTCACTGGTCACTGGTCACTGGTCACTTGTCACTGGTCAGTGGTCACTGGTCACTGGTCACTGGTCACAAGTCACTAGTCACTGGTCACTGGTCACTGGTCACTGGTCACTGGTCACTGGTCACTGGTCACTGGTCACTGGTCACCGGTCAATGCTCACTGTCGCTGGTCCCTGGTCACTGGTCACTGATCACTGGACACTGGTCACTGGTCACTGGTCACTGGTCAATGGTCACTATCGCTGGTCAATGGTCACTGTCGCTGGTCACTGGTCACTGGTCACTTGTCACTGGTCACTGGTCACTGGTCACTGGTCTCTGGTCGATGGTCAATGGTCACTGTCGCTGGTCACTGGTCACTGGTCACTTGTCCCTGGGCAGTGGTCACTGGTCACTGGTCACTGGTCACTGGTCACTGGTCAATGGTCACTGTCGCTGGTCACTGGTCACTGGTCACTTGTCCCTGGGCAGTGGTCACTTGTCACTGGTCAATGGTCACTATCGCTGGTCAATGGTCACTGTCGCTGGTCACTGGTCACTAGTCACTTGTCACTGGTCACTGGTCACTGGCCACTGGTCACTGGTCACTGGTCACTGGTCACAAGTCACTGGTCACTTGTCACTGGTCACTGGTCACTCGTCACTGGTCACAGGTCAATGGTAACTTGTCACTGGTCACTGATCACTGGTCACTGGTCACTGGTCACTGGTCACTGGTCACTGGTCACTGGTCAATGGTCACTGTCGCTGGTCACTGGTCACTGGTCACTGATCACTGGTCACTGGTCACTGGTAACTGGTCACTGGTCACTGGTCACCGGTCAATGCTCACTGTCGCTGGTCCCTGGTCACTGGTCACTGATCACTGGACACTGGTCACTGGTCACTGGTCACTGGTCAATGGTCACTATCGCTGGTCAATGGTCACTGTCGCTGGTCACTGGTCACTGGTCACTTGTCACTGGTCACTGGTCACTGGTCACTGGTCTCTGGTCGATGGTCAATGGTCACTGTCGCTGGTCACTGGTCACTGGTCACTTGTCCCTGGGCAGTGGTCACTGGTCACTGGTCACTGGTCACTGGTCACTGGTCAATGGTCACTGTCGCTGGTCACTGGTCACTGGTCACTTGTCCCTGGGCAGTGGTCACTTGTCACTGGTCAATGGTCACTATCGCTGGTCAATGGTCACTGTCGCTGGTCACTGGTCACTAGTCACTTGTCACTGGTCACTGGTCACTGGTCACTGGTCACTGGTCACTGGTCACTGGTCACAAGTCACTGGTCACTTGTCACTGGTCAGTGGCCACTCGTCAATGGTCACTGGTCACTGGTCACTGGTCAATGGTCTCTGTCGCTGGTCACTGGTCACGATTCGCTGGTCCCTGGTCACTGGTCACTGGTCAATGGTCACTGTCGCTGGTCACTGGTCACTGGTCACTGGTCACTGGTCACTGGTCACTGGCCACTGGTCACTGGTCACTGGTCACTGGTCACAAGTCACTGGTCACTTGTCACTGGTCACTGGTCACTCGTCACTGGTCACAGGTCAATGGTAACTTGTCACTGGTCACTGATCACTGGTCACTGGTCACAGGTCACTGGTCACTGGTCACTGGTCACTGGTCAATGGTCACTGTCGCTGGTCACTGGTCACTGGTCACTGATCACTGGTCACTGGTCACTGGTAACTGGTCACTGGTCAATGGTCACTATCGCTGGTCAATGGTCACTGTCGCTGGTCACTGGTCACTGGTCACTTGTCACTGGTCACTGGTCACTGGTCATTGGTCACTGGTCACTGGTCAATGGTCACTGTCGCTGGTCACTGGACACTGGTCACTGGTCACTGGTCAATGGTCACTGGTCACTGGTCACTGGTCAATGGTCACTATCGCTGGTCAATGGTCATTGTCGCTGGTCACTGGTCATTGGTCACTTGTCACTGGTCACTGGTCACTGGTCACTGGTCACTGGTCACTGGTCACTGGTCACAGGTCAATGGTCACTGGTCACTGGTCACTGGTCAATTGTCACTGTCGCTGGTCACTGGTCACTGGTCACTGGTCACTGGTCACTGGTCACTGGTAACTGGGCAATGGTCACTGTCGCTGGTCACTGGTCACTGGTCACTGGTCACTGTCGCTGGTCACTGGTCACTGGTCACTGGTCACTGGTCACTTGTCACTGGTCAGTGGTCACTGGTCACTGGTCACTGGTCACAAGTCACTAGTCACTGGTCACTGGTCACTGGTCACTGGTCACTGGTCACTGGTCACTGGTCACTGGTCACTGGTCACCGGTCAATGCTCACTGTCGCTGGTCCCTGGTCACTGGTCACTGATCACTGGACACTGGTCACTGGTCACTGGTCACTGGTCAATGGTCACTATCGCTGGTCAATGGTCACTGTCGCTGGTCACTGGTCACTGGTCACTTGTCACTGGTCACTGGTCACTGGTCACTGGTCTCTGGTCGATGGTCAATGGTCACTGTCGCTGGTCACTGGTCACTGGTCACTTGTCCCTGGGCAGTGGTCACTGGTCACTGGTCACTGGTCACTGGTCACTGGTCAATGGTCACTGTCGCTGGTCACTGGTCACTGGTCACTTGTCCCTGGGCAGTGGTCACTTGTCACTGGTCAATGGTCACTATCGCTGGTCAATGGTCACTGTCGCTGGTCACTGGTCACTAGTCACTTGTCACTGGTCACTGGTCACTGGTCACTGGTCACTGGTCACTGGTCACTGGTCACAAGTCACTGGTCACTTGTCACTGGTCAGTGGCCACTCGTCAATGGTCACTGGTCACTGGTCACTGGTCAATGGTCTCTGTCGCTGGTCACTGGTCACGATTCGCTGGTCCCTGGTCACTGGTCACTGGTCAATGGTCACTGTCGCTGGTCACTGGTCACTGGTCACTGGTCACTGGTCACTGGTCACTGGCCACTGGTCACTGGTCACTGGTCACTGGTCACAAGTCACTGGTCACTTGTCACTGGTCACTGGTCACTCGTCACTGGTCACAGGTCAATGGTAACTTGTCACTGGTCACTGATCACTGGTCACTGGTCACTGGTCACTGGTCACTGGTCACTGGTCACTGGTCAATGGTCACTGTCGCTGGTCACTGGTCACTGGTCACTGATCACTGGTCACTGGTCACTGGTAACTGGTCACTGGTCAATGGTCACTATCGCTGGTCAATGGTCACTGTCGCTGGTCACTGGTCACTGGTCACTTGTCACTGGTCACTGGTCACTGGTCATTGGTCACTGGTCACTGGTCAATGGTCACTGTCGCTGGTCACTGGACACTGGTCACTGGTCACTGGTCAATGGTCACTGGTCACTGGTCACTGGTCAATGGTCACTATCGCTGGTCAATGGTCATTGTCGCTGGTCACTGGTCATTGGTCACTTGTCACTGGTCACTGGTCACTGGTCACTGGTCACTGGTCACTGGTCACTGGTCACAGGTCAATGGTCACTGGTCACTGGTCACTGGTCAATTGTCACTGTCGCTGGTCACTGGTCACTGGTCACTGGTCACTGGTCACTGGTCACTGGTAACTGGGCAATGGTCACTGTCGCTGGTCACTGGTCACTGGTCACTGGTCACTGGTCAATGGTAACTTGTCACTGGGCAGTGGTCAATGGTCACTGGTCACTGGTCACTGGTCACTGGTCACTGGTCACTGGTCACTGGTCACTGGTCACAGGTCAATGGTCACTGGTCACTGGACACAGGTCACTGGTCACTGGTCACTGGTCACTGGTCACTGGTCACTGGTCAATGGTCACTGTCGCTGGTCACTGGTCACTGGTCACAGATCACTGGTCACTGGTCAATGGTCACTGTCGCTGGTCACTGGACACTGGTCACTGGTCACAGGTCAATGGTCACTGGTCACTGGTCACTGGTCAATGGTCACTATCGCTGGTCAATGGTCATTGTCGCTGGTCACTGGTCATTGGTCACTTGTCACTGGTCACTGGTCACTGGTCACTGGTCACTGGTCACTGGTCACTGGTCACAAGTCACTGGTCACTTGTCACTGGTCAGTGGCCACTCGTCAATTGTCACTGGTCACTGGTCACTGGTCAATGGTCTCTGTCGCTGGTCACTGGTCACGATTCGCTGGTCCCTGGTCACTGGTCACTGGTCAATGGTCACTGTCGCTGGTCACTGGTCACTGGTCACTGGTCACTGGTCACTGGTCACTGGTCACTGGTCACTGGTCACTGGTCACTGGTCAATGGTCACTATCGCAGGTCAATGGTCACTGTCGCTGGTCACTGGTCACTGGTCACTTGTCACTGGTCACTGGTCACTGGTCACTGGTCACTGGTCACTGGTCGATGGTCACTGTCGCTGGTCACTGGTCACTGGTCACTGGTCACTGGTCAATGGTCACTGGTCACTGGTTACTGGTCAATGGTCACTATCGCTGGTCAAAGGTCATTGTCGCTGGTCACTGGTCATTGGTCACTTGTCACTGGTCACTGGTCACTGGTCACTGGTCACTGGTCACAGGTCAATGGTCACTGGTCACTGGTCACTGGTCAATGGTCACTGTCGCTGGTCACTGGTCACTGGTCACTGGTCACTGGTCACTGGTCACTGGTCACTGGTCACTGGTCACTGGTCACAAGTCTCTGGTCACTTGTCACTGGTCACTGGTCACTGGTCACTCGTCACTGGTCACAGGTCAATGGTAACTTGTCACTGGCCAGTGGTCAATGGTCACTGGTCACTGGTCACTGGTCACTGGTCACTGGTCACTGGTCACTGGTCAATGGTCTCTGTCGCTGGTCACTGGTCACGATTCGCTGGTCCCTGGTCACTGGTCACTGGTCAATGGTCACTGTCGCTGGTCACTGGTCACTGGTCACTGGTCACTGGACACTGGTCACTGGTCATTGGTCACTGGTCACTGGTCACTGGTCACTGGTCACTGGTCACAAGTCTCTGGTCACTTGTCACTGGTCACTGGTCACTGGTCACTCGTCACTGGTCACAGGTCAATGGTAACTTGTCACTGGGCAGTGGTCAATGGTCACTGGTTACTGGTCACTGGTCACAGGTCAATGGTCACTGGTCACTGGACACAGATCACTGGTCACTGGTCACTGGTCACTGGTCACTGGTCACAGGTCAATGGTCACTGGTCAGTGGCCACTCGTCGCTGGTCACTGGTCACTGGTCACTGGTCACAGGTCAATGGTCACTGGTCACAGGTCAATGGTCACTGGTCACTGGACACAGGTCGCTGGTCACTGGTCACTGGTCACTGGTCACTGGTCACTGGTCAATGGTCACTGGCCGCTGGTCACTGGTCACTGGTCAATGGTCACTTTCGCTGGTCAAAGGTCAGTGTCGCTGGTCACTGGTCACTGGTAACTGGTCAATGGTCACTGTCGCTGGTCACTGGTCACTGGTCACTGGTCACTGGTCAATGGTAACTTGTCGCTGGTCACTGGTCACCGGTCACTGGTCACTGGTCAATGGTAACTTGTCACTGGCCAGTGGTCAATGGTCACTGGTCACTGGTCACTGGTCAATGGTCTCTGTCGCTGGTCACTGGTCACGATTCGCTGGTCCCTGGTCACTGGTCACTGGTCAATGGTCACTGTCGCTGGTCACTGGTCACTGGTCACTGGTCACTGGACACTGGTCACTGGTCACTGGTCACTGGTCACTGGTCACTGGTCACTGGTCACTGGTCACAAGTCTCTGGTCACTTGTCACTGGTCACTGGTCACTGGTCACTCGTCACTGGTCACAGGTCAATGGTAACTTGTCACTGGGCAGTGGTCAATGGTCACTGGTTACTGGTCACTGGTCACAGGTCAATGGTCACTGGTCACTGGACACAGATCACTGGTCACTGGTCACTGGTCACTGGTCACTGGTCACTGGTCAATGGTCACTGGTCAGTGGCCACTGGTCGCTGGTGCCTATTCACTGGTCACTGTTCACAGGTCAATGGTCACTGGTCACTGGACACAGGTCACTGGTCACTGGTCACTGGTCACTGGTCACTGGTCACTGGTCACTGGTCACTGGTAACTGGTCAATGGTCACTGTCGCTGGTCACTGGTCACTGGTCACTGGTCACTGGTCAATGGTAACTTGTCACTGGGCAGTGGTCACTGGTCACAGGTCAATGGTCACTGGTCACTGGTCACTGGTCAATGGTCACTGTCGCTGGTCACTGGTCACTGGTCACTGGTCACTGGTCACTGGTCACTGGTCACTGGTCACTGGTAACTGGTTAATGGTCACTGTCGCTGGTCACTGGTCACCGGTCACTGGTCACTGGTCAATGGTAACTTGTCACTGGCCAGTGGTCAATGGTCACTATCGCTGGTCACTGGTCACTGGTCACTGGTCACTGGTCACTGGTCACTGGTCACAGGTCAATGGTCACTGGTCACTGGACACAGGTCACTGGTCACTGGTCACTGGTCACTGGTCACTGGTCACTGGTCAATGGTCACTGGCCACTGGTCACTGGTCACTGGTCACTAGTCACTGGTCACTGGTCAATGGTCACTGTCGCTGGTCACTGGACACTGGTCAATGGTCACTGGTCACCGGTCACTGGTCACTGGTCAATGGTAACTTGTCACTGGCCAGTGGTCAATGGTCACTGGTCACTGGTCACTGGTCAATGGTCTCTGTCGCTGGTCACTGGTCACGATTCGCTGGTCCCTGGTCACTGGTCACTGGTCAATGGTCACTGTCGCTGGTCACTGGTCACTGGTCACTGGTCACTGGACACTGGACACTGGTCACTGGTCACTGGTCACTGGTCACTGGTCACTGGTCACTGGTCACTGGTCACAAGTCTCTGGTCACTTGTCACTGGTCACTGGTCACTGGTCACTCGTCACTGGTCACAGGTCAATGGTAACTTGTCACTGGGCAGTGGTCAATGGTCACTGGTTACTGGTCACTGGTCACAGGTCAATGGTCACTGGTCACTGGACACAGATCACTGGTCACTGGTCACTGGTCACTGGTCACTGGTCACTGGTCAATGGTCACTGGTCAGTGGCCACTCGTCGCTGGTCCCTATTCACTGGTCACTGTTCACAGGTCAATGGTCACTGGTCACTGGACACAGGTCACTGGTCACTGGTCACTGGTCACTGGTCACTGGTCACTGGTCACTGGTCACTGGTAACTGGTCAATGGTCACTGTCGCTGGTCACTGGTCACTGGTCACTGGTCACTGGTCAATGGTAACTTGTCACTGGGCAGTGGTCACTGGTCACAGGTCAATGGTCACTGGTCACTGGTCACTGGTCAATGGTCACTGTCGCTGGTCACTGGTCACTGGTCACTGGTCACTGGTCACTGGTCACTGGTCACTGGTAACTGGTCAATGGTCACTGTCGCTGGTCACTGGTCACCGGTCACTGGTCACTGGTCAATGGTAACTTGTCACTGGCCAGTGGTCAATGGTCACTGGTCACTGGTCACTTTCGCTGGTCAATGGTCACTGTCGCTGGTAAATGGTCACTGTCGCTGGTCACTGGTCACTGGTCACTGGACACTGGTCACAGGTCAATGGTCACTGGTCACTGGACACTGGTCACTGGTCACTTGTCACTGGTCACTGATCACTGGTCACTGGTCACTGGTCACTGGTCACTGGTCACTGGTCACTGGTCAATGGTCACTGTCGCTGGTCACTGGTCACTGGTCACTGATCACTGGTCACTGGTCACTGGTAACTGGTCACTGGTCAATGGTCACTATCGCTGGTCAATGGTCACTGTCGCTGGTCACTGGTCACTGGTCACTTGTCACTGGTCACTGGTCACTGGTCATTGGTCACTGGTCACTGGTCAATGGTCACTGTCGCTGGTCACTGGACACTGGTCACTGGTCACTGGTCAATGGTCACTGGTCACTGGTCACTGGTCAATGGTCACTATCGCTGGTCAATGGTCATTGTCGCTGGTCACTGGTCATTGGTCACTTGTCACTGGTCACTGGTCACTGGTCACTGGTCACTGGTCACAGGTCAATGGTCACTGGTCACTGGTCACTGGTCAATTGTCACTGTCGCTGGTCACTGGTCACTGGTCACTGGTCACTGGTCACTGGTCACTGGTAACTGGGCAATGGTCACTGTCGCTGGTCACTGGTCACTGGTCACTGGTCACTGGTCAATGGTAACTTGTCACTGGGCAGTGGTCAATGGTCACTGGTCACTGGTCACTGGTCACTGGTCACTGGTCACTGGTCACTGGTCACAGGTCAATGGTCACTGGTCACTGGACACAGGTCACTGGTCACTGGTCACTGGTCACTGGTCACTGGTCACTGGTCAATGGTCACTGTCGCTGGTCACTGGTCACTGGTCACTGATCACTGGTCACTGGTCAATGGTCACTGTCGCTGGTCACTGGACACTGGTCACTGGTCACAGGTCAATGGTCACTGGTCACTGGTCACTGGTCAATGTTCACTATCGCTGGTCAATGGTCATTGTCGCTGGTCACTGGTCATTGGTCACTTGTCACTGGTCACTGGTCACTGGTCACTGGTCACTGGTCACTGGTCACTGGTCACTGGACACTGGTCACTGGTAACTGGTCAATGGTCACTGTCGCTGGTCACTGGTCACTGGTCACTGGTCACTGGTCAATGGTCACTGGTCACTGGACACAGGTCACTGGTCACTGGTCACTGGTCATTGGTCAATGGTCACTGGCCACTGGTCACTGGTCACTGGTCAATGGTCACTTTCGCTGGTCAATGGTCACTGTCGCTGGTCACTGGTCACTGGTCACTGGTCACTGGTAACTGGTCAATGGTCACTGTCGCTGGTCACTGGTCACTGGTCACTGGTCACTGGTCAATGGTAACTTGTCACTGGGCAGTGGTCAATGGTCACTGGTCACTGGTCACTGGTCACTGGTCACTGGTCACAGGTCAATGGTCACTGGTCACTGGACACAGGTCACTGGTCACTGGTCACTGGTCACTGGTCACTGGTCACTGGTCACTGGTCAATTGTCACTGGCCACTGGTCACTGGTCACTGGTCAATGGTCACTTTCGCTGGTCAATGGTCACTGTCGCTGGTAAATGGTCACTGTCGCTGGTCACTGGTCACAGGTCAATGGTCACTGGCCACTGGTCACTGGTCACAGGTCAATGGTCACTTTCGCTGGTCAATGGTCACTATCGCTGGTCAATGGTCATTGTCGCTGGTCACTGTTCATTGGTCACTTGTCACTGGTCACTGGTCACTGGTCACTGGTCACTGGTCACAGGCCAATGGTCACTGGTCACTGGTCACTGGTCAATGGTCACTCTCGCTGGTCACTGGTCACTGGTCACTGGTCACTGGTCACTGGTCACTGGTCACTGGTCACTGGTAACTGGTCAATGGTCACTGTCGCTGGTCACTGGTCACTGGTCAATGGTAACTTGTCACTGGCCAGTGGTCAATGGTCACTGGTCACTGGTCACTGGTCACTGGTCACTGGTCACAGGTCAATGGTCACTGGTCACTGGACACAGGTCACTGGTCACTGGTCACTGGTCACTGGTCACTGGTCACTGGTCACAGGTCAATGGTCACTGGCCACTGGTCACTGGTCACTGGTCAATGGTCACTTTCGCTGGTCAATGGTCACTGTCGCTGGTAAATGGTCACTGTCGCTGGTAAATGGTCACTGTCGCTGTTCACTGGTCACTGGTCACTGGTCACTGGTCACTGGACACTGGTCACTGGTAACTGGTCAATGGTCACTGTCGCTGGTCACTGGTCACTGGTCACTGGTCACTGGTCAATGGTCACTGGTCACTGGACACAGGTCACTGGTCACTGGTCACTGGGCACTGGTCAATGGTCACTGGCCACTGGTCACTGGTCACTGGTCAATGGTCACTTTCGCTGGTCAATGGTCACTGTCGCTGGTCACTGGTCACTGGTCACTGGTCACTGGTAACTGGTCAATGGTCACTGTCGCTGGTCACTGGTCACTGGTCACTGGTCACTGGTCAATGGTAACTTGTCACTGGGCAGTGGTCAATGGTCACTGGTCACTGGTCACTGGTCACTGGTCACTGGTCACTGGTCACTGGTCACTGGTCACTGGTCAATGGTCACTGTCGCTGGTTACTGGTCACTGGTCACTTGTCCCTGGGCAGTGGTCACTGGTCACTGGTCACTGGTCAATGGTCACTGTCGCTGGTCACTGGTCACTGGTCACTGGTCACTGGTAACTGGTCAATGGTCACTGTCGCTGGTCACTGGTCACTGGTCACTGGTCACTGGTCAATGGTAACTTGTCACTGGGCAGTGGTCAATGGTCACTGGTCACTGGTCACTGGTCACTGGTCACTGGTCACTGGTCACTGGTCACTGGTCAATGGTCACTGTCGCTGGTTACTGGTCACTGGTCACTTGTCCCTGGGCAGTGGTCACTGGTCACTGGTCACTGGTCAATGGTCACTGTCGCTGGTCACTGGTCACTGGTCACTTGTCCCTGGGCAGTGGTCACTTGTCACTGGTCAATGGTCACTATCGCTGGTCAATGGTCACTGTCGCTGGTCACTGGTCACTGGTCACTTGTCACTGGTCACTGATCACTGGTCACTGGTCACTGGTCACTGGTCACTAGTCACTGGTCACAAGTCACTGGTCACTTGTCACTGGTCAGTGGCCACTCGTCAATGGTCACTGGTCACTGGTAACTGGTCAATGGTCACTGTCGCTGGTCACTGGTCACTGGTCACTGGTCACTGGTCAATGGTAACTTGTCACTGGGCAGTGGTCAATGGTCACTGGTCACTGGTCACGGGTCAATGGTCACTGTCGCTGGTCACTGGTCACTGGTCACTGGTCACTGGTCACTGGTCACTGGTCACTGGTCACTGGTCACTGGTCACAAGTCACTGGTCACTTGTCACTGGTCACTGGTCACTCGTCACTGGTCACAGGTCAATGGTAACTTGTCACTGGGCAGTGGTCACTGGTCACTGGTCAATGGTCACTATCGCTGGTCAATGGTCATTGTCGCTGGTCACTGGTCATTGGTCACTTGTCACTGGTCACTGGTCACTGGTCACTGGTCACTGGTCACTGGTCACAGGTCAATGGTCACTGGTCACTGGTCACTGGTCAATGGTCACTGTCGCTGGTCACTGGACACTGGTCACTGGTCACTGGTAACTGGTCAATGGTCACTGTCGCTGGTCACTGGTCACTGGTCACTGGTCACTGGTCAATGGTAACTTGTCACTGGGCAGTGGTCAATGGTCACTGGTCACTGGTCACTGGTCACTGGTCACTGGTCACTGGTCACTGGTCACAGGTCAATGGTCACTGGTCACTGGACACAGGTCACTGGTCACTGGTCACTGGTCACTGGTCAATGGTCACTGGCCACTGGTCACTGGTCACTGGTCAATGGTCACTTTCGCTGGTCAATGGTCACTGTCGCTGGTAAATGGTCACTGTCGCTGGTCACTGGTCACTGGTCACTAGTCACTGGTCACTGGTCACTGGTCACTGGACACTGGTCACTGGTCACTGGTCACTTGTCACTGGTCAATGATCACTGGTCACTGGTCACTGGTCACTGGTCACTGGTCACTTGTCAATGGTCACTGTCGCTGGTCACTGGTCACTGGTCACTGATCACTGGTCACTGGTCACTGGTCACTGGTCACTGGTCACTGGTCAATAGTCACTATCGCTGGTCAATGGTCACTGTCGCTGGTCACTGGTCACTGGTCACTTGTCACTGGTCACTGGTCACTGGTCACTGGTCACTGGTCACTGGTCACTGGTCAATGGTCACTGTCGCTGGTCACTGGTCACTGGTCACTTGTCCCTGGGCAGTGGTCACTGGTCACTGGTCACTGGTCACTGGTCACTGGTCAATGGTCACTGTCGCTGGTCACTGGTCACTGGTCACTTGTCCCTGGGCAGTGGTCACTTGTCACTGGTCAATGGTCACTATCGCTGGTCAATGGTCACTGTCGCTGGTCACTGGTCACTGGTCACTGGTCACTGGTCAATGGTAACTTGTCACTGGGCAGTGGTCAATGGTCACTGGTCACTGGTCACTGGTCACTGGTCACTGGTCACTGGTCACTGGTCACTGGTCACAGGTCAATGGTCACTGGTCACTGGACACAGGTCACTGGTCACTGGTCACTGGTCACTGGTCAATGGTCACTGGCCACTGGTCACTGGTCACTGGTCAATGGTCACTTTCGCTGGTCAATGGTCACTGTCGCTGGTAAATGGTCACTGTCGCTGGTCACTGGTCACTGGTCAATGGTAACTTGTCCCTGGGCAGTGGTCACTGGTCACTGGTCACTGGTCAATGGTCACTGTCGCTGGTCACTGGTCACTGGTCACTGGTCACTGGTAACTGGTCAATGGTCACTGTCGCTGGTCACTGGTCACTGGTCACTGGTCACTGGTCAATGGTAACTTGTCACTGGGCAGTGGTCAATGGTCACTGGTCACTGGTCACTGGTCACTGGTCACTGGTCACTGGTCACTGGTCACTGGTCACTGGTCAATGGTCACTGTCGCTGGTTACTGGTCACTGGTCACTTGTCCCTGGGCAGTGGTCACTGGTCACTGGTCACTGGTCAATGGTCACTGTCGCTGGTCACTGGTCACTGGTCACTTGTCCCTGGGCAGTGGTCACTTGTCACTGGTCAATGGTCACTATCGCTGGTCAATGGTCACTGTCGCTGGTCACTGGTCACTGGTCACTTGTCACTGGTCACTGGTCACTGGTCACTGGTCACTGGTCACTGGTCACTAGTCACTGGTCACAAGTCACTGGTCACTTGTCACTGGTCAGTGGCCACTCGTCAATGGTCACTGGTCACTGGTCACTGGTCAATGGTCTCTGTCGCTGGTCACTGGTCACGATTCGCTGGTCCCTGGTCACTGGTCACTGGTCAATGGTCACTGTCGCTGGTCACTGGTCACTGGTCACTGGTCACTGGTCACTGGTCACTGGTCACTGGTCACTGGTCACTGGTCACAAGTCACTGGTCACTTGTCACTGGTCACTGGTCACTCGTCACTGGTCACAGGTCAATGGTAACTTGTCACTGGGCAGTGGTCACTGGTCACTGGTCAATGGTCACTATCGCTGGTCAATGGTCATTGTCGCTGGTCACTGGTCATTGGTCACTTGTCACTGGTCACTGGTCACTGGTCACTGGTCACTGGTCACTGGTCACAGGTCAATGGTCACTGGTCACTGGTCACTGGTCAATGGTCACTGTCGCTGGTCACTGGACACTGGTCACTGGTCACTGGTAACTGGTCAATGGTCACTGTCGCTGGTCACTGGTCACTGGTCACTGGTCACTGGTCAATAGTAACTTGTCACTGGGCAGTGGTCAATGGTCACTGGTCACTGGTCACTGGTCACTGGTCACTGGTCACTGGTCACTGGTCACAGGTCAATGGTCACTGGTCACTGGACACAGGTCACTGGTCACTGGTCACTGGTCACTGGTCAATGGTCACTGGCCACTGGTCACTGGTCACTGGTCAATGGTCACTTTCGCTGGTCAATGGTCACTGTCGCTGGTAAATGGTCACTGTCGCTGGTCACTGGTCACTGGTCACTAGTCACTGGTCACTGGTCACTGGTCACTGGACACTGGTCACTGGTCACTGGTCACTTGTCACTGGTCAATGATCACTGGTCACTGGTCACTGGTCACTGGTCACTGGTCACTTGTCAATGGTCACTGTCGCTGGTCACTGGTCACTGGTCACTGATCACTGGTCACTGGTCACTGGTCACTGGTCACTGGTCACTGGTCAATAGTCACTATCGCTGGTCAATGGTCACTGTCGCTGGTCACTGGTCACTGGTCACTTGTCACTGGTCACTGGTCACTGGTCACTGGTCACTGGTCACTGGTCACTGGTCAATGGTCACTGTCGCTGGTCACTGGTCACTGGTCACTTGTCCCTGGGCAGTGGTCACTGGTCACTGGTCACTGGTCACTGGTCACTGGTCAATGGTCACTGTCGCTGGTCACTGGTCACTGGTCACTTGTCCCTGGGCAGTGGTCACTTGTCACTGGTCAATGGTCACTATCGCTGGTCAATGGTCACTGTCGCTGGTCACTGGTCACTGGTCACTGGTCACTGGTCAATGGTAACTTGTCACTGGGCAGTGGTCAATGGTCACTGGTCACTGGTCACTGGTCACTGGTCACTGGTCACTGGTCACTGGTCACTGGTCACAGGTCAATGGTCACTGGTCACTGGACACAGGTCACTGGTCACTGGTCACTGGTCACTGGTCAATGGTCACTGGCCACTGGTCACTGGTCACTGGTCAATGGTCACTTTCGCTGGTCAATGGTCACTGTCGCTGGTAAATGGTCACTGTCGCTGGTCACTGGTCACTGGTCACTAGTCACTGGTCACTGGTCACTGGTCACTGGTCACTGTCGCTGGTCACTGGTCACTGGTCACTGGTCACTGGTCAATGGTAACTTGTCACTGGGCAGTGGTCAATGGTCACTGGTCACTGGTCACTGGTCACTGGTCACTGGTCACTGGTCACTGGTCACTGGTCAATGGTCACTGTCGCTGGTTACTGGTCACTGGTCACTTGTCCCTGGGCAGTGGTCACTGGTCACTGGTCACTGGTCAATGGTCACTGTCGCTGGTCACTGGTCACTGGTCACTTGTCCCTGGGCAGTGGTCACTTGTCACTGGTCAATGGTCACTATCGCTGGTCAATGGTCACTGTCGCTGGTCACTGGTCACTGGTCACTTGTCACTGGTCACTGGTCACTGGTCACTGGTCACTGGTCACTAGTCACTGGTCACAAGTCACTGGTCACTTGTCACTGGTCAGTGGCCACTCGTCAATGGTCACTGGTCACTGGTCACTGGTCAATGGTCTCTGTCGCTGGTCACTGGTCACGATTCGCTGGTCCCTGGTCACTGGTCACTGGTCAATGGTCACTGTCGCTGGTCACTGGTCACTGGTCACTGGTCACTGGTCACTGGTCACTGGTCACTGGTCACTGGTCACTGGTCACAGGTCAATGGTCACTGGTCACTGGTCACTGGTCAATGGTCACTGTCGCTGGTCACTGGTCACTGGTCACTGGTCACTGGTCACTGGTCACTGGTAACTGGTCAATGGTCACTGTCGCTGGTCACTGGTCACTGGTCACTGGTCACTGGTCAATGGTAACTTGTCACTGGGCAGTGGTCAATGGTCACTGGTCACTGGTCACTGGTCACTGGTCACTGGTCACTGGTCACTGGTCACAGGTCAATGGTCACTGGTCACTGGACACAGGTCACTGGTCACTGGTCACTGGTCACTGGTCACTGGTCACTGGTCAATGGTCACTGGCCACTGGTCACTGGTCACTGGTCAATGGTCACTTTCGCTGGTCAATGGTCACTGTCGCTGGTAAATGGTCACTGTCGCTGGTCACTGGTCACTGGTCACTAGTCACTGGTCACTGGTCACTGGTCACTGGTCACTGGTCACTGGTCACAGGTCAATGGTCACTGGTCACTGGTCACTGGTCAATGGTCACTGTCGCTGGTCACTGGTCACTGGTCACTGGTCACTGGTCACTGGTCATTGGTAACTGGTCAATGGTCACTGTCGCTGGTCACTGGTCACTGGTCACTGGTCACTGGTCAATGGTAACTTGTCACTGGGCAGTGGTCAATGGTCACTGGTCACTGGTCACTGGTCACTGGTCACTGGTCACTGGTCACTGGTCACAGGTCAATGGTCACTGGTCACTGGACACAGGTCACTGGTCACTGGTCACTGGTCACTGGTCACTGGTCACTGGTCACTGGTCACTGGTCACTGGTCACTGGTCACTGGTCACTGGTCACTGGTCACTGGTCACAGGTCAATGGTCACTGGTCACTGGTCACTGGTCAATGGTCACTGTCGCTGGTCACTGGTCACTGGTCACTGGTCACTGGTCACTGGTCACTGGTAACTGGTCAATGGTCACTGTCGCTGGTCACTGGTCACTGGTCACTGGTCACTGGTCAATGGTCACTGTCGCTGGTCACTGGTCACTGGTCACTGGTCACTGGTCACTGGTCACTGGTAACTGGTCAATGGTCACTGTCGCTGGTCACTGGTCACTGGTCACTGGTCACTGGTCAATGGTAACTTGTCACTGGGCAGTGGTCAATGGTCACTGGTCACTGGTCACTGGTCACTGGTCACTGGTCACTGGTCACTGATCACTGGTCACTGGTCACTGGTCACTGGTCACTGGTCAATAGTCACTATCGCTGGTCAATGGTCACTGGTCACTTGTCACTGGTCACTGGTCACTGGTCACTGGTCACTGGTCACTGGTCACTGGTCAATGGTCACTGTCGCTGGTCACTGGTCACTGGTCACTTGTCCCTGGGCAGTGGTCACTGGTCACTGGTCACTGGTCACTGGTCACTGGTCAATGGTCACTATCGCTGGTCACTGGTCACTGGTCACTTGTCCCTGGGCAGTGGTCACTTGTCACTGGTCAATGGTCACTATCGCTGGTCAATGGTCACTGACGCTGGTCACTGGTCACTGGTCACTTGTCACTGGTCACTGGTCACTGGTCACTGGTCACTGGTCACTGGTCACTGGTCACAAGTCACTGGTCACTTGTCACTGGTCACTGGTCACTCCTCACTGGTCACAGGTCAATGGTAACTTGTCACTGGGCAGTGGTCAATGGTCACTGGTCACTGGTCACTGGTCACAGGTCAATGGTCACTGGTCACTGGAAACAGATCACTGGTCACTGGTCACTGGTCACTGGTCACTGGTCACTGGTCAATGGTCACTGGCCACTGGTCACTGGTCACTGGTCACTGGTAACTGGTCAATGGTCACTGTCGCTGGTCACTGGTCACTGGTCACTGGTCACTGGTCAATGGTAACTTGTCACTGGGCAGTGGTCAATGGTCACTGGTCACTGGTCACTGGTCACTGGTCACTGGTCACTGGTCACTGGTCACTGGTCACTGGTCACTGGTCAATGGTCACTGTCGCTGGTCACTGGTCACTGGTCAATGGTCACTATCGCTGGTCAGTGGTCACTGTCGCTGGTCATTGGTCACTGGTCAGTTGTCACTGGTCACTGGTCACTGGTCACTGGTCACGGGTCACTGGTCACTGGTCAATGGTCACTGTCGCTGGTCACTGGACACTGGTCACTGGTCACTGGTCAATGGTCACTGGTCACTGGTCACTGGTCAATGGTCACTATCGCTGGTCAATGGTCATTGTCGCTGGTCACTGGTCATTGGTCACTTGTCACTGGTCACTGGTCACTGGTCACTGGTCCCTGGTCACAGGTCAATGGTCACTGGTCACTGGTCACTGGTCAATGGTCACTGTCGCTGGTCACTGGTCACTGGTCACTGGTCACTGGTCACTGGTCACTGGTCACTGGTAACTTGTCAATGGTCACTGTCGCTGGTCACTGGTCACTGCTCACTGGTCACTGGTCACTTGTCAATGGTCACTGTCGCTGGTCACTGGTCACTGGTCACTTGTCACTGGTCACTGGTCACAGGTCACTGGTCACTGGTCACTGGTCACTGGTCACTGGTCACTGGTCACTGGTCACTGGTCACTGGTCACTGGTCACTGGTCAATGGTCACTGTCGCTGGTCACTGGTCACTGGTCACTTGTCCCTGGGCAGTGGTCACTGGTCACTGGTCACTGGTCACTGGTCACTGGTCAATGGTCACTGTCGCTGGTCACTGGTCACTGGTCACTTGTCCCTGGGCAGTGGTCACTTGTCACTGGTCAATGGTCACTATCGCTGGTCAATGGTCACTGTCGCTGGTCACTGGTCACTGGTCACTTGTCACTGGTCACTGGTCACTGGTCACTGGTCACTGGTCACAAGTCACTGGTCACTTGTCACTGGTCAGTGGCCACTCGTCAATGGTCACTGGTCACTGGTCACTGGTCAATGGTCTCTGTCGCTGGTCACTGGTCACGATTCGCGGGTCCCTGGTCACTGGTCACTGGTCAATGGTCACTGTCGCTGGTCACTGGTCACTGGTCACTGGTCACTGGTCACTGGTCACTGGTCACTGGTCACTGGTCACTGGTCACAAGTCACTGGTCACTTGTCACTGGTCACTGGTCACTCGTCACTGGTCACAGGTCAATGGTAACTTGTCACAGGGCAGTGGTCACTGGTCACTGGTCAATGGTCACTATCGCTGGTCAATGGTCATTGTCGCTGGTCACTGGTCATTGGTCACTTGTCACTGGTCACTGGTCACTGGTCACTGGTCACTGGTCACTGGTCACAAGTCAATGGTCACTGGTCACTGGTCACTGGTCAATGGTCACTGTCGCTGGTCACTGGTCACTGGTCACTGGTCACTGGTCACTGGTCACTGGTAACTGGTCAATGGTCACTGTCGCTGGTCACTGGTCACTGGTCACTGGTCACTGGTCAATGGTAACTTGTCACTGGGCAGTGGTCAATGGTCACTGGTCACTGGTCACTGGTCACTGGTCACTGGTCACTGGTCACTGGTCACAGGTCAATGGTCACTGGTCACTGGACACAGGTCACTGGTCACTGGTCACTGGTCACTGGTCACTGGTCACTGGTCAATGGTCACTGGCCACTGGTCACTGGTCACTGGTCAATGGTCACTTTCGCTGGTCAATGGTCACTGTCGCTGGTAAATGGTCACTGTCGCTGGTCACTGGTCACTGGTCACTAGTCACTGGTCACTGGTCACAGGTCAATGGTCACTGGTCACTGGACACTGGTCACTGGTCACTGGTCACTTGTCACTGTTCAATGATCACTGGTCACTGGTCACTGGTCACTGGTCACTGGTCACTTGTCAATGGTCACTGTCGCTGGTCACTGGTCACTGGTCACTGGTCACTGGTCACTGGTCACTGGTCAATAGTCACTATCGCTGGTCAATGGTCACTGTCGCTGGTCACTGGTCACTATCGCTGGTCAATGGTCACTGTCGCTGGTCATTGGTCACTGGTCACTGGTCAATGGTCACTTGTCCCTGGGCAGTGGTCACTGGTCACTGGTCAATGGTCACTATCGCTGGTCAATGGTCACAGGCGCTGGTCACTGGTCACTGGTCACTTGTCACTGGTCACTGGTCACTGGTCACTGGTCACTGGTCACAAGTCACTGGTCACTTGTCACTGGTCAGTGGCCACTCGTCAATGGTCACTGGTCACTGGTCACTGGTCAATGGTCTCTGTCGCTGGTCACTGGTCACGATTCGCTGGTCCCTGGTCATTGGTCACTGGTCAATGGTCACTGTCGCTGGTCACTGGTCACTGGTCACTGGTCACTGGTCACTGGTCACTTGTCACTGGTCAGTGGCCACTCGTCGCTGGTCACTTGTCACTGGTCACTGGTCACAGGTCAATGGTCACTGGTCACTGGTCACTTGTCCCTGGGCAGTGGTCACTTGTCACTGGTCAATGGTCACTATCGCTGGTCAAAGGTCACTGACGCTGGTCACTGGTCACTGGTCACTGGTCACTTGTCACTGGTCACTGGTCACTGGTCACTGGTCACTGGTCACTGGTCACTGGTCACAAGTCACTGGTCACTTGTCATTGGTCACTGGTCACTCGTCACTGGTCACAGGTCAATGGTAACTTGTCACTGGGCAGTGGTCAATGGTCACTGGTCACTGGTCACTGGTCACAGGTCAATGGTCACTGGTCACTGGACACAGATCACTGGTCACTGGTCACTGGTCACTGGTCACTGGTCACTGGTCAATGGTCACTGGCCACTGGTCACTGGTCACTGGTCAGTGGCCACTGGTCGCTGGTCACTTGTCACTGGTCACTGGTCACTGGTCACTGGTCACTGGTCACTGGTCACTGGTCAATGGTCACTATCGCTGGTCAATGGTCACTGTCGCTGGTCACTGGTCACTGGTCACTTGTCACTGGTCACTGGTCACTGGTCACTGGTCACTGGTCACTGGTCACTGGTCAATGGTCACTGTCGCTGGTCAATGGTCACTGGTCAATGGTCACTATCGCTGGTCAATGGTCACAGTCGCTGGTCACTGGTCACTGGTCACTGGTCACTGGTCACAAGTCACTGGTCACTTGTCACTGGTCAGTGGCCACTCGTCAATGGTCACTGGTCACTGGTCACTGGTCAATGGTCTCTGTCGCTGGTCACTGGTCACGATTCGCTGGTCCCTGGTCACTGGTCACTGGTCACTGGTCACTGGTCACTGGTCACAGGTCAATGGTCACTGGTCACTGGACACAGGTCACTGGTCACTGGTCACTGGTCACTGGTCACTGGTCACTGGTCACTGGTCACTGGTCAATGGTCACTGGCCACTGGTCAATGGTCACTGGTCAATGGTCACTTTCGCTGGTCAATGGTCACTGTCGCTGGTCACTGGTCACAGGTCAATGGTCACTGGCCACTGGTCACTGGTCACTGGTCAATGGTCACTTTCGCTGGTCAATGGTCACTGTCGCTGGTAAATGGTCACTGTCGCTAGTAAATGGTCACTGTCGCTGTTCACTGGTCACTGGTCACTGGTCACTGGTCAATGGTCACTGGCCACTGGTCACTGGTCACTGGTCAATGGTCACTTTCGCTGGTCAATGGTCACTGTCGCTGGTAAATGGTCACTGTCGCTGGTCACTGGTCACTGGTCACTAGTCACTGGTCACTGGTCACAGGTCAATGGTCACTGGTCACTGGACACTGGTCACTGGTCACTGGTCACTTGTCACTGTTCAATGATCACTGGTCACTGGTCACTGGTCACTGGTCACTGGTCACTTGTCAATGGTCACTGTCGCTGGTCACTGGTCACTGGTCACTGGTCACTGGTCAATAGTCACTATCGCTGGTCAATGGTCACTGTCGCTGGTCACTGGTCACTGGTCACTTGTCACTGGTCACTGGTCACTGGTCACTGGTCACTGGTCACTGGTCACTGGTCACTGGTCACTGGTCACTGGTCACTGGTCACTGGTCACTGGTCACTGGTCACTGGTCAATGGTCACTGTCGCTGGTCACTGGTCACTGGTCAATGGTCACTATCGCTGGTCAATGGTCACTGTCGCTGGTCATTGGTCACTGGTCACTGGTCAATGGTCACTTGTCCCTGGGCAGTGGTCACTGGTCACTGGTCAATGGTCACTATCGCTGGTCAATGGTCACAGGCGCTGGTCACTGGTCACTGGTCACTTGTCACTGGTCACTGGTCACTGGTCACTGGTCACTGGTCACTGGTCACTGGTCACAAGTCACTGGTCACTTGTCACTGGTCAGTGGCCACTCGTCAATGGTCACTGGTCACTGGTCACTGGTCAATGGTCTCTGTCGCTGGTCACTGGTCACGATTCGCTGGTCCCTGGTCATTGGTCACTGGTCAATGGTCACTGTCGCTGGTCACTGGTCACTGGTCACTGGTCACTGGTCACTGGTCACTTGTCACTGGTCAGTGGCCACTCGTCGCTGGTCACTTGTCACTGGTCACTGGTCACAGGTCAATGGTCACTGGTCACTGGTCACTTGTCCCTGGGCAGTGGTCACTTGTCACTGGTCAATGGTCACTATCGCTGGTCAAAGGTCACTGACGCTGGTCACTGGTCACTGGTCACTGGTCACTTGTCACTGGTCACTGGTCACTGGTCACTGGTCACTGGTCACTGGTCACTGGTCACAAGTCACTGGTCACTTGTCATTGGTCACTGGTCAGTGGCCACTGGTCGCTGGTCACTTGTCACTGGTCACTGGTCACTGGTCACTGGTCACTGGTCACTGGTCACTGGTCAATGGTCACTATCGCTGGTCAATGGTCACTGTCGCTGGTCACTGGTCACTGGTCACTTGTCACTGGTCACTGGTCACTGGTCACTGGTCACTGGTCACTGGTCACTGGTCAATGGTCACTGTCGCTGGTCAATGGTCACTGGTCAATGGTCACTATCGCTGGTCAATGGTCACAGTCGCTGGTCACTGGTCACTGGTCACTGGTCACTGGTCACAAGTCACTGGTCACTTGTCACTGGTCAGTGGCCACTCGTCAATGGTCACTGGTCACTGGTCACTGGTCAATGGTCTCTGTCGCTGGTCACTGGTCACGATTCGCTGGTCCCTGGTCACTGGTCACTGGTCACTGGTCACTGGTCACTGGTCACAGGTCAATGGTCACTGGTCACTGGACACAGGTCACTGGTCACTGGTCACTGGTCACTGGTCACTGGTCACTGGTCACTGGTCACTGGTCAATGGTCACTGGCCACTGGTCACTGGTCACTGGTCAATGGTTACTTTCGCTGGTCAATGGTCACTGTCGCTGGTCACTGGTCACAGGTCAATGGTCACTGGCCACTGGTCACTGGTCACTGGTCAATGGTCACTTTCGCTGGTCAATGGTCACTGTCGCTGGTAAATGGTCACTGTCGCTAGTAAATGGTCACTGTCGCTGTTCACTGGTCACTGGTCACTGGTCACTGGTCACTGGACACTGGTCACTGGTAACTGGTCAATGGTCACTGTCGCTGGTCACTGGTCACTGGTCACTGGTCACTGGTCAATGGTCACTGGTCACTGGACACAGGTCACTGGTCACTGGTCACTGGGCACTGGTCAATGGTCACTGGCCACTGGTCACTGGTCACTGGTCAATGGTCACTTTCGCTGGTCAATGGTCACTGTCGCTGGTCACTGGTCACTGGTCAATGGTCACTGTCGCTGGTCACTGGTCACTGGTCACTGGTCACTGGTCAATGGTAACTTGTCACTGGGCAGTGGTCAATGGTCACTGGTCACTGGTCACTGGTCACTGGTCACTGGTCACTGGTCACTGGTCACGGGTCAATGGTCACTGTCGCTGGTTACTGGTCACTGGTCACTTGTCCCTGGGCAGTGGTCACTGGTCACTGGTCACTGGTCAATGGTCACTGTCGCTGGTCACTGGTCACTGGTCACTTGTCCCTGGGCAGTGGTCACTTGTCACTGGTCAATGGTCACTATCGCTGGTCAATGGTCACTGTCGCTGGTCACTGGTCACTGGTCACTTGTCACTGGTCACTGGTCACTGGTCACTGGTCACTGGTCACTGGTCACTGGTCACAAGTCACTGGTCACTTGTCACTGGTCAGTGGCCACTCGTCAATGGTCACTGGTCACTGGTCACTGGTCAATGGTCTCTGTCGCTGGTCACTGGTCACGATTCGCTGGTCCCTGGTCACTGGTCACTGGTCAATGGTCACTGTCGCTGGTCACTGGTCACTGGTCACTGGTCACTGGTCACTGGTCACTGGTCACTGGTCACTGGTCACAAGTCACTGGTCACTTGTCACTGGTCACTGGTCACTCGTCACTGGTCACAGGTCAATGGTAACTTGTCACTGGGCAGTGGTCACTGGTCACTGGTCAATGGTCACTATCGCTGGTCAATGGTCATTGTCGCTGGTCACTGGTCATTGGTCACTTGTCACTGGTCACTGGTCACTGGTCACTGGTCACTGGTCACTGGTCACAGGTCAATGGTCACTGGTCACTGGTCACTGGTCAATGGTCACTGTCGCTGGTCACTGGTCACTGGTCACTGGTCACTGGTCACTGGTCACTTGTCAATGGTCACTGTCGCTGGTCACTGGTCACTGGTCACTGATCACTGGTCACTGGTCACTGGTCACTGGTCACTGGTCACTGGTCACTGGTCACAAGTCACTGGTCACTTGTCACTGGTCACTGGTCACTCGTCACTGGTCACAGGTCAATGGTAACTTGTCACTGGGCAGTGGTCACTGGTCACTGGTCAATGGTCACTATCGCTGGTCAATGGTCATTGTCGCTGGTCACTGGTCATTGGTCACTTGTCACTGGTCACTGGTCACTGGTCACTGTTCACTGGTCACTGGTCACTGGTCACTGGTCACTGGTAACTGGTCAATGGTCACTGTCGCTGGTCACTGGTCACTGGTCACTGGTCACTGGTCAATGGTAACTTGTCACTGGGCAGTGGTCAATGGTCACTGGTCACTGGTCACTGGTCACTGGTCACTGGTCACTGGTTACTGGTCACAGGTCAATGGTCACTGGTCACTGGACACAGGTCACTGGTCACTGGTCACTGGTCACTGGTCACTGGTCACTGGTCAATGGTCACTGGCCACTGGTCACTGGTCACTGGTCAATGGTCACTTTCGCTGGTCAATGGTCACTGTCGCTGGTAAATGGTCACTGTCGCTGGTCACTGGTCACTGGTCACTAGTCACTGGTCACTGGTCACTGGTCACTGGACACTGGTCACTGGTCACTGGTCACTTGTCACTGGTCAATGATCACTGGTCACTGGTCACTGGTCACTGGTCACTGGTCACTTGTCAATGGTCACTGTCGCTGGTCACTGGTCACTGGTCACTGATCACTGGTCACCGGTCACTGGTCACTGGTCACTGGTCAATAGTCACTATCGCTGGTCAATGGTCACTGTCGCTGGTCACTGGTCACTGGTCACTTGTCACTGGTCACTGGTCACTGGTCACTGGTCACTGGTCACTGGTCACTGGTCAATGGTCACTGTCGCTGGTCACTGGTCACTGGTCACTTGTCCCTGGGCAGTGGTCACTGGTCACTGGTCACTGGTCACTGGTCACTGGTCAATGGTCACTGTCGCTGGTCACTGGTCACTGGTCACTTGTCCCTGGGCAGTGGTCACTTGTCACTGGTCAATGGTCACTATCGCTGGTCAATGGTCACTGACGCTGGTCACTGGTCACTGGTCACTTGTCACTGGTCACTGGTCACTGGTCACTGGTCACTGGTCACTGGTCACTGGTCACAAGTCACTGGTCACTTGTCACTGGTCACTGGTCACTCCTCACTGGTCACAGGTCAATGGTAACTTGTCACTGGGCAGTGGTCAATGGTCACTGGTCACTGGTCACTGGTCACAGGTCAATGGTCACTGGTCACTGGAAACAGATCACTGGTCACTGGTCACTGGTCACTGGTCACTGGTCACTGGTCAATGGTCACTGGCCACTGGTCACTGGTCACTGGTCACTGGTAACTGGTCAATGGTCACTGTCGCTGGTCACTGGTCACTGGTCACTGGTCACTGGTCAATGGTAACTTGTCACTGGGCAGTGGTCAATGGTCACTGGTCACTGGTCACTGGTCACTGGTCACTGGTCACTGGTCACTGGTCAATGGTCACTGTCGCTGGTCACTGGTCACTGGTCAATGGTCACTATCGCTGGTCAGTGGTCACTGTCGCTGGTCATTGGTCACTGGTCAGTTGTCACTGGTCACTGGTCACTGGTCACTGGTCACTGGTCACTGGTCACTGGTCAATGGTCACTGTCGCTGGTCACTGGACACTGGTCACTGGTCACTGGTCAATGGTCACTGGTCACTGGTCACTGGTCAATGGTCACTATCGCTGGTCAATGGTCATTGTCGCTGGTCACTGGTCATTGGTCACTTGTCACTGGTCACTGGTCACTGGTCACTGGTCCCTGGTCACAGGTCAATGGTCACTGGTCACTGGTCACTGGTCAATGGTCACTGTCGCTGGTCACTGGTCACTGGTCACTGGTCATTGGTCACTGGTCACTGGTCACTGGTAACTTGTCAATGGTCACTGTCGCTGGTCACTGGTCACTGCTCACTGGTCACTGGTCACTTGTCAATGGTCACTGTCGCTGGTCACTGGTCACTGGTCACTTGTCACTGGTCACTGGTCACAGGTCACTGGTCACTGGTCACTGGTCACTGGTCACTGGTCACTGGTCACTGGTCACTGGTCACTGGTCAATGGTCACTGTCGCTGGTCACTGGTCACTGGTCACTTGTCCCTGGGCAGTGGTCACTGGTCACTGGTCACTGGTCAATGGTCACTGTCGCTGGTCACTGGTCACTGGTCACTTGTCCCTGGGCAGTGGTCACTTGTCACTGGTCAATGGTCACTATCGCTGGTCAATGGTCACTGTCGCTGGTCACTGGTCACTGGTCACTTGTCACTGGTCACTGGTCACTGGTCACTGGTCACTGGTCACTGGTCACTGGTCACAAGTCACTGGTCACTTGTCACTGGTCAGTGGCCACTCGTCAATGGTCACTGGTCACTGGTCACTGGTCAATGGTCTCTGTCGCTGGTCACTGGTCACGATTCGCGGGTCCCAGGTCACTGGTCACTGGTCAATGGTCACTGTCGCTGGTCACTGGTCACTGGTCACTGGTCACTGGTCACTGGTCACTGGTCACTGGTCACTGGTCACTGGTCACAAGTCACTGGTCACTTGTCACTGGTCACTGGTCACTCGTCACTGGTCACAGGTCAATGGTAACTTGTCACTGGGCAGTGGTCACTGGTCACTGGTCAATGGTCACTATCGCTGGTCAATGGTCATTGTCGCTGGTCACTGGTCATTGGTCACTTGTCACTGGTCACTGGTCACTGGTCACTGGTCACTGGTCACTGGTCACAGGTCAATGGTCACTGGTCACTGGTCACTGGTCAATGGTCACTGTCGCTGGTCACTGGTCACTGGTCACTGGTCACTGGTCACTGGTCACTGGTAACTGGTCAATGGTCACTGTCGCTGGTCACTGGTCACTGGTCACTGGTCACTGGTCAATGGTAACTTGTCACTGGGCAGTGGTCAATGGTCACTGGTCACTGGTCACTGGTCACTGGTCACTGGTCACTGGTCACTGGTCACTGGTCACAGGTCAATGGTCACTGGTCACTGGACACAGGTCACTGGTCACTGGTCACTGGTCACTGGTCACTGGTCACTGGTCAATGGTCACTGGCCACTGGTCACTGGTCACTGGTCAATGGTCACTTTCGCTGGTCAATGGTCACTGTCGCTGGTAAATGGTCACTGTCGCTGGTCACTGGTCACTGGTCACTAGTCACTGGTCACTGGTCACAGGTCAATGGTCACTGGTCACTGGACACTGGTCACTGGTCACTGGTCACTTGTCACTGTTCAATGATCACTGGTCACTGGTCACTGGTCACTGGTCACTGGTCACAAGTCACTGGTCACTTGTCATTGGTCACTGGTCACTCGTCACTGGTCACAGGTCAATGGTAACTTGTCACTGGGCAGTGGTCAATGGTCACTGGTCACTGGTCACTGGTCACAGGTCAATGGTCACTGGTCACTGGACACAGATCACTGGTCACTGGTCACTGGTCACTGGTCACTGGTCACTGGTCAATGGTCACTGGCCACTGGTCACTGGTCACTGGTCAGTGGCCACTGGTCGCTGGTCACTTGTCACTGGTCACTGGTCACTGGTCACTGGTCACTGGTCACTGGTCACTGGTCAATGGTCACTATCGCTGGTCAATGGTCACTGTCGCTGGTCACTGGTCACTGGTCACATGTCACTGGTCACTGGTCACTGGTCACTGGTCACTGGTCACTGGTCACTGGTCACTGGTCACTGGTCACTGGTCACTGGTCAATGGTCACTGTCGCTGGTCACTGGTCACTGGTCAATGGTCACTATCGCTGGTCAATGGTCACTGTCGCTGGTCATTGGTCACTGGTCACTGGTCAATGGTCACTTGTCCCTGGGCAGTGGTCACTGGTCACTGGTCAATGGTCACTATCGCTGGTCAATGGTCACAGGCGCTGGTCACTGGTCACTGGTCACTTGTCACTGGTCACTGGTCACTGGTCACTGGTCACTGGTCACTGGTCACAAGTCACTGGTCACTTGTCACTGGTCAGTGGCCACTCGTCAATGGTCACTGGTCACTGGTCACTGGTCAATGGTCTCTGTCGCTGGTCACTGGTCACGATTCGCTGGTCCCTGGTCATTGGTCACTGGTCAATGGTCACTGTCGCTGGTCACTGGTCACTGGTCACTGGTCACTGGTCACTGGTCACTTGTCACTGGTCAGTGGCCACTCGTCGCTGGTCACTTGTCACTGGTCACTGGTCACAGGTCAATGGTCACTGGTCACTGGTCACTTGTCCCTGGGCAGTGGTCACTTGTCACTGGTCAATGGTCACTATCGCTGGTCAAAGGTCACTGACGCTGGTCACTGGTCACTGGTCACTGGTCACTTGTCACTGGTCACTGGTCACTGGTCACTGGTCACTGGTCACTGGTCACTGGTCACAAGTCACTGGTCACTTGTCATTGGTCACTGGTCACTCGTCACTGGTCACAGGTCAATGGTAACTTGTCACTGGGCAGTGGTCAATGGTCACTGGTCACTGGTCACTGGTCACAGGTCAATGGTCACTGGTCACTGGACACAGATAACTGGTCACTGGTCACTGGTCACTGGTCACTGGTCACTGGTCAATGGTCACTGGCCACTGGTCACTGGTCACTGGTCAGTGGCCACTGGTCGCTGGTCACTTGTCACTGGTCACTGGTCACTGGTCACTGGTCACTGGTCACTGGTCACTGGTCAATGGTCACTATCGCTGGTCAATGGTCACTGTCGCTGGTCACTGGTCACTGGTCACTTGTCACTGGTCACTGGTCACTGGTCACTGGTCACTGGTCACTGGTCACTGGTCAATGGTCACTGTCGCTGGTCAATGGTCACTGGTCACTGGTCACTGGTCACTGGTCACAAGTCACTGGTCACTTGTCACTGGTCAGTGGCCACTCGTCAATGGTCACTGGTCACTGGTCACTGGTCAATGGTCTCTGTCGCTGGTCACTGGTCACGATTCGCTGGTCCCTGGTCACTGGTCACTGGTCACTGGTCACTGGTCACTGGTCACAGGTCAATGGTCACTGGTCACTGGACACAGGTCACTGGTCACTGGTCACTGGTCACTGGTCACTGGTCACTGGTCACTGGTCACTGGTCAATGGTCACTGGCCACTGGTCACTGGTCACTGGTCAATGGTCACTTTCGCTGGTCAATGGTCACTGTCGCTGGTCACTGGTCACAGGTCAATGGTCACTGGCCACTGGTCACTGGTCACTGGTCAATGGTCACTTTCGCTGGTCAATGGTCACTGTCGCTGGTAAATGGTCACTGTCGCTAGTAAATGGTCACTGTCGCTGTTCACTGGTCACTGGTCACTGGTCACTGGTCACTGGACACTGGTCACTGGTAACTGGTCAATGGTCACTGTCGCTGGTCACTGGTCACTGGTCACTGGTCACTGGTCAATGGTCACTGGTCACTGGACACAGGTCACTGGTCACTGGTCACTGGTCACTGGTCACAAGTCACTGGTCACTTGTCACTGGTCAGTGGCCACTCGTCAATGGTCACTGGTCACTGGTCACTGGTCAATGGTCTCTGTCGCTGGTCACTGGTCACGATTCGCTGGTCCCTGGTCATTGGTCACTGGTCAATGGTCACTGTCGCTGGTCACTGGTCACTGGTCACTGGTCACTGGTCACTGGTCACTTGTCACTGGTCAGTGGCCACTCGTCGCTGGTCACTTGTCACTGGTCACTGGTCACAGGTCAATGGTCACTGGTCACTGGTCACTTGTCCCTGGGCAGTGGTCACTTGTCACTGGTCAATGGTCACTATCGCTGGTCAAAGGTCACTGACGCTGGTCACTGGTCACTGGTCACTGGTCACTTGTCACTGGTCACTGGTCACTGGTCACTGGTCACTGGTCACTGGTCACTGGTCACAAGTCACTGGTCACTTGTCATTGGTCACTGGTCACTCGTCACTGGTCACAGGTCAATGGTAACTTGTCACTGGGCAGTGGTCAATGGTCACTGGTCACTGGTCACTGGTCACAGGTCAATGGTCACTGGTCACTGGACACAGATCACTGGTCACTGGTCACTGGTCACTGGTCACTGGTCACTGGTCAATGGTCACTGGCCACTGGTCACTGGTCACTGGTCAGTGGCCACTGGTCGCTGGTCACTTGTCACTGGTCGCTGGTCACTGGTCACTGGTCACTGGTCACTGGTCACTGGTCAATGGTCACTATCGCTGGTCAATGGTCACTGTCGCTGGTCACTGGTCACTGGTCACTTGTCACTGGTCACTGGTCACTGGTCACTGGTCACTGGTCACTGGTCACTGGCCAATGGTCACTGTCGCTGGTCAATGGTCACTGGTCAATGGTCACTATCGCTGGTCAATGGTCACAGTCGCTGGTCACTGGTCACTGGTCACTGGTCACTGGTCACAAGTCACTGGTCACTTGTCACTGGTCAGTGGCCACTCGTCAATGGTCACTGGTCACTGGTCACTGGTCAATGGTCTCTGTCGCTGGTCACTGGTCACGATTCGCTGGTCCCTGGTCACTGGTCACTGGTCACTGGTCACTGGTCACTGGTCACAGGTCAATGGTCACTGGTCACAGGACACAGGTCACTGGTCACAGGTCACTGGTCACTGGTCACTGGTCACTGGTCACTGGTCACTGGTCAATGGTCACTGGCCACTGGTCACTGGTCACTGGTCAATGGTCACTTTCGCTGGTCAATGGTCACTGTCGCTGGTCACTGGTCACAGGTCAATGGTCACTGGCCACTGGTCACTGGTCACTGGTCAATGGTCACTTTCGCTGGTCAATGGTCACTGTCGCTGGTAAATGGTCACTGTCGCTAGTAAATGGTCACTGTCGCTGTTCACTGGTCACTGGTCACTGGTCACTGGTCACTGGACACTGGTCACTGGTAACTGGTCAATGGTCACTGTCGCTGGTCACTGGTCACTGGTCACTGGTCACTGGTCAATGGTCACTGGTCACTGGACACAGGTCACTGGTCACTGGTCACTGGGCACTGGTCAATGGTCACTGGCCACTGGTCACTGGTCACTGGTCAATGGTCACTTTCGCTGGTCAATGGTCACTGTCGCTGGTCACTGGTCACTGGTCACTGGTCACTGGTAACTGGTCAATGGTCACTGTCGCTGGTCACTGGTCACTGGTCACTGGTCACTGGTCAATGGTAACTTGTCACTGGGCAGTGGTCAATGGTCACTGGTCACTGGTCACTGGTCACTGGTCACTGGTCACTGGTCACTGGTCACTGGTCAATGGTCACTGTCGCTGGTTACTGGTCACTGGTCACTTGTCCCTGGGCAGTGGTCACTGGTCACTGGTCACTGGTCAATGGTCACTGTCGCTGGTCACTGGTCACTGGTCACTTGTCCCTGGGCAGTGGTCACTTGTCACTGGTCAATGGTCACTATCGCTGGTCAATGGTCACTGTCGCTGGTCACTGGTCACTGGTCACTTGTCACTGGTCACTGGTCACTGGTCACTGGTCACTGGTCACTGGTCACTGGTCACAAGTCACTGGTCACTTGTCACTGGTCAGTGGCCACTCGTCAATGGTCACTGGTCACTGGTCACTGGTCAATGGTCTCTGTCGCTGGTCACTGGTCACGATTCGCTGGTCCCTGGTCACTGGTCACTGGTCAATGGTCACTGTCGCTGGTCACTGGTCACTGGTCACTGGTCACTGGTCACTGGTCACTGGTCACTGGTCACTGGTCACAAGTCACTGGTCACTTGTCACTGGTCACTGGTCACTCGTCACTGGTCACAGGTCAATGGTAACTTGTCACTGGGCAGTGGTCACTGGTCACTGGTCAATGGTCACTATCGCTGGTCAATGGTCATTGTCGCTGGTCACTGGTCATTGGTCACTTGTCACTGGTCACTGGTCACTGGTCACTGGTCACTGGTCACTGGTCACTGGTCAATGGTCACTGGTCACTGGACACAGGTCACTGGTCACTGGTCACTGGGCACTGGTCAATGGTCACTGGCCACTGGTCACTGGTCACTGGTCAATGGTCACTTTCGCTGGTCAATGGTCACTGTCGCTGGTCACTGGTCACTGGTCACTGGTCACTGGTAACTGGTCAATGGTCACTGTCGCTGGTCACTGGTCACTGGTCACTGGTCACTGGTCAATGGTAACTTGTCACTGGGCAGTGGTCAATGGTCACTGGTCACTGGTCACTGGACACAGGTCACTGGTCACTGGTCACTGGTCACTGGTCACTGGTCAATGGTCACTGGTCACTGGTCAATGGTCACTATCGCTGGTCAGTGGTCACTGTCGCTGGTCATTGGTCACTGGTCAGTTGTCACTGGTCACTGGTCACTGGTCACTGGTCACTGGTCACTGGTCACTGGTCAATGGTCACTGTCGCTGGTCACTGGACACTGGTCACTGGTCACTGGTCAATGGTCACTGGTCACTGGTCACTGGTCAATGGTCACTATCGCTGGTCAATGGTCATTGTCGCTGGTCACTGGTCATTGGTCACTTGTCACTGGTCACTGGTCACTGGTCACTGGTCCCTGGTCACAGGTCAATGGTCACTGGTCACTGGTCACTGGTCAATGGTCACTGTCGCTGGTCACTGGTCACTGGTCACTGGTCATTGGTCACTGGTCACTGGTCACTGGTAACTTGTCAATGGTCACTGTCGCTGGTCACTGGTCACTGCTCACTGGTCACTGGTCACTTGTCAATGGTCACTGTCGCTGGTCACTGGTCACTGGTCACTTGTCACTGGTCACTGGTCACAGGTCACTGGTCACTGGTCACTGGTCACTGGTCACTGGTCACTGGTCACTGGTCACTGGTCACTGGTCACTGGTCACTGGTCAATGGTCACTGTCGCTGGTCACTGGTCACTGGTCACTTGTCCCTGGGCAGTGGTCACTGGTCACTGGTCACTGGTCAATGGTCACTGTCGCTGGTCACTGGTCACTGGTCACTTGTCCCTGGGCAGTGGTCACTTGTCACTGGTCAATGGTCACTATCGCTGGTCAATGGTCACTGTCGCTGGTCACTGGTCACTGGTCACTTGTCACTGGTCACTGGTCACTGGTCACTGGTCACTGGTCACTGGTCACTGGTCACAAGTCACTGGTCACTTGTCACTGGTCAGTGGCCACTCGTCAATGGTCACTGGTCACTGGTCACTGGTCAATGGTCTCTGTCGCTGGTCACTGGTCACGATTCGCGGGTCCCAGGTCACTGGTCACTGGTCAATGGTCACTGTCGCTGGTCACTGGTCACTGGTCACTGGTCACTGGTCACTGGTCACTGGTCACTGGTCACTGGTCACTGGTCACAAGTCACTGGTCACTTGTCACTGGTCACTGGTCACTCGTCACTGGTCACAGGTCAATGGTAACTTGTCACTGGGCAGTGGTCACTGGTCACTGGTCAATGGTCACTATCGCTGGTCAATGGTCATTGTCGCTGGTCACTGGTCATTGGTCACTTGTCACTGGTCACTGGTCACTGGTCACTGGTCACTGGTCACTGGTCACAGGTCAATGGTCACTGGTCACTGGTCACTGGTCAATGGTCACTGTCGCTGGTCACTGGTCACTGGTCACTGGTCACTGGTCACTGGTCACTGGTAACTGGTCAATGGTCACTGTCGCTGGTCACTGGTCACTGGTCACTGGTCACTGGTCAATGGTAACTTGTCACTGGGCAGTGGTCAATGGTCACTGGTCACTGGTCACTGGTCACTGGTCACTGGTCACTGGTCACTGGTCACTGGTCACAGGTCAATGGTCACTGGTCACTGGACACAGGTCACTGGTCACTGGTCACTGGTCACTGGTCACTGGTCACTGGTCAATGGTCACTGGCCACTGGTCACTGGTCACTGGTCAATGGTCACTTTCGCTGGTCAATGGTCACTGTCGCTGGTAAATGGTCACTGTCGCTGGTCACTGGTCACTGGTCACTAGTCACTGGTCACTGGTCACAGGTCAATGGTCACTGGTCACTGGACACTGGTCACTGGTCACTGGTCACTTGTCACTGTTCAATGATCACTGGTCACTGGTCACTGGTCACTGGTCACTGGTCACTTGTCAATGGTCACTGTCGCTGGTCACTGGTCACTGGTCACTGGTCACTGGTCACTGGTCACTGGTCAATAGTCACTATCGCTGGTCAATGGTCACTGTCGCTGGTCACTGCTCACTGGTCACTTGTCACTGGTCACTGGTCACTGGTCACTGGTCACTGGTCACTGGTCACTGGTCACTGGTCACTGGTCACTGGTCACTTGTCACTGGTCACTGGTCAATGGTCACTGTCGCTGGTCACTGGTCACTGGTCACTTGTCCCTGGGCAGTGGTCACTGGTCACTGGTCACTGGTCACTGGTCACTGGTCAATGGTCACTGTCGCTGGTCACTGGTCACTGGTCACTTGTCCCTGGGCAGTGGTCACTTGTCACTGGTCAATGGTCACTATCGCTGGTCAAAGGTCACTGACGCTGGTCACTGGTCATTGGTCACTTGTCACTGGTCACTGGTCACTGGTCACTGGTCACTGGTCACTGGTCACTGGTCACAAGTCACTGGTCACTTGTCATTGGTCACTGGTCACTCGTCACTGGTCACAGGTCAATGGTAACTTGTCACTGGGCAGTGGTCAATGGTCACTGGTCACTGGTCACTGGTCACAGGTCAATGGTCACTGGTCACTGGACACAGATCACTGGTCACTGGTCACTGGTCACTGGTCACTGGTCACTGGTCAATGGTCACTGGCCACTGGTCACTGGTCACTGGTCAGTGGCCACTGGTCGCTGGTCACTTGTCACTGGTCACTGGTCACTGGTCACTGGTCACTGGTCACTGGTCACTGGTCAATGGTCACTATCGCTGGTCAATGGTCACTGTCGCTGGTCACTGGTCACTGGTCACATGTCACTGGTCACTGGTCACTGGTCACTGGTCACTGGTCACTGGTCACTGGTCACTGGTCACTGGTCACTGGTCACTGGTCAATGGTCACTGTCGCTGGTCACTGGTCACTGGTCAATGGTCACTATCGCTGGTCAATGGTCACTGTCGCTGGTCATTGGTCACTGGTCACTGGTCAATGGTCACTTGTCCCTGGGCAGTGGTCACTGGTCACTGGTCAATGGTCACTATCGCTGGTCAATGGTCACAGGCGCTGGTCACTGGTCACTGGTCACTTGTCACTGGTCACTGGTCACTGGTCACTGGTCACTGGTCACTGGTCACAAGTCACTGGTCACTTGTCACTGGTCAGTGGCCACTCGTCAATGGTCACTGGTCACTGGTCACTGGTCAATGGTCTCTGTCGCTGGTCACTGGTCACGATTCGCTGGTCCCTGGTCATTGGTCACTGGTCAATGGTCACTGTCGCTGGTCACTGGTCACTGGTCACTGGTCACTGGTCACTGGTCACTTGTCACTGGTCAGTGGCCACTCGTCGCTGGTCACTTGTCACTGGTCACTGGTCACAGGTCAATGGTCACTGGTCACTGGTCACTTGTCCCTGGGCAGTGGTCACTTGTCACTGGTCAATGGTCACTATCGCTGGTCAAAGGTCACTGACGCTGGTCACTGGTCACTGGTCACTGGTCACTTGTCACTGGTCACTGGTCACTGGTCACTGGTCACTGGTCACTGGTCACTGGTCACAAGTCACTGGTCACTTGTCATTGGTCACTGGTCACTCGTCACTGGTCACAGGTCAATGGTAACTTGTCACTGGGCAGTGGTCAATGGTCACTGGTCACTGGTCACTGGTCACAGGTCAATGGTCACTGGTCACTGGACACAGATAACTGGTCACTGGTCACTGGTCACTGGTCACTGGTCACTGGTCAATGGTCACTGGCCACTGGTCACTGGTCACTGGTCAGTGGCCACTGGTCGCTGGTCACTTGTCACTGGTCACTGGTCACTGGTCACTGGTCACTGGTCACTGGTCACTGGTCAATGGTCACTATCGCTGGTCAATGGTCACTGTCGCTGGTCACTGGTCACTGGTCACTTGTCACTGGTCACTGGTCACTGGTCACTGGTCACTGGTCACTGGTCACTGGTCAATGGTCACTGTCGCTGGTCAATGGTCACTGGTCACTGGTCACTGGTCACTGGTCACTGGTCACTGGACACAGGCCACTCGTCAATGGTCACTGGTCACTGGTCACTGGTCAATGGTCTCTGTCGCTGGTCACTGGTCACGATTCGCTGGTCCCTGGTCACTGGTCACTGGTCACTGGTCACTGGTCACTGGTCACAGGTCAATGGTCACTGGTCACTGGACACAGGTCACTGGTCACTGGTCACTGGTCACTGGTCACTGGTCACTGGTCACTGGTCACTGGTCAATGGTCACTGGCCACTGGTCACTGGTCACTGGTCAATGGTCACTTTCGCTGGTCAATGGTCACTGTCGCTGGTCACTGGTCACAGGTCAATGGTCACTGGCCACTGGTCACTGGTCACTGGTCAATGGTCACTTTCGCTGGTCAATGGTCACTGTCGCTGGTAAATGGTCACTGTCGCTAGTAAATGGTCACTGTCGCTGTTCACTGGTCACTGGTCACTGGTCACTGGTCACTGGACACTGGTCACTGGTAACTGGTCAATGGTCACTGTCGCTGGTCACTGGTCACTGGTCACTGGTCACTGGTCAATGGTCACTGGTCACTGGACACAGGTCACTGGTCACTGGTCACTGGTCACTGGTCACAAGTCACTGGTCACTTGTCACTGGTCAGTGGCCACTCGTCAATGGTCACTGGTCACTGGTCACTGGTCAATGGTCTCTGTCGCTGGTCACTGGTCACGATTCGCTGGTCCCTGGTCATTGGTCACTGGTCAATGGTCACTGTCGCTGGTCACTGGTCACTGGTCACTGGTCACTGGTCACTGGTCACTTGTCACTGGTCAGTGGCCACTCGTCGCTGGTCACTTGTCACTGGTCACTGGTCACAGGTCAATGGTCACTGGTCACTGGTCACTTGTCCCTGGGCAGTGGTCACTTGTCACTGGTCAATGGTCACTATCGCTGGTCAAAGGTCACTGACGCTGGTCACTGGTCACTGGTCACTGGTCACTTGTCACTGGTCACTGGTCACTGGTCACTGGTCACTGGTCACTGGTCACTGGTCACAAGTCACTGGTCACTTGTCATTGGTCACTGGTCACTCGTCACTGGTCACAGGTCAATGGTAACTTGTCACTGGGCAGTGGTCAATGGTCACTGGTCACTGGTCACTGGTCACAGGTCAATGGTCACTGGTCACTGGACACAGATCACTGGTCACTGGTCACTGGTCACTGGTCACTGGTCACTGGTCAATGGTCACTGGCCACTGGTCACTGGTCACTGGTCAGTGGCCACTGGTCGCTGGTCACTTGTCACTGGTCGCTGGTCACTGGTCACTGGTCACTGGTCACTGGTCACTGGTCAATGGTCACTATCGCTGGTCAATGGTCACTGTCGCTGGTCACTGGTCACTGGTCACTTGTCACTGGTCACTGGTCACTGGTCACTGGTCACTGGTCACTGGTCACTGGCCAATGGTCACTGTCGCTGGTCAATGGTCACTGGTCAATGGTCACTATCGCTGGTCAATGGTCACAGTCGCTGGTCACTGGTCACTGGTCACTGGTCACTGGTCACAAGTCACTGGTCACTTGTCACTGGTCAGTGGCCACTCGTCAATGGTCACTGGTCACTGGTCACTGGTCAATGGTCTCTGTCGCTGGTCACTGGTCACGATTCGCTGGTCCCTGGTCACTGGTCACTGGTCACTGGTCACTGGTCACTGGTCACAGGTCAATGGTCACTGGTCACAGGACACAGGTCACTGGTCACAGGTCACTGGTCACTGGTCACTGGTCACTGGTCACTGGTCACTGGTCAATGGTCACTGGCCACTGGTCACTGGTCACTGGTCAATGGTCACTTTCGCTGGTCAATGGTCACTGTCGCTGGTCACTGGTCACAGGTCAATGGTCACTGGCCACTGGTCACTGGTCACTGGTCAATGGTCACTTTCGCTGGTCAATGGTCACTGTCGCTGGTAAATGGTCACTGTCGCTAGTAAATGGTCACTGTCGCTGTTCACTGGTCACTGGTCACTGGTCACTGGTCACTGGACACTGGTCACTGGTAACTGGTCAATGGTCACTGTCGCTGGTCACTGGTCACTGGTCACTGGTCACTGGTCAATGGTCACTGGTCACTGGACACAGGTCACTGGTCACTGGTCACTGGGCACTGGTCAATGGTCACTGGCCACTGGTCACTGGTCACTGGTCAATGGTCACTTTCGCTGGTCAATGGTCACTGTCGCTGGTCACTGGTCACTGGTCACTGGTCACTGGTAACTGGTCAATGGTCACTGTCGCTGGTCACTGGTCACTGGTCACTGGTCACTGGTCAATGGTAACTTGTCACTGGGCAGTGGTCAATGGTCACTGGTCACTGGTCACTGGTCACTGGTCACTGGTCACTGGTCACTGGTCACTGGTCAATGGTCACTGTCGCTGGTTACTGGTCACTGGTCACTTGTCCCTGGGCAGTGGTCACTGGTCACTGGTCACTGGTCAATGGTCACTGTCGCTGGTCACTGGTCACTGGTCACTTGTCCCTGGGCAGTGGTCACTTGTCACTGGTCAATGGTCACTATCGCTGGTCAATGGTCACTGTCGCTGGTCACTGGTCACTGGTCACTTGTCACTGGTCACTGGTCACTGGTCACTGGTCACTGGTCACTGGTCACTGGTCACAAGTCACTGGTCACTTGTCACTGGTCAGTGGCCACTCGTCAATGGTCACTGGTCACTGGTCACTGGTCAATGGTCTCTGTCGCTGGTCACTGGTCACGATTCGCTGGTCCCTGGTCACTGGTCACTGGTCAATGGTCACTGTCGCTGGTCACTGGTCACTGGTCACTGGTCACTGGTCACTGGTCACTGGTCACAAGTCACTGGTCACTTGTCACTGGTCACTGGTCACTCGTCACTGGTCACAGGTCAATGGTAACTTGTCACTGGGCAGTGGTCACTGGTCACTGGTCAATGGTCACTATCGCTGGTCAATGGTCATTGTCGCTGGTCACTGGTCATTGGTCACTTGTCACTGGTCACTGGTCACTGGTCACTGGTCACTGGTCACTGGTCACTGGTCAATGGTCACTGGTCACTGGACACAGGTCACTGGTCACTGGTCACTGGGCACTGGTCAATGGTCACTGGCCACTGGTCACTGGTCACTGGTCAATGGTCACTTTCGCTGGTCAATGGTCACTGTCGCTGGTCACTGGTCACTGGTCACTGGTCACTGGTAACTGGTCAATGGTCACTGTCGCTGGTCACTGGTCACTGGTCACTGGTCACTGGTCAATGGTAACTTGTCACTGGGCAGTGGTCAATGGTCACTGGTCACTGGTCACTGGTCACTGGTCACTGGTCACTGGTCACTGGTCACTGGTCAATGGTCACTGTCGCTGGTTACTGGTCACTGGTCACTTGTCCCTGGGCAGTGGTCACTGGTCACTGGTCACTGGTCAATGGTCACTGTCGCTGGTCACTGGTCACTGGTCACTTGTCCCTGGGCAGTGGTCACTTGTCACTGGTCAATGGTCACTATCGCTGGTCAATGGTCACTGTCGCTGGTCACTGGTCACTGGTCACTTGTCACTGGTCACTGGTCACTGGTCACTGGTCACTGGTCACTGGTCACTGGTCACTGGTCACTGGTCAATGGTCACTGGCCACTGGTCACTGGTCACTGGTCAATGGTCACTTTCGCTGGTCAAAGGTCAGTGTCGCTGGTCACTGGTCACTGGTAACTGGTCAATGGTCACTGTCGCTGGTCACTGGTCACTGGTCACTGGTCACTGGTCAATGGTAACTTGTCGCTGGTCACTGGTCACCGGTCACTGGTCACTGGTCAATGGTAACTTGTCACTGGCCAGTGGTCAATGGTCACTGGTCACTGGTCACTGGTCAATGGTCTCTGTCGCTGGTCACTGGTCACGATTCGCTGGTCCCTGGTCACTGGTCACTGGTCAATGGTCACTGTCGCTGGTCACTGGTCACTGGTCACTGGTCACTGGACACTGGTCACTGGTCACTGGTCACTGGTCACTGGTCACTGGTCACTGGTCACTGGTCACAAGTCTCTGGTCACTTGTCACTGGTCACTGGTCACTGGTCACTCGTCACTGGTCACAGGTCAATGGTAACTTGTCACTGGGCAGTGGTCAATGGTCACTGGTTACTGGTCACTGGTCACAGGTCAATGGTCACTGGTCACTGGACACAGATCACTGGTCACTGGTCACTGGTCACTGGTCACTGGTCACTGGTCAATGGTCACTGGTCAGTGGCCACTGGTCGCTGGTCCCTATTCACTGGTCACTGTTCACAGGTCAATGGTCACTGGTCACTGGACACAGGTCACTGGTCACTGGTCACTGGTCACTGGTCACTGGTCACTGGTCACTGGTCACTGGTCACTGGTCACTGGTCACTGGTAACTGGTCAATGGTCACTGTCGCTGGTCACTGGTCACCGGTCACTGGTCACTGGTCAATGGTAACTTGTCACTGGCCAGTGGTCAATGGTCACTGTCGCTGGTCACTGGTCACTGGTCACTGGTCACTGGTCACAGGTCAATGGTCACTGGTCACTGGACACAGGTCACTGGTCACTGGTCACTGGTCACTGGTCACTGGTCAATGGTCACTGGCCACTGGTCAGTGGTCACTGGTCACTGGTCACTGGTCACTGGTCAATGGTCACTGTCGCTGGTCACTGGTCACTGGTCAATGGTCACTGGCCACTGGTCACTGGTCACTGGTCAATGGTCACTTTCGCTGGTCAATGGTCACTGTCGCTGGTAAATGGTCACTGTCGCTGGTCACTGGTCACTGGTCACTGGTCACTTGTCACTGGTCACTGGTCACTGGTCACTGGTCACTGGTCACTGGTCACTGGTCACTGGTCGATGGTCACTGTCGCTGGTCACTGGTCACTGGTCACTGGTCACTGGTCAATGGTCACTGGTCACTGGTTACTGGTCAATGGTCACTATCGCTGGTCAATGGTCATTGTCGCTGGTCACTGGTCATTGGTCACTTGTCACTGGTCACTGGTCACTGGTCACTGGTCACTGGTCACTGGTCACAGGTCAATGGTCACTGGTCACTGGTCACTGGTCAATGGTCACTGTCGCTGGTCACTGGTCACTGGTCACTGGTCACTGGTCACTGGTCACTGGTAACTGGTCAATGGTCACTGTCGCTGGTCACTGGTCACTGGTCACTGGTCACTGGTCAATGGTAACTTGTCACTGGCCAGTGGTCAATGGTCACTGGTCACTGGTCACTGGTCACTGGTCACTAGTCACTGGTCACTGGTCACTGGTCAATGGTCACTGTCGCTGGTCACTGGTCACTGGTCAATGGTCACTGGCCACTGGTCACTGATCACTGGTCAATGGTCACTTTCGCTGGTCAATGGTCACTGTCGCTGGTAAATGGTCACTGTCGCTGGTCACTGGTCACTGGTCACTGGTCACTTGTCACTGGTCACTGGTCACTGGTCACTGGTCACTGGTCACTGGTCACTGGTCACTGGTCACTGGTCGATGGTCACTGTCGCTGGTCACTGGTCACTGGTCACTGGTCACTGGTCAATGGTCACTGGTCACTGGTCACTGGTCACTGGTCACTGGTCACTGGTCACTGGTCACTGGTCAATGGTCTCTGTCGCTGGTCACTGGTCACGATTCGCTGGTCCCTGGTCACTGGTCACTGGTCAATGGTCACTGTCGCTGGTCGCTGGTCACTGGTCACTGGTCACTGGTCACTGGACACTGGTCACTGGTCACTGGTCACTGGTCACTGGTCACTGGTCACTGGTCACAAGTCACTGGTCACTTGTCACTGGTCACTGGTCACTCGTCACTGGTCAATGGTCTCTGTCGCTGGTCACTGGTCACGATTCGCTGGTCCCTGGTCACTGGTCACTGGTCAATGGTCACTGTCGCTGGTCACTGGTCACTGGTCACTGGTCACTGGTCACTTGTCACTGGTCAGTGGTCACTGGTCACTGGTCACTGGTCACTAGTCACTAGTCACTGGTCACTGGTCACTGGTCACTGGTCACTGGTCACTGGTCACTGGTCACTGGTCACTGGTCACCGGTCAATGCTCACTGTCGCTGGTCCCTGGTCACTGGTCACTGATCACTGGACACTGGTCACTGGTCACTGGTCACTGGTCAATGGTCACTATCGCTGGTCAATGGTCACTGTCGCTGGTCACTGGTCACTGGTCACTTGTCACTGGTCACTGGTCACTGGTCACTGGTCACTGGTCTCTGGTCGATGGTCAATGGTCACTGTCGCTGGTCACTGGTCACTGGTCACTTGTCCCTGGGCAGTGGTCACTGGTCACTGGTCACTGGTCACTGGTCACTGGTCAATGGTCACTGTCGCTGGTCACTGGTCACTGGTCACTTGTCCCTGGGCAGTGGTCACTTGTCACTGGTCAATGGTCACTATCGCTGGTCAATGGTCACTGTCGCTGGTCACTGGTCACTGGTCACTTGTCACTGGTCACTGGTCACTGGTCACTGGTCACTGGTCACTGGTCACTGGTCACAAGTCACTGGTCACTTGTCACTGGTCAGTGGCCACTCGTCAATGGTCACTGGTCACTGGTCCCTGGTCAATGGTCTCTGTCGCTGGTCACTGGTCACGATTCGCTGGTCCCTGGTCACTGGTCACTGGTCAATGGTCACTGTCGCTGGTCACTGGTCACTGGTCACTGGTCACTGGTCACTGGTCACTGGTCACTGGTCACTGGTCACTGGTCACTGGTCACTGGTCACAAGTCACTGGTCACTTGTCACTGGTCACTGGTCACTCGTCACTGGTCACAGGTCAATGGTAACTTGTCACTGGGCAGTGGTCAATGGTCACTGGCCACTGGTCACTGGTCACAGGTCAATGGTCACTGGTCACTGGACACAGATCACTGGTCACTGGTCACTGGTCACTGGTCACTGGTCACTGGTCAATGGTCACTGGCCACTGGTCACTGGTCACTGGTCAGTGGCCACTGGTCGCTGGTCACTTGTCACTGGTCACTGGTCACTGGTCACTGGTCACTGGTCACTGGTCACTGGTCACTGGTCACTGGTCACTGGTCACTGGTCACTGGTCACTGGTCAATGGTCACTATCGCTGGTAAATGGTCACTGTCGCTGGTCACTGGTCACTGGTCACTTGTCACTGGTCACTGGTCACTGGTCACTGGTCACTGGTCACTGGTCACTGGTCACTGGTCACTGTTCACTGGTCACTGGTCAATGGTCACTGTCGCTGGTCACTGGTCACTGGTCAATGGTCACTATCGCTGGTCAATGGTCACTGTCGCTGGTCACTGGTCACTGGTCACTGGTCAATGGTCACTTGTCCCTGGGCAGTGGTCACTGGTCACTGGTCAATGGTCACTGTCGCTGGTCAATGGTCACAGTCGCTGGTCACTGGTCACTGGTCACTTGTCACTGGTCACTGGTCACTGGTCACTGGTCACTGGTCACTGGGCAATGGTCACTGGCCACTGGTCACTGGTCACTGGTCAGTGGCCACTGGTCGCTGGTCACTTGTCACTGGTCACTGGTCACTGGTCACTGGTCACTGGTCACTGGTCACTGGTCACTGGTCACTGGTCACTGGTCACTGGTCACTGGTCACTGGTCACTGGTCACTGGTCACTGGTCACTGGTCACTGGTCACAGGTCAATGGTCACTGGTCACTGGACACTGGTCACTGGTCACTGGTCACTTGTCAGTGGTCACTGATCACTGGTCACTGGTCACTGGTCACTGGTCACTGGTCACTGGTCACTGGTCACTGGCCACTGGTCAATGGTCACTGTCGCTGGTCACTGGTCACTGGTCACTGATCACTGGTCACTGGTCACAGGTCACTGGTCACTGGTCAATGGTCACTATCGCAGGTCAATGGTCACTGTCGCTGGTCACTGGTCACTGGTCACTTGTCACTGGTCACTGGTCACTGGTCACTGGTCACTGGTCACTGGTCGATGGTCACTGTCGCTGGTCACTGGTCACTGGTCACTGGTCACTGGTCACTGGTTACTGGTCAATGGTCACTATCGCTGGTCAAAGGTCATTGTCGCTGGTCACTGGTCATTGGTCACTTGTCACTGGTCACTGGTCACTGGTCACTGGTCACTGGTCACAGGTCAATGGTCACTGGTCACTGGTCACTGGTCAATGGTCACTGTCGCTGGTCACTGGTCACTGGTCACTGGTCACTGGTCACTGGTCAATGGTCACTGGTCACTGGACACAGGTCACTGGTCACTGGTCACTGGTCATTGGTCAATGGACACTGGCCACTGGTCACTGGTCACTGGTCAATGGTCACTTTCGCTGGTCAATGGTCACTGTCGCTGGTCACTGGTCACTGGTCACTGGTCACTGGTAACTGGTCAATGGTCACTGTCGCTGGTCACTGGTCACTGGTCACTGGTCACTGGTCAATGGTAACTTGTCACTGGGCAGTGGTCAATGGTCACTGGTCACTGGTCACTGGTCACTGGCCACTGGTCACAGGTCAATGGTCACTGGTCACTGGACACAGGTCACTGGTCACTGGTCACTGGTCACTGGTCACTGGTCACTGGTCACTGGTCAATGGTCACTGGCCACTGGTCACTGGTCACTGGTCAATGGTCACTTTCGCTGGTCAATGGTCACTGTCGCTGGTAAATGGTCACTGTCGCTGGTCACTGGTCACTGGTCACTGGACACTGGTCACAGGTCAATGGTCACTGGTCACTGGACACTGGTCACTGGTCACTGGTCACTTGTCACTCGTCACTGATCACTGGTCACTGGTCACTGGTCACTGGTCACTGGTCACTGGTCAATGGTCACTGTCGCTGGTCACTGGTCACTGGTCACTGATCACTGGTGACTGGTCAATGGTCACTGTCGCTGGTCACTGGACACTGGTCACTGGTCACAGGTCAATGGTCACTGGTCACTGGTCACTGGTAAATGGTCACTATCGCTGGTCAATGGTCATTGTCGCTGGTCACTGGTCATTGGTCACTAGTCACTGGTCACTGGTCACTGGTCACTGGTCACTGGTCACTGGTCACTGGTAACTGGTCACATGTCAATGGTCACTGGACACTGGTCACAGGTCAATGGTCACTGGTCACTGGACACTGGTCACTGGTCACTGGTCACTGGTCACTGATCACTGGTCACTGGTCACTGGTCACTGGTCACTGGTCACTGGTCACAGGTCAATGGTCACTGTCGCTGGTCACTGGTCACTGGTCACTGATCACTGGTCACTGGTCAATGGTCACTGTCGCTGGTCACTGGTCATTGGTCACTTGTCACTGGTCACTGGTCACTGGACACTGGTCACTGGTCACAGGTCAATGGTCACTGGTCACTGGTCACTGGTCAATGGTCACTGTCGCTCGTCACTGGTCACTGGTCACTGGTCACTGGTCACTGGTCACTGGTAACTGGTCAATGGTCACTGTCGCTGGTCACTGGTCACTGGTCACTGGTCAATGGTAACTTGTCACTGGGCAGTGGTCAATGGTCACTGGTCACTGGTCACTGGTCACTGGTCACAGGTAAATGGTCACTGGTCACTGGACACAGGTCACTGGTCACTGGTCACTGGTCACTGGTCACTGGTCACTGGTCAATGGTCACTGGCCACTGGTCACTGGTCACTGGTCAATGGTCACTTTCGCTGGTCAATGGTCACTGTCGCTGGTAAATGGTCACTGTCGCTGGTCACTGGTCACTGGTCACTGGTCAATGGTCACTGTCGCTGGTCACTGGTCACTGGTCACTGATCACTGGTCACTGGTCACTGGTCACTGGTCACTGGTCACTGGTCAATGGTCACTGGCCACTGGTCACTGGTCACTGGTCAATGGTCACTTTCGCTGGTCAATGGTCACTGTCGCTGGTCACTGGTCACAGGTCAATGGTCACTGGCCACTGGTCACTGGTCACTGGTCAATGGTCACTTTCGCTGGTCAATGGTCACTATCGCTGGTCAATGGTCATTGTCGCTGGTCACTGGTCATTGGTCACTTGTCACTGGTCACTGGTCACTGGTCACTGGTCACAGGTCAATGGTCACTGGTCACTGGTCACTGGTCAATGGTCACTCTCGCTGGTCACTGGTCACTGGTCACTGGTCACTGGTCACTGGTCACTGGTCACTGGTCACTGGTAACTGGTCAATGGTCACTGTCGCTGGTCACTGGTCACTGGTCACTGGTCACTGGTCAATGGTAACTTGTCACTGGCCAGTGGTCAATGGTCACTGGTCACTGGTCACTGGTCACTGGTCACTGGTCACTGGTCACAGGTCAATGGTCACTGGTCACTGGACACAGGTCACTGGTCACTGGTCACTGGTCACTGGTCACTGGTCACTGGTCACTGGTCAATGGTCACTGGCCACTGGTCACTGGTCACTGGTCAATGGTCACTTTCGCTGGTCAATGGTCACTGTCGCTGGTCACTGGTCACAGGTCAATGGTCACTGGCCACTGGTCACTGGTCACTGGTCAATGGTCACTTTCGCTGGTCAATGGTCACTGTCGCTGGTAAATGGTCACTGTCGCTGGTAAATGGTCACTGTCGCTGTTCACTGGTCACTGGTCACTGGTCACAGGTCACTGGACACTGGTCATTGGTAACTGGTCAATGGTCACTGTCGCTGGTCACTGGTCACTGGTCACTGGTCACTGGTCAATGGTCACTGGTCACTGGACACAGGTCACTGGTCACTGGTCACTGGGCACTGGTCAATGGTCACTGGCCACTGGTCACTGGTCACTGGTCAATGGTCACTTTCGCTGGTCAATGGTCATTGTCGCTGGTCACTGGTCACTTGTCACTGGTCACTGGTAACTGGTCAATGGTCACTGTCGCTGGTCACTGGTCACTGGTCACTGGTCACTGGTCAATGGTAACTTGTCACTGGGCAGTGGTCAATGGTCACTGGTCACTGGTCACTGGTCACTGGTCACTGGTCACTGGTCACTGGTCACTGGTCACTGGTCAATGGTCACTGTCGCTGGTTACTGGTCACTGGTCACTTGTCCCTGGGCAGTGGTCACTGGTCACTGGTCACTGGTCAATGGTCACTGTCGCTGGTCACTGGTCACTGGTCACTGGTCACTGGTAACAGGTCAATGGTCACTGTCGCTGGTCACTGGTCACTGGTCACTGGTCAATGGTAACTTGTCACTGGGCAGTGGTCAATGGTCACTGGTCACTGGTCACTGGTCACTGGTCACTGGTCACTGGTCACTGGTCACTGGTCAATGGTCACTGTCGCTGGTTACTGGTCACTGGTCACTTGTCCCTGGGCAGTGGTCACTGGTCACTGGTCACTGGTCAATGATCACTGTCGCTGGTCACTGGTCACTGGTCACTTGTCCCTGGGCAGTGGTCACTTGTCACTGGTCAATGGTCACTATCGCTGGTCAATGGTCACTGTCGCTGGTCACTGGTCACTGGTCACTTGTCACTGGTCACTGGTCACTGGTCACTGGTCACTGGTCACTGGTCACTGGTCACAAGTCACTGGTCACTTGTCACTGGTCAGTGGCCACTCGTCAATGGTCACTGGTCACTGGTCACTGGTCAATGGTCTCTGTCGCTGGTCACTGGTCACGATTCGCTGGTCCCTGGTCACTGGTCACTGGTCAATGGTCACTGTCGCTGGTCACTGGTCACTGGTCACTGGTCACTGGTCACTGGTCACTGGTCACTGGTCACTGGTCACTGGTCACTGGTCAATGGTCACTATCGCTGGTAAATGGTCACTGTCGCTGGTCACTGGTCACTGGTCACAGGTCAATGGTCACTGGTCACTGGACACTGGTCACTGGTCACTGGTCACTTGTCAGTGGTCACTGATCACTGGTCACTGGTCACTGGTCACTGGTCACTGGTCACTGGTCACTGGTCACTGGTCACTGGTCAATGGTCACTGTCGCTGGTCACTGGTCACTGGTCACTGATCACTGGTCACTGGTCACTGGTCACTGGTCACTGGTCAATGGTCACTATCGCAGGTCAATGGTCACTGTCGCTGGTCACTGGTCACTGGTCACTTGTCACTGGTCACTGGTCACTGGTCACTGGTCACTGGTCACTGGTCGATGGTCACTGTCGCTGGTCACTGGTCACTGGTCACTGGTCACTGTTCAATGGTCACTGGCCACTGGTTACTGGTCAATGGTCACTATCGCTGGTCAAAGGTCATTGTCGCTGGTCACTGGTCATTGGTCACTTGTCACTGGTCACTGGTCACTGGTCACTGGTCACTGGTCACAGGTCAATGGTCACTGGTCACTGGTCACTGGTCAATGGTCACTGTCGCTGGTCACTGGTCACTGGTCACTGGTCACTGGTCACTGGTCACTGGTCACTGGTAACTGGTCAATGGTCACTGTCGCTGGTCACTGGTCACCGGTCACTGGTCACTGGTCAATGGTGACTTGTCACTGGCCAGTGGTCAATGGTCACTGGTCACTGGTCACTGGTCACTGGTCACTGGTCAATGGTCTCTGTCGCTAGTCACTGGTCACGATTCGCTGGTCCCTGGTCACTGGTCACTGGTCAATGGTCACTGTCGCTGGTCACTGGTCACTGGTCACTGGTCACTGGACACTGGTCACTGGTCACTGGTCACTGGTCACTGGTCACTGGTCACTGGTCACTGGTCACAAGTCTCTGGTCACTTGTCACTGGTCACTGGTCACTGGTCACTCGTCACTGGTCACAGGTCAATGGTAACTTGTCACTGGGCAGTGGTCAATGGTCACTGGTTACTGGTCACTGGTCACAGGTCAATGGTCACTGGTCACTGGACACAGATCACTGGTCACTGGTCACTGGTCACTGGTCACTGGTCACAGGTCAATGGTCACTGGTCAGTGGCCACTCGTCGCTGGTCACTGGTCACTGGTCACTGGTCACAGGTCAATGGTCACTGGTCACAGGTCAATGGTCACTGGTCACTGGACACAGGTCGCTGGTCACTGGTCACTGGTCACTGGTCACTGGTCAATGGTCACTGGCCACTGGTCACTGGTCACTGGTCAATGGTCACTTTCGCTGGTCAAAGGTCAGTGTCGCTGGTCACTGGTCACTGGTAACTGGTCAATGGTCACTGTCGCTGGTCACTGGTCACTGGTCACTGGTCACTGGTCAATGGTAACTTGTCGCTGGTCACTGGTCACCGGTCACTGGTCACTGGTCAATGGTAACTTGTCACTGGCCAGTGGTCAATGGTCACTGGTCACTGGTCACTGGTCAATGGTCTCTGTCGCTGGTCACTGGTCACGATTCGCTGGTCCCTGGTCACTGGTCACTGGTCAATGGTCACTGTCGCTGGTCACTGGTCACTGGTCACTGGTCACTGGACACGGGTCACTGGTCACTGGTCACTGGTCACTGGTCACTGGTCACTGGTCACTGGTCACAAGTCTCTGGTCACTTGTCACTGGTCACTGGTCACTGGTCACTCGTCACTGGTCACAGGTCAATGGTAACTTGTCACTGGGCAGTGGTCAATGGTCACTGGTTACTGGTCACTGGTCACAGGTCAATGGTCACTGGTCACTGGACACAGATCACTGGTCACTGGTCACTGGTCACTGGTCACTGGTCACTGGTCAATGGTCACTGGTCAGTGGCCACTGGTCGCTGGTCCCTATTCACTGGTCACTGTTCACAGGTCAATGGTCACTGGTCACTGGACACAGGTCACTGGTCACTGGTCACTGGTCACTGGTCACTGGTCACTGGTCACTGGTCACTGGTAACTGGTCAATGGTCACTGTCGCTGGTCACTGGTCACTGGTCACTGGTCACTGGTCAATGGTAACTTGTCACTGGGCAGTGGTCACTGGTCACAGGTCAATGGTCACTGGTCACTGGTCACTGGTCAATGGTCACTGTCGCTGGTCACTGGTCACTGGTCACTGGTCACTGGTCACTGGTCACTGGTCACTGGTAACTGGTCAATGGTCACTGTCGCTGGTCACTGGTCACCGGTCACTGGTCACTGGTCAATGGTAACTTGTCACTGGCCAGTGGTCAATGGTCACTGTCGCTGGTCACTGGTCACTGGTCACTTGTCACTGGTCACTTGTCAGTGGTCACTGATCACTGGTCACTGGTCACTGGTCACTGGTCACTGGTCACTGGTCACTGGTCACTGGTCACTGGTCAATGGTCACTGTCGCTGGTCACTGGTCACTGGTCACTGATCACTGGTCACTGGTCACTGGTCACTGGTCACTGGTCAATGGTCACTATCGCAGGTCAATGGTCACTGTCGCTGGTCACTGGTCACTGGTCACTTGTCACTGGTCACTGGTCACTGGTCACTGGTCACTGGTCACTGGTCGATGGTCACTGTCACTGGTCACTGGTCACTGGTCACTGGTCACTGGTCGATGGTCACTGTCGCTGGTCACTGGTCACTGGTCACTGGTCACTGGTCAATGGTCACTGGTCACTGGTCACTGATCACTGGTCACTGGTCACTGGTCACTGGTCACTGGTCACTGGTCAATGGTCACTGGCCACTGGTCACTGGTCACTGGTCAATGGTCACTTTCGCTGGTCAATGGTCACTGTCGCTGGTCACTGGTCACAGGTCAATGGTCACTGGCCACTGGTCACTGGTCACTGGTCAATGGTCACTTTCGCTGGTCAATGGTCACTATCGCTGGTCAATGGTCATTGTCGCTGGTCACTGGTCATTGGTCACTTGTCACTGGTCACTGGTCACTGGTCACTGGTCACAGGTCAATGGTCACTGGTCACTGGTCACTGGTCAATGGTCACTCTCGCTGGTCACTGGTCACTGGTCACTGGTCACTGGTCACTGGTCACTGGTCACTGGTCACTGGTAACTGGTCAATGGTCACTGTCGCTGGTCACTGGTCACTGGTCACTGGTCACTGGTCAATGGTAACTTGTCACTGGCCAGTGGTCAATGGTCACTGGTCACTGGTCACTGGTCACTGGTCACTGGTCACTGGTCACAGGTCAATGGTCACTGGTCACTGGACACAGGTCACTGGTCACTGGTCACTGGTCACTGGTCACTGGTCACTGGTCACTGGTCAATGGTCACTGGCCACTGGTCACTGGTCACTGGTCAATGGTCACTTTCGCTGGTCAATGGTCACTGTCGCTGGTCACTGGTCACAGGTCAATGGTCACTGGCCACTGGTCACTGGTCACTGGTCAATGGTCACTTTCGCTGGTCAATGGTCACTGTCGCTGGTAAATGGTCACTGTCGCTGGTAAATGGTCACTGTCGCTGTTCACTGGTCACTGGTCACTGGTCACTGGTCACTGGACACTGGTCATTGGTAACTGGTCAATGGTCACTGTCGCTGGTCACTGGTCACTGGTCACTGGTCACTGGTCAATGGTCACTGGTCACTGGACACAGGTCACTGGTCACTGGTCACTGGGCACTGGTCAATGGTCACTGGCCACTGGTCACTGGTCACTGGTCAATGGTCACTTTCGCTGGTCAATGGTCACTGTCGCTGGTCACTGGTCACTTGTCACTGGTCACTGGTAACTGGTCAATGGTCACTGTCGCTGGTCACTGGTCACTGGTCACTGGTCACTGGTCAATGGTAACTTGTCACTGGGCAGTGGTCAATGGTCACTGGTCACTGGTCACTGGTCACTGGTCACTGGTCACTGGTCACTGGTCACTGGTCACTGGTCAATGGTCACTGTCGCTGGTTACTGGTCACTGGTCACTTGTCCCTGGGCAGTGGTCACTGGTCACTGGTCACTGGTCAATGGTCACTGTCGCTGGTCACTGGTCACTGGTCACTGGTCACTGGTAACAGGTCAATGGTCACTGTCGCTGGTCACTGGTCACTGGTCACTGGTCAATGGTAACTTGTCACTGGGCAGTGGTCAATGGTCACTGGTCACTGGTCACTGGTCACTGGTCACTGGTCACTGGTCACTGGTCACTGGTCAATGGTCACTGTCGCTGGTTACTGGTCACTGGTCACTTGTCCCTGGGCAGTGGTCACTGGTCACTGGTCACTGGTCAATGATCACTGTCGCTGGTCACTGGTCACTGGTCACTTGTCCCTGGGCAGTGGTCACTTGTCACTGGTCAATGGTCACTATCGCTGGTCAATGGTCACTGTCGCTGGTCACTGGTCACTGGTCACTTGTCACTGGTCACTGGTCACTGGTCACTGGTCACTGGTCACTGGTCACTGGTCACAAGTCACTGGTCACTTGTCACTGGTCAGTGGCCACTCGTCAATGGTCACTGGTCACTGGTCACTGGTCAATGGTCTCTGTCGCTGGTCACTGGTCACGATTCGCTGGTCCCTGGTCACTGGTCACTGGTCAATGGTCACTGTCGCTGGTCACTGGTCACTGGTCACTGGTCACTGGTCACTGGTCACTGGTCACTGGTCACTGGTCACTGGTCAATGGTCACTATCGCTGGTAAATGGTCACTGTCGCTGGTCACTGGTCACTGGTCACAGGTCAATGGTCACTGGTCACTGGACACTGGTCACTGGTCACTGGTCACTTGTCAGTGGTCACTGATCACTGGTCACTGGTCACTGGTCACTGGTCACTGGTCACTGGTCACTGGTCACTGGTCACTGGTCAATGGTCACTGTCGCTGGTCACTGGTCACTGGTCACTGATCACTGGTCACTGGTCACTGGTCACTGGTCACTGGTCAATGGTCACTATCGCAGGTCAATGGTCACTGTCGCTGGTCACTGGTCACTGGTCACTTGTCACTGGTCACTGGTCACTGGTCACTGGTCACTGGTCACTGGTCGATGGTCACTGTCGCTGGTCACTGGTCACTGGTCACTGGTCACTGTTCAATGGTCACTGGTCACTGGTTACTGGTCAATGGTCACTATCGCTGGTCAAAGGTCATTGTCGCTGGTCACTGGTCATTGGTCACTTGTCACTGGTCACTGGTCACTGGTCACTGGTCACTGGTCACAGGTCAATGGTCACTGGTCACTGGTCACTGGTCAATGGTCACTGTCGCTGGTCACTGGTCACTGGTCACTGGTCACTGGTCACTGGTCACTGGTCACTGGTAACTGGTCAATGGTCACTGTCGCTGGTCACTGGTCACCGGTCACTGGTCACTGGTCAATGGTGACTTGTCACTGGCCAGTGGTCAATGGTCACTGGTCACTGGCCACTGGTCACTGGTCACTGGTCAATGGTCTCTGTCGCTAGTCACTGGTCACGATTCGCTGGTCCCTGGTCACTGGTCACTGGTCAATGGACACTGGTCACTGGTCACTGGTCACTGGTCACTGGTCACTGGTCACTGGTCACAAGTCTCTGGTCACTTGTCACTGGTCACTGGTCACTGGTCACTCGTCACTGGTCACAGGTCAATGGTAACTTGTCACTGGGCAGTGGTCAATGGTCACTGGTTACTGGTCACTGGTCACAGGTCAATGGTCACTGGTCACTGGACACAGATCACTGGTCACTGGTCACTGGTCACTGGTCACTGGTCACAGGTCAATGGTCACTGGTCAGTGGCCACTCGTCGCTGGTCACTGGTCAATGGTCACTGGTCACTGGTTACTGGTCAATGGTCACTATCGCTGGTCAATGGTCATTGTCGCTGGTCACTGGTCATTGGTCACTTGTCACTGGTCACTGGTCACTGGTCACTGGTCACTGGTCACTGGTCACAGGTCAATGGTCACTGGTCACTGGTCACTGGTCAATGGTCACTGTCGCTGGTCACTGGTCACTGGTCACTGGTCACTGGTCACTGGTCACTGGTCACTGGTCACTGGTCACTGGTAACTGGTCAATGGTCACTGTCGCTGGTCACTGGTCACTGGTCACTGGTCACTGGTCAATGGTAACTTGTCACTGGCCAGTGGTCAATGGTCACTGGTCACTGGTCACTGGTCACTGGTCACTAGTCACTGGTCACTGGTCACTGGTCAATGGTCACTGTCGCTGGTCACTGGTCACTGGTCAATGGTCACTGGCCACTGGTCACTGGTCACTGGTCAATGGTCACTTTCGCTGGTCAATGGTCACTGTCGCTGGTAAATGGTCACTGTCGCTGGTCACTGGTCACTGGTCACTGGTCACTTGTCACTGGTCACTGGTCACTGGTCACTGGTCACTGGTCACTGGTCACTGGTCACTGGTCACTGGTCGATGGTCACTGTCGCTGGTCACTGGTCACTGGTCACTGGTCACTGGTCAATGGTCACTGGTCACTGGTCACTGGTCACTGGTCACTGGTCACTGGTCACTGGTCACTGGTCAATGGTCTCTGTCGCTGGTCACTGGTCACGATTCGCTGGTCCCTGGTCACTGGTCACTGGTCAATGGTCACTGTCGCTGGTCACTGGTCACTGGTCACTGGTCACTGGTCACTGGACACTGGTCACTGGTCACTGGTCACTGGTCACTGGTCACTGGTCACTGGTCACAAGTCACTGGTCACTTGTCACTGGTCACTGGTCACTCGTCACTGGTCAATGGTCTCTGTCGCTGGTCACTGGTCACGATTCGCTGGTCCCTGGTCACTGGTCACTGGTCAATGGTCACTGTCGCTGGTCACTGGTCACTGGTCACTGGTCACTGGTCACTTGTCACTGGTCAGTGGTCACTGGTCACTGGTCACTGGTCACAAGTCACTAGTCACTGGTCACTGGTCACTGGTCACTGGTCACTGGTCACTGGTCACTGGTCACTGGTCACTGGTCACCGGTCAATGCTCACTGTCGCTGGTCCCTGGTCACTGGTCACTGATCACTGGACACTGGTCACTGGTCACTGGTCACTGGTCAATGGTCACTATCGCTGGTCAATGGTCACTGTCGCTGGTCACTGGTCACTGGTCACTTGTCACTGGTCACTGGTCACTGGTCACTGGTCTCTGGTCGATGGTCAATGGTCACTGTCGCTGGTCACTGGTCACTGGTCACTTGTCCCTGGGCAGTGGTCACTGGTCACTGGTCACTGGTCACTGGTCACTGGTCAATGGTCACTGTCGCTGGTCACTGGTCACTGGTCACTTGTCCCTGGGCAGTGGTCACTTGTCACTGGTCAATGGTCACTATCGCTGGTCAATGGTCACTGTCGCTGGTCACTGGTCACTAGTCACTTGTCACTGGTCACTGGTCACTGGTCACTGGTCACTGGTCACTGGTCACTGGTCACAAGTCACTGGTCACTTGTCACTGGTCAGTGGCCACTCGTCAATGGTCACTGGTCACTGGTCACTGGTCAATGGTCTCTGTCGCTGGTCACTGGTCACGATTCGCTGGTCCCTGGTCACTGGTCACTGGTCAATGGTCACTGTCGCTGGTCACTGGTCACTGGTCACTGGTCACTGGTCACTGGTCACTGGCCACTGGTCACTGGTCACTGGTCACTGGTCACAAGTCACTGGTCACTTGTCACTGGTCACTGGTCACTCGTCACTGGTCACAGGTCAATGGTAACTTGTCACTGGTCACTGATCACTGGTCACTGGTCACTGGTCACTGGTCACTGGTCACTGGTCACTGGTCAATGGTCACTGTCGCTGGTCACTGGTCACTGGTCACTGATCACTGGTCACTGGTCACTGGTAACTGGTCACTGGTCAATGGTCACTATCGCTGGTCAATGGTCACTGTCGCTGGTCACTGGTCACTGGTCACTTGTCACTGGTCACTGGTCACTGGTCATTGGTCACTGGTCACTGGTCAATGGTCACTGTCGCTGGTCACTGGACACTGGTCACTGGTCACTGGTCAATGGTCACTGGTCACTGGTCACTGGTCAATGGTCACTATCGCTGGTCAATGGTCATTGTCGCTGGTCACTGGTCATTGGTCACTTGTCACTGGTCACTGGTCACTGGTCACTGGTCACTGTCGCTGGTCACTGGTCACTGGTCACTGGTCACTGGTCACTGGTCACTGGTCACTGGTCACTGGTCACTGGTCACTGGTCAATGGTCACTATCGCTGGTAAATGGTCACTGTCGCTGGTCACTGGTCACTGGTCACAGGTCAATGGTCACTGGTCACTGGACACTGGTCACTGGTCACTGGTCACTTGTCAGTGGTCACTGATCACTGGTCACTGGTCACTGGTCACTGGTCACTGGTCACTGGTCACTGGTCACTGGGCACTGGTCAATGGTCACTGTCGCTGGTCACTGGTCACTGGTCACTGATCACTGGTCACTGGTCACTGGTCACTGGTCACTGGTCAATGGTCACTATCGCAGGTCAATGGTCACTGTCGCTGGTCACTGGTCACTGGTCACTTGTCACTGGTCACTGGTCACTGGTCACTGGTCACTGGTCACTGGTCGATGGTCACTGTCGCTGGTCACTGGTCACTGGTCACTGGTCACTGTTCAATGGTCACTGGTCACTGGTTACTGGTCAATGGTCACTATCGCTGGTCAAAGGTCATTGTCGCTGGTCACTGGTCATTGGTCACTTGTCACTGGTCACTGGTCACTGGTCACTGGTCACTGGTCACAGGTCAATGGTCACTGGTCACTGGTCACTGGTCAATGGTCACTGTCGCTGGTCACTGGTCACTGGTCACTGGTCACTGGTCACTGGTCACTGGTAACTGGTCAATGGTCACTGTCGCTGGTCACTGGTCACCGGTCACTGGTCACTGGTCAATGGTGACTTGTCACTGGCCAGTGGTCAATGGTCACTGGTCACTGGTCACTGGTCACTGGTCACTGGTCAATGGTCTCTGTCGCTAGTCACTGGTCACGATTCGCTGGTCCCTGGTCACTGGTCACTGGTCAATGGTCACTGTCGCTGGTCACTGGTCACTGGTCACTGGTCACTGGACACTGGTCACTGGTCACTGGTCACTGGTCACTGGTCACTGGTCACAAGTCTCTGGTCACTTGTCACTGGTCACTGGTCACTGGTCACTCGTCACTGGTCACAGGTCAATGGTAACTTGTCACTGGGCAGTGGTCAATGGTCACTGGTTACTGGTCACTGGTCACAGGTCAATGGTCACTGGTCACTGGACACAGATCACTGGTCACTGGTCACTGGTCACTGGTCACTGGTCACAGGTCAATGGTCACTGGTCAGTGGCCACTCGTCGCTGGTCACTGGTCACTGGTCACTGGTCACAGGTCAATGGTCACTGGTCACAGGTCAATGGTCACTGGTCACTGGACACAGGTCGCTGGTCACTGGTCACTGGTCACTGGTCACTGGTCAATGGTCACTGGCCACTGGTCACTGGTCACTGGTCAATGGTCACTTTCGCTGGTCAAAGGTCAGTGTCGCTGGTCACTGGTCACTGGTAACTGGTCAATGGTCACTGTCGCTGGTCACTGGTCACTGGTCACTGGTCACTGGTCAATGGTAACTTGTCGCTGGTCACTGGTCACCTGTCACTGGTCACTGGTCAATGGTAACTTGTCACTGGCCAGTGGTCAATGGTCACTGGTCACTGGTCACTGGTCAATGGTCTCTGTCGCTGGTCACTGGTCACGATTCGCTGGTCCCTGGTCACTGGTCACTGGTCAATGGTCACTGTCGCTGGTCACTGGTCACTGGTCACTGGTCACTGGACACTGGTCACTGGTCACTGGTCACTGGTCACTGGTCACTGGTCACTGGTCACTGGTCACAAGTCTCTGGTCACTTGTCACTGGTCACTGGTCACTGGTCACTCGTCACTGGTCACAGGTCAATGGTAACTTGTCACTGGGCAGTGGTCAATGGTCACTGGTTACTGGTCACTGGTCACAGGTCAATGGTCACTGGTCACTGGACACAGATCACTGGTCACTGGTCACTGGTCACTGGTCACTGGTCACTGGTCAATGGTCACTGGTCAGTGGCCACTGGTCGCTGGTCCCTATTCACTGGTCACTGTTCACAGGTCAATGGTCACTGGTCACTGGACACAGGTCACTGGTCACTGGTCACTGGTCACTGGTCACTGGTCACTGGTCACTGGTCACTGGTAACTGGTCAATGGTCACTGTCGCTGGTCACTGGTCACTGGTCACTGGTCACTGGTCAATGGTAACTTGTCACTGGGCAGTGGTCACTGGTCACAGGTCAATGGTCACTGGTCACTGGTCACTGGTCAATGGTCACTGTCGCTGGTCACTGGTCACTGGTCACTGGTCACTGGTCACTGGTCACTGGTCACTGGTAACTGGTCAATGGTCACTGTCGCTGGTCACTGGTCACCGGTCACTGGTCACTGGTCAATGGTAACTTGTCACTGGCCAGTGGTCAATGGTCACTGTCGCTGGTCACTGGTCACTGGTCACTGGTCACTGGTCACTGGTCACAGGTCAATGGTCACTGGTCACTGGACACAGGTCACTGGTCACTGGTCACTGGTCACTGGTCACTGGTCACTGGTCAATGGTCACTGGCCACTGGTCACTGGTCACTGGTCACTGGTCACTGGTCACTGGTCAATGGTCACTGTCGCTGGTCACTGGTCACTGGTCAATGGTCACTGGCCACTGGTCACTGGTCACTGGTCAATGGTCACTTTCGCTGGTCAATGGTCACTGTCGCTGGTAAATGGTCACTGTCGCTGGTCACTGGTCACTGGTCACTGGTCACTTGTCACTGGTCACTGGTCACTGGTCACTGGTCACTGGTCACTGGTCACTGGTCACTGGTCGATGGTCACTGTCGCTGGTCACTGGTCACTGGTCACTGGTCACTGGTCAATGGTCACTGGTCACTGGTCACTGATCACTGGTCACTGGTCACTGGTCACTGGTCACTGGTCACTGGTCAATGGTCACTGGCCACTGGTCACTGGTCACTGGTCAATGGTCACTTTCGCTGGTCAATGGTCACTGTCGCTGGTCACTGGTCACAGGTCAATGGTCACTGGCCACTGGTCACTGGTCACTGGTCACTGGTCACTGGTCAATGGTCACTGGCCACTGGTCACTGGTCACTGGTCAATGGTCACTTTCGCTGGTCAATGGTCACTGTCGCTGGTCACTGGTCACTGGTCACTGGTCACTGGTCAATGGTAACTTGTCACTGGCCAGTGGTCAATGGTCACTGGTCACTGGTCACTGGTCACTGGTCACTGGTCACTGGTCACAGGTCAATGGTCACTGGTCACTGGACACAGGTCACTGGTCACTGGTCACTGGTCACTGGTCACTGGTCACTGGTCACTGGTCAATGGTCACTGGCCACTGGTCACTGGTCACTGGTCAATGGTCACTTTCGCTGGTCAATGGTCACTGTCGCTGGTCACTGGTCACAGGTCAATGGTCACTGGCCACTGGTCACCGGTCACTGGTCAATGGTCACTTTCGCTGGTCAATGGTCACTGTCGCTGGTAAATGGTCACTGTCGCTGGTAAATGGTCACTGTCGCTGTTCACTGGTCACTGGTCACTGGTCACTGGTCACTGGACACTGGTCATTGGTAACTGGTCAATGGTCACTGTCGCTGGTCACTGGTCACTGGTCACTGGTCACTGGTCAATGGTCACTGGTCACTGGACACAGGTCACTGGTCACTGGTCACTGGGCACTGGTCAATGGTCACTGGCCACTGGTCACTGGTCACTGGTCAATGGTCACTTTCGCTGGTCAATGGTCACTGTCGCTGGTCACTGGTCACTTGTCACTGGTCACTGGTAACTGGTCAATGGTCACTGTCGCTGGTCACTGGTCACTGGTCACTGGTCACTGGTCAATGGTAACTTGTCACTGGGCAGTGGTCAATGGTCACTGGTCACTGGTCACTGGTCACTGGTCACTGGTCACTGGTCACTGGTCACTGGTCACTGGTCAATGGTCACTGTCGCTGGTTACTGGTCACTGGTCACTTGTCCCTGGGCAGTGGTCACTGGTCACTGGTCACTGGTCAATGGTCACTGTCGCTGGTCACTGGTCAATGGTCACTGTCGCTGGTCACTGGTCACTGGTCACTGATCACTGGTCACTGGTCACTGGTCACTGGTCACTGGTCAATGGTCACTATCGCAGGTCAATGGTCACTGTCGCTGGTCACTGGTCACTGGTCACTTGTCACTGGTCACTGGTCACTGGTCACTGGTCACTGGTCACTGGTCGATGGTCACTGTCGCTGGTCACTGGTCACTGGTCACTGGTCACTGTTCAATGGTCACTGGTCACTGGTTACTGGTCAATGGTCACTATCGCTGGTCAAAGGTCATTGTCGCTGGTCACTGGTCATTGGTCACTTGTCACTGGTCACTGGTCACTGGTCACTGGTCACTGGTCACAGGTCAATGGTCACTGGTCACTGGTCACTGGTCAATGGTCACTGTCGCTGGTCACTGGTCACTGGTCACTGGTCACTGGTCACTGGTCACTGGTCACTGGTAACTGGTCAACGGTCACTGTCGCTGGTCACTGGTCACCGGTCACTGGTCACTGGTCAATGGTGACTTGTCACTGGCCAGTGGTCAATGGTCACTGGTCACTGGTCACTGGTCACTGGTCACTGGTCAATGGTCTCTGTCGCTAGTCACTGGTCACGATTCGCTGGTCCCTGGTCACTGGTCACTGGTCAATGGTCACTGTCGCTGGTCACTGGTCACTGGTCACTGGTCACTGGACACTGGTCACTGGTCACTGGTCACTGGTCACTGGTCACTGGTCACTGGTCACTGGTCACAAGTCTCTGGTCACTTGTCACTGGTCACTGGTCACTGGTCACTCGTCACTGGTCACAGGTCAATGGTAACTTGTCACTGGGCAGTGGTCAATGGTCACTGGTTACTGGTCACTGGTCACAGGTCAATGGTCACTGGTCACTGGACACAGATCACTGGTCACTGGTCACTGGTCACTGGTCACTGGTCACAGGTCAATGGTCACTGGTCAGTGGCCACTCGTCGCTGGTCACTGGTCACTGGTCACTGGTCACAGGTCAATGGTCACTGGTCACAGGTCAATGGTCACTGGTCACTGGACACAGGTCGCTGGTCACTGGTCACTGGTCACTGGTCACTGGTCAATGGTCACTGGCCACTGGTCACTGGTCACTGGTCAATGGTCACTTTCGCTGGTCAAAGGTCAGTGTCGCTGGTCACTGGTCACTGGTAACTGGTCAATGGTCACTGTCGCTGGTCACTGGTCACTGGTCACTGGTCACTGGTCAATGGTAACTTGTCGCTGGTCACTGGTCACCGGTCACTGGTCACTGGTCAATGGTAACTTGTCACTGGCCAGTGGTCAATGGTCACTGGTCACTGGTCACTGGTCAATGGTCTCTGTCGCTGGTCACTGGTCACGATTCGCTGGTCCCTGGTCACTGGTCACTGGTCAATGGTCACTGTCGCTGGTCACTGGTCACTGGTCACTGGTCACTGGACACTGGTCACTGGTCACTGGTCACTGGTCACTGGTCACTGGTCACTGGTCACTGGTCACTGGTCACAAGTCTCTGGTCACTTGTCACTGGTCACTGGTCACTGGTCACTCGTCACTGGTCACAGGTCAATGGTAACTTGTCACTGGGCAGTGGTCAATGGTCACTGGTTACTGGTCACTGGTCACAGGTCAATGGTCACTGGTCACTGGACACAGATCACTGGTCACTGGTCACTGGTCACTGGTCACTGGTCACTGGTCAATGGTCACTGGTCAGTGGCCACTGGTCGCTGGTCCCTATTCACTGGTCACTGTTCACAGGTCAATGGTCACTGGTCACTGGACACAGGTCACTGGTCACTGGTCACTGGTCACTGGTCACTGGTCACTGGTCACTGGTCACTGGTAACTGGTCAATGGTCACTGTCGCTGGTCACTGGTCACTGGTCACTGGTCACTGGTCAATGGTAACTTGTCACTGGGCAGTGGTCACTGGTCACAGGTCAATGGTCACTGGTCACTGGTCACTGGTCAATGGTCACTGTCGCTGGTCACTGGTCACTGGTCACTGGTCACTGGTCACTGGTCACTGGTCACTGGTAACTGGTCAATGGTCACTGTCGCTGGTCACTGGTCACCGGTCACTGGTCACTGGTCAATGGTAACTTGTCACTGGCCAGTGGTCAATGGTCACTGTCGCTGGTCACTGGTCACTGGTCACTGGTCACTGGTCACTGGTCACAGGTCAATGGTCACTGGTCACTGGACACAGGTCACTGGTCACTGGTCACTGGTCACTGGTCACTGGTCACTGGTCAATGGTCACTGGCCACTGGTCACTGGTCACTGGTCACTGGTCACTGGTCACTGGTCAATGGTCACTGTCGCTGGTCACTGGTCACTGGTCAATGGTCACTGGCCACTGGTCACTGGTCACTGGTCAATGGTCACTTTCGCTGGTCAATGGTCACTGTCGCTGGTAAATGGTCACTGTCGCTGGTCACTGGTCACTGGTCACTGGTCACTTGTCACTGGTCACTGGTCACTGGTCACTGGTCACTGGTCACTGGTCACTGGTCACTGGTCGATGGTCACTGTCGCTGGTCACTGGTCACTGGTCACTGGTCACTGGTCAATGGTCACTGGTCACTGGTTACTGGTCAATGGTCACTATCGCTGGTCAATGGTCATTGTCGCTGGTCACTGGTCATTGGTCACTTGTCACTGGTCACTGGTCACTGGTCACTGGTCACTGGTCACTGGTCACAGGTCAATGGTCACTGGTCACTGGTCACTGGTCAATGGTCACTGTCGCTGGTCACTGGTCACTGGTCACTGGTCACTGGTCACTGGTCACTGGTCACTGGTCACTGGTCACTGGTAACTGGTCAATGGTCACTGTCGCTGGTCACTGGTCACTGGTCACTGGTCACTGGTCAATGGTAACTTGTCACTGGCCAGTGGTCAATGGTCACTGGTCACTGGTCACTGGTCACTGGTCACTAGTCACTGGTCACTGGTCACTGGTCAATGGTCACTGTCGCTGGTCACTGGTCACTGGTCAATGGTCACTGGCCACTGGTCACTGGTCACTGGTCAATGGTCACTTTCGCTGGTCAATGGTCACTGTCGCTGGTAAATGGTCACTGTCGCTGGTCACTGGTCACTGGTCACTGGTCACTTGTCACTGGTCACTGGTCACTGGTCACTGGTCACTGGTCACTGGTCACTGGTCACTGGTCACTGGTCGATGGTCACTGTCGCTGGTCACTGGTCACTGGTCACTGGTCACTGGTCAATGGTCACTGGTCACTGGTCACTGGTCACTGGTCACTGGTCACTGGTCACTGGTCACTGGTCACTGGTCAATGGTCTCTGTCGCTGGTCACTGGTCACGATTCGCTGGTCCCTGGTCACTGGTCACTGGTCAATGGTCACTGTCGCTGGTCACTGGTCACTGGTCACTGGTCACTGGTCACTGGACACTGGTCACTGGTCACTGGTCACTGGTCACTGGTCACTGGTCACTGGTCACAAGTCACTGGTCACTTGTCACTGGTCACTGGTCACTCGTCACTGGTCAATGGTCTCTGTCGCTGGTCACTGGTCACGATTCGCTGGTCCCTGGTCACTGGTCACTGGTCAATGGTCACTGTCGCTGGTCACTGGTCACTGGTCACTGGTCACTGGTCACTTGTCACTGGTCAGTGGTCACTGGTCACTGGTCACTGGTCACAAGTCACTAGTCACTGGTCACTGGTCACTGGTCACTGGTCACTGGTCACTGGTCACTGGTCACTGGTCACTGGTCACCGGTCAATGCTCACTGTCGCTGGTCCCTGGTCACTGGTCACTGATCACTGGACACTGGTCACTGGTCACTGGTCACTGGTCAATGGTCACTATCGCTGGTCAATGGTCACTGTCGCTGGTCACTGGTCACTGGTCACTTGTCACTGGTCACTGGTCACTGGTCACTGGTCTCTGGTCGATGGTCAATGGTCACTGTCGCTGGTCACTGGTCACTGGTCACTTGTCCCTGGGCAGTGGTCACTGGTCACTGGTCACTGGTCACTGGTCACTGGTCAATGGTCACTGTCGCTGGTCACTGGTCACTGGTCACTTGTCCCTGGGCAGTGGTCACTTGTCACTGGTCAATGGTCACTATCGCTGGTCAATGGTCACTGTCGCTGGTCACTGGTCACTAGTCACTTGTCACTGGTCACTGGTCACTGGTCACTGGTCACTGGTCACTGGTCACTGGTCACAAGTCACTGGTCACTTGTCACTGGTCAGTGGCCACTCGTCAATGGTCACTGGTCACTGGTCACTGGTCAATGGTCTCTGTCGCTGGTCACTGGTCACGATTCGCTGGTCCCTGGTCACTGGTCACTGGTCAATGGTCACTGTCGCTGGTCACTGGTCACTGGTCACTGGTCACTGGTCACTGGTCACTGGCCACTGGTCACTGGTCACTGGTCACTGGTCACAAGTCACTGGTCACTTGTCACTGGTCACTGGTCACTCGTCACTGGTCACAGGTCAATGGTAACTTGTCACTGGTCACTGATCACTGGTCACTGGTCACTGGTCACTGGTCACTGGTCACTGGTCACTGGTCAATGGTCACTGTCGCTGGTCACTGGTCACTGGTCACTGATCACTGGTCACTGGTCACTGGTAACTGGTCACTGGTCAATGGTCACTATCGCTGGTCAATGGTCACTGTCGCTGGTCACTGGTCACTGGTCACTTGTCACTGGTCACTGGTCACTGGTCATTGGTCACTGGTCACTGGTCAATGGTCACTGTCGCTGGTCACTGGACACTGGTCACTGGTCACTGGTCAATGGTCACTGGTCACTGGTCACTGGTCAATGGTCACTATCGCTGGTCAATGGTCATTGTCGCTGGTCACTGGTCATTGGTCACTTGTCACTGGTCACTGGTCACTGGTCACTGGTCACTGGTCACTGGTCACTGGTCACAGGTCAATGGTCACTGGTCACTGGTCACTGGTCAATTGTCACTGTCGCTGGTCACTGGTCACTGGTCACTGGTCACTGGTCACTGGTCACTGGTAACTGGGCAATGGTCACTGTCGCTGGTCACTGGTCACTGGTCACTGGTCACTGGTCAATGGTAACTTGTCACTGGGCAGTGGTCAATGGTCACTGGTCACTGGTCACTGGTCACTGGTCACTGGTCACTGGTCACTGGTCACTGGTCACAGGTCAATGGTCACTGGTCACTGGACACAGGTCACTGGTCACTGGTCACTGGTCACTGGTCACTGGTCACTGGTCAATGGTCACTGTCGCTGGTCACTGGTCACTGGTCACAGATCACTGGTCACTGGTCAATGGTCACTGTCGCTGGTCACTGGACACTGGTCACTGGTCACAGGTCAATGGTCACTGGTCACTGGTCACTGGTCAATGGTCACTATCGCTGGTCAATGGTCATTGTCGCTGGTCACTGGTCATTGGTCACTTGTCACTGGTCACTGGTCACTGGTCACTGGTCACTGGTCACTGGTCACTGGTCACAAGTCACTGGTCACTTGTCACTGGTCAGTGGCCACTCGTCAATTGTCACTGGTCACTGGTCACTGGTCAATGGTCTCTGTCGCTGGTCACTGGTCACGATTCGCTGGTCCCTGGTCACTGGTCACTGGTCAATGGTCACTGTCGCTGGTCACTGGTCACTGGTCACTGGTCACTGGTCACTGGTCACTGGTCACTGGTCACTGGTCACTGGTCAATGGTCACTATCGCTGGTAAATGGTCACTGTCGCTGGTCACTGGTCACTGGTCACAGGTCAATGGTCACTGGTCACTGGACACTGGTCACTGGTCACTGGTCAGTTGTCAGTGGTCACTGATCACTGGTCACTGGTCACTGGTCACTGGTCACTGGTCACTGGTCAATGGTCACTATCGCAGGTCAATGGTCACTGTCGCTGGTCACTGGTCACTGGTCACTTGTCACTGGTCACTGGTCACTGGTCACTGGTCACTGGTCACTGGTCGATGGTCACTGTCGCTGGTCACTGGTCACTGGTCACTGGTCACTGGTCACTGGTCAATGGTCACTGGTCACTGGTTACTGGTCAATGGTCACTATCGCTGGTCAAAGGTCATTGTCGCTGGTCACTGGTCATTGGTCACTTGTCACTGGTCACTGGTCACTGGTCACTGGTCACTGGTCACAGGTCAATGGTCACTGGTCACTGGTCACTGGTCAATGGTCACTGTCGCTGGTCACTGGTCACTGGTCACTGGTCACTGGTCACTGGTCACTGGTCACTGGTCACTGGTCACTGGTCACAAGTCTCTGGTCACTTGTCACTGGTCACTGGTCACTGGTCACTCGTCACTGGTCACAGGTCAATGGTAACTTGTCACTGGCCAGTGGTCAATGGTCACTGGTCACAGGTCACTGGTCACTGGTCACTGGTCACTGGTCACTGGTCAATGGTCTCTGTCGCTGGTCACTGGTCACGATTCGCTTGTCCCTGGTCACTGGTCACTGGTCAATGGTCACTGTCGCTGGTCACTGGTCACTGGTCACTGGTCACTGGACACTGGTCACTGGTCATTGGTCACTGGTCACTGGTCACTGGTCACTGGTCACTGGTCACAAGTCTCTGGTCACTTGTCACTGGTCACTGGTCACTGGTCACTCGTCACTGGTCACAGGTCAATGGTAACTTGTCACTGGGCAGTGGTCAATGGTCACTGGTTACTGGTCACTGGTCACAGGTCAATGGTCACTGGTCACTGGACACAGATCACTGGTCACTGGTCACTGGTCACTGGTCACTGGTCACAGGTCAATGGTCACTTGTCAGTGGCCACTCGTCGCTGGTCACTGGTCACTGGTCACTGGTCACAGGTCAATGGTCACTGGTCACAGGTCAATGGTCACTGGTCACTGGACACAGGTCGCTGGTCACTGGTCACTGGTCACTGGTCACTGGTCACTGGTCAATGGTCACTGGCCGCTGGTCACTGGTCACTGGTCAATGGTCACTTTCGCTGGTCAAAGGTCAGTGTCGCTGGTCACTGGTCACTGGTAACTGGTCAATGGTCACTGTCGCTGGTCACTGGTCACTGGTCACTGGTCACTGGTCAATGGTAACTTGTCGCTGGTCACTGGTCACCGGTCACTGGTCACTGGTCAATGGTAACTTGTCACTGGCCAGTGGTCAATGGTCACTGGTCACTGGTCACTGGTCAATGGTCTCTGTCGCTGGTCACTGGTCACGATTCGCTGGTCCCTGGTCACTGGTCACTGGTCAATGGTCACTGTCGCTGGTCACTGGTCACTGGTCACTGGTCACTGGTCACTGGACACTGGTCACTGGTCACTGGTCACTGGTCACTGGTCACTGGTCACTGGTCACAAGTCACTGGTCACTTGTCACTGGTCACTGGTCACTCGTCACTGGTCAATGGTCTCTGTCGCTGGTCACTGGTCACGATTCGCTGGTCCCTGGTCACTGGTCACTGGTCAATGGTCACTGTCGCTGGTCACTGGTCACTGGTCACTGGTCACTGGTCACTTGTCACTGGTCAGTGGTCACTGGTCACTGGTCACTGGTCACAAGTCACTAGTCACTGGTCACTGGTCACTGGTCACTGGTCACTGGTCACTGGTCACTGGTCACTGGTCACTGGTCACCGGTCAATGCTCACTGTCGCTGGTCCCTGGTCACTGGTCACTGATCACTGGACACTGGTCACTGGTCACTGGTCACTGGTCAATGGTCACTATCGCTGGTCAATGGTCACTGTCGCTGGTCACTGGTCACTGGTCACTTGTCACTGGTCACTGGTCACTGGTCACTGGTCTCTGGTCGATGGTCAATGGTCACTGTCGCTGGTCACTGGTCACTGGTCACTTGTCCCTGGGCAGTGGTCACTGGTCACTGGTCACTGGTCACTGGTCACTGGTCAATGGTCACTGTCGCTGGTCACTGGTCACTGGTCACTTGTCCCTGGGCAGTGGTCACTTGTCACTGGTCAATGGTCACTATCGCTGGTCAATGGTCACTGTCGCTGGTCACTGGTCACTAGTCACTTGTCACTGGTCACTGGTCAATGGTAACTTGTCACTGGCCAGTGGTCAATGGTCACTGGTCACTGGTCACTGGTCAATGGTCTCTGTCGCTGGTCACTGGTCACGATTCGCTGGTCCCTGGTCACTGGTCACTGGTCAATGGTCACTGTCGCTGGTCACTGGTCACTGGTCACTGGTCACTGGTCACTGGACACTGGTCACTGGTCACTGGTCACTGGTCACTGGTCACTGGTCACTGGTCACAAGTCACTGGTCACTTGTCACTGGTCACTGATCACTCGTCACTGGTCAATGGTCTCTGTCGCTGGTCACTGGTCACGATTCGCTGGTCCCTGGTCACTGGTCACTGGTCAATGGTCACTGTCGCTGGTCACTGGTCACTGGTCACTGGTCACTGGTCACTTGTCACTGGTCAGTGGTCACTGGTCACTGGTCACTGGTCACAAGTCACTAGTCACTGGTCACTGGTCACTGGTCACTGGTCACTGGTCACTGGTCACTGGTCACTGGTCACTGGTCACCGGTCAATGCTCACTGTCGCTGGTCCCTGGTCACTGGTCACTGATCACTGGACACTGGTCACTGGTCACTGGTCACTGGTCAATGGTCACTATCGCTGGTCAATGGTCACTGTCGCTGGTCACTGGTCACTGGTCACTTGTCACTGGTCACTGGTCACTGGTCACTGGTCTCTGGTCGATGGTCAATGGTCACTGTCGCTGGTCACTGGTCACTGGTCACTTGTCCCTGGGCAGTGGTCACTGGTCACTGGTCACTGGTCACTGGTCACTGGTCAATGGTCACTGTCGCTGGTCACTGGTCACTGGTCACTTGTCCCTGGGCAGTGGTCACTTGTCACTGGTCAATGGTCACTATCGCTGGTCAATGGTCACTGTCGCTGGTCACTGGTCACTAGTCACTTGTCACTGGTCACTGGTCACTGGTCACTGGTCACTGGTCACTGGTCACTGGTCACAAGTCACTGGTCACTTGTCACTGGTCAGTGGCCACTCGTCAATGGTCACTGGTCACTGGTCACTGGTCAATGGTCTCTGTCGCTGGTCACTGGTCACGATTCGCTGGTCCCTGGTCACTGGTCACTGGTCAATGGTCACTGTCGCTGGTCACTGGTCACTGGTCACTGGTCACTGGTCACTGGTCACTGGCCACTGGTCACTGGTCACTGGTCACTGGTCACAAGTCACTGGTCACTTGTCACTGGTCACTGGTCACTCGTCACTGGTCACAGGTCAATGGTAACTTGTCACTGGTCACTGATCACTGGTCACTGGTCACTGGTCACTGGTCACTGGTCACTGGTCACTGGTCAATGGTCACTGTCGCTGGTCACTGGTCACTGGTCACTGATCACTGGTCACTGGTCACTGGTAACTGGTCACTGGTCAATGGTCACTATCGCTGGTCAATGGTCACTGTCGCTGGTCACTGGTCACTGGTCACTTGTCACTGGTCACTGGTCACTGGTCATTGGTCACTGGTCACTGGTCAATGGTCACTGTCGCTGGTCACTGGACACTGGTCACTGGTCACTGGTCAATGGTCACTGGTCACTGGTCACTGGTCAATGGTCACTATCGCTGGTCAATGGTCATTGTCGCTGGTCACTGGTCATTGGTCACTTGTCACTGGTCACTGGTCACTGGTCACTGGTCACTGGTCACTGGTCACTGGTCACAGGTCAATGGTCACTGGTCACTGGTCACTGGTCAATTGTCACTGTCGCTGGTCACTGGTCACTGGTCACTGGTCACTGGTCACTGGTCACTGGTAACTGGGCAATGGTCACTGTCGCTGGTCACTGGTCACTGGTCAATGGTAACTTGTCACTGGGCAGTGGTCAATGGTCACTGGTCACTGGTCACTGGTCACTGGTCACTGGTCACTGGTCACTGGTCACTGGTCACAGGTCAATGGTCACTGGTCACTGGACACAGGTCACTGGTCACTGGTCACTGGTCACTGGTCACTGGTCACTGGTCAATGGTCACTGTCGCTGGTCACTGGTCACTGGTCACAGATCACTGGTCACTGGTCAATGGTCACTGTCGCTGGTCACTGGACACTGGTCACTGGTCACAGGTCAATGGTCACTGGTCACTGGTCACTGGTCAATGGTCACTATCGCTGGTCAATGGTCATTGTCGCTGGTCACTGGTCATTGGTCACTTGTCACTGGTCACTGGTCACTGGTCACTGGTCACTGGTCACTGGTCACTGGTCACAAGTCACTGGTCACTTGTCACTGGTCAGTGGCCACTCGTCAATTGTCACTGGTCACTGGTCACTGGTCAATGGTCTCTGTCGCTGGTCACTGGTCACGATTCGCTGGTCCCTGGTCACTGGTCACTGGTCAATGGTCACTGTCGCTGGTCACTGGTCACTGGTCACTGGTCACTGGTCACTGGTCACTGGTCACTGGTCACTGGTCACTGGTCAATGGTCACTATCGCTGGTAAATGGTCACTGTCGCTGGTCACTGGTCACTGGTCACAGGTCAATGGTCACTGGTCACTGGACACTGGTCACTGGTCACTGGTCAGTTGTCAGTGGTCACTGATCACTGGTCACTGGTCACTGGTCACTGGTCACTGGTCACTGGTCAATGGTCACTATCGCAGGTCAATGGTCACTGTCGCTGGTCACTGGTCACTGGTCACTTGTCACTGGTCACTGGTCACTGGTCACTGGTCACTGGTCACTGGTCGATGGTCACTGTCGCTGGTCACTGGTCACTGGTCACTGGTCACTGGTCACTGGTCAATGGTCACTGGTCACTGGTTACTGGTCAATGGTCACTATCGCTGGTCAAAGGTCATTGTCGCTGGTCACTGGTCATTGGTCACTTGTCACTGGTCACTGGTCACTGGTCACTGGTCACTGGTCACAGGTCAATGGTCACTGGTCACTGGTCACTGGTCAATGGTCACTGTCGCTGGTCACTGGTCACTGGTCACTGGTCACTGGTCACTGGTCACTGGTCACTGGTCACTGGTCACTGGTCACAAGTCTCTGGTCACTTGTCACTGGTCACTGGTCACTGGTCACTCGTCACTGGTCACAGGTCAATGGTAACATGTCACTGGCCAGTGGTCAATGGTCACTGGTCACAGGTCACTGGTCACTGGTCACTGGTCACTGGTCACTGGTCAATGGTCTCTGTCGCTGGTCCCTGGTCACGATTCGCTGGTCCCTGGTCACTGGTCACTGGTCAATGGTCACTGTCGCTGGTCACTGGTCACTGGTCACTGGTCACTGGACACTGGTCACTGGTCATTGGTCACTGGTCACTGGTCACTGGTCACTGGTCACTGGTCACAAGTCTCTGGTCACTTGTCACTGGTCACTGGTCACTGGTCACTCGTCACTGGTCACAGGTCAATGGTAACTTGTCACTGGGCAGTGGTCAATGGTCACTGGTTACTGGTCAATGGTCACTTGTCAGTGGCCACTCGTCGCTGGTCACTGGTCACTGGTCACTGGTCACAGGTCAATGGTCACTGGTCACAGGTCAATGGTCACTGGTCACTGGACACAGGTCGCTGGTCACTGGTCACTGGTCACTGGTCACTGGTCACTGGTCAATGGTCACTGGCCGCTGGTCACTGGTCACTGGTCAATGGTCACTTTCGCTGGTCAAAGGTCAGTGTCGCTGGTCACTGGTCACTGGTAACTGGTCAATGGTCACTGTCGCTGGTCACTGGTCACTGGTCACTGGTCACTGGTCAATGGTAACTTGTCGCTGGTCACTGGTCACCGGTCACTGGTCACTGGTCAATGGTAACTTGTCACTGGCCAGTGGTCAATGGTCACTGGTCACTGGTCACTGGTCAATGGTCTCTGTCGCTGGTCACTGGTCACGATTCGCTGGTCCCTGGTCACTGGTCACTGGTCAATGGTCACTGTCGCTGGTCACTGGTCACTGGTCACTGGTCACTGGTCACTGGACACTGGTCACTGGTCACTGGTCACTGGTCACTGGTCACTGGTCACTGGTCACAAGTCACTGGTCACATGTCACTGGTCACTGGTCACTCGTCACTGGTCAATGGTCTCTGTCGCTGGTCACTGGTCACGATTCGCTGGTCCCTGGTCACTGGTCACTGGTCAATGGTCACTGTCGCTGGTCACTGGTCACTGGTCACTGGTCACTGGTCACTTGTCACTGGTCAGTGGTCACTGGTCACTGGTCACTGGTCACAAGTCACTAGTCACTGGTCACTGGTCACTGGTCACTGGTCACTGGTCACTGGTCACTGGTCACTGGTCACTGGTCACCGGTCAATGCTCACTGTCGCTGGTCCCTGGTCACTGGTCACTGATCACTGGACACTGGTCACTGGTCACTGGTCACTGGTCAATGGTCACTATCGCTGGTCAATGGTCACTGTCGCTGGTCACTGGTCACTGGTCACTTGTCACTGGTCACTGGTCACTGGTCACTGGTCTCTGGTCGATGGTCAATGGTCACTGTCGCTGGTCACTGGTCACTGGTCACTTGTCCCTGGGCAGTGGTCACTGGTCACTGGTCACTGGTCACTGGTCACTGGTCAATGGTCACTGTCGCTGGTCACTGGTCACTGGTCACTTGTCCCTGGGCAGTGGTCACTTGTCACTGGTCAATGGTCACTATCGCTGGTCAATGGTCACTGTCGCTGGTCACTGGTCACTAGTCACTTGTCACTGGTCACTGGTCAATGGTAACTTGTCACTGGCCAGTGGTCAATGGTCACTGGTCACTGGTCACTGGTCAATGGTCTCTGTCGCTGGTCACTGGTCACGATTCGCTGGTCCCTGGTCACTGGTCACTGGTCAATGGTCACTGTCGCTGGTCACTGGTCACTGGTCACTGGTCACTGGTCACTGGACACTGGTCACTGGTCACTGGTCACTGGTCACTGGTCACTGGTCACTGGTCACAAGTCACTGGTCACTTGTCACTGGTCACTGGTCACTCGTCACTGGTCAATGGTCTCTGTCGCTGGTCACTGGTCACGATTCGCTGGTCCCTGGTCACTGGTCACTGGTCAATGGTCACTGTCGCTGGTCACTGGTCACTGGTCACTGGTCACTGGTCACTTGTCACTGGTCAGTGGTCACTGGTCACTGGTCACTGGTCACAAGTCACTAGTCACTGGTCACTGGTCACTGGTCACTGGTCACTGGTCACTGGTCACTGGTCACTGGTCACTGGTCACCGGTCAATGCTCACTGTCGCTGGTCCCTGGTCACTGGTCACTGATCACTGGACACTGGTCACTGGTCACTGGTCACTGGTCAATGGTCACTATCGCTGGTCAATGGTCACTGTCGCTGGTCACTGGTCACTGGTCACTTGTCACTGGTCACTGGTCACTGGTCACTGGTCTCTGGTCGATGGTCAATGGTCACTGTCGCTGGTCACTGGTCACTGGTCACTTGTCCCTGGGCAGTGGTCACTGGTCACTGGTCACTGGTCACTGGTCACTGGTCAATGGTCACTGTCGCTGGTCACTGGTCACTGGTCACTTGTCCCTGGGCAGTGGTCACTTGTCACTGGTCAATGGTCACTATCGCTGGTCAATGGTCACTGTCGCTGGTCACTGGTCACTAGTCACTTGTCACTGGTCACTGGTCACTGGTCACTGGTCACTGGTCACTGGTCACTGGTCACAAGTCACTGGTCACTTGTCACTGGTCAGTGGCCACTCGTCAATGGTCACTGGTCACTGGTCACTGGTCAATGGTCTCTGTCGCTGGTCACTGGTCACGATTCGCTGGTCCCTGGTCACTGGTCACTGGTCAATGGTCACTGTCGCTGGTCACTGGTCACTGGTCACTGGTCACTGGTCACTGGTCACTGGCCACTGGTCACTGGTCACTGGTCACTGGTCACAAGTCACTGGTCACTTGTCACTGGTCACTGGTCACTCGTCACTGGTCACAGGTCAATGGTAACTTGTCACTGGTCACTGATCACTGGTCACTGGTCACTGGTCACTGGTCACTGGTCAATGGTCACTGTCGCTGGTCACTGGTCACTGGTCACTGATCACTGGTCACTGGTCACTGGTAACTGGTCACTGGTCAATGGTCACTATCGCTGGTCAATGGTCACTGTCGCTGGTCACTGGTCACTGGTCACTTGTCACTGGTCACTGGTCACTGGTCATTGGTCACTGGTCACTGGTCAATGGTCACTGTCGCTGGTCACTGGACACTGGTCACTGGTCACTGGTCAATGGTCACTGGTCACTGGTCACTGGTCAATGGTCACTATCGCTGGTCAATGGTCATTGTCGCTGGTCACTGGTCATTGGTCACTTGTCACTGGTCACTGGTCACTGGTCACTGGTCACTGGTCACTGGTCACTGGTCACAGGTCAATGGTCACTGGTCACTGGTCACTGGTCAATTGTCACTGTCGCTGGTCACTGGTCACTGGTCACTGGTCACTGGTCACTGGTCACTGGTAACTGGGCAATGGTCACTGTCGCTGGTCACTGGTCACTGGTCACTGGTCACTGGTCAATGGTAACTTGTCACTGGGCAGTGGTCAATGGTCACTGGTCACTGGTCACTGGTCACTGGTCACTGGTCACTGGTCACTGGTCACTGGTCACAGGTCAATGGTCACTGGTCACTGGACACAGGTCACTGGTCACTGGTCACTGGTCACTGGTCACTGGTCACTGGTCAATGGTCACTGTCGCTGGTCACTGGTCACTGGTCACAGATCACTGGTCACTGGTCAATGGTCACTGTCGCTGGTCACTGGACACTGGTCACTGGTCACAGGTCAATGGTCACTGGTCACTGGTCACTGGTCAATGGTCACTATCGCTGGTCAATGGTCATTGTCGCTGGTCACTGGTCATTGGTCACTTGTCACTGGTCACTGGTCACTGGTCACTGGTCACTGGTCACTGGTCACTGGTCACAAGTCACTGGTCACTTGTCACTGGTCAGTGGCCACTCGTCAATTGTCACTGGTCACTGGTCACTGGTCAATGGTCTCTGTCGCTGGTCACTGGTCACGATTCGCTGGTCCCTGGTCACTGGTCACTGGTCAATGGTCACTGTCGCTGGTCACTGGTCACTGGTCACTGGTCACTGGTCACTGGTCACTGGTCACTGGTCACTGGTCACTGGTCAATGGTCACTATCGCTGGTAAATGGTCACTGTCGCTGGTCACTGGTCACTGGTCACAGGTCAATGGTCACTGGTCACTGGACACTGGTCACTGGTCACTGGTCAGTTGTCAGTGGTCACTGATCACTGGTCACTGGTCACTGGTCACTGGTCACTGGTCACTGGTCAATGGTCACTATCGCAGGTCAATGGTCACTGTCGCTGGTCACTGGTCACTGGTCACTTGTCACTGGTCACTGGTCACTGGTCACTGGTCACTGGTCACTGGTCGATGGTCACTGTCGCTGGTCACTGGTCACTGGTCACTGGTCACTGGTCACTGGTCAATGGTCACTGGTCACTGGTTACTGGTCAATGGTCACTATCGCTGGTCAAAGGTCATTGTCGCTGGTCACTGGTCATTGGTCACTTGTCACTGGTCACTGGTCACTGGTCACTGGTCACTGGTCACAGGTCAATGGTCACTGGTCACTGGTCACTGGTCAATGGTCACTGTCGCTGGTCACTGGTCACTGGTCACTGGTCACTGGTCACTGGTCACTGGTCACTGGTCACTGGTCACTGGTCACAAGTCTCTGGTCACTTGTCACTGGTCACTGGTCACTGGTCACTCGTCACTGGTCACAGGTCAATGGTAACTTGTCACTGGCCAGTGGTCAATGGTCACTGGTCACAGGTCACTGGTCACTGGTCACTGGTCACTGGTCACTGGTCAATGGTCTCTGTCGCTGGTCACTGGTCACGATTCGCTGGTCCCTGGTCACTGGTCACTGGTCAATGGTCACTGTCGCTGGTCACTGGTCACTGGTCACTGGTCACTGGACACTGGTCACTGGTCATTGGTCACTGGTCACTGGTCACTGGTCACTGGTCACTGGTCACAAGTCTCTGGTCACTTGTCACTGGTCACTGGTCACTGGTCACTCGTCACTGGTCACAGGTCAATGGTAACTTGTCACTGGGCAGTGGTCAATGGTCACTGGTTACTGGTCACTGGTCACAGGTCAATGGTCACTGGTCACTGGACACAGATCACTGGTCACTGGTCACTGGTCACTGGTCACTGGTCACAGGTCAATGGTCACTTGTCAGTGGCCACTCGTCGCTGGTCACTGGTCACTGGTCACTGGTCACAGGTCAATGGTCACTGGTCACAGGTCAATGGTCACTGGTCACTGGACACAGGTCGCTGGTCACTGGTCACTGGTCACTGGTCACTGGTCACTGGTCAATGGTCACTGGCCGCTGGTCACTGGTCACTGGTCAATGGTCACTTTCGCTGGTCAAAGGTCAGTGTCGCTGGTCACTGGTCACTGGTAACTGGTCAATGGTCACTGTCGCTGGTCACTGGTCACTGGTCACTGGTCACTGGTCAATGGTAACTTGTCGCTGGTCACTGGTCACCGGTCACTGGTCACTGGTCAATGGTAACTTGTCACTGGCCAGTGGTCAATGGTCACTGGTCACTGGTCACTGGTCAATGGTCTCTGTCGCTGGTCACTGGTCACGATTCGCTGGTCCCTGGTCACTGGTCACTGGTCAATGGTCACTGTCGCTGGTCACTGGTCACTGGTCACTGGTCACTGGACACTGGTCACTGGTCACTGGTCACTGGTCACTGGTCACTGGTCACTGGTCACTGGTCACAAGTCTCTGGTCACTTGTCACTGGTCACTGGTCACTGGTCACTCGTCACTGGTCACAGGTCAATGGTAACTTGTCACTGGGCAGTGGTCAATGGTCACTGGTTACTGGTCACTGGTCACAGGTCAATGGTCACGGGTCACTGGACACAGATCACTGGTCACTGGTCACTGGTCACTGGTCACTGGTCACTGGTCAATGGTCACTGGTCAGTGGCCACTGGTCGCTGGTGCCTATTCACTGGTCACTGTTCACAGGTCAATGGTCACTGGTCACTGGACACAGGTCACTGGTCACTGGTCACTGGTCACTGGTCACTGGTCACTGGTCACTGGTCACTGGTAACTGGTCAATGGTCACTGTCGCTGGTCACTGGTCACTGGTCACTGGTCACTGGTCAATGGTAACTTGTCACTGGGCAGTGGTCACTGGTCACAGGTCAATGGTCACTGGTCACTGGTCACTGGTCAATGGTCACTGTCGCTGGTCACTGGTCACTGGTCACTGGTCACTGGTCACTGGTCACTGGTCACTGGTAACTGGTCAATGGTCACTGTCGCTGGTCACTGGTCACCGGTCACTGGTCACTGGTCAATGGTAACTTGTCACTGGCCAGTGGTCAATGGTCACTATCGCTGGTCACTGGTCACTGGTCACTGGTCACTGGTCACTGGTCACTGGTCACAGGTCAATGGTCACTGGTCACTGGACACAGGTCACTGGTCACTGGTCACTGGTCACTGGTCACTGGTCACTGGTCAATGGTCACTGGCCACTGGTCACTGGTCACTGGTCACTGGTCACTGGTCACTGGTCAATGGTCAATGGTCACTGTCGCTGGTCACTGGTCACTGGTCAATGGTCACTGGCCACTGGTCACTGGTCACTGGTCAATGGTCACTTTCGCTGGTCAATGGTCACTGTCGCTGGTAAATGGTCACTGTCGCTGGTCACTGGTCACTGGTCACTGGTCACTTGTCACTGGTCACTGGTCACTGGTCACTGGTCACTGGTCACTGGTCACTGGTCACTGGTCGATGGTCACTGTCGCTGGTCACTGGTCACTGGTCACTGGTCACTGGTCAATGGTCACTGGTCACTGGTTACTGGTCAATGGTCACTATCGCTGGTCAATGGTCATTGTCGCTGGTCACTGGTCATTGGTCACTTGTCACTGGTCACTGGTCACTGGTCACTGGTCACTGGTCACTGGTCACAGGTCAATGGTCACTGGTCACTGGTCACTGGTCAATGGTCACTGTCGCTGGTCACTGGTCACTGGTCACTGGTCACTGGTCACTGGTCACTGGTCACTGGTCACTGGTCACTGGTCACTGGTAACTGGTCAATGGTCACTGTCGCTGGTCACTGGTCACTGGTCACTGGTCACTGGTCAATGGTAACTTGTCACTGGCCAGTGGTCAATGGTCACTGGTCACTGGTCACTGGTCACTGGTCACTGGTCACTGGTCACTGGTCAATGGTAACTTGTCACTGGGCAGTGGTCAATGGTCACTGGTCACTGGTCACTGGTCACTGGTCACTGGTCACTGGTCACTGGTCACTGGTCAATGGTCACTGTCGCTGGTTACTGGTCACTGGTCACTTGTCCCTGGGCAGTGGTCACTGGTCACAGGTCAATGGTCACTGGTCACAGGTCAATGGTCACGGGTCACTGGACACAGGTCGCTGGTCACTGGTCACTGGTCACTGGTCACTGGTCACTGGTCACTGGTCACTGGTCACTGGTCAATGGTCACTGGTCAGTGGCCACTGGTCGCTGGTCCCTATTCACTGGTCACTGTTCACAGGTCAATGGTCACTGGTCACTGGACACAGGTCACTGGTCACTGGTCACTGGTCACTGGTCACTGGTCACTGGTCACTGGTCACTGGTAACTGGTCAATGGTCACTGTCGCTGGTCACTGGTCACTGGTCACTGGTCACTGGTCAATGGTAACTTGTCACTGGGCAGTGGTCACTGGTCACAGGTCAATGGTCACTGGTCACTGGTCACTGGTCAATGGTCACTGTCGCTGGTCACTGGTCACTGGTCACTGGTCACTGGTCACTGGTCACTGGTCACTGGTCACTGGTAACTGGTCAATGGTCACTGTCGCTGGTCACTGGTCACCGGTCACTGGTCACTGGTCAATGGTAACTTGTCACTGGCCAGTGGTCAATGGTCACTGTCGCTGGTCACTGGTCACTGGTCACTGGTCACTGGTCACTGGTCACAGGTCAATGGTCACTGGTCACTGGACACAGGCCACTGGTCACTGGTCACTGGTCACTGGTCACTGGTCACTGGTCAATGGTCACTGGCCACTGGTCACTGGTCACTGGTCACTGGTCACTGGTCACTGGTCAATGGTCACTGTCGCTGGTCACTGGTCACTGGTCAATGGTCACTGGCCACTGGTCACTGGTCACTGGTCAATGGTCACTTTCGCTGGTCAATGGTCACTGTCGCTGGTAAATGGTCACTGTCGCTGGTCACTGGTCACTGGTCACTGGTCACTTGTCACTGGTCACTGGTCACTGGTCACTGGTCACTGGTCACTGGTCACTGGTCACTGGTCGATGGTCACTGTCGCTGGTCACTGGTCACTGGTCACTGGTCACTGGTCAATGGTCACTGGTCACTGGTTACTGGTCAATGGTCACTATCGCTGGTCAATGGCCATTGTCGCTGGTCACTGGTCATTGGTCACTTGTCACTGGTCACTGGTCACTGGTCACTGGTCACTGGTCACTGGTCACAGGTCAATGGTCACTGGTCACTGCTCACTGGTCAATGGTCACTGTCGCTGGTCACTGGTCACTGGTCACTGGTCACTGGTCACTGGTCACTGGTCACTGGTCACTGGTCACTGGTAACTGGTCAATGGTCACTGTCGCTGGTCACTGGTCACTGGTCACTGGTCACTGGTCAATGGTAACTTGTCACTGGCCAGTGGTCAATGGTCACTGGTCACTGGTCACTGGTCACTGGTCACTAGACACTGGTCACTGGTCACTGGTCAATGGTCACTGTCGCTGGTCACTGGTCACTGGTCAATGGTCACTGGCCACTGGTCACTGGTCACTGGTCAATGGTCACTTTCGCTGGTCAATGGTCACTGTCGCTGGTAAATGGTCACTGTCGCTGGTCACTGGTCACTGGTCACTGGTCACTTGTCACTGGTCACTGGTCACTGGTCACTGGTCACTGGTCACTGGTCACTGGTCACTGGTCACTGGTCGATGGTCACTGTCGCTGGTCACTGGTCACTGGTCACTGGTCACTGGTCAATGGTCACTGGTCACTGGTCACTGGTCACTGGTCACTGGTCACTGGTCACTGGTCACTGGTCACTGGTCAATGGTCTCTGTCGCTGGTCACTGGTCACGATTCGCTGGTCCCTGGTCACTGGTCACTGGTCAATGGTCACTGTCGCTGGTCACTGGTCACTGGTCACTGGTCACTGGTCACTGGACACTGGTCACTGGTCACTGGTCACTGGTCACTGGTCACTGGTCACTGGTCACAAGTCACTGGTCACTTGTCACTGGTCACTGGTCACTCGTCACTGGTCAATGGTCTCTGTCGCTGGTCACTGGTCACGATTCGCTGGTCCCTGGTCACTGGTCACTGGTCAATGGTCACTGTCGCTGGTCACTGGTCACTGGTCACTGGTCACTGGTCACTTGTCACTGGTCAGTGGTCACTGGTCACTGGTCACTGGTCACAAGTCACTAGTCACTGGTCACTGGTCACTGGTCACTGGTCACTGGTCACTGGTCACTGGTCACTGGTCACTGGTCACCGGTCAATGCTCACTGTCGCTGGTCCCTGGTCACTGGTCACTGATCACTGGACACTGGTCACTGGTCACTGGTCACTGGTCAATGGTCACTATCGCTGGTCAATGGTCACTGTCGCTGGTCACTGGTCACTGGTCACTTGTCACTGGTCACTGGTCACTGGTCACTGGTCTCTGGTCGATGGTCAATGGTCACTGTCGCTGGTCACTGGTCACTGGTCACTTGTCCCTGGGCAGTGGTCACTGGTCACTGGTCACTGGTCACTGGTCACTGGTCAATGGTCACTGTCGCTGGTCACTGGTCACTGGTCACTTGTCCCTGGGCAGTGGTCACTTGTCACTGGTCAATGGTCACTATCGCTGGTCAATGGTCACTGTCGCTGGTCACTGGTCACTAGTCACTTGTCACTGGTCACTGGTCACTGGTCACTGGTCACTGGTCACTGGTCACTGGTCACTGGTCACAAGTCACTGGTCACTTGTCACTGGTCAGTGGCCACTCGTCAATGGTCACTGGTCACTGGTCACTGGTCAATGGTCTCTGTCGCTGGTCACTGGTCACGATTCGCTGGTCCCTGGTCACTGGTCACTGGTCAATGGTCACTGTCGCTGGTCACTGGTCACTGGTCACTGGTCACTGGTCACTGGCCACTGGTCACTGGTCACTGGTCACTGGTCACAAGTCACTGGTCACTTGTCACTGGTCACTGGTCACTCGTCACTGGTCACAGGTCAATGGTAACTTGTCACTGGTCACTGATCACTGGTCACTGGTCACTGGTCACTGGTCACTGGTCACTGGTCACTGGTCAATGGTCACTGTCGCTGGTCACTGGTCACTGGTCACTGATCACTGGTCACTGGTCACTGGTAACTGGTCACTGGTCAATGGTCACTATCGCTGGTCAATGGTCACTGTCGCTGGTCACTGGTCACTGGTCACTTGTCACTGGTCACTGGTCACTGGTCATTGGTCACTGGTCACTGGTCAATGGTCACTGTCGCTGGTCACTGGACACTGGTCACTGGTCACTGGTCAATGGTCACTGGTCACTGGTCACTGGTCAATGGTCACTATCGCTGGTCAATGGTCATTGTCGCTGGTCACTGGTCATTGGTCACTTGTCACTGGTCACTGGTCACTGGTCACTGGTCACTGGTCACTGGTCACTGGTCACAGGTCAATGGTCACTGGTCACTGGTCACTGGTCAATTGTCACTGTCGCTGGTCACTGGTCACTGGTCACTGGTCACTGGTCACTGGTCACTGGTAACTGGGCAATGGTCACTGTCGCTGGTCACTGGTCACTGGTCACTGGTCACTGGTCAATGGTAACTTGTCACTGGGCAGTGGTCAATGGTCACTGGTCACTGGTCACTGGTCACTGGTCACTGGTCACTGGTCACTGGTCACTGGTCACAGGTCAATGGTCACTGGTCACTGGACACAGGTCACTGGTCACTGGTCACTGGTCACTGGTCACTGGTCACTGGTCACTGGTCACTGGTCACCGGTCAATGCTCACTGTCGCTGGTCCCTGGTCACTGGTCACTGATCACTGGACACTGGTCACTGGTCACTGGTCACTGGTCAATGGTCACTATCGCTGGTCAATGGTCATTGTCGCTGGTCACTGGTCATTGGTCACTTGTCACTGGTCACTGGTCACTGGTCACTGGTCACTGGTCACTGGTCACTGGTCACAAGTCACTGGTCACTTGTCACTGGTCAGTGGCCACTCGTCAATTGTCACTGGTCACTGGTCACTGGTCAATGGTCTCTGTCGCTGGTCACTGGTCACGATTCGCTGGTCCCTGGTCACTGGTCACTGGTCAATGGTCACTGTCGCTGGTCACTGGTCACTGGTCACTGGTCACTGGTCACTGGTCACTGGTCACTGGTCACTGGTCACTGGTCAATGGTCACTATCGCTGGTAAATGGTCACTGTCGCTGGTCACTGGTCACTGGTCACAGGTCAATGGTCACTGGTCACTGGACACTGGTCACTGGTCACTGGTCAGTTGTCAGTGGTCACTGATCACTGGTCACTGGTCACTGGTCACTGGTCACTGGTCACTGGTCAATGGTCACTATCGCAGGTCAATGGTCACTGTCGCTGGTCACTGGTCACTGGTCACTTGTCACTGGTCACTGGTCACTGGTCACTGGTCACTGGTCACTGGTCGATGGTCACTGTCGCTGGTCACTGGTCACTGGTCACTGGTCACTGGTCAATGGTCACTGGTCACTGGTTACTGGTCAATGGTCACTATCGCTGGTCAAAGGTCATTGTCGCTGGTCACTGGTCATTGGTCACTTGTCACTGGTCACTGGTCACTGGTCACTGGTCACTGGTCACAGGTCAATGGTCACTGGTCACTGGTCACTGGTCAATGGTCACTGTCGCTGGTCACTGGTCACTGGTCACTGGTCACTGGTCACTGGTCACTGGTCACTGGTCACTGGTCACTGGTCACAAGTCTCTGGTCACTTGTCACTGGTCACTGGTCACTGGTCACTCGTCACTGGTCACAGGTCAATGGTAACTTGTCACTGGCCAGTGGTCAATGGTCACTGGTCACTGGTCACTGGTCACTGGTCACTGGTCACTGGTCACTGGTCAATGGTCTCTGTCGCTGGTCACTGGTCACGATTCGCTGGTCCCTGGTCACTGGTCACTGGTCAATGGTCACTGTCGCTGGTCACTGGTCACTGGTCACTGGTCACTGGTCACTGGTCACTGGTCACTGGTCACTGGTCACCGGTCAATGCTCACTGTCGCTGGTCCCTGGTCACTGGTCACTGATCACTGGACACTGGTCACTGGTCACTGGTCACTGGTCAATGGTCACTATCGCTGGTCAATGGTCATTGTCGCTGGTCACTGGTCACTGGTCACTGGTCACTTGTCACAAGTCTCTGGTCACTTGTCACTGGTCACTGGTCACTGGTCACTCGTCACTGGTCACAGATCAATGGTAACTTGTCACTGGGCAGTGGTCAATGGTCACTGGTTACTGGTCACTGGTCACAGGTCAATGGTCACTGGTCACTGGACACAGATCACTGGTCACTGGTCACTGGTCACTGGTCACTGGTCACAGGTCAATGGTCACTGGTCAGTGGCCACTCGTCGCTGGTCACTGGTCACTGGTCACTGGTCACAGGTCAATGGTCACTGGTCACAGGTCAATGGTCACTGGTCACTGGACACAGGTCGCTGGTCACTGGTCACTGGTCACTGGTCACTGGTCACTGGTCAATGGTCACTGGCCGCTGGTCACTGGTCACTGGTCAATGGTCACTTTCGCTGGTCAAAGGTCAGTGTCGCTGGTCACTGGTCACTGGTAACTGGTCAATGGTCACTGTCGCTGGTCACTGGTCACTGGTCACTGGTCACTGGTCAATGGTAACTTGTCGCTGGTCACTGGTCACCGGTCACTGGTCACTGGTCAATGGTAACTTGTCACTGGCCAGTGGTCAATGGTCACTGGTCACTGGTCACTGGTCAATGGTCTCTGTCGCTGGTCACTGGTCACGATTCGCTGGTCCCTGGTCACTGGTCACTGGTCAATGGTCACTGTCGCTGGTCACTGGTCACTGGTCACTGGTCACTGGACACTGGTCACTGGTCACTGGTCACTGGTCACTGGTCACTGGTCACTGGTCACTGGTCACAAGTCTCTGGTCACTTGTCACTGGTCACTGGTCACTGGTCACTCGTCACTGGTCACAGGTCAATGGTAACTTGTCACTGGGCAGTGGTCAATGGTCACTGGTTACTGGTCACTGGTCACAGGTCAATGGTCACTGGTCACTGGACACAGATCACTGGTCACTGGTCACTGGTCACTGGTCACTGGTCACTGGTCAATGGTCACTGGTCAGTGGCCACTGGTCGCTGGTGCCTATTCACTGGTCACTGTTCACAGGTCAATGGTCACTGGTCACTGGACACAGGTCACTGGTCACTGGTCACTGGTCACTGGTCACTGGTCACTGGTCACTGGTAACTGGTCAATGGTCACTGTCGCTGGTCACTGGTCACTGGTCACTGGTCACTGGTCAATGGTAACTTGTCACTGGGCAGTGGTCACTGGTCACAGGTCAATGGTCACTGGTCACTGGTCACTGGTCACTGGTCACTGGTCACTGGTCACTGGTCACTGGTCACTGGTCACTGGTCACAAGTCTCTGGTCACTTGTCACTGGTCACTGGTCACTGGTCACTCGTCACTGGTCACAGGTCAATGGTAACTTGTCACTGGCCAGTGGTCAATGGTCACTGGTCACTGGTCACTGGTCACTGGTCACTGGTCACTGGTCACTGGTCAATGGTCTCTGTCGCTGGTCACTGGTCACGATTCGCTGGTCCCTGGTCACTGGTCACTGGTCAATGGTCACTGTCGCTGGTCACTGGTCACTGGTCACTGGTCACTGGTCACTGGTCACTGGTCACTGGTCACTGGTCACCGGTCAATGCTCACTGTCGCTGGTCCCTGGTCACTGGTCACTGATCACTGGACACTGGTCACTGGTCACTGGTCACTGGTCAATGGTCACTATCGCTGGTCAATGGTCATTGTCGCTGGTCACTGGTCACTGGTCACTGGTCACTTGTCACAAGTCTCTGGTCACTTGTCACTGGTCACTGGTCACTGGTCACTCGTCACTGGTCACAGATCAATGGTAACTTGTCACTGGGCAGTGGTCAATGGTCACTGGTTACTGGTCACTGGTCACAGGTCAATGGTCACTGGTCACTGGACACAGATCACTGGTCACTGGTCACTGGTCACTGGTCACTGGTCACAGGTCAATGGTCACTGGTCAGTGGCCACTCGTCGCTGGTCACTGGTCACTGGTCACTGGTCACAGGTCAATGGTCACTGGTCACAGGTCAATGGTCACTGGTCACTGGACACAGGTCGCTGGTCACTGGTCACTGGTCACTGGTCACTGGTCACTGGTCAATGGTCACTGGCCGCTGGTCACTGGTCACTGGTCAATGGTCACTTTCGCTGGTCAAAGGTCAGTGTCGCTGGTCACTGGTCACTGGTAACTGGTCAATGGTCACTGTCGCTGGTCACTGGTCACTGGTCACTGGTCACTGGTCAATGGTAACTTGTCGCTGGTCACTGGTCACCGGTCACTGGTCACTGGTCAATGGTAACTTGTCACTGGCCAGTGGTCAATGGTCACTGGTCACTGGTCACTGGTCAATGGTCTCTGTCGCTGGTCACTGGTCACGATTCGCTGGTCCCTGGTCACTGGTCACTGGTCAATGGTCACTGTCGCTGGTCACTGGTCACTGGTCACTGGTCACTGGACACTGGTCACTGGTCACTGGTCACTGGTCACTGGTCACTGGTCACTGGTCACTGGTCACAAGTCTCTGGTCACTTGTCACTGGTCACTGGTCACTGGTCACTCGTCACTGGTCACAGGTCAATGGTAACTTGTCACTGGGCAGTGGTCAATGGTCACTGGTTACTGGTCACTGGTCACAGGTCAATGGTCACTGGTCACTGGACACAGATCACTGGTCACTGGTCACTGGTCACTGGTCACTGGTCACTGGTCAATGGTCACTGGTCAGTGGCCACTGGTCGCTGGTGCCTATTCACTGGTCACTGTTCACAGGTCAATGGTCACTGGTCACTGGACACAGGTCACTGGTCACTGGTCACTGGTCACTGGTCACTGGTCACTGGTCACTGGTAACTGGTCAATGGTCACTGTCGCTGGTCACTGGTCACTGGTCACTGGTCACTGGTCAATGGTAACTTGTCACTGGGCAGTGGTCACTGGTCACAGGTCAATGGTCACTGGTCACTGGTCACTGGTCAATGGTCACTGTCGCTGGTCACTGGTCACTGGTCACTGGTCACTGGTCACTGGTCACTGGTCACTGGTAACTGGTCAATGGTCACTGTCGCTGGTCACTGGTCACCGGTCACTGGTCACTGGTCAATGGTAACTTGTCACTGGCCAGTGGTCAATGGTCACTATCGCTGGTCACTGGTCACTGGTCACTGGTCACTGGTCACTGGTCACTGGTCACAGGTCAATGGTCACTGGTCACTGGACACAGGTCACTGGTCACTGGTCACTGGTCACTGGTCACTGGTCACTGGTCAATGGTCACTGGCCACTGGTCACTGGTCACTGGTCACTGGTCACTGGTCACTGGTCAATGGTCACTGTCGCTGGTCACTGGTCACTGGTCAATGGTCACTGGCCACTGGTCACTGGTCACTGGTCAATGGTCACTTTCGCTGGTCAATGGTCACTGTCGCTGGTAAATGGTCACTGTCGCTGGTCACTGGTCACTGGTCACTGGTCACTTGTCACTGGTCACTGGTCACTGGTCACTGGTCACTGGTCACTGGTCACTGGTCACTGGTCGATGGTCACTGTCGCTGGTCACTGGTCACTGGTCACTGGTCACTGGTCAATGGTCACTGGTCACTGGTTACTGGTCAATGGTCACTATCGCTGGTCAATGGTCATTGTCGCTGGTCACTGGTCATTGGTCACTTGTCACTGGTCACTGGTCACTGGTCACTGGTCACTGGTCACTGGTCACAGGTCAATGGTCACTGGTCACTGGTCACTGGTCAATGGTCACTGTCGCTGGTCACTGGTCACTGGTCACTGGTCACTGGTCACTGGTCACTGGTCACTGGTCACTGGTCACTGGTCACTGGTAACTGGTCAATGGTCACTGTCGCTGGTCACTGGTCACTGGTCACTGGTCACTGGTCAATGGTAACTTGTCACTGGCCAGTGGTCGATGGTCACTGTCGCTGGTCACTGGTCACTGGTCACTGGTCACTGGTCAATGGTCACTGGTCACTGGTCACTGGTCACTGGTCACTGGTCACTGGTCACTGGTCACTGGTCAATGGTCTCTGTCGCTGGTCACTGGTCACGATTCGCTGGTCCCTGGTCACTGGTCACTGGTCAATGGTCACTGTCGCTGGTCACTGGTCACTGGTCACTGGTCACTGGTCACTGGACACTGGTCACTGGTCACTGGTCACTGGTCACTGGTCACTGGTCACTGGTCACAAGTCACTGGTCACTTGTCACTGGTCACTGGTCACTCGTCACTGGTCAATGGTCTCTGTCGCTGGTCACTGGTCACGATTCGCTGGTCCCTGGTCACTGGTCACTGGTCAATGGTCACTGTCGCTGGTCACTGGTCACTGGTCACTGGTCACTGGTCACTGGTCACTGGTCACTTGTCACTGGTCAGTGGTCACTGGTCACTGGTCACTGGTCACAAGTCACTAGTCACTGGTCACTGGTCACTGGTCACTGGTCACTGGTCACTGGTCACTGGTCACTGGTCACTGGTCACTGGTCACTGGTCACTGGTCACCGGTTAATGCTCACTGTCGCTGGTCCCTGGTCACTGGTCACTGATCACTGGACACTGGTCACTGGTCACTGGTCACTGGTCAATGGTCACTATCGCAGGTCAATGGTCACTGTCGCTGGTCACTGGTCACTGGTCACTTGTCACTGGTCACTGGTCACTGGTCACAGGTCTCTGGTCGATGGTCAATGGTCACTGTCGCTGGTCACTGGTCACTGGTCACTTGTCCCTGGGCAGTGGTCACTGGTCACTGGTCACTGGTCACTGGTCACTGGTCAATGGTCACTGTCGCTGGTCACTGGTCACTGGTCACTTGTCCCTGGGCAGTGGTCACTTGTCACTGGTCAATGGTCACTATCGCTGGTCAATGGTCACTGTCGCTGGTCACTGGTCACTGGTCACTTGTCACTGGTCACTGGTCACTGGTCACTGGTCACTGGTCACAAGTCACTGGTCACTTGTCACTGGTCAGTGGCCACTCGTCAATGGTCACTGGTCACTGGTCACTGGTCAATGGTCTCTGTCGCTGGTCACTGGTCACGATTCGCTGGTCCCTGGTCACTGGTCACTGGTCAATGGTCACTGTCGCTGGTCACTGGTCACTGGTCACTGGTCACTGGTCACTGGTCACTGGTCACTGGTCACTGGTCACTGGTCACTGGTCACTGGTCACTGGTCACAAGTCACTGGTCACTTGTCACTGGTCACTGGTCACTCGTCACTGGTCACAGGTCAATGGTAACTTGTCACTGGGCAGTGGTCAATGGTCACTGGCCACTGGTCACTGGTCACAGGTCAATGGTCACTGGTCACTGGACACAGATCACTGGTCACTGGTCACTGGTCACTGGTCACTGGTCACTGGTCAATGGTCACTGGCCACTGGTCACTGGTCACTGGTCAGTGGCCACTGGTCGCTGGTCACTTGTCACTGGTCACTGGTCACTGGTCACTGGTCACTGGTCACTGGTCACTGGTCACTGGTCACTGGGCACTGGTCACTGGTCACTGGTCACTGGTCAATGGTCACTATCGCTGGTAAATGGTCACTGTCGCTGGTCACTGGTCACTGGTCACTTGTCACTGGTCACTGGTCACTGGTCACTGGTCACTGGTCACTGGTCACTGGTCACTGGTCACTGGTCAATGGTCACTGTCGCTGGTCACTGGTCACTGGTCAATGGTCACTATCGCTGGTCAATGGTCACTTTCGCTGGTCAATGGTCACTGTCGCTGGTAAATGGTCACTGTCGCTGGTCACTGGTCACTGGTCACTGGTCACTTGTCACTGGTCACTGGTCACTGGTCACTGGTCACTGGTCACTGGTCACTGGTCACTGGTCGATGGTCACTGTCGCTGGTCACTGGTCACTGGTCACTGGTCACTGGTCAATGGTCACTGGTCACTGGTTACTGGTCAATGGTCACTATCGCTGGTCAATGGTCATTGTCGCTGGTCACTGGTCATTGGTCACTTGTCACTGGTCACTGGTCACTGGTCACTGGTCACTGGTCACTGGTCACAGGTCAATGGTCACTGGTCACTGGTCACTGGTCAATGGTCACTGTCGCTGGTCACTGGTCACTGGTCACTGGTCACTGGTCACTGGTCACTGGTCACTGGTCACTGGTCACTGGTCACTGGTAACTGGTCAATGGTCACTGTCGCTGGTCACTGGTCACTGGTCACTGGTCACTGGTCAATGGTAACTTGTCACTGGCCAGTGGTCAATGGTCACTGGTCACTGGTCACTGGTCACTGGTCACTGGTCACTGGTCACTGGTCACTGGTCAATGGTCACTGTCGCTGGTCACTGGTCACTGGTCAATGGTCACTGGCCACTGGTCACTGGTCACTGGTCAATGGTCACTTTCGCTGGTCAATGGTCACTGTCGCTGGTAAATGGTCACTGTCGCTGGTCACTGGTCACTGGTCACTGGTCACTTGTCACTGGTCACTGGTCACTGGTCACTGGTCACTGGTCACTGGTCAATGGTCACTGGTCGATGGTCACTGTCGCTGGTCACTGGTCACTGGTCACTGGTCACTGGTCAATGGTCACTGGTCACTGGTCACTGGTCACTGGTCACTGGTCACTGGTCACTGGTCACTGGTCAATGGTCTCTGTCGCTGGTCACTGGTCACGATTCGCTGGTCCCTGGTCACTGGTCACTGGTCAATGGTCACTGTCGCTGGTCACTGGTCACTGGTCACTGGTCACTGGTCACTGGTCACTGGTCACTTGTCACTGGTCAGTGGCCACTGGTCACTGGTCACTGGTCACAAGTCACTAGTCACTGGTCACTGGTCACTGGTCACTGGTCACTGGTCACTGGTCACTGGTCACTGGTCACTGGTCACTGGTCACTGGTCACTGGTCACCGGTTAATGCTCACTGTCGCTGGTCCCTGGTCACTGGTCACTGATCACTGGACACTGGTCACTGGTCACTGGTCACTGGTCAATGGTCACTATCGCTGGTCAATGGTCACTGTCGCTGGTCACTGGTCACTGGTCACTTGTCACTGGTCACTGGTCACTGGTCACTGGTCTCTGGTCGATGGTCAATGGTCACTGTCGCTGGTCACTGGTCACTGGTCACTTGTCCCTGGGCAGTGGTCAGTGGTCACTGGTCACTGGTCACTGGTCACTGGTCAATGGTCACTGTCGCTGGTCACTGGTCACTGGTCACTTGTCCCTGGGCAGTGGTCACTTGTCACTGGTCAATGGTCACTATCGCTGGTCAATGGTCACTGTCGCTGGTCACTGGTCACTGGTCACTTGTCACTGGTCACTGGTCACTGGTCACTGGTCACTGGTCACTGGTCACTGGTCACAAGTCACTGGTCACTTGTCACTGGTCAGTGGCCACTCGTCAATGGTCACTGGTCACTGGTCACTGGTCAATGGTTTCTGTCGCTGGTCACTGGTCACGATTCGCTGGTCCCTGGTCACTGGTCACTGGTCAATGGTCACTGTCGCTGGTCACTGGTCACTGGTCACTGGTCACTGGTCACTGGTCACTGGTCACTGGTCACTGGTCACTGGTCACTGGTCACAAGTCACTGGTCACTTGTCACTGGTCACTGGTCACTCGTCACTGGTCACAGGTCAATGGTAACTTGTCACTGGGCAGTGGTCAATGGTCACTGGCCACTGGTCACTGGTCACAGGTCAATGGTCACTGGTCACTGGACACAGATCACTGGTCACTGGTCACTGGTCACTGGTCACTGGTCACTGGTCAATGGTCACTGGCCACTGGTCACTGGTCACTGGTCAGTGGCCACTGGTCGCTGGTCACTTGTCACTGGTCACTGGTCACTGGTCACTGGTCACTGGTCACTGGTCACTGGTCACTGGTCACTGGGCACTGGTCACTGGTCACTGGTCACTGGTCAATGGTCACTATCGCTGGTAAATGGTCACTGTCGCTGGTCACTGGTCACTGGTCACTTGTCACTGGTCACTGGTCACTGGTCACTGGTCACTGGTCACTGGTCACTGGTCACTGGTCACTGGTCACTGGTCAATGGTCACTGTCGCTGGTCACTGGTCACTGGTCAATGGTCACTATCGCTGGTCAATGGTCACTGTCGCTGGTCACTGGTCACTGGTCACTGGTCAATGGTCACTTGTCCCTGGGCAGTGGTCACTGGTCACTGGTCAATGGTCACTGTCGCTGGTCAATGGTCACAGTCGCTGGTCACTGGTCACTGGTCACTTGTCACTGGTCACTGGTCACTGGTCACTGGTCACTGGTCACTGGGCAATGGTCACTGGCCACTGGTCACTGGTCACTGGTCAGTGGCCACTGGTCGCTGGTCACTTGTCACTGGTCACTGGTCACTGGTCACTGGTCACTGGTCACTGGTCACTGGTCACTGGTCACTGGTCACTGGTCACTGGTCACTGGTCACTGGTCAATGGTCACTATCGCTGGTAAATGGTCACTGTCGCTGGTCACTGGTCACTGGTCACAGGTCAATGGTCACTGGTCACTGGACACTGGTCACTGGTCACTGGTCACTTGTCAGTGGTCACTGATCACTGGTCACTGGTCACTGGTCACTGGTCACTGGTCACTGGTCACTGGTCACTGGTCACTGGTCAATGGTCACTGTCGCTGGTCACTGGTCACTGGTCACTGATCACTGGTCACTTGTCACAGGTCACTGGTCACTGGTCAATGGTCACTATCGCAGGTCAATGTTCACTGTCGCTGGTCACTGGTCACTGGTCACTTGTCACTGGTCACTGGTCACTGGTCACTGGTCACTGGTCGATGGTCACTGTCGCTGGTCACTGGTCACTGGTCACTGGTCACTGGTCAATGGTCACTGGTCACTGGTTACTGGTCAATGGTCACTATCGCTGGTCAAAGGTCATTGTCGCTGGTCACTGGTCATTGGTCACTTGTCACTGGTCACTGGTCACTGGTCACTGGCCAGTGGTCAATGGTCACTGGTCACTGGTCACTGGTCACTGGTCACTGGTCACTGGTCACTGGTCACTGGTCAATGGTCACTGTCGCTGGTCACTGGTCACTGGTCAATGGTCACTGGCCACTGGTCACTGGTCACTGGTCAATGGTCACTTTCGCTGGTCAATGGTCACTGTCGCTGGTAAATGGTCACTGTCGCTGGTCACTGGTCACTGGTCACTGGTCACTTGTCACTGGTCACTGGTCACTGGTCACTGGTCACTGGTCACTGGTCAATGGTCACTGGTCGATGGTCACTGTCGCTGGTCACTGGTCACTGGTCACTGGTCACTGGTCAATGGTCACTGGTCACTGGTCACTGGTCACTGGTCACTGGTCACTGGTCACTGGTCACTGGTCAATGGTCTCTGTCGCTGGTCACTGGTCACGATTCGCTGGTCCCTGGTCACTGGTCACTGGTCAATGGTCACTGTCGCTGGTCACTGGTCACTGGTCACTGGTCACTGGTCACTGGACACTGGTCACTGGTCACTGGTCACTGGTCACTGGTCACTGGTCACTGGTCACTGGTCACAAGTCACTGGTCACTTGTCACTGGTCACTGGTCACTCGTCACTGGTCAATGGTCTCTGTCGCTGGTCACTGGTCACGATTCGCTGGTCCCTGGTCACTGGTCACTGGTCAATGGTCACTGTCGCTGGTCACTGGTCACTGGTCACTGGTCACTGGTCACTGGTCACTGGTCACTTGTCACTGGTCAGTGGTCACTGGTCACTGGTCACTGGTCACAAGTCACTAGTCACTGGTCACTGGTCACTGGTCACTGGTCACTGGTCACTGGTCACTGGTCACTGGTCACTGGTCACTGGTCACTGGTCACTGGTCACCGGTTAATGCTCACTGTCGCTGGTCCCTGGTCACTGGTCACTGATCACTGGACACTGGTCACTGGTCACTGGTCACTGGTCAATGGTCACTATCGCTGGTCAATGGTCACTGTCGCTGGTCACTGGTCACTGGTCACTTGTCACTGGTCACTGGTCACTGGTCACTGGTCTCTGGTCGATGGTCAATGGTCACTGTCGCTGGTCACTGGTCACTGGTCACTTGTCCCTGGGCAGTGGTCAGTGGTCACTGGTCACTGGTCACTGGTCACTGGTCAATGGTCACTGTCGCTGGTCACTGGTCACTGGTCACTTGTCCCTGGGCAGTGGTCACTTGTCACTGGTCAATGGTCACTATCGCTGGTCAATGGTCACTGTCGCTGGTCACTGGTCACTGGTCACTTGTCACTGGTCACTGGTCACTGGTCACTGGTCACTGGTCACTGGTCACTGGTCACAAGTCACTGGTCACTTGTCACTGGTCAGTGGCCACTCGTCAATGGTCACTGGTCACTGGTCACTGGTCAATGGTCTCTGTCGCTGGTCACTGGTCACGATTCGCTGGTCCCTGGTCACTGGTCACTGGTCAATGGTCACTGTCGCTGGTCACTGGTCACTGGTCACTGGTCACTGGTCACTGGTCACTGGTCACTGGTCACTGGTCACTGGTCACTGGTCACAAGTCACTGGTCACTTGTCACTGGTCACTGGTCACTCGTCACTGGTCACAGGTCAATGGTAACTTGTCACTGGGCAGTGGTCAATGGTCACTGGCCACTGGTCACTGGTCACAGGTCAATGGTCACTGGTCACTGGACACAGATCACTGGTCACTGGTCACTGGTCACTGGTCACTGGTCACTGGTCAATGGTCACTGGCCACTGGTCACTGGTCACTGGTCAGTGGCCACTGGTCGCTGGTCACTTGTCACTGGTCACTGGTCACTGGTCACTGGTCACTGGTCACTGGTCACTGGTCACTGGTCACTGGGCACTGGTCACTGGTCACTGGTCACTGGTCAATGGTCACTATCGCTGGTAAATGGTCACTGTCGCTGGTCACTGGTCACTGGTCACTTGTCACTGGTCACTGGTCACTGGTCACTGGTCACTGGTCACTGGTCACTGGTCACTGGTCACTGGTCACTGGTCAATGGTCACTGTCGCTGGTCACTGGTCACTGGTCAATGGTCACTATCGCTGGTCAATGGTCACTGTCGCTGGTCACTGGTCACTGGTCACTGGTCAATGGTCACTTGTCCCTGGGCAGTGGTCACTGGTCACTGGTCAATGGTCACTGTCGCTGGTCAATGGTCACAGTCGCTGGTCACTGGTCACTGGTCACTTGTCACTGGTCACTGGTCACTGGTCACTGGTCACTGGTCACTGGGCAATGGTCACTGGCCACTGGTCACTGGTCACTGGTCAGTGGCCACTGGTCGCTGGTCACTTGTCACTGGTCACTGGTCACTGGTCACTGGTCACTGGTCACTGGTCACTGGTCACTGGTCACTGGTCACTGGTCACTGGTCACTGGTCACTGGTCAATGGTCACTATCGCTGGTAAATGGTCACTGTCGCTGGTCACTGGTCACTGGTCACAGGTCAATGGTCACTGGTCACTGGACACTGGTCACTGGTCACTGGTCACTTGTCAGTGGTCACTGATCACTGGTCACTGGTCACTGGTCACTGGTCACTGGTCACTGGTCACTGGTCACTGGTCACTGGTCAATGGTCACTGTCGCTGGTCACTGGTCACTGGTCACTGATCACTGGTCACTTGTCACAGGTCACTGGTCACTGGTCAATGGTCACTATCGCAGGTCAATGTTCACTGTCGCTGGTCACTGGTCACTGGTCACTTGTCACTGGTCACTGGTCACTGGTCACTGGTCACTGGTCGATGGTCACTGTCGCTGGTCACTGGTCACTGGTCACTGGTCACTGGTCAATGGTCACTGGTCACTGGTTACTGGTCAATGGTCACTATCGCTGGTCAAAGGTCATTGCCGCTGGTCACTGGTCATTGGTCACTTGTCACTGGTCACTGGTCACTGGTCACTGGTCACAGGTCAATGGTCACTGGTCACTGGTCACTGGTCAATGGTCACTGTCGCTGGTCACTGGTCACTGGTCACTGGTCACTGGTCACTGGTCACTGGTCACTGGTCACTGGTCACTGGTAACTGGTCAATGGTCACTGTCGCTGGTCACTGGTCACCGGTCACTGGTCACTGGTCAATGGTAACTTGTCACTGGCCAGTGGTCAATGGTCACTGGTCACTGGTCACTGGTCACTGGTCACTGGTCACTGGTCACTTGTCAATGGTCTCTGTCGCTGGTCACTGGTCACGATTCGCTGGTCCCTGGTCACTGGTCACTGGTCAATGGTCACTGTCGCTGGTCACTGGTCACTGGACACTGGTCACTGGTCACTGGTCACTGGTCACTGGTCACTGGTCACTGGTCACTGGTCGATGGTCACTGTCGCTGGTCACTGGTCACTGGTCACTGGTCACTGGTCAATGGTCACTGGTCACTGGTTACTGGTCAATGGTCACTATCGCTGGTCAAAGGTCATTGTCGCTGGTCACTGGTCATTGGTCACTTGTCACTGGTCACTGGTCACTGGTCACTGGTCACAGGTCAATGGTCACTGGTCACTGGTCACTGGTCAATGGTCACTGTCGCTGGTCACTGGTCACTGGTCACTGGTCACTGGTCACTGGTCACCGGTCACTGGTCACTGGTCAATGGTAACTTGTCACTGGCCAGTGGTCAATGGTCACTGGTCACTGGTCACTGGTCACTGGTCACTGGTCACTGGTCACTGGTCACTGGTCACTGGTCACTGGTCACTGGTCACTGGTCACTGGTCACTGGTCAATGGTCACTATCGCTGGTAAATGGTCACTGTCGCTGGTCACTGGTCACTGGTCACAGGTCAATGGTCACTGGTCACTGGACACTGGTCACTGGTCACTGGTCACTTGTCAGTGGTCACTGATCACTGGTCACTGGTCACTGGTCACTGGTCACTGGTCACTGGTCACTGGTCACTGGTCACTGGTCAATGGTCACTGTCGCTGGTCACTGGTCACTGGTCACTGGTCACTGGACACTGGTCACTGGTCACTGGTCACTGGTCACTGGTCACTGGTCACTGGTCACTGGTCACAAGTCTCTGGTCACTTGTCACTGGTCACTGGTCACTGGTCACTCGTCACTGGTCACAGGTCAATGGTAACTTGTCACTGGGCAGTGGTCAATGGTCACTGGTTACTGGTCACTGGTCACAGGTCAATGGTCACTGGTCACTGGACACAGATCACTGGTCACTGGTCACTGGTCACTGGTCACTGGTCACTGGTCAATGGTCACTGGTCAGTGGCCACTCGTCGCTGGTCCCTATTCACTGGTCACTGTTCACAGGTCAATGGTCACTGGTCACTGGACACAGGTCACTGGTCACTGGTCACTGGTCACTGGTCACTGGTCACTGGTCACTGGTCACTGGTAACTGGTCAATGGTCACTGTCGCTGGTCACTGGTCACTGGTCACTGGTCACTGGTCAATGGTAACTTGTCACTGGGCAGTGGTCACTGGTCACAGGTCAATGGTCACTGGTCACTGGTCACTGGTCAATGGTCACTGTCGCTGGTCACTGGTCACTGGTCACTGGTCACTGGTAACTGGTCAATGGTCACTGTCGCTGGTCACTGGTCACCGGTCACTGGTCACTGGTCAATGGTAACTTGTCACTGGCCAGTGGTCAATGGTCACTGGTCACTGGTCACTTTCGCTGGTCAATGGTCACTGTCGCTGGTAAATGGTCACTGTCGCTGGTCACTGGTCACTGGTCACTGGACACTGGTCACAGGTCAATGGTCACTGGTCACTGGACACTGGTCACTGGTCACTTGTCACTGGTCACTGATCACTGGTCACTGGTCACTGGTCACTGGTCACTGGTCACTGGTCACTGGTCAATGGTCACTGTCGCTGGTCACTGGTCACTGGTCACTGATCACTGGTCACTGGTCACTGGTAACTGGTCACTGGTCAATGGTCACTATCGCTGGTCAATGGTCACTGTCGCTGGTCACTGGTCAATGGTCACTATCGCTGGTCAATGGTCATTGTCGCTGGTCACTGGTCATTGGTCACTTGTCACTGGTCACTGGTCACTGGTCATTGGTCACTGGTCACTGGTCAATGGTCACTGTCGCTGGTCACTGGACACTGGTCACTGGTCACTGGTCAATGGTCACTGGTCACTGGTCACTGGTCAATGGTCACTATCGCTGGTCAATGGTCATTGTCGCTGGTCACTGGTCATTGGTCACTTGTCACTGGTCACTGGTCACTGGTCACTGGTCACTGGTCACAGGTCAATGGTCACTGGTCACTGGTCACTGGTCAATTGTCACTGTCGCTGGTCACTGGTCACTGGTCACTGGTCACTGGTCACTGGTCACTGGTAACTGGGCAATGGTCACTGTCGCTGGTCACTGGTCACTGGTCACTGGTCACTGGTCAATGGTAACTTGTCACTGGGCAGTGGTCAAAGGTCACTGGTCACTGGTCACTGGTCACTGGTCACTGGTCACTGGTCACTGGTCACAGGTCAATGGTCACTGGTCACTGGACACAGGTCACTGGTCACTGGTCACTGGTCACTGGTCACTGGTCACTGGTCACTGGTCAATGGTCACTGTCGCTGGTCACTGGTCACTGGTCACTGATCACTGGTCACTGGTCAATGGTCACTGTCGCTGGTCACTGGACACTGGTCACTGGTCACAGATCAATGGTCACTGGTCACTGGTCACTGGTCAATGTTCACTATCGCTGGTCAATGGTCATTGTCGCTGGTCACTGGTCATTGGTCACTTGTCACTGGTCACTGGTCACTGGTCACTGGTCACTGGTCACTGGTCACTGGTCACTGGACACTGGTCACTGGTAACTGGTCAATGGTCACTGTCGCTGGTCACTGGTCACTGGTCACTGGTCACTGGTCAATGGTCACTGGTCACTGGACACAGGTCACTGGTCACTGGTCACTGGTCATTGGTCAATGGTCACTGGCCACTGGTCACTGGTCACTGGTCAATGGTCACTTTCGCTGGTCAATGGTCACTGTCGCTGGTCACTGGTCACTGGTCACTGGTCACTGGTAACTGGTCAATGGTCACTGTCGCTGGTCACTGGTCACTGGTCACTGGTCACTGGTCAATGGTAACTTGTCACTGGGCAGTGGTCAATGGTCACTGGTCACTGGTCACTGGTCACTGGTCACTGGTCACAGGTCAATGGTCACTGGTCACTGGACACAGGTCACTGGTCACTGGTCACTGGTCACTGGTCACTGGTCACTGGTCACTGGTCAATTGTCACTGGCCACTGGTCACTGGTCACTGGTCAATGGTCACTTTCGCTGGTCAATGGTCACTGTCGCTGGTAAATGGTCACTGTCGCTGGTCACTGGTCACAGGTCAATGGTCACTGGCCACTGGTCACTGGTCACAGGTCAATGGTCACTTTCGCTGGTCAATGGTCACTATCGCTGGTCAATGGTCATTGTCGCTGGTCACTGTTCATTGGTCACTTGTCACTGGTCACTGGTCACTGGTCACTGGTCACTGGTCACAGGTCAATGGTCACTGGTCACTGGTCACTGGTCAATGGTCACTCTCGCTGGTCACTGGTCACTGGTCACTGGTCACTGGTCACTGGTCACTGGTCACTGGTCACTGGTAACTGGTCAATGGTCACTGTCGCTGGTCACTGGTCACTGGTCAATGGTAACTTGTCACTGGCCAGTGGTCAATGGTCACTGGTCACTGGTCACTGGTCACTGGTCACTGGTCACAGGTCAATGGTCACTGGTCACTGGACACAGGTCACTGGTCACTGGTCACTGGTCACTGGTCACTGGTCACTGGTCACTGGTCAATGGTCACTGGCCACTGGTCACTGGTCACTGGTCAATGGTCACTTTCGCTGGTCAATGGTCACTGTCGCTGGTCACTGGTCACAGGTCAATGGTCACTGGCCACTGGTCACTGGTCACTGGTCAATGGTCACTTTCGCTGGTCAATGGTCACTGTCGCTGGTAAATGGTCACTGTCGCTGGTAAATGGTCACTGTCGCTGTTCACTGGTCACTGGTCACTGGTCACTGGTCACTGGACACTGGTCACTGGTAACTGGTCAATGGTCACTGTCGCTGGTCACTGGTCACTGGTCACTGGTCACTGGTCAATGGTCACTGGTCACTGGACACAGGTCACTGGTCACTGGTCACTGGGCACTGGTCAATGGTCACTGGCCACTGGTCACTGGTCACTGGTCAATGGTCACTTTCGCTGGTCAATGGTCACTGTCGCTGGTCACTGGTCACTGGTCACTGGTCACTGGTAACTGGTCAATGGTCACTGTCGCTGGTCACTGGTCACTGGTCACTGGTCACTGGTCAATGGTAACTTGTCACTGGGCAGTGGTCAATGGTCACTGGTCACTGGTCACTGGTCACTGGTCACTGGTCACTGGTCACTGGTCACTGGTCACTGGTCAATGGTCACTGTCGCTGGTTACTGGTCACTGGTCACTTGTCCCTGGGCAGTGGTCACTGGTCACTGGTCACTGGTCAATGGTCACTGTCGCTGGTTACTGGTCACTGGTCACTTGTCCCTGGGCAGTGGTCACTGGTCACTGGTCACTGGTCAATGGTCACTGTCGCTGGTCACTGGTCACTGGTCACTTGTCCCTGGGCAGTGGTCACTTGTCACTGGTCAATGGTCACTATCGCTGGTCAATGGTCACTGTCGCTGGTCACTGGTCACTGGTCACTTGTCACTGGTCACTGGTCACTGGTCACTGGTCACTGGTCACTAGTCACTGGTCACAAGTCACTGGTCACTTGTCACTGGTCAGTGGCCACTCGTCAATGGTCACTGGTCACTGGTCACTGGTCAATGGTCTCTGTCGCTGGTCACTGGTCACGATTCGCTGGTCCCTGGTCACTGGTCACTGGTCAATGGTCACTGTCGCTGGTCACTGGTCACTGGTCACTGGTCACTGGTCACTGGTCACTGGTCACTGGTCACTGGTCACTGGTCACAAGTCACTGGTCACTTGTCACTGGTCACTGGTCACTCGTCACTGGTCACAGGTCAATGGTAACTTGTCACTGGGCAGTGGTCACTGGTCACTGGTCAATGGTCACTATCGCTGGTCAATGGTCATTGTCGCTGGTCACTGGTCATTGGTCACTTGTCACTGGTCACTGGTCACTGGTCACTGGTCACTGGTCACTGGTCACAGGTCAATGGTCACTGGTCACTGGTCACTGGTCAATGGTCACTGTCGCTGGTCACTGGACACTGGTCACTGGTCACTGGTAACTGGTCAATGGTCACTGTCGCTGGTCACTGGTCACTGGTCACTGGTCACTGGTCAATGGTAACTTGTCACTGGGCAGTGGTCAATGGTCACTGGTCACTGGTCACTGGTCACTGGTCACTGGTCACTGGTCACTGGTCACAGGTCAATGGTCACTGGTCACTGGACACAGGTCACTGGTCACTGGTCACTGGTCACTGGTCACTGGTCACTGGTCAATGGTCACTGGCCACTGGTCACTGGTCACTGGTCAATGGTCACTTTCGCTGGTCAATGGTCACTGTCGCTGGTAAATGGTCACTGTCGCTGGTCACTGGTCACTGGTCACTAGTCACTGGTCACTGGTCACTGGTCACTGGACACTGGTCACTGGTCACTGGTCACTTGTCACTGGTCAATGATCACTGGTCACTGGTCACTGGTCACTGGTCACTGGTCACTTGTCAATGGTCACTGTCGCTGGTCACTGGTCACTGGTCACTGATCACTGGTCACTGGTCACTGGTCACTGGTCACTGGTCACTGGTCACTGGTCAATAGTCACTATCGCTGGTCAATGGTCACTGTCGCTGGTCACTGGTCACTGGTCACTTGTCACTGGTCACTGGTCACTGGTCACTGGTCACTGGTCACTGGTCACTGGTCAATGGTCACTGTCGCTGGTCACTGGTCACTGGTCACTTGTCCCTGGGCAGTGGTCACTGGTCACTGGTCACTGGTCACTGGTCACTGGTCAATGGTCACTGTCGCTGGTCACTGGTCACTGGTCACTTGTCCCTGGGCAGTGGTCACTTGTCACTGGTCAATGGTCACTATCGCTGGTCAATGGTCACTGTCGCTGGTCACTGGTCACTGGTCACTGGTCACTGGTCAATGGTAACTTGTCACTGGGCAGTGGTCAATGGTCACTGGTCACTGGTCACTGGTCACTGGTCACTGGTCACTGGTCACTGGTCAATGGTCACTGGTCACTGGACACAGGTCACTGGTCACTGGTCACTGGTCACTGGTCAATGGTCACTGGCCACTGGTCACTGGTCACTGGTCAATGGTCACTTTCGCTGGTCAATGGTCACTGTCGCTGGTAAATGGTCACTGTCGCTGGTCACTGGTCACTGGTCACTAGTCACTGGTCACTGGTCACTGGTCACTGGTCACTGTCGCTGGTCACTGGTCACTGGTCACTGGTCACTGGTCAATGGTAACTTGTCACTGGGCAGTGGTCAATGGTCACTGGTCACTGGTCACTGGTCACTGGTCACTGGTCACTGGTCACTGGTCACTGGTCAATGGTCACTGTCGCTGGTTACTGGTCACTGGTCACTTGTCCCTGGGCAGTGGTCACTGGTCACTGGTCACTGGTCAATGGTCACTGTCGCTGGTCACTGGTCACTGGTCACTTGTCCCTGGGCAGTGGTCACTTGTCACTGGTCAATGGTCACTATCGCTGGTCAATGGTCACTGTCGCTGGTCACTGGTCACTGGTCACTTGTCACTGGTCACTGGTCACTGGTCACTGGTCACTGGTCACTAGTCACTGGTCACAAGTCACTGGTCACTTGTCACTGGTCAGTGGCCACTCGTCAATGGTCACTGGTCACTGGTCACTGGTCAATGGTCTCTGTCGCTGGTCACTGGTCACGATTCGCTGGTCCCTGGTCACTGGTCACTGGTCAATGGTCACTGTCGCTGGTCACTGGTCACTGGTCACTGGTCACTGGTCACTGGTCACTGGTCACTGGTCACTGGTCACTGGTCACAGGTCAATGGTCACTGGTCACTGGTCACTGGTCAATGGTCACTGTCGCTGGTCACTGGTCACTGGTCACTGGTCACTGGTCACTGGTCACTGGTAACTGGTCAATGGTCACTGTCGCTGGTCACTGGTCACTGGTCACTGGTCACTGGTCAATGGTAACTTGTCACTGGGCAGTGGTCAATGGTCACTGGTCACTGGTCACTGGTCACTGGTCACTGGTCACTGGTCACTGGTCACAGGTCAATGGTCACTGGTCACTGGACACAGGTCACTGGTCACTGGTCACTGGTCACTGGTCACTGGTCACTGGTCAATGGTCACTGGCCACTGGTCACTGGTCACTGGTCAATGGTCACTTTCGCTGGTCAATGGTCACTGTCGCTGGTAAATGGTCACTGTCGCTGGTCACTGGTCACTGGTCACTAGTCACTGGTCACTGGTCACTGGTCACTGGACACTGGTCACTGGTCACTGGTCACTTGTCACTGGTCAATGATCACTGGTCACTGGTCACTGGTCACTGGTCACTGGTCACTTGTCAATGGTCACTGTCGCTGGTCACTGGTCACTGGTCACTGATCACTGGTCACTGGTCACTGGTCACTGGTCACTGGTCAATAGTCACTATCGCTGGTCAATGGTCACTGTCGCTGGTCACTGGTCACTGGTCACTTGTCACTGGTCACTGGTCACTGGTCACTGGTCACTGGTCACTGGTCACTGGTCAATGGTCACTGTCGCTGGTCACTGGTCACTGGTCACTTGTCCCTGGGCAGTGGTCACTGGTCACTGGTCACTGGTCACTGGTCACTGGTCAATGGTCACTGTCGCTGGTCACTGGTCACTGGTCACTTGTCCCTGGGCAGTGGTCACTTGTCACTGGTCAATGGTCACTATCGCTGGTCAATGGTCACTTTCGCTGGTCAATGGTCACTGTCGCTGGTCACTGGTCACTGGTCACTGGTCACTGGTAACTGGTCAATGGTCACTGTCGCTGGTCACTGGTCACTGGTCACTGGTCACTGGTCAATGGTAACTTGTCACTGGGCAGTGGTCAATGGTCACTGGTCACTGGTCACTGGTCACTGGTCACTGGTCACTGGTCACTGGTCACTGGTCACTGGTCAATGGTCACTGTCGCTGGTTACTGGTCACTGGTCACTTGTCCCTGGGCAGTGGTCACTGGTCACTGGTCACTGGTCAATGGTCACTGTCGCTGGTCACTGGTCACTGGTCACTGGTCACTGGTAACTGGTCAATGGTCACTGTCGCTGGTCACTGGTCACTGGTCACTGGTCACTGGTCAATGGTAACTTGTCACTGGGCAGTGGTCAATGGTCACTGGTCACTGGTCACTGGTCACTGGTCACTGGTCACTGGTCACTGGTCACTGGTCAATGGTCACTGTCGCTGGTTACTGGTCACTGGTCACTTGTCCCTGGGCAGTGGTCACTGGTCACTGGTCACTGGTCAATGGTCACTGTCGCTGGTCACTGGTCACTGGTCACTTGTCCCTGGGCAGTGGTCACTTGTCACTGGTCAATGGTCACTATCGCTGGTCAATGGTCACTGGTCACTGGTCACTTGTCACTGGTCACTGGTCACTGGTCACTGGTCACTGGTCACTAGTCACTGGTCACAAGTCACTGGTCACTTGTCACTGGTCAGTGGCCACTCGTCAATGGTCACTGGTCACTGGTCACTGGTCAATGGTCTCTGTCGCTGGTCACTGGTCACGATTCGCTGGTCCCTGGTCACTGGTCACTGGTCAATGGTCACTGTCGCTGGTCACTGGTCACTGGTCACTGGTCACTGGTCACTGGTCACTGGTCACTGGTCACTGGTCACTGGTCACAAGTCACTGGTCACTTGTCACTGGTCACTGGTCACTCGTCACTGGTCACAGGTCAATGGTAACTTGTCACTGGGCAGTGGTCACTGGTCACTGGTCAATGGTCACTATCGCTGGTCAATGGTCATTGTCGCTGGTCACTGGTCATTGGTCACTTGTCACTGGTCACTGGTCACTGGTCACTGGTCACTGGTCACTGGTCACAGGTCAATGGTCACTGGTCACTGGTCACTGGTCAATGGTCACTGTCGCTGGTCACTGGACACTGGTCACTGGTCACTGGTAACTGGTCAATGGTCACTGTCGCTGGTCACTGGTCACTGGTCACTGGTCACTGGTCAATGGTAACTTGTCACTGGGCAGTGGTCAATGGTCACTGGTCACTGGTCACTGGTCACTGGTCACTGGTCACTGGTCACTGGTCACAGGTCAATGGTCACTGGTCACTGGACACAGGTCACTGGTCACTGGTCACTGGTCACTGGTCACTGGTCACTGGTCAATGGTCACTGGCCACTGGTCACTGGTCACTGGTCAATGGTCACTTTCGCTGGTCAATGGTCACTGTCGCTGGTAAATGGTCACTGTCGCTGGTCACTGGTCACTGGTCACTAGTCACTGGTCACTGGTCACTGGTCACTGGACACTGGTCACTGGTCACTGGTCACTTGTCACTGGTCAATGATCACTGGTCACTGGTCACTGGTCACTGGTCACTGGTCACTTGTCAATGGTCACTGTCGCTGGTCACTGGTCACTGGTCACTGATCACTGGTCACTGGTCACTGGTCACTGGTCACTGGTCACTGGTCACTGGTCAATAGTCACTATCGCTGGTCAATGGTCACTGTCGCTGGTCACTGGTCACTGGTCACTTGTCACTGGTCACTGGTCACTGGTCACTGGTCACTGGTCACTGGTCACTGGTCAATGGTCACTGTCGCTGGTCACTGGTCACTGGTCACTTGTCCCTGGGCAGTGGTCACTGGTCACTGGTCACTGGTCACTGGTCACTGGTCAATGGTCACTGTCGCTGGTCACTGGTCACTGGTCACTTGTCCCTGGGCAGTGGTCACTTGTCACTGGTCAATGGTCACTATCGCTGGTCAATGGTCACTGTCGCTGGTCACTGGTCACTGGTCACTGGTCACTGGTCAATGGTAACTTGTCACTGGGCAGTGGTCAATGGTCACTGGTCACTGGTCACTGGTCACTGGTCACTGGTCACTGGTCACTGGTCACTGGTCACAGGTCAATGGTCACTGGTCACTGGACACAGGTCACTGGTCACTGGTCACTGGTCACTGGTCAATGGTCACTGGCCACTGGTCACTGGTCACTGGTCAATGGTCACTTTCGCTGGTCAATGGTCACTGTCGCTGGTAAATGGTCACTGTCGCTGGTCACTGGTCACTGGTCACTAGTCACTGGTCACTGGTCACTGGTCACTGGTCACTGTCGCTGGTCACTGGTCACTGGTCACTGGTCACTGGTCAATGGTAACTTGTCACTGGGCAGTGGTCAATGGTCACTGGTCACTGGTCACTGGTCACTGGTCACTGGTCACTGGTCACTGGTCACTGGTCAATGGTCACTGTCGCTGGTTACTGGTCACTGGTCACTTGTCCCTGGGCAGTGGTCACTGGTCACTGGTCACTGGTCAATGGTCACTGTCGCTGGTCACTGGTCACTGGTCACTTGTCCCTGGGCAGTGGTCACTTGTCACTGGTCAATGGTCACTATCGCTGGTCAATGGTCACTGTCGCTGGTCACTGGTCACTGGTCACTTGTCACTGGTCACTGGTCACTGGTCACTGGTCACTGGTCACTAGTCACTGGTCACAAGTCACTGGTCACTTGTCACTGGTCAGTGGCCACTCGTCAATGGTCACTGGTCACTGGTCACTGGTCAATGGTCTCTGTCGCTGGTCACTGGTCACGATTCGCTGGTCCCTGGTCACTGGTCACTGGTCAATGGTCACTGTCGCTGGTCACTGGTCACTGGTCACTGGTCACTGGTCACTGGTCACTGGTCACTGGTCACTGGTCACTGGTCACAGGTCAATGGTCACTGGTCACTGGTCACTGGTCAATGGTCACTGTCGCTGGTCACTGGTCACTGGTCACTGGTCACTGGTCACTGGTCACTGGTAACTGGTCAATGGTCACTGTCGCTGGTCACTGGTCACTGGTCACTGGTCACTGGTCACTGGTCAATGGTAACTTGTCACTGGGCAGTGGTCAATGGTCACTGGTCACTGGTCACTGGTCACTGGTCACTGGTCACTGGTCACTGGTCACAGGTCAATGGTCACTGGTCACTGGACACAGGTCACTGGTCACTGGTCACTGGTCACTGGTCACTGGTCACTGGTCAATGGTCACTGGCCACTGGTCACTGGTCACTGGTCAATGGTCACTTTCGCTGGTCAATGGTCACTGTCGCTGGTAAATGGTCACTGTCGCTGGTCACTGGTCACTGGTCACTAGTCACTGGTCACTGGTCACTGGTCACTGGACACTGGTCACTGGTCACTGGTCACTTGTCACTGGTCAATGATCACTGGTCACTGGTCACTGGTCACTGGTCACTGGTCACTTGTCAATGGTCACTGTCGCTGGTCACTGGTCACTGGTCACTGATCACTGGTCACTGGTCACTGGTCACTGGTCACTGGTCAATAGTCACTATCGCTGGTCAATGGTCACTGTCGCTGGTCACTGGTCACTGGTCACTTGTCACTGGTCACTGGTCACTGGTCACTGGTCACTGGTCACTGGTCACTGGTCAATGGTCACTGTCGCTGGTCACTGGTCACTGGTCACTTGTCCCTGGGCAGTGGTCACTGGTCACTGGTCACTGGTCACTGGTCACTGGTCAATGGTCACTGTCGCTGGTCACTGGTCACTGGTCACTTGTCCCTGGGCAGTGGTCACTTGTCACTGGTCAATGGTCACTATCGCTGGTCAATGGTCACTGACGCTGGTCACTGGTCACTGGTCACTTGTCACTGGTCACTGGTCACTGGTCACTGGTCACTGGTCACTGGTCACTGGTCACAAGTCACTGGTCACTTGTCACTGGTCACTGGTCACTCCTCACTGGTCACAGGTCAATGGTAACTTGTCACTGGGCAGTGGTCAATGGTCACTGGTCACTGGTCACTGGTCACAGGTCAATGGTCACTGGTCACTGGAAACAGATCACTGGTCACTGGTCACTGGTCACTGGTCACTGGTCACTGGTCAATGGTCACTGGCCACTGGTCACTGGTCACTGGTCACTGGTAACTGGTCAATGGTCACTGTCGCTGGTCACTGGTCACTGGTCACTGGTCACTGGTCAATGGTAACTTGTCACTGGGCAGTGGTCAATGGTCACTGGTCACTGGTCACTGGTCACTGGTCACTGGTCACTGGTCACTGGTCACTGGTCACTGGTCACTGGTCAATGGTCACTGTCGCTGGTCACTGGTCACTGGTCAATGGTCACTATCGCTGGTCAGTGGTCACTGTCGCTGGTCATTGGTCACTGGTCAGTTGTCACTGGTCACTGGTCACTGGTCACTGGTCACTGGTCACTGGTCACTGGTCAATGGTCACTGTCGCTGGTCACTGGACACTGGTCACTGGTCACTGGTCAATGGTCACTGGTCACTGGTCACTGGTCAATGGTCACTATCGCTGGTCAATGGTCATTGTCGCTGGTCACTGGTCATTGGTCACTTGTCACTGGTCACTGGTCACTGGTCACTGGTCCCTGGTCACAGGTCAATGGTCACTGGTCACTGGTCACTGGTCAATGGTCACTGTCGCTGGTCACTGGTCACTGGTCACTGGTCACTGGTCACTGGTCACTGGTCACTGGTAACTTGTCAATGGTCACTGTCGCTGGTCACTGGTCACTGCTCACTGGTCACTGGTCACTTGTCAATGGTCACTGTCGCTGGTCACTGGTCACTGGTCACTTGTCACTGGTCACTGGTCACAGGTCACTGGTCACTGGTCACTGGTCACTGGTCACTGGTCACTGTCGCTGGTCACTGGTCACTGGTCACTGGTCACTGGTCAATGGTAACTTGTCACTGGGCAGTGGTCAATGGTCACTGGTCACTGGTCACTGGTCACTGGTCACTGGTCACTGGTCACTGGTCACTGGTCAATGGTCACTGTCGCTGGTTACTGGTCACTGGTCACTTGTCCCTGGGCAGTGGTCACTGGTCACTGGTCACTGGTCAATGGTCACTGTCGTTGGTCACTGGTCACTGGTCACTTGTCCCTGGGCAGTGGTCACTTGTCACTGGTCAATGGTCACTATCGCTGGTCAATGGTCACTGTCGCTGGTCACTGGTCACTGGTCACTTGTCACTGGTCACTGGTCACTGGTCACTGGTCACTGGTCACTAGTCACTGGTCACAAGTCACTGGTCACTTGTCACTGGTCAGTGGCCACTCGTCAATGGTCACTGGTCACTGGTCACTGGTCAATGGTCTCTGTCGCTGGTCACTGGTCACGATTCGCTGGTCCCTGGTCACTGGTCACTGGTCAATGGTCACTGTCGCTGGTCACTGGTCACTGGTCACTGGTCACTGGTCACTGGTCACTGGTCACTGGTCACTGGTCACTGGTCACAGGTCAATGGTCACTGGTCACTGGTCACTGGTCAATGGTCACTGTCGCTGGTCACTGGTCACTGGTCACTGGTCACTGGTCACTGGTCACTGGTAACTGGTCAATGGTCACTGTCGCTGGTCACTGGTCACTGGTCACTGGTCACTGGTCAATGGTAACTTGTCACTGGGCAGTGGTCAATGGTCACTGGTCACTGGTCACTGGTCACTGGTCACTGGTCACTGGTCACTGGTCACAGGTCAATGGTCACTGGTCACTGGACACAGGTCACTGGTCACTGGTCACTGGTCACTGGTCACTGGTCACTGGTCAATGGTCACTGGCCACTGGTCACTGGTCACTGGTCAATGGTCACTTTCGCTGGTCAATGGTCACTGTCGCTGGTAAATGGTCACTGTCGCTGGTCACTGGTCACTGGTCACTAGTCACTGGTCACTGGTCACTGGTCACTGGACACTGGTCACTGGTCACTGGTCACTTGTCACTGGTCAATGATCACTGGTCACTGGTCACTGGTCACTGGTCACTGGTCACTTGTCAATGGTCACTGTCGCTGGTCACTGGTCACTGGTCACTGATCACTGGTCACTGGTCACTGGTCACTGGTCACTGGTCAATAGTCACTATCGCTGGTCAATGGTCACTGTCGCTGGTCACTGGTCACTGGTCACTTGTCACTGGTCACTGGTCACTGGTCACTGGTCACTGGTCACTGGTCACTGGTCAATGGTCACTGTCGCTGGTCACTGGTCACTGGTCACTTGTCCCTGGGCAGTGGTCACTGGTCACTGGTCACTGGTCACTGGTCACTGGTCAATGGTCACTGTCGCTGGTCACTGGTCACTGGTCACTTGTCCCTGGGCAGTGGTCACTTGTCACTGGTCAATGGTCACTATCGCTGGTCAATGGTCACTGACGCTGGTCACTGGTCACTGGTCACTTGTCACTGGTCACTGGTCACTGGTCACTGGTCACTGGTCACTGGTCACTGGTCACAAGTCACTGGTCACTTGTCACTGGTCACTGGTCACTCCTCACTGGTCACAGGTCAATGGTAACTTGTCACTGGGCAGTGGTCAATGGTCACTGGTCACTGGTCACTGGTCACAGGTCAATGGTCACTGGTCACTGGAAACAGATCACTGGTCACTGGTCACTGGTCACTGGTCACTGGTCACTGGTCAATGGTCACTGGCCACTGGTCACTGGTCACTGGTCACTGGTAACTGGTCAATGGTCACTGTCGCTGGTCACTGGTCACTGGTCACTGGTCACTGGTCACTGGTCACTGGTCACTGGTCACTGGTCACTGGTCACAGGTCAATGGTCACTGGTCACTGGTCACTGGTCAATGGTCACTGTCGCTGGTCACTGGTCACTGGTCACTGGTCACTGGTCACTGGTCACTGGTAACTGGTCAATGGTCACTGTCGCTGGTCACTGGTCACTGGTCACTGGTCACTGGTCAATGGTAACTTGTCACTGGGCAGTGGTCAATGGTCACTGGTCACTGGTCACTGGTCACTGGTCACTGGTCACTGGTCACTGGTCACAGGTCAATGGTCACTGGTCACTGGACACAGGTCACTGGTCACTGGTCACTGGTCACTGGTCACTGGTCACTGGTCAATGGTCACTGGCCACTGGTCACTGGTCACTGGTCAATGGTCACTTTCGCTGGTCAATGGTCACTGTCGCTGGTAAATGGTCACTGTCGCTGGTCACTGGTCACTGGTCACTAGTCACTGGTCACTGGTCACTGGTCACTGGACACTGGTCACTGGTCACTGGTCACTTGTCACTGGTCAATGATCACTGGTCACTGGTCACTGGTCACTGGTCACTGGTCACTTGTCAATGGTCACTGTCGCTGGTCACTGGTCACTGGTCACTGATCACTGGTCACTGGTCACTGGTCACTGGTCACTGGTCAATAGTCACTATCGCTGGTCAATGGTCACTGTCGCTGGTCACTGGTCACTGGTCACTTGTCACTGGTCACTGGTCACTGGTCACTGGTCACTGGTCACTGGTCACTGGTCAATGGTCACTGTCGCTGGTTACTGGTCACTGGTCACTTGTCCCTGGGCAGTGGTCACTGGTCACTGGTCACTGGTCACTGGTCACTGGTCAATGGTCACTGTCGCTGGTCACTGGTCACTGGTCACTTGTCCCTGGGCAGTGGTCACTTGTCACTGGTCAATGGTCACTATCGCTGGTCAATGGTCACTGACGCTGGTCACTGGTCACTGGTCACTTGTCACTGGTCACTGGTCACTGGTCACTGGTCACTGGTCACTGGTCACTGGTCACAAGTCACTGGTCACTTGTCACTGGTCACTGGTCACTCCTCACTGGTCACAGGTCAATGGTAACTTGTCACTGGGCAGTGGTCAATGGTCACTGGTCACTGGTCACTGGTCACAGGTCAATGGTCACTGGTCACTGGAAACAGATCACTGGTCACTGGTCACTGGTCACTGGTCACTGGTCACTGGTCAATGGTCACTGGCCACTGGTCACTGGTCACTGGTCACTGGTAACTGGTCAATGGTCACTGTCGCTGGTCACTGGTCACTGGTCACTGGTCACTGGTCAATGGTAACTTGTCACTGGGCAGTGGTCAATGGTCACTGGTCACTGGTCACTGGTCACTGGTCACTGGTCACTGGTCACTGGTCACTGGTCACTGGTCACTGGTCAATGGTCACTGTCGCTGGTCACTGGTCACTGGTCAATGGTCACTATCGCTGGTCAGTGGTCACTGTCGCTGGTCATTGGTCACTGGTCAGTTGTCACTGGTCACTGGTCACTGGTCACTGGTCACTGGTCACTGGTCACTGGTCAATGGTCACTGTCGCTGGTCACTGGACACTGGTCACTGGTCACTGGTCAATGGTCACTGGTCACTGGTCACTGGTCAATGGTCACTATCGCTGGTCAATGGTCATTGACGCTGGTCACTGGTCATTGGTCACTTGTCACTGGTCACTGGTCACTGGTCACTGGTCCCTGGTCACAGGTCAATGGTCACTGGTCACTGGTCACTGGTCAATGGTCACTGTCGCTGGTCACTGGTCACTGGTCACTGGTCACTGGTCACTGGTCACTGGTCACTGGTAACTTGTCAATGGTCACTGTCGCTGGTCACTGGTCACTGCTCACTGGTCACTGGTCACTTGTCAATGGTCACTGTCGCTGGTCACTGGTCACTGGTCACTTGTCACTGGTCACTGGTCACAGGTCACTGGTCACTGGTCACTGGTCACTGGTCACTGGTCACTGGTCACTGGTCACTGGTCACTGGTCACTGGTCACTGGTCAATGGTCACTGTCGCTGGTCACTGGTCACTGGTCACTTGTCCCTGGGCAGTGGTCACTGGTCACTGGTCACTGGTCACTGGTCACTGGTCAATGGTCACTGTCGCTGGTCACTGGTCACTGGTCACTTGTCCCTGGGCAGTGGTCACTTGTCACTGGTCAATGGTCACTATCGCTGGTCAATGGTCACTGTCGCTGGTCACTGGTCACTGGTCACTTGTCACTGGTCACTGGTCACTGGTCACTGGTCACTGGTCACTGGTCACTGGTCACAAGTCACTGGTCACTTGTCACTGGTCAGTGGCCACTCGTCAATGGTCACTGGTCACTGGTCACTGGTCAATGGTCTCTGTCGCTGGTCACTGGTCACGATTCGCGGGTCCCTGGTCACTGGTCACTGGTCAATGGTCACTGTCGCTGGTCACTGGTCACTGGTCACTGGTCACTGGTCACTGGTCACTGGTCACTGGTCACTGGTCACTGGTCACAAGTCACTGGTCACTTGTCACTGGTCACTGGTCACTCGTCACTGGTCACAGGTCAATGGTAACTTGTCACTGGGCAGTGGTCACTGGTCACTGGTCAATGGTCACTATCGCTGGTCAATGGTCATTGTCGCTGGTCACTGGTCATTGGTCACTTGTCACTGGTCACTGGTCACTGGTCACTGGTCACTGGTCACTGGTCACAAGTCAATGGTCACTGGTCACTGGTCACTGGTCAATGGTCACTGTCGCTGGTCACTGGTCACTGGTCACTGGTCACTGGTCACTGGTCACTGGTAACTGGTCAATGGTCACTGTCGCTGGTCACTGGTCACTGGTCACTGGTCACTGGTCAATGGTAACTTGTCACTGGGCAGTGGTCAATGGTCACTGGTCACTGGTCACTGGTCACTGGTCACTGGTCACTGGTCACTGGTCACAGGTCAATGGTCACTGGTCACTGGACACAGGTCACTGGTCACTGGTCACTGGTCACTGGTCACTGGTCACTGGTCAATGGTCACTGGCCACTGGTCACTGGTCACTGGTCAATGGTCACTTTCGCTGGTCAATGGTCACTGTCGCTGGTAAATGGTCACTGTCGCTGGTCACTGGTCACTGGTCACTAGTCACTGGTCACTGGTCACAGGTCAATGGTCACTGGTCACTGGACCCTGGTCACTGGTCACTGGTCACTTGTCACTGTTCAATGATCACTGGTCACTGGTCACTGGTCACTGGTCACTGGTCACTTGTCAATGGTCACTGTCGCTGGTCACTGGTCACTGGTCACTGGTCACTGGTCACTGGTCACTGGTCAACAGTCACTATCGCTGGTCAATGGTCACTGTCGCTGGTCACTGGTCACTGGTCACTTGTCACTGGTCACTGGTCACTGGTCACTGGTCACTGGTCACTGGTCACTGGTCACTGGTCACTGGTCACTGGTCACTGGTCACTGGTCAATGGTCACTGTCGCTGGTCACTGGTCACTGGTCAATGGTCACTATCGCTGGTCAATGGTCACTGTCGCTGGTCATTGGTCACTGGTCACTGGTCAATGGTCACTTGTCCCTGGGCACTGGTCACTGGTCACTGGTCAATGGTCACTATCGCTGGTCAATGGTCACAGGCGCTGGTCACTGGTCACTGGTCACTTGTCACTGGTCACTGGTCACTGGTCACTGGTCACTGGTCACTGGTCACAAGTCACTGGTCACTTGTCACTGGTCAGTGGCCACTCGTCAATGGTCACTGGTCACTGGTCACTGGTCAATGGTCTCTGTCGCTGGTCACTGGTCACGATTCGCTGGTCCCTGGTCATTGGTCACTGGTCAATGGTCACTGTCGCTGGTCACTGGTCACTGGTCACTGGTCACTGGTCACTGGTCACTTGTCACTGGTCAGTGGCCACTCGTCGCTGGTCACTTGTCACTGGTCACTGGTCACAGGTCAATGGTCACTGGTCACTGGTCACTTGTCCCTGGGCAGTGGTCACTTGTCACTGGTCAATGGTCACTATCGCTGGTCAAAGGTCACTGACGCTGGTCACTGGTCACTGGTCACTGGTCACTTGTCACTGGTCACTGGTCACTGGTCACTGGTCACTGGTCACTGGTCACTGGTCACAAGTCACTGGTCACTTGTCATTGGTCACTGGTCACTCGTCACTGGTCACAGGTCAATGGTAACTTGTCACTGGGCAGTGGTCAATGGTCACTGGTCACTGGTCACTGGTCACAGGTCAATGGTCACTGGTCACTGGACACAGATCACTGGTCACTGGTCACTGGTCACTGGTCACTGGTCACTGGTCAATGGTCACTGGCCACTGGTCACTGGTCACTGGTCAGTGGCCACTGGTCGCTGGTCACTTGTCACTGGTCACTGGTCACTGGTCACTGGTCACTGGTCAATGGTCACTATCGCTGGTCAATGGTCACTGTCGCTGGTCACTGGTCACTGGTCACTTGTCACTGGTCACTGGTCACTGGTCACTGGTCACTGGTCACTGGTCACTGGTCACTGGTCAATGGTCACTGTCGCTGGTCAATGGTCACTGGTCAATGGTCACTATCGCTGGTCAATGGTCACAGTCGCTGGTCACTGGTCACTGGTCACTGGTCACTGGTCACAAGTCACTGGTCACTGGTCACTGGTCAATGGTCACTGGCCACTGGTCACTGGTCACTGGTCAATGGTCACTTTCGCGGGTCAATGGTCACTGTCGCTGGTCACTGGTCACAGGTCAATGGTCACTGGCCACTGGTCACTGGTCACTGGTCAATGGTCACTGTCGCTGGTAAATGGTCACTGTCGCTAGTAAATGGTCACTGTCGCTGTTCACTGGTCACTGGTCACTGGTCACTGGTCAATGGTCACTGGCCACTGGTCACTGGTCACTGGTCAATGGTCACTTTCGCTGGTCAATGGTCACTGTCGCTGGTAAATGGTCACTGTCGCTGGTCACTGGTCACTGGTCACTAGTCACTGGTCACTGGTCACAGGTCAATGGTCACTGGTCACTGGACACTGGTCACTGGTCACTGGTCACTTGTCACTGTTCAATGATCACTGGTCACTGGTCACTGGTCACTGGTCACTGGTCACTTGTCAATGGTCACTGTCGCTGGTCACTGGTCACTGGTCACTGGTCACTGGTCACTGGTCACTGGTCAATAGTCACTATCGCTGGTCAATGGTCACTGTCGCTGGTCACTGGTCACTGGTCACTTGTCACTGGTCACTGGTCACTGGTCACTGGTCACTGGTCACTGGTCACTGGTCACTGGTCACTGGTCACTGGTCACAAGTCACTGGTCACTGGTCACTGGTCACTGGTCAATGGTCACTGTCGCTGGTCACTGGTCACTGGTCAATGGTCACTATCGCTGGTCAATGGTCACTGTCGCTGGTCATTGGTCACTGGTCACTGGTCAATGGTCACTTGTCCCTGGGCAGTGGTCACTGGTCACTGGTCAATGGTCACTATCGCTGGTCAATGGTCACAGGCGCTGGTCACTGGTCACTGGTCACTTGTCACTGGTCACTGGTCACTGGTCACTGGTCACTGGTCACTGGTCACAAGTCACTGGTCACTTGTCACTGGTCAGTGGCCACTCGTCAATGGTCACTGGTCACTGGTCACTGGTCAATGGTCTCTGTCGCTGGTCACTGGTCACGATTCGCTGGTCCCTGGTCATTGGTCACTGGTCAATGGTCACTGTCGCTGGTCACTGGTCACTGGTCACTGGTCACTGGTCACTGGTCACTTGTCACTGGTCAGTGGCCACTCGTCGCTGGTCACTTGTCACTGGTCACTGGTCACAGGTCAATGGTCACTGGTCACTGGTCACTTGTCCCTGGGCAGTGGTCACTTGTCACTGGTCAATGGTCACTATCGCTGGTCAAAGGTCACTGACGCTGGTCACTGGTCACTGGTCACTGGTCACTTGTCACTGGTCACTGGTCACTGGTCACTGGTCACTGGTCACTGGTCACTGGTCACAAGTCACTGGTCACTTGTCATTGGTCACTGGTCAGTGGCCACTGGTCGCTGGTCACTTGTCACTGGTCACTGGTCACTGGTCACTGGTCACTGGTCACTGGTCACTGGTCAATGGTCACTATCGCTGGTCACTGGTCACTGGTCACTTGTCACTGGTCACTGGTCACTGGTCACTGGTCACTGGTCACTGGTCACTGGTCAATGGTCACTGTCGCTGGTCAATGGTCACTGGTCAATGGTCACTATCGCTGGTCAATGGTCACAGTCGCTGGTCACTGGTCACTGGTCACTGGTCACTGGTCACAAGTCACTGGTCACTTGTCACTGGTCAGTGGCCACTCGTCAATGGTCACTGGTCACTGGTCACTGGTCAATGGTCTCTGTCGCTGGTCACTGGTCACGATTCGCTGGTCCCTGGTCACTGGTCACTGGTCACTGGTCACTGGTCACTGGTCACAGGTCAATGGTCACTGGTCACTGGACACAGGTCACTGGTCACTGGTCACTGGTCACTGGTCACTGGTCACTGGTCACTGGTCACTGGTCAATGGTCACTGGCCACTGGTCACTGGTCACTGGTCAATGGTCACTTTCGCTGGTCAATGGTCACTGTCGCTGGTCACTGGTCACAGGTCAATGGTCACTGGCCACTGGTCACTGGTCACTGGTCAATGGTCACTTTCGCTGGTCAATGGTCACTGTCGCTGGTAAATGGTCACTGTCGCTAGTAAATGGTCACTGTCGCTGTTCACTGGTCACTGGTCACTGGTCACTGGTCACTGGACACTGGTCACTGGTAACTGGTCAATGGTCACTGTCGCTGGTCACTGGTCACTGGTCACTGGTCACTGGTCAATGGTCACTGTCGCTGGTCACTGGTCACTGGTCACTGGTCACTGGTCACTGGTCACTTGTCACTGGTCAGTGGCCACTCGTCGCTGGTCACTTGTCACTGGTCACTGGTCACAGGTCAATGGTCACTGGTCACTGGTCACTTGTCCCTGGGCAGTGGTCACTTGTCACTGGTCAATGGTCACTATCGCTGGTCAAAGGTCACTGACGCTGGTCACTGGTCACTGGTCACTGGTCACTTGTCACTGGTCACTGGTCACTGGTCACTGGTCACTGGTCACTGGTCACTGGTCACAAGTCACTGGTCACTTGTCATTGGTCACTGGTCAGTGGCCACTGGTCGCTGGTCACTTGTCACTGGTCACTGGTCACTGGTCACTGGTCACTGGTCACTGGTCACTGGTCAATGGTCACTATCGCTGGTCAATGGTCACTGTCGCTGGTCACTGGTCACTGGTCACTTGTCACTGGTCACTGGTCACTGGTCACTGGTCACTGGTCACTGGTCACTGGTCAATGGTCACTGTCGCTGGTCAATGGTCACTGGTCAATGGTCACTATCGCTGGTCAATGGTCACAGTCGCTGGTCACTGGTCACTGGTCACTGGTCACTGGTCACAAGTCACTGGTCACTTGTCACTGGTCAGTGGCCACTCGTCAATGGTCACTGGTCACTGGTCACTGGTCAATGGTCTCTGTCGCTGGTCACTGGTCACGATTCGCTGGTCCCTGGTCACTGGTCACTGGTCACTGGTCACTGGTCACTGGTCACAGGTCAATGGTCACTGGTCACTGGACACAGGTCACTGGTCACTGGTCACTGGTCACTGGTCACTGGTCACTGGTCACTGGTCACTGGTCAATGGTCACTGGCCACTGGTCACTGGTCACTGGTCAATGGTCACTTTCGCTGGTCAATGGTCACTGTCGCTGGTCACTGGTCACAGGTCAATGGTCACTGGCCACTGGTCACTGGTCACTGGTCAATGGTCACTTTCGCTGGTCAATGGTCACTGTCGCTGGTAAATGGTCACTGTCGCTAGTAAATGGTCACTGTCGCTGTTCACTGGTCACTGGTCACTGGTCACTGGTCACTGGACACTGGTCACTGGTAACTGGTCAATGGTCACTGTCGCTGGTCACTGGTCACTGGTCACTGGTCACTGGTCAATGGTCACTGGTCACTGGACACAGGTCACTGGTCACTGGTCACTGGGCACTGGTCAATGGTCACTGGCCACTGGTCACTGGTCACTGGTCAATGGTCACTTTCGCTGGTCAATGGTCACTGTCGCTGGTCACTGGTCACTGGTCACTGGTCACTGGTAACTGGTCAATGGTCACTGTCGCTGGTCACTGGTCACTGGTCAATGGTAACTTGTCACTGGGCAGTGGTCAATGGTCACTGGTCACTGGTCACTGGTCACTGGTCACTGGTCACTGGTCACTGGTCACGGGTCAATGGTCACTGTCGCTGGTTACTGGTCACTGGTCACTTGTCCCTGGGCAGTGGTCACTGGTCACTGGTCACTGGTCAATGGTCACTGTCGCTGGTCACTGGTCACTGGTCACTTGTCCCTGGGCAGTGGTCACTTGTCACTGGTCAATGGTCACTATCGCTGGTCAATGGTCACTGTCGCTGGTCACTGGTCACTGGTCACTTGTCACTGGTCACTGGTCACTGGTCACTGGTCACTGGTCACTGGTCACTGGTCACAAGTCACTGGTCACTTGTCACTGGTCAGTGGCCACTCGTCAATGGTCACTGGTCACTGGTCACTGGTCAATGGTCTCTGTCGCTGGTCACTGGTCACGATTCGCTGGTCCCTGGTCACTGGTCACTGGTCAATGGTCACAGTCGCTGGTCACTGGTCACTGGTCACTGGTCACTGGTCACTGGTCACTGGTCACTGGTCACTGGTCACAAGTCACTGGTCACTTGTCACTGGTCACCGGTCACTCGTCACTGGTCACAGGTCAATGGTAACTTGTCACTGGGCAGTGGTCACTGGTCACTGGTCAATGGTCACTATCGCTGGTCAATGGTCATTGTCGCTGGTCACTGGTCATTGGTCACTTGTCACTGGTCACTGGTCACTGGTCACTGGTCACTGGTCACTGGTCACAGGTCAATGGTCACTGGTCACTGGTCACTGGTCAATGGTCACTGTCGCTGGTCACTGGTCACTGGTCACTGGTCACTGGTCACTGGTCACTTGTCAATGGTCACTGTCGCTGGTCACTGGTCACTGGTCACTGATCACTGGTCACTGGTCACTGGTCACTGGTCACTGGTCACTGGTCACTGGTCACAAGTCACTGGTCACTTGTCACTGGACACTGGTCACTCGTCACTGGTCACAGGTCAATGGTAACTTGTCACTGGGCAGTGGTCACTGGTCACTGGTCAATGGTCACTATCGCTGGTCAATGGTCATTGTCGCTGGTCACTGGTCATTGGTCACTTGTCACTGGTCACTGGTCACTGGTCACTGGTCACTGGTCACTGGTCACAGGTCAATGGTCACTGGTCACTGGTCACTGGTCAATGGTCACTGTCGCTGGTCACTGGTCACTGGTCACTGGTCACTGGTCACTGGTCACTGGTAACTGGTCAATGGTCACTGTCGCTGGTCACTGGTCACTGGTCACTGGTCACTGGTCAATGGTAACTTGTCACTGGGCAGTGGTCAATGGTCACTGGTCACTGGTCACTGGTCACTGGTCACTGGTCACTGGTCACTGGTCACAGGTCAATGGTCACTGGTCACTGGACACAGGTCACTGGTCACTGGTCACTGGTCACTGGTCACTGGTCACTGGTCAATGGTCACTGGCCACTGGTCACTGGTCACTGGTCAATGGTCACTTTCGCTGGTCAATGGTCACTGTCGCTGGTAAATGGTCACTGTCGCTGGTCACTGGTCACTGGTCACTAGTCACTGGTCACTGGTCACTGGTCACTGGACACTGGTCACTGGTCACTGGTCACTTGTCACTGGTCAATGATCACTGGTCACTGGTCACTGGTCACTGGTCACTGGTCACTTGTCAATGGTCACTGTCGCTGGTCACTGGTCACTGGTCACTGATCACTGGTCACTGGTCACTGGTCACTGGTCACTGGTCAATAGTCACTATCGCTGGTCAATGGTCACTGTCGCTGGTCACTGGTCACTGGTCACTTGTCACTGGTCACTGGTCACTGGTCACTGGTCACTGGTCACTGGTCACTGGTCAATGGTCACTGTCGCTGGTCACTGGTCACTGGTCACTTGTCCCTGGGCAGTGGTCACTGGTCACTGGTCACTGGTCACTGGTCACTGGTCAATGGTCACTGTCGCTGGTCACTGGTCACTGGTCACTTGTCCCTGGGCAGTGGTCACTTGTCACTGGTCAATGGTCACTATCGCTGGTCAATGGTCACTGACGCTGGTCACTGGTCACTGGTCACTTGTCACTGGTCACTGGTCACTGGTCACTGGTCACTGGTCACTGGTCACTGGTCACAAGTCACTGGTCACTTGTCACTGGTCACTGGTCACTCCTCACTGGTCACAGGTCAATGGTAACTTGTCACTGGGCAGTGGTCAATGGTCACTGGTCACTGGTCACTGATCACAGGTCAATGGTCACTGGTCACTGGAAACAGATCACTGGTCACTGGTCACTGGTCACTGGTCACTGGTCACTGGTCAATGGTCACTGGCCACTGGTCACTGGTCACTGGTCACTGGTAACTGGTCAATGGTCACTGTCGCTGGTCACTGGTCACTGGTCACTGGTCACTGGTCAATGGTAACTTGTCACTGGGCAGTGGTCAATGGTCACTGGTCACTGGTCACTGGTCACTGGTCACTGGTCACTGGTCACTGGTCAATGGTCACTGTCGCTGGTCACTGGTCACTGGTCAATGGTCACTATCGCTGGTCAGTGGTCACTGTCGCTGGTCATTGGTCACTGGTCAGTTGTCACTGGTCACTGGTCACTGGTCACTGGTCACTGGTCACTGGTCACTGGTCAATGGTCACTGTCGCTGGTCACTGGACACTGGTCACTGGTCACTGGTCAATGGTCACTGGTCACTGGTCACTGGTCAATGGTCACTATCGCTGGTCAATGGTCATTGTCGCTGGTCACTGGTCATTGGTCACTTGTCACTGGTCACTGGTCACTGGTCACTGGTCCCTGGTCACAGGTCAATGGTCACTGGTCACTGGTCACTGGTCAATGGTCACTGTCGCTGGTCACTGGTCACTGGTCACTGGTCACTGGTCACTGGTCACTGGTCACTGGTAACTTGTCAATGGTCACTGTCGCTGGTCACTGGTCACTGCTCACTGGTCACTGGTCACTTGTCAATGGTCACTGTCGCTGGTCACTGGTCACTGGTCACTTGTCACTGGTCACTGGTCACAGGTCACTGGTCACTGGTCACTGGTCACTGGTCACTGGTCACTGGTCACTGGTCACTGGTCACTGGTCACTGGTCACTGGTCAATGGTCACTGTCGCTGGTCACTGGTCACTGGTCACTTGTCCCTGGGCAGTGGTCACTGGTCACTGGTCACTGGTCACTGGTCACTGGTCAATGGTCACTGTCGCTGGTCACTGGTCACTGGTCACTTGTCCCTGGGCAGTGGTCACTTGTCACTGGTCAATGGTCACTATCGCTGGTCAATGGTCACTGTCGCTGGTCACTGGTCACTGGTCACTTGTCACTGGTCACTGGTCACTGGTCACTGGTCACTGGTCACTGGTCACTGGTCACAAGTCACTGGTCACTTGTCACTGGTCAGTGGCCACTCGTCAATGGTCACTGGTCACTGGTCACTGGTCAATGGTCTCTGTCGCTGGTCACTGGTCACGATTCGCGGGTCCCTGGTCACTGGTCACTGGTCAATGGTCACTGTCGCTGGTCACTGGTCACTGGTCACTGGTCACTGGTCACTGGTCACTGGTCACTGGTCACTGGTCACTGGTCACAAGTCACTGGTCACTTGTCACTGGTCACTGGTCACTCGTCACTGGTCACAGGTCAATGGTAACTTGTCACTGGGCAGTGGTCACTGGTCACTGGTCAATGGTCACTATCGCTGGTCAATGGTCATTGTCGCTGGTCACTGGTCATTGGTCACTTGTCACTGGTCACTGGTCACTGGTCACTGGTCACTGGTCACTGGTCACAGGTCAATGGTCACTGGTCACTGGTCACTGGTCAATGGTCACTGTCGCTGGTCACTGGTCACTGGTCACTGGTCACTGGTCACTGGTCACTGGTAACTGGTCACAGGTCAATGGTCACTGGTCACTGGACACAGGTCACTGGTCACTGGTCACTGGTCACTGGTCACTGGTCACTGGTCAATGGTCACTGGCCACTGGTCACTGGTCACTGGTCAATGGTCACTTTCGCTGGTCAATGGTCACTGTCGCTGGTAAATGGTCACTGTCGCTGGTCACTGGTCACAGGTCAATGGTAACTTGTCACTGGGCAGTGGTCACTGGTCACTGGTCAATGGTCACTATCGCTGGTCAATGGTCATTGTCGCTGGTCACTGGTCATTGGTCACTTGTCACTGGTCACTGGTCACTGGTCACTGGTCACTGGTCACTGGTCACTGGTCACTATCGCTGGTCAATGGTCATTGTCGCTGGTCACTGGTCATTGGTCACTTGTCACTGGTCACTGGTCACTGGTCACTGGTCACTGGTCACTGGTCACAGGTCAATGGTCACTGGTCACTGGTCACTGGTCAATGGTCACTGGTCACTGGTCACTGGTCACTGGTAACTTGTCAATGGTCACTGTCGCTGGTCACTGGTCACTGCTCACTGGTCACTGGTCACTTGTCAATGGTCACTGTCGCTGGTCACTGGTCACTGGTCACTTGTCACTGGTCACTGGTCACAGGTCACTGGTCACTGGTCACTGGTCACTGGTCACTGGTCACTGGTCACTGGTCACTGGTCACTGGTCACTGGTCAATGGTCACTGTCGCTGGTCACTGGTCACTGGTCACTTGTCCCTGGGCAGTGGTCACTGGTCACTGGTCACTGGTCACTGGTCACTGGTCAATGGTCACTGTCGCTGGTCACTGGTCACTGGTCACTTGTCCCTGGGCAGTGGTCACTTGTCACTGGTCAATGGTCACTATCGCTGGTCAATGGTCACTGTCGCTGGTCACTGGTCACTGGTCACTTGTCACTGGTCACTGGTCACTGGTCACTGGTCACTGGTCACTGGTCACTGGTCACAAGTCACTGGTCACTTGTCACTGGTCAGTGGCCACTCGTCAATGGTCACTGGTCACTGGTCACTGGTCAATGGTCTCTGTCGCTGGTCACTGGTCACGATTCGCGGGTCCCTGGTCACTGGTCACTGGTCAATGGTCACTGTCGCTGGTCACTGGTCACTGGTCACTGGTCACTGGTCACTGGTCACTGGTCACTGGTCACTGGTCACTGGTCACTGGTCACAAGTCACTGGTCACTTGTCACTGGTCACTGGTCACTCGTCACTGGTCACAGGTCAATGGTAACTTGTCACTGGGCAGTGGTCACTGGTCACTGGTCAATGGTCACTATCGCTGGTCAATGGTCATTGTCGCTGGTCACTGGTCATTGGTCACTTGTCACTGGTCACTGGTCACTGGTCACTGGTCACTGGTCACTGGTCACAGGTCAATGGTCACTGGTCACTGGTCACTGGTCAATGGTCACTGTCGCTGGTCACTGGTCACTGGTCACTGGTCACTGGTCACTGGTCACTGGTAACTGGTCAATGGTCACTGTCGCTGGTCACTGGTCACTGGTCACTGGTCACTGGTCAATGGTAACTTGTCACTGGGCAGTGGTCAATGGTCACTGGTCACTGGTCACTGGTCACTGGTCACTGGTCACTGGTCACTGGTCACAGGTCAATGGTCACTGGTCACTGGACACAGGTCACTGGTCACTGGTCACTGGTCACTGGTCACTGGTCACTGGTCAATGGTCACTGGCCACTGGTCACTGGTCACTGGTCAATGGTCACTTTCGCTGGTCAATGGTCACTGTCGCTGGTAAATGGTCACTGTCGCTGGTCACTGGTCACTGGTCACTAGTCACTGGTCACTGGTCACAGGTCAATGGTCACTGGTCACTGGACACTGGTCACTGGTCACTGGTCACTTGTCACTGTTCAATGATCACTGGTCACTGGTCACTGGTCACTGGTCACTGGTCACTTGTCAATGGTCACTGTCGCTGGTCACTGGTCACTGGTCACTGGTCACTGGTCACTGGTCACTGGTCAATAGTCACTATCGCTGGTCAATGGTCACTGTCGCTGGTCACTGGTCACTGGTCACTTGTCACTGGTCACTGGTCACTGGTCACTGGTCACTGGTCACTGGTCACTGGTCACTGGTCACTGGTCACTGGTCACTGGTCACTGGTCACTGGTCAATGGTCACTGTCGCTGGTCACTGGTCACTGGTCACTTGTCCCTGGGCAGTGGTCACTGGTCACTGGTCACTGGTCACTGGTCACTGGTCAATGGTCACTGTCGCTGGTCACTGGTCACTGGTCACTTGTCCCTGGGCAGTGGTCACTTGTCACTGGTCAATGGTCACTATCGCTGGTCAAAGGTCACTGACGCTGGTCACTGGTCATTGGTCACTTGTCACTGGTCACTGGTCACTGGTCACTGGTCACTGGTCACTGGTCACTGGTCACAAGTCACTGGTCACTTGTCATTGGTCACTGGTCACTCGTCACTGGTCACAGGTCAATGGTAACTTGTCACTGGGCAGTGGTCAATGGTCACTGGTCACTGGTCACTGGTCACAGGTCAATGGTCACTGGTCACTGGACACAGATCACTGGTCACTGGTCACTGGTCACTGGTCACTGGTCACTGGTCAATGGTCACTGGCCACTGGTCACTGGTCACTGGTCAGTGGCCACTGGTCGCTGGTCACTTGTCACTGGTCACTGGTCACTGGTCACTGGTCACTGGTCACTGGTCACTGGTCAATGGTCACTATCGCTGGTCAATGGTCACTGTCGCTGGTCACTGGTCACTGGTCACATGTCACTGGTCACTGGTCACTGGTCACTGGTCACTGGTCACTGGTCACTGGTCACTGGTCACTGGTCACTGGTCACTGGTCACTGGTCAATGGTCACTGTCGCTGGTCACTGGTCACTGGTCAATGGTCACTATCGCTGGTCAATGGTCACTGTCGCTGGTCATTGGTCACTGGTCACTGGTCAATGGTCACTTGTCCCTGGGCAGTGGTCACTGGTCACTGGTCAATGGTCACTATCGCTGGTCAATGGTCACAGGCGCTGGTCACTGGTCACTGGTCACTTGTCACTGGTCACTGGTCACTGGTCACTGGTCACAAGTCACTGGTCACTTGTCACTGGTCAGTGGCCACTCGTCAATGGTCACTGGTCACTGGTCACTGGTCAATGGTCTCTGTCGCTGGTCACTGGTCACGATTCGCTGGTCCCTGGTCATTGGTCACTGGTCAATGGTCACTGTCGCTGGTCACTGGTCACTGGTCACTGGTCACTGGTCACTGGTCACTTGTCACTGGTCAGTGGCCACTCGTCGCTGGTCACTTGTCACTGGTCACTGGTCACAGGTCAATGGTCACTGGTCACTGGTCACTTGTCCCTGGGCAGTGGTCACTTGTCACTGGTCAATGGTCACTATCGCTGGTCAAAGGTCACTGACGCTGGTCACTGGTCACTGGTCACTGGTCACTTGTCACTGGTCACTGGTCACTGGTCACTGGTCACTGGTCACTGGTCACTGGTCACAAGTCACTGGTCACTTGTCATTGGTCACTGGTCACTCGTCACTGGTCACAGGTCAATGGTAACTTGTCACTGGGCAGTGGTCAATGGTCACTGGTCACTGGTCACTGGTCACAGGTCAATGGTCACTGGTCACTGGACACAGATCACTGGTCACTGGTCACTGGTCACTGGTCACTGGTCACTGGTCAATGGTCACTGGCCACTGGTCACTGGTCACTGGTCAGTGGCCACTGGTCGCTGGTCACTTGTCACTGGTCACTGGTCACTGGTCACTGGTCACTGGTCACTGGTCACTGGTCAATGGTCACTATCGCTGGTCAATGGTCACTGTCGCTGGTCACTGGTCACTGGTCACTTGTCACTGGTCACTGGTCACTGGTCACTGGTCACTGGTCACTGGTCACTGGTCAATGGTCACTGTCGCTGGTCAATGGTCACTGGTCAATGGTCACTATCGCTGGTCAATGGTCACAGTCGCTGGTCACTGGTCACTGGTCACTGGTCACTGGTCACAAGTCACTGGTCACTTGTCACTGGTCAGTGGCCACTCGTCAATGGTCACTGGTCACTGGTCACTGGTCAATGGTCTCTGTCGCTGGTCACTGGTCACGATTCGCTGGTCCCTGGTCACTGGTCACTGGTCACTGGTCACTGGTCACTGGTCACAGGTCAATGGTCACTGGTCACTGGACACAGGTCACTGGTCACTGGTCACTGGTCACTGGTCACTGGTCACTGGTCACTGGTCACTGGTCAATGGTCACTGGCCACTGGTCACTGGTCACTGGTCAATGGTCACTTTCGCTGGTCAATGGTCACTGTCGCTGGTCACTGGTCACAGGTCAATGGTCACTGGCCACTGGTCACTGGTCACTGGTCAATGGTCACTTTCGCTGGTCAATGGTCACTGTCGCTGGTAAATGGTCACTGTCGCTAGTAAATGGTCACTGTCGCTGTTCACTGGTCACTGGTCACTGGTCACTGGTCACTGGACACTGGTCACTGGTAACTGGTCAATGGTCACTGTCGCTGGTCACTGGTCACTGGTCACTGGTCACTGGTCAATGGTCACTGGTCACTGGACACAGGTCACTGGTCACTGGTCACTGGTCACTGGTCACAAGTCACTGGTCACTTGTCACTGGTCAGTGGCCACTCGTCAATTGTCACTGGTCACTGGTCACTGGTCAATGGTCTCTGTCGCTGGTCACTGGTCACGATTCGCTGGTCCCTGGTCATTGGTCACTGGTCAATGGTCACTGTCGCTGGTCACTGGTCACTGGTCACTGGTCACTGGTCACTGGTCACTTGTCACTGGTCAGTGGCCACTCGTCGCTGGTCACTTGTCACTGGTCACTGGTCACAGGTCAATGGTCACTGGTCACTGGTCACTTGTCCCTGGGCAGTGGTCACTTGTCACTGGTCAATGGTCACTATCGCTGGTCAAAGGTCACTGACGCTGGTCACTGGTCACTGGTCACTGGTCACTTGTCACTGGTCACTGGTCACTGGTCACTGGTCACTGGTCACTGGTCACTGGTCACAAGTCACTGGTCACTTGTCATTGGTCACTGGTCACTCGTCACTGGTCACAGGTCAATGGTAACTTGTCACTGGGCAGTGGTCAATGGTCACTGGTCACTGGTCACTGGTCACAGGTCAATGGTCACTGGTCACTGGACACAGATCACTGGTCACTGGTCACTGGTCACTGGTCACTGGTCACTGGTCAATGGTCACTGGCCACTGGTCACTTGTCACTGGTCAGTGGCCACTGGTCGCTGGTCACTTGTCACTGGTCGCTGGTCACTGGTCACTGGTCACTGGTCACTGGTCACTGGTCAATGGTCACTATCGCTGGTCAATGGTCACTGTCGCTGGTCACTGGTCACTGGTCACTTGTCACTGGTCACTGGTCACTGGTCACTGGTCACTGGTCACTGGTCACTGGTCAATGGTCACTGTCGCTGGTCAATGGTCACTGGTCAATGGTCACTATCGCTGTTCAATGGTCACAGTCGCTGGTCACTGGTCACTGGTCACTGGTCACTGGTCACAAGTCACTGGTCACTTGTCACTGGTCAGTGGCCACTCGTCAATGGTCACTGGTCACTGGTCACTGGTCAATGGTCTCTGTCGCTGGTCACTGGTCACGATTCGCTGGTCCCTGGTCACTGGTCACTGGTCACTGGTCACTGGTCACTGGTCACAGGTCAATGGTCACTGGTCACTGGACACAGGTCACTGGTCACTGGTCACTGGTCACTGGTCACTGGTCACTGGTCACTGGTCACTGGTCAATGGTCACTGGCCACTGGTCACTGGTCACTGGTCAATGGTCACTTTCGCTGGTCAATGGTCACTGTCGCTGGTAAATGGTCACTGTCGCTAGTAAATGGTCACTGTCGCTGTTCACTGGTCACTGGTCACTGGTCACTGGTCACTGGACACTGGTCACTGGTATCTGGTCAATGGTCACTGTCGCTGGTCACTGGTCACTGGTCACTGGTCACTGGTCAATGGTCACTGGTCACTGGACACAGGTCACTGGTCACTGGTCACTGGGCACTGGTCAATGGTCACTGGCCACTGGTCACTGGTCACTGGTCAATGGTCACTTTCGCTGGTCAATGGTCACTGTCGCTGGTCACTGGTCACTGGTCACTGGTCACTGGTAACTGGTCAATGGTCACTGTCGCTGGTCACTGGTCACTGGTCACTGGTCACTGGTCAATGGTAACTTGTCACTGGGCAGTGGTCAATGGTCACTGGTCACTGGTCACTGGTCACTGGTCACTGGTCACTGGTCACTGGTCACTGGTCAATGGTCACTGTCGCTGGTTACTGGTCACTGGTCACTTGTCCCTGGGCAGTGGTCACTGGTCACTGGTCACTGGTCAATGGTCACTGTCGCTGGTCACTGGTCACTGGTCACTTGTCCCTGGGCAGTGGTCACTTGTCACTGGTCAATGGTCACTATCGCTGGTCAATGGTCACTGTCGCTGGTCACTGGTCACTGGTCACTTGTCACTGGTCACTGGTCACTGGTCACTGGTCACTGGTCACAGGTCAATGGTCACTGGTCACTGGACACAGGTCACTGGTCACTGGTCACTGGTCACTGGTCACTGGTCACTGGACACAGGTCACTGGTCACTGGTCACTGGTCACTGGTCACTGGTCACTGGTCAATGGTCACTGGCCACTGGTCACTGGTCACTGGTCAATGGTCACTTTCGCTGGTCAATGGTCACTGTCGCTGGTAAATGGTCACTGTCGCTGGTCACTGGTCACTGGTCACTAGTCACTGGTCACTGGTCACTGGTCACTGGACACTGGTCACTGGTCACTGGTCACTTGTCACTGGTCAATGATCACTGGTCACTGGTCACTGGTCACTGGTCACTGGTCACTTGTCAATGGTCACTGTCGCTGGTCACTGGTCACTGGTCACTGATCACTGGTCACTGGTCACTGGTCACTGGTCACTGGTCAATAGTCACTATCGCTGGTCAATGGTCACTGTCGCTGGTCACTGGTCACTGGTCACTTGTCACTGGTCACTGGTCACTGGTCACTGGTCACTGGTCACTGGTCACTGGTCAATGGTCACTGTCGCTGGTCACTGGTCACTGGTCACTTGTCCCTGGGCAGTGGTCACTGGTCACTGGTCACTGGTCACTGGTCACTGGTCAATGGTCACTGTCGCTGGTCACTGGTCACTGGTCACTTGTCCCTGGGCAGTGGTCACTTGTCACTGGTCAATGGTCACTATCGCTGGTCAATGGTCACTGACGCTGGTCACTGGTCACTGGTCACTTGTCACTGGTCACTGGTCACTGGTCACTGGTCACTGGTCACTGGTCACTGGTCACAAGTCACTGGTCACTTGTCACTGGTCACTGGTCACTCCTCACTGGTCACAGGTCAATGGTAACTTGTCACTGGGCAGTGGTCAATGGTCACTGGTCACTGGTCACTGGTCACAGGTCAATGGTCACTGGTCACTGGAAACAGATCACTGGTCACTGGTCACTGGTCACTGGTCACTGGTCACTGGTCAATGGTCACTGGCCACTGGTCACTGGTCACTGGTCACTGGTAACTGGTCAATGGTCACTGTCGCTGGTCACTGGTCACTGGTCACTGGTCACTGGTCACTGGTCACTGGTCACTGGTCACTGGTCACTGGTCACAGGTCAATGGTCACTGGTCACTGGTCACTGGTCAATGGTCACTGTCGCTGGTCACTGGTCACTGGTCACTGGTCACTGGTCACTGGTCACTGGTAACTGGTCAATGGTCACTGTCGCTGGTCACTGGTCACTGGTCACTGGTCACTGGTCAATGGTAACTTGTCACTGGGCAGTGGTCAATGGTCACTGGTCACTGGTCACTGGTCACTGGTCACTGGTCACTGGTCACTGGTCACAGGTCAATGGTCACTGGTCACTGGACACAGGTCACTGGTCACTGGTCACTGGTCACTGGTCACTGGTCACTGGTCAATGGTCACTGGCCACTGGTCACTGGTCACTGGTCAATGGTCACTTTCGCTGGTCAATGGTCACTGTCGCTGGTAAATGGTCACTGTCGCTGGTCACTGGTCACTGGTCACTAGTCACTGGTCACTGGTCACTGGTCACTGGACACTGGTCACTGGTCACTGGTCACTTGTCACTGGTCAATGATCACTGGTCACTGGTCACTGGTCACTGGTCACTGGTCACTTGTCAATGGTCACTGTCGCTGGTCACTGGTCACTGGTCACTGATCACTGGTCACTGGTCACTGGTCACTGGTCACTGGTCAATAGTCACTATCGCTGGTCAATGGTCACTGTCGCTGGTCACTGGTCACTGGTCACTTGTCACTGGTCACTGGTCACTGGTCACTGGTCACTGGTCACTGGTCACTGGTCAATGGTCACTGTCGCTGGTCACTGGTCACTGGTCACTTGTCCCTGGGCAGTGGTCACTGGTCACTGGTCACTGGTCACTGGTCACTGGTCAATGGTCACTGTCGCTGGTCACTGGTCACTGGTCACTTGTCCCTGGGCAGTGGTCACTTGTCACTGGTCAATGGTCACTATCGCTGGTCAATGGTCACTGACGCTGGTCACTGGTCACTGGTCACTTGTCACTGGTCACTGGTCACTGGTCACTGGTCACTGGTCACTGGTCACTGGTCACAAGTCACTGGTCACTTGTCACTGGTCACTGGTCACTCCTCACTGGTCACAGGTCAATGGTAACTTGTCACTGGGCAGTGGTCAATGGTCACTGGTCACTGGTCACTGGTCACAGGTCAATGGTCACTGGTCACTGGAAACAGATCACTGGTCACTGGTCACTGGTCACTGGTCACTGGTCACTGGTCAATGGTCACTGGCCACTGGTCACTGGTCACTGGTCACTGGTAACTGGTCAATGGTCACTGTCGCTGGTCACTGGTCACTGGTCACTGGTCACTGGTCAATGGTAACTTGTCACTGGGCAGTGGTCAATGGTCACTGGTCACTGGTCACTGGTCACTGGTCACTGGTCACTGGTCACTGGTCACTGGTCACTGGTCACTGGTCAATGGTCACTGTCGCTGGTCACTGGTCACTGGTCAATGGTCACTATCGCTGGTCAGTGGTCACTGTCGCTGGTCATTGGTCACTGGTCAGTTGTCACTGGTCACTGGTCACTGGTCACTGGTCACTGGTCACTGGTCACTGGTCAATGGTCACTGTCGCTGGTCACTGGACACTGGTCACTGGTCACTGGTCAATGGTCACTGGTCACTGGTCACTGGTCAATGGTCACTATCGCTGGTCAATGGTCATTGTCGCTGGTCACTGGTCATTGGTCACTTGTCACTGGTCACTGGTCACTGGTCACTGGTCCCTGGTCACAGGTCAATGGTCACTGGTCACTGGTCACTGGTCAATGGTCACTGTCGCTGGTCACTGGTCACTGGTCACTGGTCACTGGTCACTGGTCACTGGTCACTGGTAACTTGTCAATGGTCACTGTCGCTGGTCACTGGTCACTGCTCACTGGTCACTGGTCACTTGTCAATGGTCACTGTCGCTGGTCACTGGTCACTGGTCACTTGTCACTGGTCACTGGTCACAGGTCACTGGTCACTGGTCACTGGTCACTGGTCACTGGTCACTGGTCACTGGTCACTGGTCACTGGTCACTGGTCACTGGTCAATGGTCACTGTCGCTGGTCACTGGTCACTGGTCACTTGTCCCTGGGCAGTGGTCACTGGTCACTGGTCACTGGTCACTGGTCACTGGTCAATGGTCACTGTCGCTGGTCACTGGTCACTGGTCACTTGTCCCTGGGCAGTGGTCACTTGTCACTGGTCAATGGTCACTATCGCTGGTCAATGGTCACTGTCGCTGGTCACTGGTCACTGGTCACTTGTCACTGGTCACTGGTCACTGGTCACTGGTCACTGGTCACTGGTCACTGGTCACAAGTCACTGGTCACTTGTCACTGGTCAGTGGCCACTCGTCAATGGTCACTGGTCACTGGTCACTGGTCAATGGTCTCTGTCGCTGGTCACTGGTCACGATTCGCGGGTCCCTGGTCACTGGTCACTGGTCAATGGTCACTGTCGCTGGTCACTGGTCACTGGTCACTGGTCACTGGTCACTGGTCACTGGTCACTGGTCACTGGTCACTGGTCACAAGTCACTGGTCACTTGTCACTGGTCACTGGTCACTCGTCACTGGTCACAGGTCAATGGTAACTTGTCACTGGGCAGTGGTCACTGGTCACTGGTCAATGGTCACTATCGCTGGTCAATGGTCATTGTCGCTGGTCACTGGTCATTGGTCACTTGTCACTGGTCACTGGTCACTGGTCACTGGTCACTGGTCACTGGTCACAAGTCAATGGTCACTGGTCACTGGTCACTGGTCAATGGTCACTGTCGCTGGTCACTGGTCACTGGTCACTGGTCACTGGTCACTGGTCACTGGTAACTGGTCAATGGTCACTGTCGCTGGTCACTGGTCACTGGTCACTGGTCACTGGTCAATGGTAACTTGTCACTGGGCAGTGGTCAATGGTCACTGGTCACTGGTCACTGGTCACTGGTCACTGGTCACTGGTCACTGGTCACAGGTCAATGGTCACTGGTCACTGGACACAGGTCACTGGTCACTGGTCACTGGTCACTGGTCACTGGTCACTGGTCAATGGTCACTGGCCACTGGTCACTGGTCACTGGTCAATGGTCACTTTCGCTGGTCAATGGTCACTGTCGCTGGTAAATGGTCACTGTCGCTGGTCACTGGTCACTGGTCACTAGTCACTGGTCACTGGTCACAGGTCAATGGTCACTGGTCACTGGACCCTGGTCACTGGTCACTGGTCACTTGTCACTGTTCAATGATCACTGGTCACTGGTCACTGGTCACTGGTCACTGGTCACTTGTCAATGGTCACTGTCGCTGGTTACTGGTCACTGGTCACTGGTCACTGGTCACTGGTCACTGGTCAACAGTCACTATCGCTGGTCAATGGTCACTGTCGCTGGTCACTGGTCACTGGTCACTTGTCACTGGTCACTGGTCACTGGTCACTGGTCACTGGTCACTGGTCACTGGTCACTGGTCACTGGTCACTGGTCACTGGTCAATGGTCACTGTCGCTGGTCACTGGTCACTGGTCAATGGTCACTATCGCTGGTCAATGGTCACTGTCGCTGGTCATTGGTCACTGGTCACTGGTCAATGGTCACTTGTCCCTGGGCACTGGTCACTGGTCACTGGTCAATGGTCACTATCGCTGGTCAATGGTCACAGGCGCTGGTCACTGGTCACTGGTCACTTGTCACTGGTCACTGGTCACTGGTCACTGGTCACTGGTCACTGGTCACAAGTCACTGGTCACTTGTCACTGGTCAGTGGCCACTCGTCAATGGTCACTGGTCACTGGTCACTGGTCAATGGTCTCTGTCGCTGGTCACTGGTCACGATTCGCTGGTCCCTGGTCATTGGTCACTGGTCAATGGTCACTGTCGCTGGTCACTGGTCACTGGTCACTGGTCACTGGTCACTGGTCACTTGTCACTGGTCAGTGGCCACTCGTCGCTGGTCACTTGTCACTGGTCACTGGTCACAGGTCAATGGTCACTGGTCACTGGTCACTTGTCCCTGGGCAGTGGTCACTTGTCACTGGTCAATGGTCACTATCGCTGGTCAAAGGTCACTGACGCTGGTCACTGGTCACTGGTCACTGGTCACTTGTCACTGGTCACTGGTCACTGGTCACTGGTCACTGGTCACTGGTCACTGGTCACAAGTCACTGGTCACTTGTCATTGGTCACTGGTCACTCGTCACTGGTCACAGGTCAATGGTAACTTGTCACTGGGCAGTGGTCAATGGTCACTGGTCACTGGTCACTGGTCACAGGTCAATGGTCACTGGTCACTGGACACAGATCACTGGTCACTGGTCACTGGTCACTGGTCACTGGTCACTGGTCAATGGTCACTGGCCACTGGTCACTGGTCACTGGTCAGTGGCCACTGGTCGCTGGTCACTTGTCACTGGTCACTGGTCACTGGTCACTGGTCACTGGTCACTGGTCACTGGTCAATGGTCACTATCGCTGGTCAATGGTCACTGTCGCTGGTCACTGGTCACTGGTCACTTGTCACTGGTCACTGGTCACTGGTCACTGGTCACTGGTCACTGGTCACTGGTCACTGGTCAATGGTCACTGTCGCTGGTCAATGGTCACTGGTCAATGGTCACTATCGCTGGTCAATGGTCACAGTCGCTGGTCACTGGTCACTGGTCACTGGTCACTGGTCACAAGTCACTGGTCACTGGTCACTGGTCAATGGTCACTGGCCACTGGTCACTGGTCACTGGTCAATGGTCACTTTCGCGGGTCAATGGTCACTGTCGCTGGTCACTGGTCACAGGTCAATGGTCACTGGCCACTGGTCACTGGTCACTGGTCAATGGTCACTGTCGCTGGTAAATGGTCACTGTCGCTAGTAAATGGTCACTGTCGCTGTTCACTGGTCACTGGTCACTGGTCACTGGTCAATGGTCACTGGCCACTGGTCACTGGTCACTGGTCAATGGTCACTTTCGCTGGTCAATGGTCACTGTCGCTGGTAAATGGTCACTGTCGCTGGTCACTGGTCACTGGTCACTAGTCACTGGTCACTGGTCACAGGTCAATGGTCACTGGTCACTGGACACTGGTCACTGGTCACTGGTCACTTGTCACTGTTCAATGATCACTGGTCACTGGTCACTGGTCACTGGTCACTGGTCACTTGTCAATGGTCACTGTCGCTGGTCACTGGTCACTGGTCACTGGTCACTGGTCACTGGTCACTGGTCAATAGTCACTATCGCTGGTCAATGGTCACTGTCGCTGGTCACTGGTCACTGGTCACTTGTCACTGGTCACTGGTCACTGGTCACTGGTCACTGGTCACTGGTCACTGGTCACTGGTCACTGGTCACTGGTCACAAGTCACTGGTCACTGGTCACTGGTCACTGGTCAATGGTCACTGTCGCTGGTCACTGGTCACTGGTCAATGGTCACTATCGCTGGTCAATGGTCACTGTCGCTGGTCATTGGTCACTGGTCACTGGTCAATGGTCACTTGTCCCTGGGCAGTGGTCACTGGTCACTGGTCAATGGTCACTATCGCTGGTCAATGGTCACAGGCGCTGGTCACTGGTCACTGGTCACTTGTCACTGGTCACTGGTCACTGGTCACTGGTCACTGGTCACTGGTCACAAGTCACTGGTCACTTGTCACTGGTCAGTGGCCACTCGTCAATGGTCACTGGTCACTGGTCACTGGTCAATGGTCTCTGTCGCTGGTCACTGGTCACGATTCGCTGGTCCCTGGTCATTGGTCACTGGTCAATGGTCACTGTCGCTGGTCACTGGTCACTGGTCACTGGTCACTGGTCACTGGTCACTTGTCACTGGTCAGTGGCCACTCGTCGCTGGTCACTTGTCACTGGTCACTGGTCACAGGTCAATGGTCACTGGTCACTGGTCACTTGTCCCTGGGCAGTGGTCACTTGTCACTGGTCAATGGTCACTATCGCTGGTCAAAGGTCACTGACGCTGGTCACTGGTCACTGGTCACTGGTCACTTGTCACTGGTCACTGGTCACTGGTCACTGGTCACTGGTCACTGGTCACTGGTCACAAGTCACTGGTCACTTGTCATTGGTCACTGGTCAGTGGCCACTGGTCGCTGGTCACTTGTCACTGGTCACTGGTCACTGGTCACTGGTCACTGGTCACTGGTCACTGGTCAATGGTCACTATCGCTGGTCAATGGTCACTGTCGCTGGTCACTGGTCACTGGTCACTTGTCACTGGTCACTGGTCACTGGTCACTGGTCACTGGTCACTGGTCACTGGTCAATGGTCACTGTCGCTGGTCAATGGTCACTGGTCAATGGTCACTATCGCTGGTCAATGGTCACAGTCGCTGGTCACTGGTCACTGGTCACTGGTCACTGGTCACAAGTCACTGGTCACTTGTCACTGGTCAGTGGCCACTCGTCAATGGTCACTGGTCACTGGTCACTGGTCAATGGTCTCTGTCGCTGGTCACTGGTCACGATTCGCTGGTCCCTGGTCACTGGTCACTGGTCACTGGTCACTGGTCACTGGTCACAGGTCAATGGTCACTGGTCACTGGACACAGGTCACTGGTCACTGGTCACTGGTCACTGGTCACTGGTCACTGGTCACTGGTCACTGGTCAATGGTCACTGGCCACTGGTCACTGGTCACTGGTCAATGGTCACTTTCGCTGGTCAATGGTCACTGTCGCTGGTCACTGGTCACAGGTCAATGGTCACTGGCCACTGGTCACTGGTCACTGGTCAATGGTCACTTTCGCTGGTCAATGGTCACTGTCGCTGGTAAATGGTCACTGTCGCTAGTAAATGGTCACTGTCGCTGTTCACTGGTCACTGGTCACTGGTCACTGGTCACTGGACACTGGTCACTGGTAACTGGTCAATGGTCACTGTCGCTGGTCACTGGTCACTGGTCACTGGTCACTGGTCAATGGTCACTGGTCACTGGACACAGGTCACTGGTCACTGGTCACTGGGCACTGGTCAATGGTCACTGGCCACTGGTCACTGGTCACTGGTCAATGGTCACTTTCGCTGGTCAATGGTCACTGTCGCTGGTCACTGGTCACTGGTCACTGGTCACTGGTAACTGGTCAATGGTCACTGTCGCTGGTCACTGGTCACTGGTCAATGGTAACTTGTCACTGGGCAGTGGTCAATGGTCACTGGTCACTGGTCACTGGTCACTGGTCACTGGTCACTGGTCACTGGTCACGGGTCAATGGTCACTGTCGCTGGTTACTGGTCACTGGTCACTTGTCCCTGGGCAGTGGTCACTGGTCACTGGTCACTGGTCAATGGTCACTGTCGCTGGTCACTGGTCACTGGTCACTTGTCCCTGGGCAGTGGTCACTTGTCACTGGTCAATGGTCACTATCGCTGGTCAATGGTCACTGTCGCTGGTCACTGGTCACTGGTCACTTGTCACTGGTCACTGGTCACTGGTCACTGGTCACTGGTCACTGGTCACTGGTCACAAGTCACTGGTCACTTGTCACTGGTCAGTGGCCACTCGTCAATGGTCACTGGTCACTGGTCACTGGTCAATGGTCTCTGTCGCTGGTCACTGGTCACGATTCGCTGGTCCCTGGTCACTGGTCACTGGTCAATGGTCACAGTCGCTGGTCACTGGTCACTGGTCACTGGTCACTGGTCACTGGTCACTGGTCACTGGTCACTGGTCACAAGTCACTGGTCACTTGTCACTGGTCACCGGTCACTCGTCACTGGTCACAGGTCAATGGTAACTTGTCACTGGGCAGTGGTCACTGGTCACTGGTCAATGGTCACTATCGCTGGTCAATGGTCATTGTCGCTGGTCACTGGTCATTGGTCACTTGTCACTGGTCACTGGTCACTGGTCACTGGTCACTGGTCACTGGTCACAGGTCAATGGTCACTGGTCACTGGTCACTGGTCAATGGTCACTGTCGCTGGTCACTGGTCACTGGTCACTGGTCACTGGTCACTGGTCACTTGTCAATGGTCACTGTCGCTGGTCACTGGTCACTGGTCACTGATCACTGGTCACTGGTCACTGGTCACTGGTCACTGGTCACTGGTCACTGGTCACTGGTCACTGGTCACAAGTCACTGGTCACTTGTCACTGGACACTGGTCACTCGTCACTGGTCACAGGTCAATGGTAACTTGTCACTGGGCAGTGGTCACTGGTCACTGGTCAATGGTCACTATCGCTGGTCATTGGTCATTGTCGCTGGTCACTGGTCATTGGTCACTTGTCACTGGTCACTGGTCACTGGTCACTGGTCACTGGTCACTGGTCACAGGTCAATGGTCACTGGTCACTGGTCACTGGTCAATGGTCACTGTCGCTGGTCACTGGTCACTGGTCACTGGTCACTGGTCACTGGTCACTGGTAACTGGTCAATGGTCACTGTCGCTGGTCACTGGTCACTGGTCACTGGTCACTGGTCAATGGTAACTTGTCACTGGGCAGTGGTCAATGGTCACTGGTCACTGGTCACTGGTCACTGGTCACTGGTCACTGGTCACTGGTCACAGGTCAATGGTCACTGGTCACTGGACACAGGTCACTGGTCACTGGTCACTGGTCACTGGTCACTGGTCACTGGTCAATGGTCACTGGCCACTGGTCACTGGTCACTGGTCAATGGTCACTTTCGCTGGTCAATGGTCACTGTCGCTGGTAAATGGTCACTGTCGCTGGTCACTGGTCACTGGTCACTAGTCACTGGTCACTGGTCACTGGTCACTGGACACTGGTCACTGGTCACTGGTCACTTGTCACTGGTCAATGATCACTGGTCACTGGTCACTGGTCACTGGTCACTGGTCACTTGTCAATGGTCACTGTCGCTGGTCACTGGTCACTGGTCACTGATCACTGGTCACTGGTCACTGGTCACTGGTCACTGGTCAATAGTCACTATCGCTGGTCAATGGTCACTGTCGCTGGTCACTGGTCACTGGTCACTTGTCACTGGTCACTGGTCACTGGTCACTGGTCACTGGTCACTGGTCACTGGTCAATGGTCACTGTCGCTGGTCACTGGTCACTGGTCACTTGTCCCTGGGCAGTGGTCACTGGTCACTGGTCACTGGTCACTGGTCACTGGTCAATGGTCACTGTCGCTGGTCACTGGTCACTGGTCACTTGTCCCTGGGCAGTGGTCACTTGTCACTGGTCAATGGTCACTATCGCTGGTCAATGGTCACTGACGCTGGTCACTGGTCACTGGTCACTTGTCACTGGTCACTGGTCACTGGTCACTGGTCACTGGTCACTGGTCACTGGTCACAAGTCACTGGTCACTTGTCACTGGTCACTGGTCACTCCTCACTGGTCACAGGTCAATGGTAACTTGTCACTGGGCAGTGGTCAATGGTCACTGGTCACTGGTCACTGATCACAGGTCAATGGTCACTGGTCACTGGAAACAGATCACTGGTCACTGGTCACTGGTCACTGGTCACTGGTCACTGGTCAATGGTCACTGGCCACTGGTCACTGGTCACTGGTCACTGGTAACTGGTCAATGGTCACTGTCGCTGGTCACTGGTCACTGGTCACTGGTCACTGGTCAATGGTAACTTGTCACTGGGCAGTGGTCAATGGTCACTGGTCACTGGTCACTGGTCACTGGTCACTGGTCACTGGTCACTGGTCAATGGTCACTGTCGCTGGTCACTGGTCACTGGTCAATGGTCACTATCGCTGGTCAGTGGTCACTGTCGCTGGTCATTGGTCACTGGTCAGTTGTCACTGGTCACTGGTCACTGGTCACTGGTCACTGGTCACTGGTCACTGGTCAATGGTCACTGTCGCTGGTCACTGGACACTGGTCACTGGTCACTGGTCAATGGTCACTGGTCACTGGTCACTGGTCAATGGTCACTATCGCTGGTCAATGGTCATTGTCGCTGGTCACTGGTCATTGGTCACTTGTCACTGGTCACTGGTCACTGGTCACTGGTCCCTGGTCACAGGTCAATGGTCACTGGTCACTGGTCACTGGTCAATGGTCACTGTCGCTGGTCACTGGTCACTGGTCACTGGTCACTGGTCACTGGTCACTGGTCACTGGTAACTTGTCAATGGTCACTGTCGCTGGTCACTGGTCACTGCTCACTGGTCACTGGTCACTTGTCAATGGTCACTGTCGCTGGTCACTGGTCACTGGTCACTTGTCACTGGTCACTGGTCACAGGTCACTGGTCACTGGTCACTGGTCACTGGTCACTGGTCACTGGTCACTGGTCACTGGTCACTGGTCACTGGTCACTGGTCAATGGTCACTGTCGCTGGTCACTGGTCACTGGTCACTTGTCCCTGGGCAGTGGTCACTGGTCACTGGTCACTGGTCACTGGTCACTGGTCAATGGTCACTGTCGCTGGTCACTGGTCACTGGTCACTTGTCCCTGGGCAGTGGTCACTTGTCACTGGTCAATGGTCACTATCGCTGGTCAATGGTCACTGTCGCTGGTCACTGGTCACTGGTCACTTGTCACTGGTCACTGGTCACTGGTCACTGGTCACTGGTCACTGGTCACTGGTCACAAGTCACTGGTCACTTGTCACTGGTCAGTGGCCACTCGTCAATGGTCACTGGTCACTGGTCACTGGTCAATGGTCTCTGTCGCTGGTCACTGGTCACGATTCGCGGGTCCCTGGTCACTGGTCACTGGTCAATGGTCACTGTCGCTGGTCACTGGTCACTGGTCACTGGTCACTGGTCACTGGTCACTGGTCACTGGTCACTGGTCACTGGTCACAAGTCACTGGTCACTTGTCACTGGTCACTGGTCACTCGTCACTGGTCACAGGTCAATGGTAACTTGTCACTGGGCAGTGGTCACTGGTCACTGGTCAATGGTCACTATCGCTGGTCAATGGTCATTGTCGCTGGTCACTGGTCATTGGTCACTTGTCACTGGTCACTGGTCACTGGTCACTGGTCACTGGTCACTGGTCACAGGTCAATGGTCACTGGTCACTGGTCACTGGTCAATGGTCACTGTCGCTGGTCACTGGTCACTGGTCACTGGTCACTGGTCACTGGTCACTGGTAACTGGTCACAGGTCAATGGTCACTGGTCACTGGACACAGGTCACTGGTCACTGGTCACTGGTCACTGGTCACTGGTCACTGGTCAATGGTCACTGGCCACTGGTCACTGGTCACTGGTCAATGGTCACTTTCGCTGGTCAATGGTCACTGTCGCTGGTAAATGGTCACTGTCGCTGGTCACTGGTCACAGGTCAATGGTAACTTGTCACTGGGCAGTGGTCACTGGTCACTGGTCAATGGTCACTATCGCTGGTCAATGGTCATTGTCGCTGGTCACTGGTCATTGGTCACTTGTCACTGGTCACTGGTCACTGGTCACTGGTCACTGGTCACTGGTCACTGGTCACTATCGCTGGTCAATGGTCATTGTCGCTGGTCACTGGTCATTGGTCACTTGTCACTGGTCACTGGTCACTGGTCACTGGTCACTGGTCACTGGTCACAGGTCAATGGTCACTGGTCACTGGTCACTGGTCAATGGTCACTGGTCACTGGTCACTGGTCACTGGTAACTTGTCAATGGTCACTGTCGCTGGTCACTGGTCACTGCTCACTGGTCACTGGTCACTTGTCAATGGTCACTGTCGCTGGTCACTGGTCACTGGTCACTTGTCACTGGTCACTGGTCACAGGTCACTGGTCACTGGTCACTGGTCACTGGTCACTGGTCACTGGTCACTGGTCACTGGTCACTGGTCACTGGTCAATGGTCACTGTCGCTGGTCACTGGTCACTGGTCACTTGTCCCTGGGCAGTGGTCACTGGTCACTGGTCACTGGTCACTGGTCACTGGTCAATGGTCACTGTCGCTGGTCACTGGTCACTGGTCACTTGTCCCTGGGCAGTGGTCACTTGTCACTGGTCAATGGTCACTATCGCTGGTCAATGGTCACTGTCGCTGGTCACTGGTCACTGGTCACTTGTCACTGGTCACTGGTCACTGGTCACTGGTCACTGGTCACTGGTCACTGGTCACAAGTCACTGGTCACTTGTCACTGGTCAGTGGCCACTCGTCAATGGTCACTGGTCACTGGTCACTGGTCAATGGTCTCTGTCGCTGGTCACTGGTCACGATTCGCGGGTCCCTGGTCACTGGTCACTGGTCAATGGTCACTGTCGCTGGTCACTGGTCACTGGTCACTGGTCACTGGTCACTGGTCACTGGTCACTGGTCACTGGTCACTGGTCACTGGTCACAAGTCACTGGTCACTTGTCACTGGTCACTGGTCACTCGTCACTGGTCACAGGTCAATGGTAACTTGTCACTGGGCAGTGGTCACTGGTCACTGGTCAATGGTCACTATCGCTGGTCAATGGTCATTGTCGCTGGTCACTGGTCATTGGTCACTTGTCACTGGTCACTGGTCACTGGTCACTGGTCACTGGTCACTGGTCACAGGTCAATGGTCACTGGTCACTGGTCACTGGTCAATGGTCACTGTCGCTGGTCACTGGTCACTGGTCACTGGTCACTGGTCACTGGTCACTGGTAACTGGTCAATGGTCACTGTCGCTGGTCACTGGTCACTGGTCACTGGTCACTGGTCAATGGTAACTTGTCACTGGGCAGTGGTCAATGGTCACTGGTCACTGGTCACTGGTCACTGGTCACTGGTCACTGGTCACTGGTCACAGGTCAATGGTCACTGGTCACTGGACACAGGTCACTGGTCACTGGTCACTGGTCACTGGTCACTGGTCACTGGTCAATGGTCACTGGCCACTGGTCACTGGTCACTGGTCAATGGTCACTTTCGCTGGTCAATGGTCACTGTCGCTGGTAAATGGTCACTGTCGCTGGTCACTGGTCACTGGTCACTAGTCACTGGTCACTGGTCACAGGTCAATGGTCACTGGTCACTGGACACTGGTCACTGGTCACTGGTCACTTGTCACTGTTCAATGATCACTGGTCACTGGTCACTGGTCACTGGTCACTGGTCACTTGTCAATGGTCACTGTCGCTGGTCACTGGTCACTGGTCACTGGTCACTGGTCACTGGTCACTGGTCAATAGTCACTATCGCTGGTCAATGGTCACTGTCGCTGGTCACTGGTCACTGGTCACTTGTCACTGGTCACTGGTCACTGGTCACTGGTCACTGGTCACTGGTCACTGGTCACTGGTCACTGGTCACTGGTCACTGGTCACTGGTCACTGGTCAATGGTCACTGTCGCTGGTCACTGGTCACTGGTCACTTGTCCCTGGGCAGTGGTCACTGGTCACTGGTCACTGGTCACTGGTCACTGGTCAATGGTCACTGTCGCTGGTCATTGGTCACTGGTCACTTGTCCCTGGGCAGTGGTCACTTGTCACTGGTCAATGGTCACTATCGCTGGTCAAAGGTCACTGACGCTGGTCACTGGTCATTGGTCACTTGTCACTGGTCACTGGTCACTGGTCACTGGTCACTGGTCACTGGTCACTGGTCACAAGTCACTGGTCACTTGTCATTGGTCACTGGTCACTCGTCACTGGTCACAGGTCAATGGTAACTTGTCACTGGGCAGTGGTCAATGGTCACTGGTCACTGGTCACTGGTCACAGGTCAATGGTCACTGGTCACTGGACACAGATCACTGGTCACTGGTCACTGGTCACTGGTCACTGGTCACTGGTCAATGGTCACTGGCCACTGGTCACTGGTCACTGGTCAGTGGCCACTGGTCGCTGGTCACTTGTCACTGGTCACTGGTCACTGGTCACTGGTCACTGGTCACTGGTCACTGGTCAATGGTCACTATCGCTGGTCAATGGTCACTGTCGCTGGTCACTGGTCACTGGTCACATGTCACTGGTCACTGGTCACTGGTCACTGGTCACTGGTCACTGGTCACTGGTCACTGGTCACTGGTCACTGGTCACTGGTCACTGGTCAATGGTCACTGTCGCTGGTCACTGGTCACTGGTCAATGGTCACTATCGCTGGTCAATGGTCACTGTCGCTGGTCATTGGTCACTGGTCACTGGTCAATGGTCACTTGTCCCTGGGCAGTGGTCACTGGTCACTGGTCAATGGTCACTATCGCTGGTCAATGGTCACAGGCGCTGGTCACTGGTCACTGGTCACTTGTCACTGGTCACTGGTCACTGGTCACTGGTCACAAGTCACTGGTCACTTGTCACTGGTCAGTGGCCACTCGTCAATGGTCACTGGTCACTGGTCACTGGTCAATGGTCTCTGTCGCTGGTCACTGGTCACGATTCGCTGGTCCCTGGTCATTGGTCACTGGTCAATGGTCACTGTCGCTGGTCACTGGTCACTGGTCACTGGTCACTGGTCACTGGTCACTTGTCACTGGTCAGTGGCCACTCGTCGCTGGTCACTTGTCACTGGTCACTGGTCACAGGTCAATGGTCACTGGTCACTGGTCACTTGTCCCTGGGCAGTGGTCACTTGTCACTGGTCAATGGTCACTATCGCTGGTCAAAGGTCACTGACGCTGGTCACTGGTCACTGGTCACTGGTCACTTGTCACTGGTCACTGGTCACTGGTCACTGGTCACTGGTCACTGGTCACTGGTCACAAGTCACTGGTCACTTGTCATTGGTCACTGGTCACTCGTCACTGGTCACAGGTCAATGGTAACTTGTCACTGGGCAGTGGTCAATGGTCACTGGTCACTGGTCACTGGTCACAGGTCAATGGTCACTGGTCACTGGACACAGATCACTGGTCACTGGTCACTGGTCACTGGTCACTGGTCACTGGTCAATGGTCACTGGCCACTGGTCACTGGTCACTGGTCAGTGGCCACTGGTCGCTGGTCACTTGTCACTGGTCACTGGTCACTGGTCACTGGTCACTGGTCACTGGTCACTGGTCAATGGTCACTATCGCTGGTCAATGGTCACTGTCGCTGGTCACTGGTCACTGGTCACTTGTCACTGGTCACTGGTCACTGGTCACTGGTCACTGGTCACTGGTCACTGGTCAATGGTCACTGTCGCTGGTCAATGGTCACTGGTCAATGGTCACTATCGCTGGTCAATGGTCACAGTCGCTGGTCACTGGTCACTGGTCACTGGTCACTGGTCACAAGTCACTGGTCACTTGTCACTGGTCAGTGGCCACTCGTCAATGGTCACTGGTCACTGGTCACTGGTCAATGGTCTCTGTCGCTGGTCACTGGTCACGATTCGCTGGTCCCTGGTCACTGGTCACTGGTCACTGGTCACTGGTCACAGGTCAATGGTCACTGGTCACTGGACACAGGTCACTGGTCACTGGTCACTGGTCACTGGTCACTGGTCACTGGTCACTGGTCACTGGTCAATGGTCACTGGCCACTGGTCACTGGTCACTGGTCAATGGTCACTTTCGCTGGTCAATGGTCACTGTCGCTGGTCACTGGTCACAGGTCAATGGTCACTGGCCACTGGTCACTGGTCACTGGTCAATGGTCACTTTCGCTGGTCAATGGTCACTGTCGCTGGTAAATGGTCACTGTCGCTAGTAAATGGTCACTGTCGCTGTTCACTGGTCACTGGTCACTGGTCACTGGTCACTGGACACTGGTCACTGGTAACTGGTCAATGGTCACTGTCGCTGGTCACTGGTCACTGGTCACTGGTCACTGGTCAATGGTCACTGGTCACTGGACACAGGTCACTGGTCACTGGTCACTGGTCACTGGTCACAAGTCACTGGTCACTTGTCACTGGTCAGTGGCCACTCGTCAATTGTCACTGGTCACTGGTCACTGGTCAATGGTCTCTGTCGCTGGTCACTGGTCACGATTCGCTGGTCCCTGGTCATTGGTCACTGGTCAATGGTCACTGTCGCTGGTCACTGGTCACTGGTCACTGGTCACTGGTCACTGGTCACTTGTCACTGGTCAGTGGCCACTCGTCGCTGGTCACTTGTCACTGGTCACTGGTCACAGGTCAATGGTCACTGGTCACTGGTCACTTGTCCCTGGGCAGTGGTCACTTGTCACTGGTCAATGGTCACTATCGCTGGTCAAAGGTCACTGACGCTGGTCACTGGTCACTGGTCACTGGTCACTTGTCACTGGTCACTGGTCACTGGTCACTGGTCACTGGTCACTGGTCACTGGTCACAAGTCACTGGTCACTTGTCATTGGTCACTGGTCACTCGTCACTGGTCACAGGTCAATGGTAACTTGTCACTGGGCAGTGGTCAATGGTCACTGGTCACTGGTCACTGGTCACAGGTCAATGGTCACTGGTCACTGGACACAGATCACTGGTCACTGGTCACTGGTCACTGGTCACTGGTCACTGGTCAATGGTCACTGGCCACTGGTCACTTGTCACTGGTCAGTGGCCACTGGTCGCTGGTCACTTGTCACTGGTCGCTGGTCACTGGTCACTGGTCACTGGTCACTGGTCACTGGTCAATGGTCACTATCGCTGGTCAATGGTCACTGTCGCTGGTCACTGGTCACTGGTCACTTGTCACTGGTCACTGGTCACTGGTCACTGGTCACTGGTCACTGGTCACTGGTCAATGGTCACTGTCGCTGGTCAATGGTCACTGGTCAATGGTCACTATCGCTGTTCAATGGTCACAGTCGCTGGTCACTGGTCACTGGTCACTGGTCACTGGTCACAAGTCACTGGTCACTTGTCACTGGTCAGTGGCCACTCGTCAATGGTCACTGGTCACTGGTCACTGGTCAATGGTCTCTGTCGCTGGTCACTGGTCACGATTCGCTGGTCCCTGGTCACTGGTCACTGGTCACTGGTCACTGGTCACTGGTCACAGGTCAATGGTCACTGGTCACTGGACACAGGTCACTGGTCACTGGTCACTGGTCACTGGTCACTGGTCACTGGTCACTGGTCACTGGTCAATGGTCACTGGCCACTGGTCACTGGTCACTGGTCAATGGTCACTTTCGCTGGTCAATGGTCACTGTCGCTGGTAAATGGTCACTGTCGCTAGTAAATGGTCACTGTCGCTGTTCACTGGTCACTGGTCACTGGTCACTGGTCACTGGACACTGGTCACTGGTATCTGGTCAATGGTCACTGTCGCTGGTCACTGGTCACTGGTCACTGGTCACTGGTCAATGGTCACTGGTCACTGGACACAGGTCACTGGTCACTGGTCACTGGGCACTGGTCAATGGTCACTGGCCACTGGTCACTGGTCACTGGTCAATGGTCACTTTCGCTGGTCAATGGTCACTGTCGCTGGTCACTGGTCACTGGTCACTGGTCACTGGTAACTGGTCAATGGTCACTGTCGCTGGTCACTGGTCACTGGTCACTGGTCACTGGTCAATGGTAACTTGTCACTGGGCAGTGGTCAATGGTCACTGGTCACTGGTCACTGGTCACTGGTCACTGGTCACTGGTCACTGGTCACTGGTCAATGGTCACTGTCGCTGGTTACTGGTCACTGGTCACTTGTCCCTGGGCAGTGGTCACTGGTCACTGGTCACTGGTCAATGGTCACTGTCGCTGGTCACTGGTCACTGGTCACTTGTCCCTGGGCAGTGGTCACTTGTCACTGGTCAATGGTCACTATCGCTGGTCAATGGTCACTGTCGCTGGTCACTGGTCACTGGTCACTTGTCACTGGTCACTGGTCACTGGTCACTGGTCACTGGTCACTGGTCACTGGTCACAAGTCACTGGTCACTTGTCACTGGTCAGTGGCCACTCGTCAATGGTCACTGGTCACTGGTCACTGGTCAATGGTCTCTGTCGCTGGTCACTGGTCATGATTCGCTGGTCCCTGGTCACTGGTCACTGGTCAATGGTCACTGTCGCTGGTCACTGGTCACTGGTCACTGGTCACTGGTCACTGGTCACTGGTCACTGGTCACTGGTCACAAGTCACTGGTCACTTGTCACTGGTCACTGGTCACTCGTCACTGGTCACAGGTCAATGGTAACTTGTCACTGGGCAGTGGTCACTGGTCACTGGTCAATGGTCACTATCGCTGGTCAATGGTCATTGTCGCTGGTCACTGGTCATTGGTCACTTGTCACTGGTCACTGGTCACTGGTCACTGGTCACTGGTCACTGGTCACAGGTCAATGGTCACTGGTCACTGGTCACTGGTCAATGGTCACTGTCGCTGGTCACTGGTCACTGGTCACTGATCACTGGTCACTGGTCACTGGTCACTGGTCACTGGTCAATAGTCACTATCGCTGGTCAATGGTCACTGTCGCTGGTCACTGGTCACTGGTCACTTGTCACTGGTCACTGGTCACTGGTCACTGGTCACTGGTCACTGGTCACTGGTCAATGGTCACTGTCGCTGGTCACTGGTCACTGGTCACTTGTCCCTGGGCAGTGGTCACTGGTCACTGGTCACTGGTCACTGGTCACTGGTCAATGGTCACTGTCGCTGGTCACTGGTCACTGGTCACTTGTCCCTGGGCAGTGGTCACTTGTCACTGGTCAATGGTCACTATCGATGGTCAATGGTCACTGACGCTGGTCACTGGTCACTGGTCACTTGTCACTGGTCACTGGTCACTGGTCACTGGTCACTGGTCACTGGTCACTGGTCACAAGTCACTGGTCACTTGTCACTGGTCACTGGTCACTCGTCACTGGTCACAGGTCAATGGTAACTTGTCACTGGGCAGTGGTCAAAGGTCACTGGTCACTGGTCACTGGTCACAGGTCAATGGTAACAGATCACTGGTCACTGGTCACTGGTCACTGGTCACTGGTCACTGGTCACTGGTCAATGGTCACTGGCCACTGGTCACTGGTCACTGGTCACTGGTAACTGGTCAATGGTCACTGTCGCTGGTCACTGGTCACTGGTCACTGGTCACTGGTCAATAGTAACTTGTCACTGGGCAGTGGTCAATGGTCACTGGTCACTGGTCACTGGTCACTGGTCACTGGTCACTGGTCACTGGTCACTGGTCAATGGTCACTGGTCAATGGTCACTGGCCACTGGTCACTGGTCACTGGTCAATGGTCACTTTCGCTGGTCAATGGTCACTGTCGCTGGTAAATGGTCACTGTCGCTGGTCACTGGTCACTGGTCACTAGTCACTGGTCACTGGTCACAGGTCAATGGTCACTGGTCACTGGACACTGGTCACTGGTCACTTGTCACTGGTCACTGGTCACTGGTCACTGGTCACTGGTCACTGGTCACTGGTCACTGGTCACTGGTCACTGGTCAATGGTCACTGTCGCTGGTCACTGGTCACTGGTCAATGGTCACTATCGCTGGTCAATGGTCACTGTCGCTGGTTACTTGTCACTGGTCACTGGTCACTGGTCACTGGTCACTGGTCACTGGTCACTGGTCACTGGTCACAGGTCAATGGTCACTGGTCACTGGACACATGTCACTGGTCACTGGTCACTGGTCACTGGTCAATGGTCACTGGCCACTGGTCACTGGTCACTGGTCAATGGTCACTTTCGCTGGTCAATGGTCACTGTCGCTGGTCACTGGTCACAGGTCAATGGTCACTGGCCACTGGTCACTGGTCACTGGTCAATGGTCACTTTCGCTGGTCAATGGTCACTGTCGCTGGTAAATGGTCACTGTCGCTGGTAAATGGTCACTGTCGCTGGTCACTGGTCACTGGTCACTGGACACTGGTCACTGGTAACTGGTCAATGGTCACTGTCGCTGGTCACTGGTCACTGGTCACTGGTCACTGGTCAATGGTCACTGGTCACTGGACACAGGTCACTGGTCACTGGTCACTGGTCACTGGTCAATGGTCACTGGCCACTGGTCACTGGTCACTGGTCAATGGTCACTTTCGCTGGTCAATGGTCACTGTCGCTGGTCACTGGTCACTGGTCACTGGTCACTGGTAACTGGTCAATGGTCACTGTCGCTGGTCACTGGTCACTGGTCACTGGTCACTGGTCACTGGTCAATGGTAACTTGTCACTGGGCAGTGGTCAATGGTCACTGGTCACTGGTCACTGGTCACTGGTCACTGGTCACAGGTCAATGGTCACTGGTCACTGGACACAGGTCACTGGTCACTGGTCACTGGTCACTGGTCACTGGTCACTGGTCACTGGTCACTGGTCAATGGTCACTGGCCACTGGTCACTGGTCACTGGTCAATGGTCACTTTCGCTGGTCAATGGTCACTGTCGCTGGTAAATGGTCACTGTCGCTGGTCACTGGTCACTGGTCACTGGACACTGGTCACAGGTCAATGGTCACTGGTCACTGTACACTGGTCACTGGTCACTGGTCACTTGTCACTCGTCACTGATCACTGGTCACTGGTCACTGGTCACTGGTCACTGGTCACTGGTCACAAGTCACTGGTCACTTGTCATTGGTCACTGGTCACTCGTCACTGGTCACAGGTCAATGGTAACTTGTCACTGGGCAGTGGTCAATGGTCACTGGTCACTGGTCACTGGTCACAGGTCAATGGTCACTGGTCACTGGACACAGATCACTGGTCACTGGTCACTGGTCACTGGTCACTGGTCACTGGTCAATGGTCACTGGCCACTGGTCACTTGTCACTGGTCAGTGGCCACTGGTCGCTGGTCACTTGTCACTGGTCGCTGGTCACTGGTCACTGGTCACTGGTCACTGGTCACTGGTCAATGGTCACTATCGCTGGTCAATGGTCACTGTCGCTGGTCACTGGTCACTGGTCACTTGTCACTGGTCACTGGTCACTGGTCACTGGTCACTGGTCACTGGTCACTGGTCAATGGTCACTGTCGCTGGTCAATGGTCACTGGTCAATGGTCACTATCGCTGTTCAATGGTCACAGTCGCTGGTCACTGGTCACTGGTCACTGGTCACTGGTCACAAGTCACTGGTCACTTGTCACTGGTCAGTGGCCACTCGTCAATGGTCACTGGTCACTGGTCACTGGTCAATGGTCTCTGTCGCTGGTCACTGGTCACGATTCGCTGGTCCCTGGTCACTGGTCACTGGTCACTGGTCACTGGTCACTGGTCACAGGTCAATGGTCACTGGTCACTGGACACAGGTCACTGGTCACTGGTCACTGGTCACTGGTCACTGGTCACTGGTCACTGGTCACTGGTCAATGGTCACTGGCCACTGGTCACTGGTCACTGGTCAATGGTCACTTTCGCTGGTCAATGGTCACTGTCGCTGGTAAATGGTCACTGTCGCTAGTAAATGGTCACTGTCGCTGTTCACTGGTCACTGGTCACTGGTCACTGGTCACTGGACACTGGTCACTGGTATCTGGTCAATGGTCACTGTCGCTGGTCACTGTCGCTCGTCACTGGTCACTGGTCACTGGTCACTGGTCACTGGTCACTGGTAACTGGTCAATGGTCACTGTCGCTGGTCACTGGTCACTGGTCACTGGTCAATGGTAACTTGTCACTGGGCAGTGGTCAATGGTCACTGGCCACTGGTCACTGGTCACTGGTCAATGGTCACTTTCGCTGGTCAATGGTCACTGTCGCTGGTAAATGGTCACTGTCGCTGGTCACTGGTCACTGGTCACTAGTCACTGGTCACTGGTCACAGGTCAATGGTCACTGGTCACTGGACACTGGTCACTGGTCACTGGTCACTTGTCACTGGTCACTGATCACTTGTCACTGGTCACTGGTCACTGGTCACTGGTCACTGGTCAATGGTCACTGTCGCTGGTCACTGGTCACTGGTCACTGATCACTGGTCACTGGTCACTGGTCACTGGTCAATGGTCACTTTCGCTGGTCAATGGTCACTGTCGCTGGTAAATGGTCACTGTCGCTGGTCACTGGTCACTGGTCACTAGTCACTGGTCACTGGTCACAGGTCAATGGTCACTGGTCACTGGACACTGGTCACTGGTCACTGGTCACTTGTCACTGTTCAATGATCACTGGTCACTGGTCACTGGTCACTGGTCACTGGTCACTTGTCAATGGTCACTGTCGCTGGTCACTGGTCACTGGTCACTGGTCACTGGTCACTGGTCACTGGTCAATAGTCACTATCGCTGGTCAATGGTCACTGTCGCTGGTCACTGGTCACTGGTCACTTGTCGCTGGTCACTGGTCACTGGTCACTAGTCACTGGTCACTGGTCACAGGTCAATGGTCACTGGTCACTGGACACTGGTCACTGGTCACTGGTCACTTGTCACTGTTCAATGATCACTGGTCACTGGTCACTGGTCACTGGTCACTGGTCACTTGTCAATGGTCACTGTCGCTGGTCACTGGTCACTGGTCACTGGTCACTGGTCACTGGTCACTGGTCAATAGTCACTATCGCTGGTCAATGGTCACTGTCGCTGGTCACTGGTCACTGGTCACTTGTCACTGGTCACTGGTCACTGGTCACTGGTCACTGGTCACTGGTCACTGGTCACTGGTCACTGGTCACTGGTCACTGGTCAATGGTCACTGTCGCTGGTCACTGGTCACTGGTCACTTGTCCCTGGGCAGTGGTCACTGGTCACTGGTCACTGGTCACTGGTCACTGGTCAATGGTCACTGTCGCTGGTCACTGGTCACTGGTCACTTGTCCCTGGGCAGTGGTCACTTGTCACTGGTCAATGGTCACTATCGCTGGTCAAAGGTCACTGACGCTGGTCACTGGTCACTGGTCACTTGTCACTGGTCACTGGTCACTGGTCACTGGTCACTGGTCACTGGTCACTGGTCACTGGTCACAAGTCACTGGTCACTTGTCATTGGTCACTGGTCACTCGTCACTGGTCACAGGTCAATGGTAACTTGTCACTGGGCAGTGGTCAATGGTCACTGGTCACTGGTCACTGGTCACAGGTCAATGGTCACTGGTCACTGGACACAGATCACTGGTCACTGGTCACTGGTCACTGGTCACTGGTCACTGGTCAATGGTCACTGGCCACTGGTCACTGGTCACTGGTCAGTGGCCACTGGTCGCTGGTCACTTGTCACTGGTCACTGGTCACTGGTCACTGGTCACTGGTCACTGGACACTGGTCACTGGTAACTGGTCAATGGTCACTGTCGCTGGTCACTGGTCACTGGTCACTGGTCACTGGTCAATGGTCACTGGTCACTGGACACAGGTCACTGGTCACTGGTCACTGGGCACTGGTCAATGGTCACTGGCCACTGGTCACTGGTCACTGGTCAATGGTCACTTTCGCTGGTCAATGGTCACTGTCGCTGGTCACTGGTCACTGGTCACTGGTAACTGGTCAATGGTCACTGTCGCTGGTCACTGGTCACTGGTCACTGGTCACTGGTCACTGGTCAATGGTCACTATCGCTGGTCAATGGTCACTGTCGCTGGTCACTGGTCACTGGTCACTTGTCACTGGTCACTGGTCACTGGTCACTGGTCACTGGTCACTGGTCACTGGTCAATGGTCACTGTCGCTGGTCAATGGTCACTGGTCAATGGTCACTATCGCTGGTCAATGGTCACAGTCGCTGGTCACTGGTCACTGGTCACTGGTCACTGGTCACAAGTCACTGGTCACTTGTCACTGGTCAGTGGCCACTCGTCAATGGTCACTGGTCACTGGTCACTGGTCAATGGTCTCTGTCGCTGGTCACTGGTCACGATTCGCTGGTCCCTGGTCACTGGTCACTGGTCACTGGTCACTGGTCACAGGTCAATGGTCACTGGTCACTGGACACAGGTCACTGGTCACTGGTCACTGGTCACTGGTCACTGGTCACTGGTCACTGGTCACTGGTCAATGGTCACTGGCCACTGGTCACTGGTCACTGGTCAATGGTCACTTTCGCTGGTCAATGGTCACTGTCGCTGGTAAATGGTCACTGTCGCTAGTAAATGGTCACTGTCGCTGTTCACTGGTCACTGGTCACTGGTCACTGGTCACTGGACACTGGTCACTGGTATCTGGTCAATGGTCACTGTCGCTGGTCACTGGTCACTGGTCACTGGTCACTGGTCAATGGTCACTGGTCACTGGACACAGGTCACTGGTCACTGGTCACTGGGCACTGGTCAATGGTCACTGGCCACTGGTCACTGGTCACTGGTCAATGGTCACTTTCGCTGGTCAATGTTCACTGTCGCTGGTCACTGGTCACTGGTCACTGGTCACTGGTAACTGGTCAATGGTCACTGTCGCTGGTCACTGGTCACTGGTCACTGGTCACTGGTCAATGGTAACTTGTCACTGGGCAGTGGTCAATGGTCACTGGTCACTGGTCACTGGTCACTGGTCACTGGTCACTGGTCACTGGTCACTGGTCAATGGTCACTGTCGCTGGTTACTGGTCACTGGTCACTTGTCCCTGGGCAGTGGTCACTGGTCACTGGTCACTGGTCAATGGTCACTGTCGCTGGTCACTGGTCACTGGTCACTTGTCCCTGGGCAGTGGTCACTTGTCACTGGTCAATGGTCACTATCGCTGGTCAATGGTCACTGTCGCTGGTCACTGGTCACTGGTCACTTGTCACTGGTCACTGGTCACTGGTCACTGGTCACTGGTCACTGGTCACTGGTCACTGGTCACAAGTCACTGGTCACTTGTCACTGGTCAGTGGCCACTCGTCAATGGTCACTGGTCACTGGTCACTGGTCAATGGTCTCTGTCGCTGGTCACTGGTCACGATTCGCTGGTCCCTGGTCACTGGTCACTGGTCAATGGTCACTGTCGCTGGTCACTGGTCACTGGTCACTGGTCACTGGTCACTGGTCACTGGTCACTGGTCACTGGTCACAAGTCACTGGTCACTTGTCACTGGTCACTGGTCACTCGTCACTGGTCACAGGTCAATGGTAACTTGTCACTGGGCAGTGGTCACTGGTCACTGGTCAATGGTCACTATCGCTGGTCAATGGTCATTGTCGCTGGTCACTGGTCATTGGTCACTTGTCACTGGTCACTGGTCACTGGTCACTGGTCACTGGTCACTGGTCACAGGTCAATGGTCACTGGTCACTGGTCACTGGTCAATGGTCACTGTCGCTGGTCACTGGTCACTGGTCACTGGTCACTGGTCACTGGTCACTTGTCAATGGTCACTGTCGCTGGTCACTGGTCACTGGTCACTGATCACTGGTCACTGGTCACTGGTCACTGGTCACTGGTCAATAGTCACTATCGCTGGTCAATGGTCACTGTCGCTGGTCACTGGTCACTGGTCACTTGTCACTGGTCACTGGTCACTGGTCACTGGTCACTGGTCACTGGTCACTGGTCAATGGTCACTGTCGCTGGTCACTGGTCACTGGTCACTTGACCCTGGGCAGTGGTCACTGGTCACTGGTCACTGGTCACTGGTCACTGGTCAATGGTCACTGTCGCTGGTCACTGGTCACTGGTCACTTGTCCCTGGGCAGTGGTCACTTGTCACTGGTCAATGGTCACTATCGATGGTCAATGGTCACTGACGCTGGTCACTGGTCACTGGTCACTTGTCACTGGTCACTGGTCACTGGTCACTGGTCACTGGTCACTGGTCACTGGTCACAAGTCACTGGTCACTTGTCACTGGTCACTGGTCACTCGTCACTGGTCACAGGTCAATGGTAACTTGTCACTGGGCAGTGGTCAAAGGTCACTGGTCACTGGTCACTGGTCACAGGTCAATGGTAACAGATCACTGGTCACTGGTCACTGGTCACTGGTCACTGGTCACTGGTCACTGGTCAATGGTCACTGGCCACTGGTCACTGGTCACTGGTCACTGGTAACTGGTCAATGGTCACTGTCGCTGGTCACTGGTCACTGGTCACTGGTCACTGGTCAATAGTAACTTGTCACTGGGCAGTGGTCAATGGTCACTGGTCACTGGTCACTGGTCACTGGTCACTGGTCACTGGTCACTGGTCACTGGTCACTGGTCAATGGTCACTGGTCAATGGTCACTGGCCACTGGTCACTGGTCACTGGTCAATGGTCACTTTCGCTGGTCAATGGTCACTGTCGCTGGTAAATGGTCACTGTCGCTGGTCACTGGTCACTGGTCACTAGTCACTGGTCACTGGTCACAGGTCAATGGTCACTGGTCACTGGACACTGGTCACTGGTCACTTGTCACTGGTCACTGGTCACTGGTCACTGGTCACTGGTCACTGGTCACTGGTCACTGGTCACTGGTCACTGGTCACTGGTCAATGGTCACTGTCGCTGGTCACTGGTCACTGGTCAATGGTCACTATCGCTGGTCAATGGTCACTGTCGCTGGTCACTTGTCACTGGTCACTGGTCACTGGTCACTGGTCACTGGTCACTGGTCACTGGTCACTGGTCACAGGTCAATGGTCACTGGTCACTGGACACATGTCACTGGTCACTGGTCACTGGTCACTGGTCAATGGTCACTGGCCACTGGTCACTGGTCACTGGTCAATGGTCACTTTCGCTGGTCAATGGTCACTGTCGCTGGTCACTGGTCACAGGTCAATGGTCACTGGCCACTGGTCACTGGTCACTGGTCAATGGTCACTTTCGCTGGTCAATGGTCACTGTCGCTGGTAAATGGTCACTGTCGCTGGTAAATGGTCACTGTCGCTGGTCACTGGTCACTGGTCACTGGTCACTGGTCACTGGACACTGGTCACTGGTAACTGGTCAATGGTCACTGTCGCTGGTCACTGGTCACTGGTCACTGGTCACTGGTCAATGGTCACTGGTCACTGGACACAGGTCACTGGTCACTGGTCACTGGTCACTGGTCAATGGTCACTGGCCACTGGTCACTGGTCACTGGTCAATGGTCACTTTCGCTGGTCAATGGTCACTGTCGCTGGTCACTGGTCACTGGTCACTGGTCACTGGTAACTGGTCAATGGTCACTGTCGCTGGTCACTGGTCACTGGTCACTGGTCACTGGTCACTGGTCAATGGTAACTTGTCACTGGGCAGTGGTCAATGGTCACTGGTCACTGGTCACTGGTCACTGGTCACTGGTCACAGGTCAATGGTCACTGGTCACTGGACACAGGTCACTGGTCACTGGTCACTGGTCACTGGTCACTGGTCACTGGTCACTGGTCACTGGTCAATGGTCACTGGCCACTGGTCACTGGTCACTGGTCAATGGTCACTTTCGCTGGTCAATGGTCACTGTCGCTGGTAAATGGTCACTGTCGCTGGTCACTGGTCACTGGTCACTGGACACTGGTCACAGGTCAATGGTCACTGGTCACTGTACACTGGTCACTGGTCACTGGTCACTTGTCACTCGTCACTGATCACTGGTCACTGGTCACTGGTCACTGGTCACTGGTCACTGGTCAATGGTCACTGTCGCTGGTCACTGGTCACTGGTCACTGATCACTGGTCACTGGTCAATGGTCACTTTCGCTGGTCAATGGTCACTGTCGCTGGTAAATGGTCACTGTCGCTGGTCACTGGTCACTGGTCACTAGTCACTGGTCACTGGTCACAGGTCAATGGTCACTGGTCACTGGACACTGGTCACTGGTCACTGGTCACTTGTCACTGGTCACTGATCACTTGTCACTGGTCACTGGTCACTGGTCACTGGTCACTGGTCAATGGTCACTGTCGCTGGTCACTGGTCACTGGTCACTGATCACTGGTCACTGGTCACTGGTCACTGGTCAATGGTCACTTTCGCTGGTCAATGGTCACTGTCGCTGGTAAATGGTCACTGTCGCTGGTCACTGGTCACTGGTCACTAGTCACTGGTCACTGGTCACAGGTCAATGGTCACTGGTCACTGGACACTGGTCACTGGTCACTGGTCACTTGTCACTGTTCAATGATCACTGGTCACTGGTCACTGGTCACTGGTCACTGGTCACTTGTCAATGGTCACTGTCGCTGGTCACTGGTCACTGGTCACTGGTCACTGGTCACTGGTCACTGGTCAATAGTCACTATCGCTGGTCAATGGTCACTGTCGCTGGTCACTGGTCACTGGTCACTTGTCGCTGGTCACTGGTCACTGGTCACTAGTCACTGGTCACTGGTCACAGGTCAATGGTCACTGGTCACTGGACACTGGTCACTGGTCACTGGTCACTTGTCACTGTTCAATGATCACTGGTCACTGGTCACTGGTCACTGGTCACTGGTCACTTGTCAATGGTCACTGTCGCTGGTCACTGGTCACTGGTCACTGGTCACTGGTCACTGGTCACTGGTCAATAGTCACTATCGCTGGTCAATGGTCACTGTCGCTGGTCACTGGTCACTGGTCACTTGTCACTGGTCACTGGTCACTGGTCACTGGTCACTGGTCACTGGTCACTGGTCACTGGTCACTGGTCACTGGTCACTGGTCAATGGTCACTGTCGCTGGTCACTGGTCACTGGTCACTTGTCCCTGGGCAGTGGTCACTGGTCACTGGTCACTGGTCACTGGTCACTGGTCAATGGTCACTGTCGCTGGTCACTGGTCACTGGTCACTTGTCCCTGGGCAGTGGTCACTTGTCACTGGTCAATGGTCACTATCGCTGGTCAAAGGTCACTGACGCTGGTCACTGGTCACTGGTCACTTGTCACTGGTCACTGGTCACTGGTCACTGGTCAATGGTCACTGGTCAATGGTCACTGGCCACTGGTCACTGGTCACTGGTCAATGGTCACTTTCGCTGGTCAATGGTCACTGTCGCTGGTAAATGGTCACTGTCGCTGGTCACTGGTCACTGGTCACTAGTCACTGGTCACTGGTCACAGGTCAATGGTCACTGGTCACTGGACACTGGTCACTGGTCACTTGTCACTGGTCACTGGTCACTGGTCACTGGTCACTGGTCACTGGTCACTGGTCACTGGTCACTGGTCACTGGTCAATGGTCACTGTCGCTGGTCACTGGTCACTGGTCAATGGTCACTATCGCTGGTCAATGGTCACTGTCGCTGGTCACTTGTCACTGGTCACTGGTCACTGGTCACTGGTCACTGGTCACTGGTCACTGGTCACTGGTCACAGGTCAATGGTCACTGGTCACTGGACACATGTCACTGGTCACTGGTCACTGGTCACTGGTCAATGGTCACTGGCCACTGGTCACTGGTCACTGGTCAATGGTCACTTTCGCTGGTCAATGGTCACTGTCGCTGGTCACTGGTCACAGGTCAATGGTCACTGGCCACTGGTCACTGGTCACTGGTCAATGGTCACTTTCGCTGGTCAATGGTCACTGTCGCTGGTAAATGGTCACTGTCGCTGGTAAATGGTCACTGTCGCTGGTCACTGGTCACTGGTCACTGGTCACTGGTCACTGGACACTGGTCACTGGTAACTGGTCAATGGTCACTGTCGCTGGTCACTGGTCACTGGTCACTGGTCACTGGTCAATGGTCACTGGTCACTGGACACAGGTCACTGGTCACTGGTCACTGGGCACTGGTCAATGGTCACTGGCCACTGGTCACTGGTCACTGGTCAATGGTCACTTTCGCTGGTCAATGGTCACTGTCGCTGGTCACTGGTCACTGGTCACTGGTAACTGGTCAATGGTCACTGTCGCTGGTCACTGGTCACTGGTCACTGGTCACTGGTCACTGGTCAATGGTCACTATCGCTGGTCAATGGTCACTGTCGCTGGTCACTGGTCACTGGTCACTTGTCACTGGTCACTGGTCACTGGTCACTGGTCACTGGTCACTAGTCACTGGTCAATGGTCACTGTCGCTGGTCAATGGTCACTGGTCAATGGTCACTATCGCTGGTCAATGGTCACAGTCGCTGGTCACTGGTCACTGGTCACTGGTCACTGGTCACAAGTCACTGGTCACTTGTCACTGGTCAGTGGCCACTCGTCAATGGTCACTGGTCACTGGTCACTGGTCAATGGTCTCTGTCGCTGGTCACTGGTCACGATTCGCTGGTCCCTGGTCACTGGTCACTGGTCACTGGTCACTGGTCACAGGTCAATGGTCACTGGTCACTGGACACAGGTCACTGGTCACTGGTCACTGGTCACTGGTCACTGGTCACTGGTCACTGGTCACTGGTCAATGGTCACTGGCCACTGGTCACTGGTCACTGGTCAATGGTCACTTTCGCTGGTCAATGGTCACTGTCGCTGGTAAATGGTCACTGTCGCTAGTAAATGGTCACTGTCGCTGTTCACTGGTCACTGGTCACTGGTCACTGGTCACTGGACACTGGTCACTGGTATCTGGTCAATGGTCACTGTCGCTGGTCACTGGTCACTGGTCACTGGTCACTGGTCAATGGTCACTGGTCACTGGACACAGGTCACTGGTCACTGGTCACTGGGCACTGGTCAATGGTCACTGGCCACTGGTCACTGGTCACTGGTCAATGGTCACTTTCGCTGGTCAATGTTCACTGTCGCTGGTCACTGGTCACTGGTCACTGGTCACTGGTAACTGGTCAATGGTCACTGTCGCTGGTCACTGGTCACTGGTCACTGGTCACTGGTCAATGGTAACTTGTCACTGGGCAGTGGTCAATGGTCACTGGTCACTGGTCACTGGTCACTGGTCACTGGTCACTGGTCACTGGTCACTGGTCAATGGTCACTGTCGCTGGTTACTGGTCACTGGTCACTTGTCCCTGGGCAGTGGTCACTGGTCACTGGTCACTGGTCAATGGTCACTGTCGCTGGTCACTGGTCACTGGTCACTTGTCCCTGGGCAGTGGTCACTTGTCACTGGTCAATGGTCACTATCGCTGGTCAATGGTCACTGTCGCTGGTCACTGGTCACTGGTCACTTGTCACTGGTCACTGGTCACTGGTCACTGGTCACTGGTCACTGGTCACTGGTCACTGGTCACAAGTCACTGGTCACTTGTCACTGGTCAGTGGCCACTCGTCAATGGTCACTGGTCACTGGTCACTGGTCAATGGTCTCTGTCGCTGGTCACTGGTCACGATTCGCTGGTCCCTGGTCACTGGTCACTGGTCAATGGTCACTGTCGCTGGTCACTGGTCACTGGTCACTGGTCACTGGTCACTGGTCACTGGTCACTGGTCACTGGTCACAAGTCACTGGTCACTTGTCACTGGTCACTGGTCACTCGTCACTGGTCACAGGTCAATGGTAACTTGTCACTGGGCAGTGGTCACTGGTCACTGGTCAATGGTCACTATCGCTGGTCAATGGTCATTGTCGCTGGTCACTGGTCATTGGTCACTTGTCACTGGTCACTGGTCACTGGTCACTGGTCACTGGTCACTGGTCACAGGTCAATGGTCACTGGTCACTGGTCACTGGTCAATGGTCACTGTCGCTGGTCACTGGTCACTGGTCACTGGTCACTGGTCACTGGTCACTTGTCAATGGTCACTGTCGCTGGTCACTGGTCACTGGTCACTTGTCACTGGTCACTGGTCACTGGTCACTGGTCACTGGTCACAGGTCAATGGTCACTGGTCACTGGTCACTGGTCAATGGTCACTGTCGCTCGTCACTGGTCACTGGTCACTGGTCACTGGTCACTGGTCACTGGTAACTGGTCAATGGTCACTGTCGCTGGTCACTGGTCACTGGTCACTGGTCAATGGTAACTTGTCACTGGGCAGTGGTCAATGGTCACTGGCCACTGGTCACTGGTCACTGGTCAATGGTCACTTTCGCTGGTCAATGGTCACTGTCGCTGGTAAATGGTCACTGTCGCTGGTCACTGGTCACTGGTCACTAGTCACTGGTCACTGGTCACAGGTCAATGGTCACTGGTCACTGGACACTGGTCACTGGTCACTGGTCACTTGTCACTGGTCACTGATCACTTGTCACTGGTCACTGGTCACTGGTCACTGGTCACTGGTCAATGGTCACTGTCGCTGGTCACTGGTCACTGGTCACTGATCACTGGTCACTGGTCACTGGTCACTGGTCAATGGTCACTTTCGCTGGTCAATGGTCACTGTCGCTGGTAAATGGTCACTGTCGCTGGTCACTGGTCACTGGTCACTAGTCACTGGTCACTGGTCACAGGTCAATGGTCACTGGTCACTGGACACTGGTCACTGGTCACTGGTCACTTGTCACTGTTCAATGATCACTGGTCACTGGTCACTGGTCACTGGTCACTGGTCACTTGTCAATGGTCACTGTCGCTGGTCACTGGTCACTGGTCACTGGTCACTGGTCACTGGTCACTGGTCAATAGTCACTATCGCTGGTCAATGGTCACTGTCGCTGGTCACTGGTCACTGGTCACTTGTCGCTGGTCACTGGTCACTGGTCACTAGTCACTGGTCACTGGTCACAGGTCAATGGTCACTGGTCACTGGACACTGGTCACTGGTCACTGGTCACTTGTCACTGTTCAATGATCACTGGTCACTGGTCACTGGTCACTGGTCACTGGTCACTTGTCAATGGTCACTGTCGCTGGTCACTGGTCACTGGTCACTGGTCACTGGTCACTGGTCACTGGTCAATAGTCACTATCGCTGGTCAATGGTCACTGTCGCTGGTCACTGGTCACTGGTCACTTGTCACTGGTCACTGGTCACTGGTCACTGGTCACTGGTCACTGGTCACTGGTCACTGGTCACTGGTCACTGGTCACTGGTCAATGGTCACTGTCGCTGGTCACTGGTCACTGGTCACTTGTCCCTGGGCAGTGGTCACTGGTCACTGGTCACTGGTCACTGGTCACTGGTCAATGGTCACTGTCGCTGGTCACTGGTCACTGGTCACTTGTCCCTGGGCAGTGGTCACTTGTCACTGGTCAATGGTCACTATCGCTGGTCAAAGGTCACTGACGCTGGTCACTGGTCACTGGTCACTTGTCACTGGTCACTGGTCACTGGTCACTGGTCACTGGTCACTGGTCACTGGTCACTGGTCACAAGTCACTGGTCACTTGTCATTGGTCACTGGTCACTCGTCACTGGTCACAGGTCAATGGTAACTTGTCACTGGGCAGTGGTCAATGGTCACTGGTCACTGGTCACTGGTCACAGGTCAATGGTCACTGGTCACTGGACACAGATCACTGGTCACTGGTCACTGGTCACTGGTCACTGGTCACTGGTCAATGGTCACTGGCCACTGGTCACTGGTCACTGGTCAGTGGCCACTGGTCGCTGGTCACTTGTCACTGGTCACTGGTCACTGGTCACTGGTCACTGGTCACTGGACACTGGTCACTGGTAACTGGTCAATGGTCACTGTCGCTGGTCACTGGTCACTGGTCACTGGTCACTGGTCAATGGTCACTGGTCACTGTACACAGGTCACTGGTCACTGGTCACTGGGCACTGGTCAATGGTCACTGGCCACTGGTCACTGGTCACTGGTCAATGGTCACTTTCGCTGGTCAATGGTCACTGTCGCTGGTCACTGGTCACTGGTCACTGGTCACTGGTAACTGGTCAATGGTCACTGTCGCTGGTCACTGGTCACTGGTCACTGGTCAATGGTAACTTGTCACTGGGCAGTGGTCAATGGTCACTGGTCACTGGTCACTGGTCACTGGTCACTGGTCAATGGTCACTGTCGCTGGTTACTGGTCACTGGTCACTTGTCCCTGGGCAGTGGTCACTGGTCACTGGTCACTGGTCAATGGTCACTGTCGCTGGTCACTGGTCACTGGTCACTTGTCCCTGGGCAGTGGTCACTTGTCACTGCTCAATGGTCACTATCGCTGGTCAATGGTCACTGTCGCTGGTCACTGGTCACTGGTCACTTGTCACTGGTCACTGGTCACTGGTCACTGGTCACTGGTCACTGGTCACTGGTCACAAGTCACTGGTCACTTGTCACTGGTCAGTGGCCACTCGTCAATGGTCACTGGTCACTGGTCACTGGTCAATGGTCTCTGTCGCTGGTCACTGGTCACGATTCGCTGGTCCCTGGTCACTGGTCACTGGTCAATGGTCACTGTCGCTGGTCACTGGTCACTGGTCACTGGTCACTGGTCAATAGTCACTATCGCTGGTCAATGGTCACTGTCGCTGGTCACTGGTCACTGGTCACTTGTCACTGGTCACTGGTCACTGGTCACTGGTCACTGGTCACTGGTCACTGGTCACTGGTCACTGGTCACTGGTCACTGGTCACTGGTCAATGGTCACTGTCGCTGGTCACTGGTCACTGGTCAATGGTCACTATCGCTGGTCAATGGTCACTGTCGCTGGTCATTGGTCACTGGTCACTGGTCAATGGTCACTTGTCCCTCGGCAGTGGTCACTGGTCACTGGTCAATGGTCACTATCGCTGGTCAATGGTCACAGGCGCTGGTCACTGGTCACTGGTCACTTGTCACTGGTCACTGGTCACTGGTCACTGGTCACTGGTCACTGGTCACAAGTCACTGGTCACTTGTCACTGGTCAGTGGCCACTCGTCAATGGTCACTGGTCACTGGTCACTGGTCAATGGTCTCTGTCGCTGGTCACTGGTCACGATTCGCTGGTCCCTGGTCATTGGTCACTGGTCAATGGTCACTGTCGCTGGTCACTGGTCACTGGTCACTGGTCACTGGTCACTGGTCACTTGTCACTGGTCAGTGGCCACTCGTCGCTGGTCACTTGTCACTGGTCACTGGTCACAGGTCAATGGTCACTGGTCACTGGTCACTTGTCCCTGGGCAGTGGTCACTTGTCACTGGTCAATGGTCACTATCGCTGGTCAAAGGTCACTGACGCTGGTCACTGGTCACTGGTCACTGGTCACTTGTCACTGGTCACTGGTCACTGGTCACTGGTCACTGGTCACTGGTCACTGGTCACAAGTCACTGGTCACTTGTCATTGGTCACTGGTCACTCGCCACTGGTCACAGGTCAATGGTAACTTGTCACTGGGCAGTGGTCAATGGTCACTGGTCACTGGTCACTGGTCACAGGTCAATGGTCACTGGTCACTGGACACAGATCACTGGTCACTGGTCACTGGTCACTGGTCACTGGTCACTGGTCAATGGTCACTGGCCACTGGTCACTGGTCACTGGTCAGTGGCCACTGGTCGCTGGTCACTTGTCACTGGTCACTGGTCACTGGTCACTGGTCACTGGTCACTGGTCACTGGTCACTGGTCAATGGTCACTATCGCTGGTCAATGGTCACTGTCGCTGGTCACTGGTCACTGGTCACTTGTCACTGGTCACTGGTCACTGGTCACTGGTCACTGGTCACTGGTCACTGGTCAATGGTCACTGTCGCTGGTCAATGGTCACTGGTCAATGGTCACTATCGCTGGTCAATGGTCACAGTCGCTGGTCACTGGTCACTGGTCACTGGTCACTGGTCACAAGTCACTGGTCACTTGTCACTGGTCAGTGGCCACTCGTCAATGGTCACTGGTCACTGGTCACTGGTCAATGGTCTCTGTCGCTGGTCACTGGTCACGATTCGCTGGTCCCTGGTCACTGGTCACTGGTCACTGGTCACTGGTCCCTGGTCACAGGTCAATGGTCACTGGTCACTGGACACAGGTCACTGGTCACTGGTCACTGGTCACTGGTCACTGGTCACTGGTCACTGGTCACTGGTCAATGGTCACTGGCCACTGGTCACTGGTCACTGGTCAATGGTCACTTTCGCTGGTCAATGGTCACTGTCGCTGGTCACTGGTCACAGGTCAATGGTCACTGGCCACTGGTCACTGGTCACTGGTCAATGGTCACTTTCGCTGGTCAATGGTCACTGTCGCTGGTAAATGGTCACTGTCGCTAGTAAATGGTCACTGTCGCTGTTCACTGGTCACTGGTCACTGGTCACTGGTCAATGGTCACTGGCCACTGGTCACTGGTCACTGGTCAATGGTCACTTTCGCTGGTCAATGGTCACTGTCGCTGGTAAATGGTCACTGTCGCTGGTCACTGGTCACTGGTCACTAGTCACTGGTCACTGGTCACAGGTCAATGGTCACTGGTCACTGGACACTGGTCACTGGTCACTGGTCACTTGTCACTGTTCAATGATCACTGGTCACTGGTCACTGGTCACTGGTCACTGGTCACTTGTCAATGGTCACTGTCGCTGGTCACTGGTCACTGGTCACTGGTCACTGGTCACTGGTCACTGGTCAATAGTCACTATCGCTGGTCAATGGTCACTGTCGCTGGTCACTGGTCACTGGTCACTTGTCACTGGTCACTGGTCACTGGTCACTGGTCACTGGTCACTGGTCACTGGTCACTGGTCACTGGTCACTGGTCACAAGTCACTGGTCACTGGTCACTGGTCACTGGTCAATGGTCACTGTCGCTGGTCACTGGTCACTGGTCAATGGTCACTATCGCTGGTCAATGGTCACTGTCGCTGGTCATTGGTCACTGGTCACTGGTCAATGGTCACTTGTCCCTGGGCAGTGGTCACTGGTCACTGGTCAATGGTCACTATCGCTGGTCAATGGTCACAGGCGCTGGTCACTGGTCACTGGTCACTTGTCACTGGTCACTGGTCACTGGTCACTGGTCACTGGTCACTTGTCACAAGTCACTGGTCACTTGTCACTGGTCAGTGGCCACTCGTCAATGGTCACTGGTCACTGGTCACTGGTCAATGGTCTCTGTCGCTGGTCACTGGTCACGATTCGCTGGTCCCTGGTCATTGGTCACTGGTCAATGGTCACTGTCGCTGGTCACTGGTCACTGGTCACTGGTCACTGGTCACTGGTCACTTGTCACTGGTCAGTGGCCACTCGTCGCTGGTCACTTGTCACTGGTCACTGGTCACAGGTCAATGGTCACTGGTCACTGGTCACTTGTCCCTGGGCAGTGGTCACTTGTCACTGGTCAATGGTCACTATCGCTGGTCAAAGGTCACTGACGCTGGTCACTGGTCACTGGTCACTGGTCACTTGTCACTGGTCACTGGTCACTGGTCACTGGTCACTGGTCACTGGTCACTGGTCACAAGTCACTGGTCACTTGTCATTGGTCACTGGTCAGTGGCCACTGGTCGCTGGTCACTTGTCACTGGTCACTGGTCACTGGTCACTGGTCACTGGTCACTGGTCACTGGTCAATGGTCACTTTCGCTGGTCAATGGTCACTGTCGCTGGTAAATGGTCACTGTCGCTGGTCACTGGTCACTGGTCACTAGTCACTGGTCACTGGTCACAGGTCAATGGTCACTGGTCACTGGACACTGGTCACTGGTCACTGGTCACTTGTCACTGGTCACTGATCACTTGTCACTGGTCACTGGTCACTGGTCACTTGTCACTGGTCAGTGGCCACTCGTCAATGGTCACTGGTCACTGGTCACTGGTCAATGGTCTCTGTCGCTGGTCACTGGTCACGATTCGCTGGTCCCTGGTCACTGGTCACTGGTCACTGGTCACTGGTCACTGGTCACAGGTCAATGGTCACTGGTCACTGGACACAGGTCACTGGTCACTGGTCACTGGTCACTGGTCACTGGTCACTGGTCACTGGTCACTGGTCAATGGTCACTGGCCACTGGTCACTGGTCACTGGTCAATGGTCACTTTCGCTGGTCAATGGTCACTGTCGCTGGTCACTGGTCACAGGTCAATGGTCACTGGCCACTGGTCACTGGTCACTGGTCAATGGTCACTTTCGCTGGTCAATGGTCACTGTCGCTGGTAAATGGTCACTGTCGCTAGTAAATGGTCACTGTCGCTGTTCACTGGTCACTGGTCACTGGTCACTGGTCACTGGACACTGGTCACTGGTAACTGGTCAATGGTCACTGTCGCTGGTCACTGGTCACTGGTCACTGGTCACTGGTCAATGGTCACTGGTCACTGGACACAGGTCACTGGTCACTGGTCACTGGGCACTGGTCAATGGTCACTGGCCACTGGTCACTGGTCACTGGTCAATGGTCACTTTCGCTGGTCAATGGTCACTGTCGCTGGTCACTGGTCACTGGTCACTGGTCACTGGTAACTGGTCAATGGTCACTGTCGCTGGTCACTGGTCACTGGTCACTGGTCACTGGTCAATGGTAACTTGTCACTGGGCAGTGGTCAATGGTCACTGGTCACTGGTCACTGGTCACTGGTCACTGGTCACTGGTCACTGGTCACTGGTCACGGGTCAATGGTCACTGTCGCTGGTTACTGGTCACTGGTCACTTGTCCCTGGGCAGTGGTCACTGGTCACTGGTCACTGGTCAATGGTCACTGTCGCTGGTCACTGGTCACTGGTCACTTGTCCCTGGGCAGTGGTCACTTGTCACTGGTCAATGGTCACTATCGCTGGTCAATGGTCACTGTCGCTGGTCACTGGTCACTGGTCACTTGTCACTGGTCACTGGTCACTGGTCACTGGTCACTGGTCACTGGTCACTGGTCACAAGTCACTGGTCACTTGTCACTGGTCAGTGGCCACTCGTCAATGGTCACTGGTCACTGGTCACTGGTCAATGGTCTCTGTCGCTGGTCACTGGTCACGATTCGCTGGTCCCTGGTCACTGGTCACTGGTCAATGGTCACTGTCGCTGGTCACTGGTCACTGGTCACTGGTCACTGGTCACTGGTCACTGGTCACTGGTCACTGGTCACAAGTCACTGGTCACTTGTCACTGGTCACTGGTCACTCGTCACTGGTCACAGGTCAATGGTAACTTGTCACTGGGCAGTGGTCACTGGTCACTGGTCAATGGTCACTATCGCTGGTCAATGGTCATTGTCGCTGGTCACTGGTCATTGGTCACTTGTCACTGGTCACTGGTCACTGGTCACTGGTCACTGGTCACTGGTCACAGGTCAATGGTCACTGGTCACTGGTCACTGGTCAATGGTCACTGTCGCTGGTCACTGGTCACTGGTCACTGGTCACTGGTCACTGGTCACTTGTCAATGGTCACTGTCGCTGGTCACTGGTCACTGGTCACTGATCACTGGCCACTGGTCACTGGTCACTGGTCACTGGTCACTGGTCACTGGTCACAAGTCACTGGTCGCTTGTCACTGGTCACTGGTCACTCGTCACTGGTCACAGGTCAATGGTAACTTGTCACTGGGCAGTGGTCACTGGTCACTGGTCAATGGTCACTATCGCTGGTCAATGGTCATTGTCGCTGGTCACTGGTCATTGGTCACTTGTCACTGGTCACTGGTCACTGGTCACTGGTCACTGGTCACTGGTCACAGGTCAATGGTCACTGGTCACTGGTCACTGGTCAATGGTCACTGTCGCTGGTCACTGGTCACTGGTCACTGGTCACTGGTCACTGGTCACTGGTAACTGGTCAATGGTCACTGTCGCTGGTCACTGGTCACTGGTCACTGGTCACTGGTCAATGGTAACTTGTCACTGGGCAGTGGTCAATGGTCACTGGTCACTGGTCACTGGTCACTGGTCACTGGTCACTGGTCACTGGTCACTGGTCACAGGTCAATGGTCACTGGTCACTGGACACAGGTCACTGGTCACTGGTCACTGGTCACTGGTCACTGGTCACTGGTCAATGGTCACTGGCCACTGGTCACTGGTCACTGGTCAATGGTCACTTTCGCTGGTCAATGGTCACTGTCGCTGGTAAATGGTCACTGTCGCTGGTCACTGGTCACTGGTCACTAGTCACTGGTCACTGGTCACTGGTCACTGGACACTGGTCACTGGTCACTGGTCACTTGTCACTGGTCATTGATCACTGGTCACTGGTCACTGGTCACTGGTCACTGGTCACTTGTCAATGGTCACTGTCGCTGGTCACTGGTCACTGGTCACTGATCACTGGTCACTGGTCACTGGTCACTGGTCACTGGTCAATAGTCACTATCGCTGGTCAATGGTCACTGTCGCTGGTCACTGGTCACTGGTCACTTGTCACTGGTCACTGGTCACTGGTCACTGGTCACTGGTCACTGGTCACTGGTCAATGGTCACTGTCGCTGGTCACTGGTCACTGGTCACTTGTCCCTGGGCAGTGGTCACTGGTCACTGGTCACTGGTCACTGGTCACTGGTCAATGGTCACTGTCGCTGGTCACTGGTCACTGGTCACTTGTCCCTGGGCAGTGGTCACTTGTCACTGGTCAATGGTCACTATCGCTGGTCAATGGTCACTGACGCTGGTCACTGGTCACTGGTCACTGGTCACTGGTCAATGGTAACTTGTCACTGGGCAGTGGTCAATGGTCACTGGTCACTGGTCACTGGTCACTGGTCACTGGTCACTGGTCACTGGTCACTGGTCACTGGTCACTGGTCAATGGTCACTGTCGCTGGTCACTGGTCACTGGTCAATGGTCACTATCGCTGGTCAGTGGTCACTGTCGCTGGTCATTGGTCACTGGTCAGTTGTCACTGGTCACTGGTCACTGGTCACTGGTCACTGGTCACTGATCACTGGTCAATGGTCACTGTCGCTGGTCACTGGACACTGGTCACTGGTCACTGGTCAATGGTCACTGGTCACTGGTCACTGGTCAATGGTCACTATCGCTGGTCAATGGTCATTGTCGCTGGTCACTGGTCATTGGTCACTTGTCACTGGTCACTGGTCACTGGTCACTGGTCCCTGGTCACAGGTCAATGGTCACTGGTCACTGGTCACTGGTCAATGGTCACTGTCGCTGGTCACTGGTCACTGGTCACTGGTCACTGGTCACTGGTCACTGGTCACTGGTAACTTGTCAATGGTCACTGTCGCTGGTCACTGGTCACTGCTCACTGGTCACTGGTCACTTGTCAATGGTCACTGTCGCTGGTCACTGGTCACTGGTCACTTGTCACTGGTCACTGGTCACAGGTCACTGGTCACTGGTCACTGGTCACTGGTCACTGGTCACTGGTCACTGGTCACTGGTCACTGGTCACTGGTCACTGGTCAATGGTCACTGTCGCTGGTCACTGGTCACTGGTCACTTGTCCCTGGGCAGTGGTCACTGGTCACTGGTCACTGGTCACTGGTCACTGGTCAATGGTCACTGTCGCTGGTCACTGGTCACTGGTCACTTGTCCCTGGGCAGTGGTCACTTGTCACTGGTCAATGGTCACTATCGCTGGTCAATGGTCACTGTCGCTGGTCACTGGTCACTGGTCACTTGTCACTGGTCACTGGTCACTGGTCACTGGTCACTGGTCACTGGTCACTGGTCACAAGTCACTGGTCACTTGTCACTGGTCAGTGGCCACTCGTCAATGGTCACTGGTCACTGGTCACTGGTCAATGGTCTCTGTCGCTGGTCACTGGTCACGATTCGCGGGTCCCTGGTCACTGGTCACTGGTCAATGGTCACTGTCGCTGGTCACTGGTCACTGGTCACTGGTCACTGGTCACTGGTCACTGGTCACTGGTCACTGGTCACTGGTCACAAGTCACTGGTCACTTGTCACTGGTCACTGGTCACTCGTCACTGGTCACAGGTCAATGGTAACTTGTCACTGGGCAGTGGTCACTGGTCACTGGTCAATGGTCACTATCGCTGGTCAATGGTCATTGTCGCTGGTCACTGGTCATTGGTCACTTGTCACTGGTCACTGGTCACTGGTCACTGGTCACTGGTCACTGGTCACAGGTCAATGGTCACTGGTCACTGGTCACTGGTCAATGGTCACTGTCGCTGGTCACTGGTCACTGGGCACTGGTCACTGGTCACTGGTCACTGGTAACTGGTCAATGGTCACTGTCGCTGGTCACTGGTCACTGGTCACTGGTCACTGGTCAATGGTAACTTGTCACTGGGCAGTGGTCAATGGTCACTGGTCACTGGTCACTGGTCACTGGTCACTGGTCACTGGTCACTGGTCACAGGTCAATGGTCACTGGTCACTGGACACAGGTCACTGGTCACTGGTCACTGGTCACTGGTCACTGGTCACTGGTCAATGGTCACTGGCCACTGGTCACTGGTCACTGGTCAATGGTCACTTTCGCTGGTCAATGGTCACTGTCGCTGGTAAATGGTCACTGTCGCTGGTCACTGGTCACTGGTCACTAGTCACTGGTCACTGGTCACAGGTCAATGGTCACTGGTCACTGGACACTGGTCACTGGTCACTGGTCACTTGTCACTGTTCAATGATCACTGGTCACTGGTCACTGGTCACTGGTCACTGGTCACTTGTCAATGGTCACTGTCGCTGGTCACTGGTCACTGGTCACTGGTCACTGGTCACTGGTCACTGGTCAATAGTCACTATCGCTGGTCAATGGTCACTGTCGCTGGTCACTGGTCACTGGTCACTTGTCACTGGTCACTGGTCACTGGTCACTGGTCACTGGTCACTGGTCACTGGTCACTGGTCACTGGTCACTGGTCACTGGTCACTGGTCACTGGTCAATGGTCACTGTCGCTGGTCACTGGTCACTGGTCACTTGTCCCTGGGCAGTGGTCACTGGTCACTGGTCACTGGTCACTGGTCACTGGTCAATGGTCACTGTCGCTGGTCACTGGTCACTTGTCCCTGGGCAGTGGTCACTTGTCACTGGTCAATGGTCACTATCGCTGGTCAAAGGTCACTGACGCTGGTCACTGGTCATTGGTCACTTGTCACTGGTCACTGGTCACTGGTCACTGGTCACTGGTCACTGGTCACTGGTCACAAGTCACTGGTCACTTGTCATTGGTCACTGGTCACTCGTCACTGGTCACAGGTCAATGGTAACTTGTCACTGGGCAGTGGTCAATGGTCACTGGTCACTGGTCACTGGTCACAGGTCAATGGTCACTGGTCACTGGACACAGATCACTGGTCACTGGTCACTGGTCACTGGTCACTGGTCACTGGTCAATGGTCACTGGCCACTGGTCACTGGTCACTGGTCAGTGGCCACTGGTCGCTGGTCACTTGTCACTGGTCACTGGTCACTGGTCACTGGTCACTGGTCACTGGTCAATGGTCACTATCGCTGGTCAATGGTCACTGTCGCTGGTCACTGGTCACTGGTCACATGTCACTGGTCACTGGTCACTGGTCACTGGTCACTGGTCACTGGTCACTGGTCACTGGTCAATGGTCACTGTCGCTGGTCACTGGTCACTGGTCAATGGTCACTATCGCTGGTCAATGGTCACTGTCGCTGGTCATTGGTCACTGGTCACTGGTCAATGGTCACTTGTCCCTGGGCAGTGGTCACTGGTCACTGGTCAATGGTCACTATCGCTGGTCAATGGTCACAGGCGCTGGTCACTGGTCACTGGTCACTTGTCACTGGTCACTGGTCACTGGTCACTGGTCACTGGTCACTGGTCACAAGTCACTGGTCACTTGTCACTGGTCAGTGGCCACTCGTCAATGGTCACTGGTCACTGGTCACTGGTCAATGGTCTCTGTCGCTGGTCACTGGTCACGATTCGCTGGTCCCTGGTCATTGGTCACTGGTCAATGGTCACTGTCGCTGGTCACTGGTCACTGGTCACTGGTCACTGGTCACTGGTCACTTGTCACTGGTCAGTGGCCACTCGTCGCTGGTCACTTGTCACTGGTCACTGGTCACAGGTCAATGGTCACTGGTCACTGGTCACTTGTCCCTGGGCAGTGGTCACTTGTCACTGGTCAATGGTCACTATCGCTGGTCAAAGGTCACTGACGCTGGTCACTGGTCACTGGTCACTGGTCACTTGTCACTGGTCACTGGTCACTGGTCACTGGTCACTGGTCACTGGTCACTGGTCACAAGTCACTGGTCACTTGTCATTGGTCACTGGTCACTCGTCACTGGTCACAGGTCAATGGTAACTTGTCACTGGGCAGTGGTCAATGGTCACTGGTCACTGGTCACTGGTCACAGGTCAATGGTCACTGGTCACTGGACACAGATCACTGGTCACTGGTCACTGGTCACTGGTCACTGGTCACTGGTCAATGGTCACTGGTCAGTGGCCACTGGTCGCTGGTCACTTGTCACTGGTCACTGGTCACTGGTCACTGGTCACTGGTCACTGGTCACTGGTCAATGGTCACTATCGCTGGTCAATGGTCACTGTCGCTGGTCACTGGTCACTGGTCACTTGTCACTGGTCACTGGTCACTGGTCACTGGTCTCTGGTCACTGGTCACTGGTCAATGGTCACTGTCGCTGGTCAATGGTCACTGGTCAATGGTCACTATCGCTGGTCAATGGTCACAGTCGCTGGTCACTGGTCACTGGTCACTGGTCACTGGTCACAAGTCACTGGTCACTTGTCACTGGTCAGTGGCCACTCGTCAATGGTCACTGGTCACTGGTCACTGGTCAATGGTCTCTGTCGCTGGTCACTGGTCACGATTCGCTGGTCCCTGGTCACTGGTCACTGGTCACTGGTCACTGGTCACTGGTCACAGGTCAATGGTCACTGGTCACTGGTCACTGGTCACTGGTCACTGGTCACTGGTCACTGGTCACTGGTCAATGGTCACTGGCCACTGGTCACTGGTCACTGGTCAATGGTCACTTTCGCTGGTCAATGGTCACTGTCGCTGGTCACTGGTCACAGGTCAATGATCACTGGCCACTGGTCACTGGTCACTGGTCAATGGTCACTTTCGCTGGTCAATGGTCACTGTCGCTGGTAAATGGTCACTGTCGCTAGTAAATGGTCACTGTCGCTGTTCACTGGTCACTGGTCACTGGTCACTGGTCACTGGACACTGGTCACTGGTAACTGGTCAATGGTCACTGTCGCTGGTCACTGGTCACTGGTCACTGGTCACTGGTCAATGGTCACTGGTCACTGGACACAGGTCACTGGTCACTGGTCACTGGTCACTGGTCACAAGTCACTGGTCACTTGTCACTGGTCAGTGGCCACTCGTCAATTGTCACTGGTCACTGGTCACTGGTCAATGGTCTCTGTCGCTGGTCACTGGTCACGATTCGCTGGTCCCTGGTCATTGGTCACTGGTCAATGGTCACTGTCGCTGGTCACTGGTCACTGGTCACTGGTCACTGGTCACTGGTCACTTGTCACTGGTCAGTGGCCACTCGTCGCTGGTCACTTGTCACTGGTCACTGGTCACAGGTCAATGGTCACTGGTCACTGGTCACTTGTCCCTGGGCAGTGGTCACTTGTCACTGGTCAATGGTCACTATCGCTGGTCAAAGGTCACTGACGCTGGTCACTGGTCACTGGTCACTGGTCACTTGTCACTGGTCACTGGTCACTGGTCACTGGTCACTGGTCACAAGTCACTGGTCACTTGTCATTGGTCACTGGTCACTCGTCACTGGTCACAGGTCAATGGTAACTTGTCACTGGGCAGTGGTCAATGGTCACTGGTCACTGGTCACTGGTCACAGGTCAATGGTCACTGGTCACTGGACACAGATCACTGGTTACTGGTCACTGGTCACTGGTCACTGGTCACTGGTCAATGGTCACTGGCCACTGGTCACTGGTCACTGGTCAGTGGCCACTGGTCGCTGGTCACTTGTCACTGGTCGCTGGTCACTGGTCACTGGTCACTGGTCACTGGTCACTGGTCAATGGTCACTATCGCTGGTCAATGGTCACTGTCGCTGGTCACTGGTCACTGGTCACTTGTCACTGGTCACTGGTCACTGGTCACTGGTCACTGGTCACTGGTCACTGGTCAATGGTCACTGTCGCTGGTCAATGGTCACTATCGCTGGTCAATGGTCACAGTCGCTGGTCACTGGTCACTGGTCACTGGTCACTGGTCACAAGTCACTGGTCACTTGTCACTGGTCAGTGGCCACTCGTCAATGGTCACTGGTCACTGGTCACTGGTCAATGGTCTCTGTCGCTGGTCACTGGTCACGATTCGCTGGTCCCTGGTCACTGGTCACTGGTCACTGGTCACTGGTCACTGGTCACAGGTCAATGGTCACTGGTCACGGGACACAGGTCACTGGTCACTGGTCACTGGTCACTGGTCACTGGTCACTGGTCACTGGTCACTGGTCAATGGTCACTGGCCACTGGTCACTGGTCACTGGTCAATGGTCACTTTCGCTGGTCAATGGTCACTGTCGCTGGTCACTGGTCACAGGTCAATGGTCACTGGCCACTGGTCACTGGTCACTGGTCAATGGTCACTTTCGCTGGTCAATGGTCACTGTCGCTGGTAAATGGTCACTGTCGCTAGTAAATGGTCACTGTCGCTGTTCACTGGTCACTGGTCACTGGTCACTGGTCACTGGACACTGGTCACTGGTAACTGGTCAATGGTCACTGTCGCTGGTCACTGGTCACTGGTCACTGGTCACTGGTCAATGGTCACTGGTCACTGGACACAGGTCACTGGTCACTGGTCACTGGGCACTGGTCAATGGTCACTGGCCACTGGTCACTGGTCACTGGTCAATGGTCACTTTCGCTGGTCAATGGTCACTGTCGCTGGTCACTGGTCACTGGTCACTGGTCACTGGTAACTGGTCAATGGTCACTGTCGCTGGTCACTGGTCACTGGTCACTGGTCACTGGTCAATGGTAACTTGTCACTGGGCAGTGGTCAATGGTCACTGGTCACTGGTCACTGGTCACTGGTCACTGGTCACTGGTCACTGGTCACTGGTCAATGGTCACTGTCGCTGGTTACTGGTCACTGGTCACTTGTCCCTGGGCAGTGGTCACTGGTCACTGGTCACTGGTCAATGGTCACTGTCGCTGGTCACTGGTCACTGGTCACTTGTCCCTGGGCAGTGGTCACTTGTCACTGGTCAATGGTCACTATCGCTGGTCAATGGTCACTGTCGCTGGTCACTGGTCACTGGTCACTTGTCACTGGTCACTGGTCACTGGTCACTGGTCACTGGTCACTGGTCACTGGTCACAAGTCACTGGTCACTTGTCACTGGTCAGTGGCCACTCGTCAATGGTCACTGGTCACTGGTCACTGGTCAATGGTCTCTGTCGCTGGTCACTGGTCACGATTCGCTGGTCCCTGGTCACTGGTCACTGGTCAATGGTCACTGTCGCTGGTCACTGGTCACTGGTCACTGGTCACTGGTCACTGGTCACTGGTCACTGGTCACAAGTCACTGGTCACTTGTCACTGGTCACTGGTCACTCGTCACTGGTCACAGGTCAATGGTAACTTGTCACTGGGCAGTGGTCACTGGTCACTGGTCAATGGTCACTATCGCTGGTCAATGGTCATTGTCGCTGGTCACTGGTCATTGGTCACTTGTCACTGGTCACTGGTCACTGGTCACTGGTCACTGGTCACTGGTCACAGGTCAATGGTCACTGGTCACTGGTCACTGGTCAATGGTCACTGTCGCTGGTCACTGGTCACTGGTCACTGGTCACTGGTCACTGGTCACTTGTCAATGGTCACTGTCGCTGGTCACTGGTCACTGGTCACTGATCACTGGTCACTGGTCACTGGTCACTGGTCACTGGTCAATAGTCACTATCGCTGGTCAATGGTCACTGTCGCTGGTCACTGGTCACTGGTCACTTGTCACTGGTCACTGGTCACTGGTCACTGGTCACTGGTCACTGGTCACTGGTCAATGGTCACTGTCGCTGGTCACTGGTCACTGGTCACTTGTCCCTGGGCAGTGGTCACTGGTCACTGGTCACTGGTCACTGGTCACTGGTCAATGGTCACTGTCGCTGGTCACTGGTCATTGGTCACTTGTCCCTGGGCAGTGGTCACTTGTCACTGGTCAATGGTCACTATCGATGGTCAATGGTCACTGACGCTGGTCACTGGTCACTGGTCACTTGTCACTGGTCACTGGTCACTGGTCACTGGTCACTGGTCACTGGTCACTGGTCACAAGTCACTGGTCACTTGTCACTGGTCACTGGTCACTCGTCACTGGTCACAGGTCAATGGTAACTTGTCACTGGGCAGTGGTCAAAGGTCACTGGTCACTGGTCACTGGTCACAGGTCAATGGTAACAGATCACTGGTCACTGGTCACTGGTCACTGGTCACTGGTCACTGGTCACTGGTCAATGGTCACTGGCCACTGGTCACTGGTCACTGGTCACTGGTAACTGGTCAATGGTCACTGTCGCTGGTCACTGGTCACTGGTCACTGGTCACTGGTCAATAGTAACTTGTCACTGGGCAGTGGTCAATGGTCACTGGTCACTGGTCACTGGTCACTGGTCACTGGTCACTGGTCACTGGTCACTGGTCAATGGTCACTGGTCAATGGTCACTGGCCACTGGTCACTGGTCACTGGTCAATGGTCACTTTCGCTGGTCAATGGTCACTGTCGCTGGTAAATGGTCACTGTCGCTGGTCACTGGTCACTGGTCACTAGTCACTGGTCACTGGTCACAGGTCAATGGTCACTGGTCACTGGACACTGGTCACTGGTCACTTGTCACTGGTCACTGGTCACTGGTCACTGGTCACTGGTCACTGGTCACTGGTCACTGGTCACTGGTCACTGGTCAATGGTCACTGTCGCTGGTCACTGGTCACTGGTCAATGGTCACTATCGCTGGTCAATGGTCACTGTCGCTGGTCACTTGTCACTGGTCACTGGTCACTGGTCACTGGTCACTGGTCACTGGTCACTGGTCACTGGTCACTGGTCACAGGTCAATGGTCACTGGTCACTGGACACATGTCACTGGTCACTGGTCACTGGTCACTGGTCAATGGTCACTGGCCACTGGTCACTGGTCACTGGTCAATGGTCACTTTCGCTGGTCAATGGTCACTGTCGCTGGTCACTGGTCACAGGTCAATGGTCACTGGCCACTGGTCACTGGTCACTGGTCAATGGTCACTTTCGCTGGTCAATGGTCACTGTCGCTGGTAAATGGTCACTGTCGCTGGTAAATGGTCACTGTCGCTGGTCACTGGTCACTGGTCACTGGTCACTGGTCACTGGACACTGGTCACTGGTAACTGGTCAATGGTCACTGTCGCTGGTCACTGGTCACTGGTCACTGGTCACTGGTCAATGGTCACTGGTCACTGGACACAGGTCACTGGTCACTGGTCACTGGTCACTGGTCAATGGTCACTGGCCACTGGTCACTGGTCACTGGTCAATGGTCACTTTCGCTGGTCAATGGTCACTGTCGCTGGTCACTGGTCACTGGTCACTGGTCACTGGTAACTGGTCAATGGTCACTGTCGCTGGTCACTGGTCACTGGTCACTGGTCACTGGTCACTGGTCAATGGTAACTTGTCACTGGGCAGTGGTCAATGGTCACTGGTCACTGGTCACTGGTCACTGGTCACTGGTCACAGGTCAATGGTCACTGGTCACTGGACACAGGTCACTGGTCACTGGTCACTGGTCACTGGTCACTGGTCACTGGTCACTGGTCACTGGTCAATGGTCACTGGCCACTGGTCACTGGTCACTGGTCAATGGTCACTTTCGCTGGTCAATGGTCACTGTCGCTGGTAAATGGTCACTGTCGCTGGTCACTGGTCACTGGTCACTGGACACTGGTCACAGGTCAATGGTCACTGGTCACTGTACACTGGTCACTGGTCACTGGTCACTTGTCACTCGTCACTGATCACTGGTCACTGGTCACTGGTCACTGGTCACTGGTCACTGGTCAATGGTCACTGTCGCTGGTCACTGGTCACTGGTCACTGATCACTGGTCACTGGTCAATGGTCACTGTCGCTGGTCACTGGACACTGGTCACTGGTCACAGGTCAATGGTCACTGGTCACTGGTCACTGGTCAATGGTCACTATCGCTGGTCAATGGTCATTGTCGCTGGTCACTGGTCATTGGTCACTTGTCACTGGTCACTGGTCACTGGTCACTGGTCACTGGTCACTGGTAACTGGTCACATGTCAATGGTCACTGGACACTGGTCACAGGTCAATGGTCACTGGTCACTGGACACTGGTCACTGGTCACTGGTCACTGGTCACTTGTCACTGGTCACTGATCACTGGTCACTGGTCACTGGTCACTGGTCACTGGTCACTGGTCACAGGTCAATGGTCACTGTCGCTGGTCACTGGTCACTGGTCACTGATCACTGGTCACTGGTCAATGGTCACTGTCGCTGGTCACTGGTCATTGGTCACTTGTCACTGGTCACTGGTCACTGGTCACTGGTCACTGGTCACAGGTCAATGGTCACTGGTCACTGGTCACTGGTCAATGGTCACTGTCGCTCGTCACTGGTCACTGGTCACTGGTCACTGGTCACTGGTCACTGGTAACTGGTCAATGGTCACTGTCGCTGGTCACTGGTCACTGGTCACTGGTCAATGGTAACTTGTCACTGGGCAGTGGTCAATGGTCACTGGCCACTGGTCACTGGTCACTGGTCAATGGTCACTTTCGCTGGTCAATGGTCACTGTCGCTGGTAAATGGTCACTGTCGCTGGTCACTGGTCACTGGTCACTAGTCACTGGTCACTGGTCACAGGTCAATGGTCACTGGTCACTGGACACTGGTCACTGGTCACTGGTCACTTGTCACTGGTCACTGATCACTTGTCACTGGTCACTGGTCACTGGTCACTGGTCACTGGTCAATGGTCACTGTCGCTGGTCACTGGTCACTGGTCACTGATCACTGGTCACTGGTCACTGGTCACTGGTCAATGGTCACTTTCGCTGGTCAATGGTCACTGTCGCTGGTAAATGGTCACTGTCGCTGGTCACTGGTCACTGGTCACTAGTCACTGGTCACTGGTCACAGGTCAATGGTCACTGGTCACTGGACACTGGTCACTGGTCACTGGTCACTTGTCACTGTTCAATGATCACTGGTCACTGGTCACTGGTCACTGGTCACTGGTCACTTGTCAATGGTCACTGTCGCTGGTCACTGGTCACTGGTCACTGGTCACTGGTCACTGGTCACTGGTCAATAGTCACTATCGCTGGTCAATGGTCACTGTCGCTGGTCACTGGTCACTGGTCACTTGTCACTGGTCACTGGTCACTGGTCACTGGTCACTGGTCACTGGTCACTGGTCACTGGTCACTGGTCACTGGTCACTGGTCAATGGTCACTGTCGCTGGTCACTGGTCACTGGTCACTTGTCCCTGGGCAGTGGTCACTTGTCACTGGTCAATGGTCACTATCGCTGGTCAAAGGTCACTGACGCTGGTCACTGGTCACTGGTCACTTGTCACTGGTCACTGGTCACTGGTCACTGGTCACTGGTCACTGGTCACTGGTCACTGGTCACTGGTCACAAGTCACTGGTCACTTGTCATTGGTCACTGGTCACTCGTCACTGGTCACAGGTCAATGGTAACTTGTCACTGGGCAGTGGTCAATGGTCACTGGTCACTGGTCACTGGTCACAGGTCAATGGTCACTGGTCACTGGACACAGATCACTGGTCACTGGTCACTGGTCACTGGTCACTGGTCACTGGTCAATGGTCACTGGCCACTGGTCACTGGTCACTGGTCAGTGGCCACTGGTCGCTGGTCACTTGTCACTGGTCACTGGTCACTGGTCACTGGTCACTGGTCACTGGACACTGGTCACTGGTAACTGGTCAATGGTCACTGTCGCTGGTCACTGGTCACTGGTCACTGGTCACTGGTCAATGGTCACTGGTCACTGGACACAGGTCACTGGTCACTGGTCACTGGGCACTGGTCAATGGTCACTGGCCACTGGTCACTGGTCACTGGTCAATGGTCACTTTCGCTGGTCAATGGTCACTGTCGCTGGTCACTGGTCACTGGTCACTGGTCACTGGTAACTGGTCAATGGTCACTGTCGCTGGTCACTGGTCACTGGTCACTGGTCACTGGTCAATGGTAACTTGTCACTGGGCAGTGGTCAATGGTCACTGGTCACTGGTCACTGGTCACTGGTCACTGGTCACTGGTCAATGGTCACTGTCGCTGGTTACTGGTCACTGGTCACTTGTCCCTGGGCAGTGGTCACTGGTCACTGGTCACTGGTCAATGGTCACTGTCGCTGGTCACTGGTCACTGGTCACTTGTCCCTGGGCAGTGGTCACTTGTCACTGCTCAATGGTCACTATCGCTGGTCAATGGTCACTGTCGCTGGTCACTGGTCACTGGTCACTTGTCACTGGTCACTGGTCACTGGTCACTGGTCACTGGTCACTGGTCACTGGTCACAAGTCACTGGTCACTTGTCACTGGTCAGTGGCCACTCGTCAATGGTCACTGGTCACTGGTCACTGGTCAATGGTCTCTGTCGCTGGTCACTGGTCACGATTCGCTGGTCCCTGGTCACTGGTCACTGGTCAATGGTCACTGTCGCTGGTCACTGGTCACTGGTCACTGGTCACTGGTCACTGGTCACTGGTCACTGGTCACTGGTCACAAGTCACTGGTCACTTGTCACTGGTCACTGGTCACTCGTCACTGGTCACAGGTCAATGGTAACTTGTCACTGGGCAGTGGTCACTGGTCACTGGTCAATGGTCACTATCGCTGGTCAATGGTCATTGTCGCTGGTCACTGGTCATTGGTCACTTGTCACTGGTCACTGGTCACTGGTCACTGGTCACTGGTCACTGGTCACAGGTCAATGGTCACTGGTCACTGGTCACTGGTCAATGGTCACTGTCGCTGGTCACTGGTCACTGGTCACTGGTCACTGGTCACTGGTCACTTGTCAATGGTCACTGTCGCTGGTCACTGGTCACTGGTCACTGATCACTGGTCACTGGTCACTGGTCACTGGTCACTGGTCAATAGTCACTATCGCTGGTCAATGGTCACTGTCGCTGGTCACTGGTCACTGGTCACTTGTCACTGGTCACTGGTCACTGGTCACTGGTCACTGGTCACTGGTCACTGGTCAATGGTCACTGTCGCTGGTCACTGGTCACTGGTCACTTGTCCCTGGGCAGTGGTCACTGGTCACTGGTCACTGGTCACTGGTCACTGGTCAATGGTCACTGTCGCTGGTCACTGGTCACTGGTCACTTGTCCCTGGGCAGTGGTCACTTGTCACTGGTCAATGGTCACTATCGATGGTCAATGGTCACTGACGCTGGTCACTGGTCACTGGTCACTTGTCACTGGTCACTGGTCACTGGTCACTGGTCACTGGTCACTGGTCACTGGTCACAAGTCACTGGTCACTTGTCACTGGTCACTGGTCACTCGTCACTGGTCACAGGTCAATGGTAACTTGTCACTGGGCAGTGGTCAAAGGTCACTGGTCACTGGTCACTGGTCACAGGTCAATGGTCACTGGTCACTGGAAACAGATCACTGGTCACTGGTCACTGGTCACTGGTCACTGGTCACTGGTCAATGGTCACTGGCCACTGGTCACTGGTCACTGGTAACTGGTAACTGGTCAATGGTCACTGTCGCTGGTCACTGGTCACTGGTCACTGGTCACTGGTCAATAGTAACTTGTCACTGGGCAGTGGTCAATGGTCACTGGTCACTGGTCACTGGTCACTGGTCACTGGTCACTGGTCACTGGTCACTGGTCAATGGTCACTGGTCAATGGTCACTGGCCACTGGTCACTGGTCACTGGTCAATGGTCACTTTCGCTGGTCAATGGTCACTGTCGCTGGTAAATGGTCACTGTCGCTGGTCACTGGTCACTGGTCACTAGTCACTGGTCACTGGTCACAGGTCAATGGTCACTGGTCACTGGACACTGGTCACTGGTCACTTGTCACTGGTCACTGGTCACTGGTCACTGGTCACTGGTCACTGGTCACTGGTCACTGGTCACTGGTCACTGGTCAATGGTCACTGTCGCTGGTCACTGGTCACTGGTCAATGGTCACTATCGCTGGTCAATGGTCACTGTCGCTGGTCACTTGTCACTGGTCACTGGTCACTGGTCACTGGTCACTGGTCACTGGTCACTGGTCACTGGTCACTGGTCACAGGTCAATGGTCACTGGTCACTGGACACATGTCACTGGTCACTGGTCACTGGTCACTGGTCAATGGTCACTGGCCACTGGTCACTGGTCACTGGTCAATGGTCACTTTCGCTGGTCAATGGTCACTGTCGCTGGTCACTGGTCACAGGTCAATGGTCACTGGCCACTGGTCACTGGTCACTGGTCAATGGTCACTTTCGCTGGTCAATGGTCACTGTCGCTGGTAAATGGTCACTGTCGCTGGTAAATGGTCACTGTCGCTGGTCACTGGTCACTGGTCACTGGTCACTGGTCACTGGACACTGGTCACTGGTAACTGGTCAATGGTCACTGTCGCTGGTCACTGGTCACTGGTCACTGGTCACTGGTCAATGGTCACTGGTCACTGGACACAGGTCACTGGTCACTGGTCACTGGTCACTGGTCAATGGTCACTGGCCACTGGTCACTGGTCACTGGTCAATGGTCACTTTCGCTGGTCAATGGTCACTGTCGCTGGTCACTGGTCACTGGTCACTGGTCACTGGTAACTGGTCAATGGTCACTGTCGCTGGTCACTGGTCACTGGTCACTGGTCACTGGTCACTGGTCAATGGTAACTTGTCACTGGGCAGTGGTCAATGGTCACTGGTCACTGGTCACTGGTCACTGGTCACTGGTCACAGGTCAATGGTCACTGGTCACTGGACACAGGTCACTGGTCACTGGTCACTGGTCACTGGTCACTGGTCACTGGTCACTGGTCACTGGTCAATGGTCACTGGCCACTGGTCACTGGTCACTGGTCAATGGTCACTTTCGCTGGTCAATGGTCACTGTCGCTGGTAAATGGTCACTGTCGCTGGTCACTGGTCACTGGTCACTGGACACTGGTCACAGGTCAATGGTCACTGGTCACTGTACACTGGTCACTGGTCACTGGTCACTTGTCACTCGTCACTGATCACTGGTCACTGGTCACTGGTCACTGGTCACTGGTCACTGGTCAATGGTCACTGTCGCTGGTCACTGGTCACTGGTCACTGATCACTGGTCACTGGTCAATGGTCACTGTCGCTGGTCACTGGACACAGGTCACTGGTCACAGGTCAATGGTCACTGGTCACTGGTCACTGGTCAATGGTCACTATCGCTGGTCAATGGTCATTGTCGCTGGTCACTGGTCATTGGTCACTTGTCACTGGTCACTGGTCACTGGTCACTGGTCACTGGTCACTGGTAACTGGTCACATGTCAATGGTCACTGGACACTGGTCACAGGTCAATGGTCACTGGTCACTGGACACTGGTCACTGGTCACTGGTCACTGGTCACTTGTCACTGGTCACTGATCACTGGTCACTGGTCACTGGTCACTGGTCACTGGTCACTGGTCACAGGTCAATGGTCACTGTCGCTGGTCACTGGTCACTGGTCACTGATCACTGGTCACTGGTCAATGGTCACTGTCGCTGGTCACTGGTCATTGGTCACTTGTCACTGGTCACTGGTCACTGGTCAATGGTCACTGGTCACTGGTCACTGGTCAATGGTCACTGTCGCTCGTCACTGGTCACTGGTCACTGGTCACTGGTCACTGGTCACTGGTAACTGGTCAATGGTCACTGTCGCTGGTCACTGGTCACTGGTCACTGGTCAATGGTAACTTGTCACTGGGCAGTGGTCAATGGTCACTGGCCACTGGTCACTGGTCACTGGTCAATGGTCACTTTCGCTGGTCAATGGTCACTGTCGCTGGTAAATGGTCACTGTCGCTGGTCACTGGTCACTGGTCACTAGTCACTGGTCACTGGTCACAGGTCAATGGTCACTGGTCACTGGACACTGGTCACTGGTCACTGGTCACTTGTCACTGGTCACTGATCACTTGTCACTGGTCACTGGTCACTGGTCACTGGTCACTGGTCAATGGTCACTGTCGCTGGTCACTGGTCACTGGTCACTGATCACTGGTCACTGGTCACTGGTCACTGGTCAATGGTCACTTTCGCTGGTCAATGGTCACTGTCGCTGGTAAATGGTCACTGTCGCTGGTCACTGGTCACTGGTCACTAGTCACTGGTCACTGGTCACAGGTCAATGGTCACTGGTCACTGGACACTGGTCACTGGTCACTGGTCACTTGTCACTGTTCAATGATCACTGGTCACTGGTCACTGGTCACTGGTCACTGGTCACTTGTCAATGGTCACTGTCGCTGGTCACTGGTCACTGGTCACTGGTCACTGGTCACTGGTCACTGGTCAATAGTCACTATCGCTGGTCAATGGTCACTGTCGCTGGTCACTGGTCACTGGTCACTTGTCACTGGTCACTGGTCACTGGTCACTGGTCACTGGTCACTGGTCACTGGTCACTGGTCACTGGTCACTGGTCACTGGTCACTGGTCACTGGTCAATGGTCACTGTCGCTGGTCACTGGTCACTGGTCACTTGTCCCTGGGCAGTGGTCACTGGTCACTGGTCACTGGTCACTGGTCACTGGTCAATGGTCACTGTCGCTGGTCACTGGTCACTGGTCACTTGTCCCTGGGCAGTGGTCACTTGTCACTGGTCAATGGTCACTATCGCTGGTCAAAGGTCACTGACGCTGGTCACTGGTCACTGGTCACTTGTCACTGGTCACTGGTCACTGGTCACTGGTCACTGGTCACTGGTCACTGGTCACAAGTCACTGGTCACTTGTCATTGGTCACTGGTCACTCGTCACTGGTCACAGGTCAATGGTAACTTGTCACTGGGCAGTGGTCAATGGTCACTGGTCACTGGTCACTGGTCACAGGTCAATGGTCACTGGTCACTGGACACAGATCACTGGTCACTGGTCACTGGTCACTGGTCACTGGTCACTGGTCAATGCTCACTGGCCACTGGTCACTGGTCACTGGTCAGTGGCCACTGGTCGCTGGTCACTTGTCACTGGTCACTGGTCACTGGTCACTGGTCACTGGTCACTGGTCACTGGTCAATGGTCACTATCGCTGGTCAATGGTCACTGTCGCTGGTCACTGGTCACTGGTCACTTGTCACTGGTCACTGGTCACTGGTCACTGGTCACTGGTCACTGGTCACTGGTCACTGGTCACTGGTCACTGGTCACTGGTCACTGGTCAATGGTCACTGTCGCTGGTCACTGGTCACTGGTCAATGGTCACTATCGCTGGTCAATGGTCACTGTCGCTGGTCATTGGTCACTGGTCACTGGTCAATGGTCACTTGTCCCTGGGCAGTGGTCACTGGTCACTGGTCAATGGTCACTATCGCTGGTCAATGGTCACAGTCGCTGGTCACTGGTCACTGGTCACTTGTCACTGGTCACTGGTCACTGGTCACTGGTCACTGGTCACTGGTCACAAGTCACTGGTCACTTGTCACTGGTCAGTGGCCACTCGTCAATGGTCACTGGTCACTGGTCACTGGTCAATGGTCTCTGTCGCTGGTCACTGGTCACGATTCGCTGGTCCCTGGTCATTGGTCACGGGTCAATGGTCACTGTCGCTGGTCACTGGTCACTGGTCACTGGTCACTGGTCACTGGTCACTTGTCACTGGTCAGTGGCCACTCGTCGCTGGTCACTTGTCACTGGTCACTGGTCACAGGTCAATGGTCACTGGTCACTGGTCACTTGTCCCTGGGCAGTGGTCACTTGTCACTGGTCAATGGTCACTATCGCTGGTCAAAGGTCACTGACGCTGGTCACTGGTCACTGGTCACTTGTCACTGGTCACTGGTCACTGGTCACAGGTCACTGGTCACTGGTCACTGGTCACTGGTCACTGGTCACTGGTCACTGGTCACTGGTCACTGGTCACTGGTCACTGGTCAATGGTCACTGTCGCTGGTCACTGGTCACTGGTCACTTGTCCCTGGGCAGTGGTCACTGGTCACTGGTCACAGGTCACTGGTCACTGGTCAATGGTCACTGTCGCTGGTCACTGGTCACTGGTCACTTGTCCCTGGGCAGTGGTCACTTGTCACTGGTCAATGGTCACTATCGCTGGTCAATGGTCACTGTCGCTGGTCACTGGTCACTGGTCACTTGTCACTGGTCACTGGTCACTGGTCACTGGTCACTGGTCACTGGTCACTGGTCACAAGTCACTGGTCACTTGTCACTGGTCAGTGGCCACTCGTCAATGGTCACTGGTCACTGGTCACTGGTCAATGGTCTCTGTCGCTGGTCACTGGTCACGATTCGCGGGTCCCTGGTCACTGGTCACTGGTCAATGGTCACTGTCGCTGGTCACTGGTCACTGGTCACTGGTCACTGGTCACTGGTCACTGGTCACTGGTCACTGGTCACAAGTCACTGGTCACTTGTCACTGGTCACTGGTCACTCGTCACTGGTCACAGGTCAATGGTAACTTGTCACTGGGCAGTGGTCACTGGTCACTGGTCAATGGCCACTATCGCTGGTCAATGGTCATTGTCGCTGGTCACTGGTCATTGGTCACTTGTCACTGGTCACTGGTCACTGGTCACTGGTCACTGGTCACTGGTCACAGGTCAATGGTCACTGGTCACTGGTCACTGGTCAATGGTCACTGTCGCTGGTCACTGGTCACTGGTCACTGGTCACTGGTCACTGGTCACTGGTAACTGGTCAATGGTCACTGTCGCTGGTCACTGGTCACTGGTCACTGGTCACTGGTCAATGGTAACTTGTCACTGGGCAGTGGTCAATGGTCACTGGTCACTGGTCACTGGTCACTGGTCACTGGTCACTGGTCACTGGTCACAGGTCAATGGTCACTGGTCACTGGACACAGGTCACTGGTCACTGGTCACTGGTCACTGGTCACTGGTCACTGGTCAATGGTCACTGGCCACTGGTCACTGGTCACTGGTCAATGGTCACTTTCGCTGGTCAATGGTCACTGTCGCTGGTAAATGGTCACTGTCGCTGGTCACTGGTCACTGGTCACTAGTCACTGGTCACTGGTCACAGGTCAATGGTCACTGGTCACTGGACACTGGTCACTGGTCACTGGTCACTTGTCACTGTTCAATGATCACTGGTCACTGGTCACTGGTCACTGGTCACTGGTCACTTGTCAATGGTCACTGTCGCTGGTCACTGGTCACTGGTCACTGGTCACTGGTCACTGGTCACTGGTCAATAGTCACTATCGCTGGTCAATGGTCACTGTCGCTGGTCACTGGTCACTGGTCACTTGTCACTGGTCACTGGTCACTGGTCACTGGTCACTGGTCACTGGTCACTGGTCACTGGTCACTGGTCACTGGTCACTGGTCACTGGTCACTGGTCAATGGTCACTGTCGCTGGTCACTGGTCACTGGTCACTTGTCCCTGGGCAGTGGTCACTGGTCACTGGTCACTGGTCACTGGTCACTGGTCACTGGTCAATGGTCACTGTCGCTGGTCACTGGTCACTGGTCACTTGTCCCTGGGCAGTGGTCACTTGTCACTGGTCAATGGTCACTATCGCTGGTCAAAGGTCACTGACGCTGGTCACTGGTCATTGGTCACTTGTCACTGGTCACTGGTCACTGGTCACTGGTCACTGGTCACTGGTCACTGGTCACAAGTCACTGGTCACTTGTCATTGGTCACTGGTCACTCGTCACTGGTCACAGGTCAATGGTAACTTGTCACTGGGCAGTGGTCAATGGTCACTGGTCACTGGTCACTGGTCACAGGTCAATGGTCACTGGTCACTGGACACAGATCACTGGTCACTGGTCACTGGTCACTGGTCACTGGTCACTGGTCAATGGTCACTGGCCACTGGTCACTGGTCACTGGTCAGTGGCCACTGGTCGCTGGTCACTTGTCACTGGTCACTGGTCACTGGTCACTGGTCACTGGTCACTGGTCACTGGTCAATGGTCACTATCGCTGGTCAATGGTCACTGTCGCTGGTCACTGGTCACTGGTCACATGTCACTGGTCACTGGTCACTGGTCACTGGTCACTGGTCACTGGTCACTGGTCACTGGTCACTGGTCACTGGTCACTGGTCAATGGTCACTGTCGCTGGTCACTGGTCACTGGTCAATGGTCACTATCGCTGGTCAATGGTCACTGTCGCTGGTCATTGGTCACTGGTCACTGGTCAATGGTCACTTGTCCCTGGGCAGTGGTCACTGGTCACTGGTCAATGGTCACTATCGCTGGTCAATGGTCACAGGCGCTGGTCACTGGTCACTGGTCACTTGTCACTGGTCACTGGTCACTGGTCACTGGTCACTGGTCACTGGTCACAAGTCACTGGTCACTTGTCACTGGTCAGTGGCCACTCGTCAATGGTCACTGGTCACTGGTCACTGGTCAATGGTCTCTGTCGCTGGTCACTGGTCACGATTCGCTGGTCCCTGGTCATTGGTCACTGGTCAATGGTCACTGTCGCTGGTCACTGGTCACTGGTCACTGGTCACTGGTCACTGGTCACTTGTCACTGGTCAGTGGCCACTCGTCGCTGGTCACTTGTCACTGGTCACTGGTCACAGGTCAATGGTCACTGGTCACTGGTCACTTGTCCCTGGGCAGTGGTCACTTGTCACTGGTCAATGGTCACTATCGCTGGTCAAAGGTCACTGACGCTGGTCACTGGTCACTGGTCACTGGTCACTTGTCACTGGTCTCTGGTCACTGGTCACTGGTCACTGGTCACTGGTCACTGGTCACAAGTCACTGGTCACTTGTCATTGGTCACTGGTCACTCGTCACTGGTCACAGGTCAATGGTAACTTGTCACTGGGCAGTGGTCAATGGTCACTGGTCACTGGTCACTGGTCACAGGTCAATGGTCACTGGTCACTGGACACAGATCACTGGTCACTGGTCACTGGTCACTGGTCACTGGTCACTGGTCAATGGTCACTGGCCACTGGTCACTGGTCACTGGTCAGTGGCCACTGGTCGCTGGTCACTTGTCACTGGTCACTGGTCACTGGTCACTGGTCACTGGTCACTGGTCACTGGTCAATGGTCACTATCGCTGGTCAATGGTCACTGTCGCTGGTCACTGGTCACTGGTCACTTGTCACTGGTCACTGGTCACTGGTCACTGGTCACTGGTCACTGGTCACTGGTCAATGGTCACTGTCGCTGGTCAATGGTCACTGGTCAATGGTCACTATCGCTGGTCAATGGTCACAGTCGCTGGTCACTGGTCACTGGTCACTGGTCACTGGTCACAAGTCACTGGTCACTTGTCACTGGTCAGTGGCCACTCGTCAATGGTCACTGGTCACTGGTCACTGGTCAATGGTCTCTGTCGCTGGTCACTGGTCACGATTCGCTGGTCCCTGGTCACTGGTCACTGGTCACTGGTCACTGGTCACTGGTCACAGGTCAATGGTCACTGGTCACTGGACACAGGTCACTGGTCACTGGTCACTGGTCACTGGTCACTGGTCACTGGTCACTGGTCACTGGTCAATGGTCACTGGCCACTGGTCACTGGTCACTGGTCAATGGTCACTTTCGCTGGTCAATGGTCACTGTCGCTGGTCACTGGTCACAGGTCAATGGTCACTGGCCACTGGTCACTGGTCACTGGTCAATGGTCACTTTCGCTGGTCAATGGTCACTGTCGCTGGTAAATGGTCACTGTCGCTAGTAAATGGTCACTGTCGCTGTTCACTGGTCACTGGTCACTGGTCACTGGTCACTGGACACTGGTCACTGGTAACTGGTCAATGGTCACTGTCGCTGGTCACTGGTCACTGGTCACTGGTCACTGGTCAATGGTCACTGGTCACTGGACACAGGTCACTGGTCACTGGTCACTGGGCACTGGTCAATGGTCACTGGCCACTGGTCACTGGTCACTGGTCACTGGTCACTTGTCACTGGTCAGTGGCCACTCGTCGCTGGTCACTTGTCACTGGTCACTGGTCACAGGTCAATGGTCACTGGTCACTGGTCACTTGTCCCTGGGCAGTGGTCACTTGTCACTGGTCAATGGTCACTATCGCTGGTCAAAGGTCACTGACGCTGGTCACTGGTCACTGGTCACTGGTCACTTGTCACTGGTCTCTGGTCACTGGTCACTGGTCACTGGTCACTGGTCACTGGTCACAAGTCACTGGTCACTTGTCATTGGTCACTGGTCACTCGTCACTGGTCACAGGTCAATGGTAACTTGTCACTGGGCAGTGGTCAATGGTCACTGGTCACTGGTCACTGGTCACAGGTCAATGGTCACTGGTCACTGGACACAGATCACTGGTCACTGGTCACTGGTCACTGGTCACTGGTCACTGGTCAATGGTCACTGGCCACTGGTCACTGGTCACTGGTCAGTGGCCACTGGTCGCTGGTCACTTGTCACTGGTCACTGGTCACTGGTCACTGGTCACTGGTCACTGGTCACTGGTCAATGGTCACTATCGCTGGTCAATGGTCACTGTCGCTGGTCACTGGTCACTGGTCACTTGTCACTGGTCACTGGTCACTGGTCACTGGTCACTGGTCACTGGTCACTGGTCAATGGTCACTGTCGCTGGTCAATGGTCACTGGTCAATGGTCACTATCGCTGGTCAATGGTCACAGTCGCTGGTCACTGGTCACTGGTCACTGGTCACTGGTCACAAGTCACTGGTCACTTGTCACTGGTCAGTGGCCACTCGTCAATGGTCACTGGTCACTGGTCACTGGTCAATGGTCTCTGTCGCTGGTCACTGGTCACGATTCGCTGGTCCCTGGTCACTGGTCACTGGTCACTGGTCACTGGTCACTGGTCACAGGTCAATGGTCACTGGTCACTGGACACAGGTCACTGGTCACTGGTCACTGGTCACTGGTCACTGGTCACTGGTCACTGGTCACTGGTCAATGGTCACTGGCCACTGGTCACTGGTCACTGGTCAATGGTCACTTTCGCTGGTCAATGGTCACTGTCGCTGGTCACTGGTCACAGGTCAATGGTCACTGGCCACTGGTCACTGGTCACTGGTCAATGGTCACTTTCGCTGGTCAATGGTCACTGTCGCTGGTAAATGGTCACTGTCGCTAGTAAATGGTCACTGTCGCTGTTCACTGGTCACTGGTCACTGGTCACTGGTCACTGGACACTGGTCACTGGTAACTGGTCAATGGTCACTGTCGCTGGTCACTGGTCACTGGTCACTGGTCACTGGTCAATGGTCACTGGTCACTGGACACAGGTCACTGGTCACTGGTCACTGGGCACTGGTCAATGGTCACTGGCCACTGGTCACTGGTCACTGGTCAATGGTCACTTTCGCTGGTCAATGGTCACTGTCGCTGGTCACTGGTCACTGGTCACTGGTCACTGGTAACTGGTCAATGGTCACTGTCGCTGGTCACTGGTCACTGGTCACTGGTCACTGGTCAATGGTAACTTGTCACTGGGCAGTGGTCAATGGTCACTGGTCACTGGTCACTGGTCACTGGTCACTGGTCACTGGTCACTGGTCACTGGTCAATGGTCACTGTCGCTGGTTACTGGTCACTGGTCACTTGTCCCTGGGCAGTGGTCACTGGTCACTGGTCACTGGTCAATGGTCACTGTCGCTGGTCACTGGTCACTGGTCACTTGTCCCTGGGCAGTGGTCACTTGTCACTGGTCAATGGTCACTATCGCTGGTCAATGGACACTGTCGCTGGTCACTGGTCACTGGTCACTTGTCACTGGTCACTGGTCACTGGTCACTGGTCACTGGTCACTGGTCACTGGTCACAAGTCACTGGTCACTTGTCACTGGTCAGTGGCCACTCGTCAATGGTCACTGGTCACTGGTCACTGGTCAATGGTCTCTGTCGCTGGTCACTGGTCACGATTCGCTGGTCCCTGGTCACTGGTCACTGGTCAATGGTCACTGTCGCTGGTCACTGGTCACTGGTCACTGGTCACTGGTCACTGGTCACTGGTCACTGGTCACTGGTCACAAGTCACTGGTCACTTGTCACTGGTCACTGGTCACTCGTCACTGGTCACAGGTCAATGGTAACTTGTCACTGGGCAGTGGTCACTGGTCACTGGTCAATGGTCACTATCGCTGGTCAATGGTCATTGTCGCTGGTCACTGGTCATTGGTCACTTGTCACTGGTCACTGGTCACTGGTCACTGGTCACTGGTCACTGGTCACAGGTCAATGGTCACTGGTCACTGGTCACTGGTCAATGGTCACTGTCGCTGGTCACTGGTCACTGGTCACTGGTCACTGGTCACTGGTCACTTGTCAATGGTCACTGTCGCTGGTCACTGGTCACTGGTCACTGATCACTGGTCACTGGTCACTGGTCACTGGTCACTGGTCAATAGTCACTATCGCTGGTCAATGGTCACTGTCGCTGGTCACTGGTCACTGGTCACTTGTCACTGGTCACTGGTCACTGGTCACTGGTCACTGGTCACTGGTCACTGGTCAATGGTCACTGTCGCTGGTCAATGGTCACTGGTCACTTGTCCCTGGGCAGTGGTCACTGGTCACTGGTCACTGGTCACTGGTCACTGGTCAATGGTCACTGTCGCTGGTCACTGGTCACTGGTCACTTGTCCCTGGGCAGTGGTCACTTGTCACTGGTCAATGGTCACTATCGATGGTCAATGGTCACTGACGCTGGTCACTGGTCACTGGTCACTTGTCACTGGTCACTGGTCACTGGTCACTGGTCACTGGTCACTGGTCACTGGTCACAAGTCACTGGTCACTTGTCACTGGTCACTGGTCACTCGTCACTGGTCACAGGTCAATGGTAACTTGTCACTGGGCAGTGGTCAAAGGTCACTGGTCACTGGTCACTGGTCACAGGTCAATGGTCACTGGTCACTGGAAACAGATCACTGGTCACTGGTCACTGGTCACTGGTCACTGGTCACTGGTCAATGGTCACTGGCCACTGGTCACTGGTCACTGGTCACTGGTAACTGGTCAATGGTCACTGTCGCTGGTCACTGGTCACTGGTCACTGGTCACTGGTCAATAGTAACTTGTCACTGGGCAGTGGTCAATGGTCACTGGTCACTGGTCACTGGTCACTGGTCACTGGTCACTGGTCACTGGTCACTGGTCAATGGTCACTGGTCAATGGTCACTGGCCACTGGTCACTGGTCACTGGTCAATGGTCACTTTCGCTGGTCAATGGTTACTGTCGCTGGTAAATGGTCACTGTCGCTGGTCACTGGTCACTGGTCACTAGTCACTGGTCACTGGTCACAGGTCAATGGTCACTGGTCACTGGGCACTGGTCACTGGTCACTTGTCACTGGTCACTGGTCACTGGTCACTGGTCACTGGTCACTGGTCACTGGTCACTGGTCACTGGTCACTGGTCAATGGTCACTGTCGCTGGTCACTGGTCACTGGTCAATGGTCACTATCGCTGGTCAATGGTCACTGTCGCTGGTCACATGTCACTGGTCACTGGTCACTGGTCACTGGTCACTGGTCACTGGTCACTGGTCACTGGTCACTGGTCACAGGTCAATGGTCACTGGTCACTGGACACATGTCACTGGTCACTGGTCACTGGTCACTGGTCAATGGTCACTGGCCACTGGTCACTGGTCACTGGTCAATGGTCACTTTCGCTGGTCAATGGTCACTGTCGCTGGTCACTGGTCACAGGTCAATGGTCACTGGCCACTGGTCACTGGTCACTGGTCAATGGTCACTTTCGCTGGTCAATGGTCACTGTCGCTGGTAAATGGTCACTGTCGCTGGTAAATGGTCACTGTCGCTGGTCACTGGTCACTGGTCACTGGTCACTGGTCACTGGACACTGGTCACTGGTAACTGGTCAATGGTCACTGTCGCTGGTCACTGGTCACTGGTCACTGGTCACTGGTCAATGGTCACTGGTCACTGGACACAGGTCACTGGTCACTGGTCACTGGTCACTGGTCAATGGTCACTGGCCACTGGTCACTGGTCACTGGTCAATGGTCACTTTCGCTGGTCAATGGTCACTGTCGCTGGTCACTGGTCACTGGTCACTGGTCACTGGTAACTGGTCAATGGTCACTGTCGCTGGTCACTGGTCACTGGTCACTGGTCACTGGTCACTGGTCAATGGTAACTTGTCACTGGGCAGTGGTCAATGGTCACTGGTCACTGGTCACTGGTCACTGGTCACTGGTCACAGGTCAATGGTCACTGGTCACTGGACACAGGTCACTGGTCACTGGTCACTGGTCACTGGTCACTGGTCACTGGTCACTGGTCAATGGTCACTGGCCACTGGTCACTGGTCACTGGTCAATGGTCACTTTCGCTGGTCAATGGTCACTGTCGCTGGTAAATGGTCACTGTCGCTGGTCACTGGTCACTGGTCACTGGACACTGGTCACAGGTCAATGGTCACTGGTCACTGTACACTGGTCACTGGTCACTGGTCACTTGTCACTCGTCACTGATCACTGGTCACTGGTCACTGGTCACTGGTCACTGGTCACTGGTCAATGGTCACTGTCGCTGGTCACTGGTCACTGGTCACTGATCACTGGTCACTGGTCAATGGTCACTGTCGCTGGTCACTGGACACTGGTCACTGGTCACAGGTCAATGGTCACTGGTCACTGGTCACTGGTCAATGGTCACTATCGCTGGTCAATGGTCATTGTCGCTGGTCACTGGTCATTGGTCACTTGTCACTGGTCACTGGTCACTGGTCACTGGTCACTGGTCACTGGTAACTGGTCACATGTCAATGGTCACTGGACACTGGTCACAGGTCAATGGTCACTGGTCACTGGACACTGGTCACTGGTCACTGGTCACTGGTCACTTGTCACTGGTCACTGATCACTGGTCACTGGTCACTGGTCACTGGTCACTGGTCACTGGTCACAGGTCAATGGTCACTGTCGCTGGTCACTGGTCACTGGTCACTGATCACTGGTCACTGGTCAATGGTCACTGTCGCTGGTCACTGGTCATTGGTCACTTGTCACTGGTCACTGGTCACTGGTCACTGGTCACTGGTCACAGGTCAATGGTCACTGGTCACTGGAAACAGATCACTGGTCACTGGTCACTGGTCACTGGTCACTGGTCACTGGTCAATGGTCACTGGCCACTGGTCACTGGTCACTGGTCACTGGTAACTGGTCAATGGTCACTGTCGCTGGTCACTGGTCACTGGTCACTGGTCACTGGTCAATAGTAACTTGTCACTGGGCAGTGGTCAATGGTCACTGGTCACTGGTCACTGGTCACTGGTCACTGGTCACTGGTCACTGGTCACTGGTCAATGGTCACTGGTCAATGGTCACTGGCCACTGGTCACTGGTCACTGGTCAATGGTCACTTTCGCTGGTCAATGGTCACTGTCGCTGGTAAATGGTCACTGTCGCTGGTCACTGGTCACTGGTCACTAGTCACTGGTCACTGGTCACAGGTCAATGGTCACTGGTCACTGGACACTGGTCACTGGTCACTTGTCACTGGTCACTGGTCACTGGTCACTGGTCACTGGTCACTGGTCACTGGTCACTGGTCACTGGTCACTGGTCAATGGTCACTGTCGCTGGTCACTGGTCACTGGTCAATGGTCACTATCGCTGGTCAATGGTCACTGTCGCTGGTCACTTGTCACTGGTCACTGGTCACTGGTCACTGGTCACTGGTCACTGGTCACTGGTCACAGGTCAATGGTCACAGGTCACTGGACACATGTCACTGGTCACTGGTCACTGGTCACTGGTCAATGGTCACTGGCCACTGGTCACTGGTCACTGGTCAATGGTCACTTTCGCTGGTCAATGGTCACTGTCGCTGGTCACTGGTCACAGGTCAATGGTCACTGGCCACTGGTCACTGGTCACTGGTCAATGGTCACTTTCGCTGGTCAATGGTCACTGTCGCTGGTAAATGGTCACTGTCGCTGGTAAATGGTCACTGTCGCTGGTCACTGGTCACTGGTCACTGGTCACTGGACACTGGTCACTGGTAACTGGTCAATGGTCACTGTCGCTGGTCACTGGTCACTGGTCACTGGTCACTGGTCAATGGTCACTGGTCACTGGGCACAGGTCACTGGTCACTGGTCACTGGTCACTGGTCAATGGTCACTGGCCACTGGTCACTGGTCACTGGTCAATGGTCACTTTCGCTGGTCAATGGTCACTGTCGCTGGTCACTGGTCACTGGTCACTGGTCACTGGTAACTGGTCAATGGTCACTGTCGCTGGTCACTGGTCACTGGTCACTGGTCACTGGTCACTGGTCAATGGTAACTTGTCACTGGGCAGTGGTCAATGGTCACTGGTCACTGGTCACTGGTCACTGGTCACTGGTCACTGGTCACTGGTCACTGGTCACTGGTCAATGGTCACTGTCGCTGGTCACTGGTCACTGGTCAATGGTCACTATCGCTGGTCAATGGTCACTGTCGCTGGTCACTTGTCACTGGTCACTGGTCACTGGTCACTGGTCACTGGTCACTGGTCACTGGTCACAGGTCAATGGTCACAGGTCACTGGACACATGTCACTGGTCACTGGTCACTGGTCACTGGTCAATGGTCACTGGCCACTGGTCACTGGTCACTGGTCAATGGTCACTTTCGCTGGTCAATGGTCACTGTCGCTGGTCACTGGTCACAGGTCAATGGTCACTGGCCACTGGTCACTGGTCACTGGTCAATGGTCACTTTCGCTGGTCAATGGTCACTGTCGCTGGTAAATGGTCACTGTCGCTGGTAAATGGTCACTGTCGCTGGTCACTGGTCACTGGTCACTGGTCACTGGACACTGGTCACTGGTAACTGGTCAATGGTCACTGTCGCTGGTCACTGGTCACTGGTCACTGGTCACTGGTCAATGGTCACTGGTCACTGGGCACAGGTCACTGGTCACTGGTCACTGGTCACTGGTCAATGGTCACTGGCCACTGGTCACTGGTCACTGGTCAATGGTCACTTTCGCTGGTCAATGGTCACTGTCGCTGGTCACTGGTCACTGGTCACTGGTCACTGGTAACTGGTCAATGGTCACTGTCGCTGGTCACTGGTCACTGGTCACTGGTCACTGGTCACTGGTCAATGGTAACTTGTCACTGGGCAGTGGTCAATGGTCACTGGTCACTGGTCACTGGTCACTGGTCACTGGTCACTGGTCACTGGTCAATGGTCACTGTCGCTGGTTACTGGTCACTGGTCACTTGTCCCTGGGCAGTGGTCACTGGTCACTGGTCACTGGTCAATGGTCACTGTCGCTGATCACTGGTCACTGGTCACTTGTCCCTGGGCAGTGGTCACTTGTCACTGGTCAATGGTCACTATCGCTGGTCAATGGACACTGTCGCTGGTCACTGGTCACTGGTCACTTGTCACTGGTCACTGGTCACTGGTCACTGGTCACTGGTCACTGGTCACTGGTCACAAGTCACTGGTCACTTGTCACTGGTCAGTGGCCACTCGTCAATGGTCACTGGTCACTGGTCACTGGTCAATGGTCTCTGTCGCTGGTCACTGGTCACGATTCGCTGGTCCCTGGTCACTGGTCACTGGTCAATGGTCACTGTCGCTGGTCACTGGTCACTGGTCACTGGTCACTGGTCACTGGTCACTGGTCACTGGTCACTGGTCACAAGTCACTGGTCACTTGTCACTGGTCACTGGTCACTCGTCACTGGTCACAGGTCAATGGTAACTTGTCACTGGGCAGTGGTCACTGGTCACTGGTCAATGGTCACTATCGCTGGTCAATGGTCATAGTCGCTGGTCACTGGTCATTGGTCACTTGTCACTGGTCACTGGTCACTGGTCACTGGTCACTGGTCACTGGTCACAGGTCAATGGTCACTGGTCACTGGTCACTGGTCAATGGTCACTGTCGCTGGTCACTGGTCACTGGTCACTGGTCACTGGTCACTGGTCACTTGTCAATGGTCACTGTCGCTGGTCACTGGTCACTGGTCACTGATCACTGGTCACTGGTCACTGGTCACTGGTCACTGGTCAATAGTCACTATCGCTGGTCAATGGTCACTGTCGCTGGTCACTGGTCACTGGTCACTTGTCACTGGTCACTGGTCACTGGTCACTGGTCACTGGTCACTGGTCACTGGTCAATGGTCACTGTCGCTGGTCAATGGTCACTGGTCACTTGTCCCTGGGCAGTGGTCACTGGTCACTGGTCACTGGTCACTGGTCACTGGTCAATGGTCACTGTCGCTGGTCACTGGTCACTGGTCACTTGTCCCTGGGCAGTGGTCACTTGTCACTGGTCAATGGTCACTATCGATGGTCAATGGTCACTGACGCTGGTCACTGGTCACTGGTCACTTGTCACTGGTCACTGGTCACTGGTCACTGGTCACTGGTCACTGGTCACTGGTCACTGGTCACAAGTCACTGGTCACTTGTCACTGGTCACTGGTCACTCGTCACTGGTCACAGGTCAATGGTAACTTGTCACTGGGCAGTGGTCAAAGGTCACTGGTCACTGGTCACTGGTCACAGGTCAATGGTCACTGGTCACTGGAAACAGATCACTGGTCACTGGTCACTGGTCACTGGTCACTGGTCACTGGTCAATGGTCACTGGCCACTGGTCACTGGTCACTGGTCACTGGTAACTGGTCAATGGTCACTGTCGCTGGTCACTGGTCACTGGTCACTGGTCACTGGTCAATAGTAACTTGTCACTGGGCAGTGGTCAATGGTCACTGGTCACTGGTCACTGGTCACTGGTCACTGGTCACTGGTCACTGGTCACTGGTCAATGGTCACTGGTCAATGGTCACTGGCCACTGGTCACTGGTCACTGGTCAATGGTCACTTTCGCTGGTCAATGGTTACTGTCGCTGGTAAATGGTCACTGTCGCTGGTCACTGGTCACTGGTCACTAGTCACTGGTCACTGGTCACAGGTCAATGGTCACTGGTCACTGGGCACTGGTCACTGGTCACTTGTCACTGGTCACTGGTCACTGGTCACTGGTCACTGGTCACTGGTCACTGGTCACTGGTCACTGGTCACTGGTCAATGGTCACTGTCGCTGGTCACTGGTCACTGGTCAATGGTCACTATCGCTGGTCAATGGTCACTGTCGCTGGTCACTTGTCACTGGTCACTGGTCACTGGTCACTGGTCACTGGTCACTGGTCACTGGTCACTGGTCACTGGTCACTGGTCAATAGTCACTATCGCTGGTCAATGGTCACTGTCGCTGGTCACTGGTCACTGGTCACTTGTCACTGGTCACTGGTCACTGGTCACTGGTCACTGGTCACTGGTCACTGGTCACTGGTCACTGGTCACTGGTCACTGGTCAATGGTCACTGTCGCTGGTCACTGGTCACTGGTCACTTGTCCCTGGGCAGTGGTCACTGGTCACTGGTCACTGGTCACTGGTCACTGGTCAATGGTCACTGTCGCTGGTCACTGGTCACTGGTCACTTGTCCCTGGGCAGTGGTCACTTGTCACTGGTCAATGGTCACTATCGCTGGTCAAAGGTCACTGACGCTGGTCACTGGTCACTGGTCACTTGTCACTGGTCACTGGTCACTGGTCACTGGTCACTGGTCACTGGTCACTGGTCACAAGTCACTGGTCACTTGTCATTGGTCACTGGTCACTCGTCACTGGTCACAGGTCAATGGTAACTTGTCACTGGGCAGTGGTCAATGGTCACTGGTCACTGGTCACTGGTCACAGGTCAATGGTCACTGGTCACTGGACACAGATCACTGGTCACTGGTCACTGGTCACTGGTCACTGGTCACTGGTCAATGGTCACTGGCCACTGGTCACTGGTCACTGGTCAGTGGCCACTGGTCGCTGGTCACTTGTCACTGGTCACTGGTCACTGGTCACTGGTCACTGGTCACTGGTCACTGGTCAATGGTCACTATCGCTGGTCAATGGTCACTGTCGCTGGTCACTGGTCACTGGTCACTTGTCACTGGTCACTGGTCACTGGTCACTGGTCACTGGTCACTGGTCACTGGTCACTGGTCACTGGTCAATGGTCACTGTCGCTGGTCACTGGTCACTGGTCAATGGTCACTATCGCTGGTCAATGGTCACTGTCGCTGGTCATTGGTCACTGGTCACTGGTCAATGGTCACTTGTCCCTGGGCAGTGGTCACTGGTCACTGGTCAATGGTCACTATCGCTGGTCAATGGTCACAGTCGCTGGTCACTGGTCACTGGTCACTTGTCACTGGTCACTGGTCACTGGTCACTGGTCACTGGTCACTGGTCACAAGTCACTGGTCACTTGTCACTGGTCAGTGGCCACTCGTCAATGGTCACTGGTCACTGGTCACTGGTCAATGGTCTCTGTCGCTGGTCACTGGTCACGATTCGCTGGTCCCTGGTCATTGGTCACGGGTCAATGGTCACTGTCGCTGGTCACTGGTCACTGGTCACTGGTCACTGGTCACTGGTCACTTGTCACTGGTCAGTGGCCACTCGTCGCTGGTCACTTGTCACTGGTCACTGGTCACAGGTCAATGGTCACTGGTCACTGGTCACTTGTCCCTGGGCAGTGGTCACTTGTCACTGGTCAATGGTCACTATCGCTGGTCAAAGGTCACTGACGCTGGTCACTGGTCACTGGTCACTTGTCACTGGTCACTGGTCACTGGTCACAGGTCACTGGTCACTGGTCACTGGTCACTGGTCACTGGTCACTGGTCACTGGTCACTGGTCACTGGTCACTGGTCACTGGTCAATGGTCACTGTCGCTGGTCACTGGTCACTGGTCACTTGTCCCTGGGCAGTGGTCACTGGTCACTGGTCACAGGTCACTGGTCACTGGTCAATGGTCACTGTCGCTGGTCACTGGTCACTGGTCACTTGTCCCTGGGCAGTGGTCACTTGTCACTGGTCAATGGTCACTATCGCTGGTCAATGGTCACTGTCGCTGGTCACTGGTCACTGGTCACTTGTCACTGGTCACTGGTCACTGGTCACTGGTCACTGGTCACTGGTCACTGGTCACAAGTCACTGGTCACTTGTCACTGGTCAGTGGCCACTCGTCAATGGTCACTGGTCACTGGTCACTGGTCAATGGTCTCTGTCGCTGGTCACTGGTCACGATTCGCGGGTCCCTGGTCACTGGTCACTGGTCAATGGTCACTGTCGCTGGTCACTGGTCACTGGTCACTGGTCACTGGTCACTGGTCACTGGTCACTGGTCACTGGTCACAAGTCACTGGTCACTTGTCACTGGTCACTGGTCACTCGTCACTGGTCACAGGTCAATGGTAACTTGTCACTGGGCAGTGGTCACTGGTCACTGGTCAATGGTCACTATCGCTGGTCAATGGTCATTGTCGCTGGTCACTGGTCATTGGTCACTTGTCACTGGTCACTGGTCACTGGTCACTGGTCACTGGTCACTGGTCACAGGTCAATGGTCACTGGTCACTGGTCACTGGTCAATGGTCACTGTCGCTGGTCACTGGTCACTGGTCACTGGTCACTGGTCACTGGTCACTGGTAACTGGTCAATGGTCACTGTCGCTGGTCACTGGTCACTGGTCACTGGTCACTGGTCAATGGTAACTTGTCACTGGGCAGTGGTCAATGGTCACTGGTCACTGGTCACTGGTCACTGGTCACTGGTCACTGGTCACTGGTCACAGGTCAATGGTCACTGGTCACTGGACACAGGTCACTGGTCACTGGTCACTGGTCACTGGTCACTGGTCACTGGTCAATGGTCACTGGCCACTGGTCACTGGTCACTGGTCAATGGTCACTTTCGCTGGTCAATGGTCACTGTCGCTGGTAAATGGTCACTGTCGCTGGTCACTGGTCACTGGTCACTAGTCACTGGTCACTGGTCACAGGTCAATGGTCACTGGTCACTGGACACTGGTCACTGGTCACTGGTCACTTGTCACTGTTCAATGATCACTGGTCACTGGTCACTGGTCACTGGTCACTGGTCACTTGTCAATGGTCACTGTCGCTGGTCACTGGTCACTGGTCACTGGTCACTGGTCACTGGTCACTGGTCAATAGTCACTATCGCTGGTCAATGGTCACTGTCGCTGGTCACTGGTCACTGGTCACTTGTCACTGGTCACTGGTCACTGGTCACTGGTCACTGGTCACTGGTCACTGGTCACTGGTCACTGGTCACTGGTCACTGGTCACTGGTCACTGGTCATTGGTCACTGTCGCTGGTCACTGGTCACTGGTCACTTGTCCCTGGGCAGTGGTCACTGGTCACTGGTCACTGGTCACTGGTCACTGGTCAATGGTCACTGTCGCTGGTCACTGGTCACTGGTCACTTGTCCCTGGGCAGTGGTCACTTGTCACTGGTCAATGGTCACTATCGCTGGTCAAAGGTCACTGACGCTGGTCACTGGTCATTGGTCACTTGTCACTGGTCACTGGTCACTGGTCACTGGTCACTGGTCACTGGTCACTGGTCACAAGTCACTGGTCACTTGTCATTGGTCACTGGTCACTCGTCACTGGTCACAGGTCAATGGTAACTTGTCACTGGGCAGTGGTCAATGGTCACTGGTCACTGGTCACTGGTCACAGGTCAATGGTCACTGGTCACTGGACACAGATCACTGGTCACTGGTCACTGGTCACTGGTCACTGGTCACTGGTCAATGGTCACTGGCCACTGGTCACTGGTCACTGGTCAGTGGCCACTGGTCGCTGGTCACTTGTCACTGGTCACTGGTCACTGGTCACTGGTCACTGGTCACTGGTCACTGGTCAATGGTCACTATCGCTGGTCAATGGTCACTGTCGCTGGTCACTGGTCACTGGTCACATGTCACTGGTCACTGGTCACTGGTCACTGGTCACTGGTCACTGGTCACTGGTCACTGGTCACTGGTCACTGGTCACTGGTCAATGGTCACTGTCGCTGGTCACTGGTCACTGGTCAATGGTCACTATCGCTGGTCAATGGTCACTGTCGCTGGTCATTGGTCACTGGTCACTGGTCAATGGTCACTTGTCCCTGGGCAGTGGTCACTGGTCACTGGTCAATGGTCACTATCGCTGGTCAATGGTCACAGGCGCTGGTCACTGGTCACTGGTCACTTGTCACTGGTCACTGGTCACTGGTCACTGGTCACTGGTCACTGGTCACAAGTCACTGGTCACTTGTCACTGGTCAGTGGCCACTCGTCAATGGTCACTGGTCACTGGTCACTGGTCAATGGTCTCTGTCGCTGGTCACTGGTCACGATTCGCTGGTCCCTGGTCATTGGTCACTGGTCAATGGTCACTGTCGCTGGTCACTGGTCACTGGTCACTGGTCACTGGTCACTGGTCACTTGTCACTGGTCAGTGGCCACTCGTCGCTGGTCACTTGTCACTGGTCACTGGTCACAGGTCAATGGTCACTGGTCACTGGTCACTTGTCCCTGGGCAGTGGTCACTTGTCACTGGTCAATGGTCACTATCGCTGGTCAAAGGTCACTGACGCTGGTCACTGGTCACTGGTCACTGGTCACTTGTCACTGGTCTCTGGTCACTGGTCACTGGTCACTGGTCACTGGTCACTGGTCACAAGTCACTGGTCACTTGTCATTGGTCACTGGTCACTCGTCACTGGTCACAGGTCAATGGTAACTTGTCACTGGGCAGTGGTCAATGGTCACTGGTCACTGGTCACTGGTCACAGGTCAATGGTCACTGGTCACTGGACACAGATCACTGGTCACTGGTCACTGGTCACTGGTCACTGGTCACTGGTCAATGGTCACTGGCCACTGGTCACTGGTCACTGGTCAGTGGCCACTGGTCGCTGGTCACTTGTCACTGGTCACTGGTCACTGGTCACTGGTCACTGGTCACTGGTCACTGGTCAATGGTCACTATCGCTGGTCAATGGTCACTGTCGCTGGTCACTGGTCACTGGTCACTTGTCACTGGTCACTGGTCACTGGTCACTGGTCACTGGTCACTGGTCACTGGTCAATGGTCACTGTCGCTGGTCAATGGTCACTGGTCAATGGTCACTATCGCTGGTCAATGGTCACAGTCGCTGGTCACTGGTCACTGGTCACTGGTCACTGGTCACAAGTCACTGGTCACTTGTCACTGGTCAGTGGCCACTCGTCAATGGTCACTGGTCACTGGTCACTGGTCAATGGTCTCTGTCGCTGGTCACTGGTCACGATTCGCTGGTCCCTGGTCACTGGTCACTGGTCACTGGTCACTGGTCACTGGTCACAGGTCAATGGTCACTGGTCACTGGACACAGGTCACTGGTCACTGGTCACTGGTCACTGGTCACTGGTCACTGGTCACTGGTCACTGGTCAATGGTCACTGGCCACTGGTCACTGGTCACTGGTCAATGGTCACTTTCGCTGGTCAATGGTCACTGTCGCTGGTCACTGGTCACAGGTCAATGGTCACTGGCCACTGGTCACTGGTCACTGGTCAATGGTCACTTTCGCTGGTCAATGGTCACTGTCGCTGGTAAATGGTCACTGTCGCTAGTAAATGGTCACTGTCGCTGTTCACTGGTCACTGGTCACTGGTCACTGGTCACTGGACACTGGTCACTGGTAACTGGTCAATGGTCACTGTCGCTGGTCACTGGTCACTGGTCACTGGTCACTGGTCAATGGTCACTGGTCACTGGACACAGGTCACTGGTCACTGGTCACTGGGCACTGGTCAATGGTCACTGGCCACTGGTCACTGGTCACTGGTCACTGGTCACTTGTCACTGGTCAGTGGCCACTCGTCGCTGGTCACTTGTCACTGGTCACTGGTCACAGGTCAATGGTCACTGGTCACTGGTCACTTGTCCCTGGGCAGTGGTCACTTGTCACTGGTCAATGGTCACTATCGCTGGTCAAAGGTCACTGACGCTGGTCACTGGTCACTGGTCACTGGTCACTTGTCACTGGTCTCTGGTCACTGGTCACTGGTCACTGGTCACTGGTCACTGGTCACAAGTCACTGGTCACTTGTCATTGGTCACTGGTCACTCGTCACTGGTCACAGGTCAATGGTAACTTGTCACTGGGCAGTGGTCAATGGTCACTGGTCACTGGTCACTGGTCACAGGTCAATGGTCACTGGTCACTGGACACAGATCACTGGTCACTGGACACTGGTCACTGGTCACTGGTCACTGGTCAATGGTCACTGGCCACTGGTCACTGGTCACTGGTCAGTGGCCACTGGTCGCTGGTCACTTGTCACTGGTCACTGGTCACTGGTCACTGGTCACTGGTCACTGGTCACTGGTCAATGGTCACTATCGCTGGTCAATGGTCACTGTCGCTGGTCACTGGTCACTGGTCACTTGTCACTGGTCACTGGTCACTGGTCACTGGTCACTGGTCACTGGTCACTGGTCAATGGTCACTGTCGCTGGTCAATGGTCACTGGTCAATGGTCACTATCGCTGGTCAATGGTCACAGTCGCTGGTCACTGGTCACTGGTCACTGGTCACTGGTCACAAGTCACTGGTCACTTGTCACTGGTCAGTGGCCACTCGTCAATGGTCACTGGTCACTGGTCACTGGTCAATGGTCTCTGTCGCTGGTCACTGGTCACGATTCGCTGGTCCCTGGTCACTGGTCACTGGTCACTGGTCACTGGTCACTGGTCACAGGTCAATGGTCACTGGTCACTGGACACAGGTCACTGGTCACTGGTCACTGGTCACTGGTCACTGGTCACTGGTCACTGGTCACTGGTCAATGGTCACTGGCCACTGGTCACTGGTCACTGGTCAATGGTCACTTTCGCTGGTCAATGGTCACTGTCGCTGGTCACTGGTCACAGGTCAATGGTCACTGGCCACTGGTCACTGGTCACTGGTCAATGGTCACTTTCGCTGGTCAATGGTCACTGTCGCTGGTAAATGGTCACTGTCGCTAGTAAATGGTCACTGTCGCTGTTCACTGGTCACTGGTCACTGGTCACTGGTCACTGGACACTGGTCACTGGTAACTGGTCAATGGTCACTGTCGCTGGTCACTGGTCACTGGTCACTGGTCACTGGTCAATGGTCACTGGTCACTGGACACAGGTCACTGGTCACTGGTCACTGGGCACTGGTCAATGGTCACTGGCCACTGGTCACTGGTCACTGGTCAATGGTCACTTTCGCTGGTCAATGGTCACTGTCGCTGGTCACTGGTCACTGGTCACTGGTCACTGGTAACTGGTCAATGGTCACTGTCGCTGGTCACTGGTCACTGGTCACTGGTCACTGGTCAATGGTAACTTGTCACTGGGCAGTGGTCAATGGTCACTGGTCACTGGTCACTGGTCACTGGTCACTGGTCACTGGTCACTGGTCACTGGTCAATGGTCACTGTCGCTGGTTACTGGTCACTGGTCACTTGTCCCTGGGCAGTGGTCACTGGTCACTGGTCACTGGTCAATGGTCACTGTCGCTGGTCACTGGTCACTGGTCACTTGTCCCTGGGCAGTGGTCACTTGTCACTGGTCAATGGTCACTATCGCTGGTCAATGGACACTGTCGCTGGTCACTGGTCACTGGTCACTTGTCACTGGTCACTGGTCACTGGTCACTGGTCACTGGTCACTGGTCACTGGTCACTGGTCACAAGTCACTGGTCACTTGTCACTGGTCAGTGGCCACTCGTCAATGGTCACTGGTCACTGGTCACTGGTCAATGGTCTCTGTCGCTGGTCACTGGTCACGATTCGCTGGTCCCTGGTCACTGGTCACTGGTCAATGGTCACTGTCGCTGGTCACTGGTCACTGGTCACTGGTCACTGGTCACTGGTCACTGGTCACTGGTCACTGGTCACAAGTCACTGGTCACTTGTCACTGGTCACTGGTCACTCGTCACTGGTCACAGGTCAATGGTAACTTGTCACTGGGCAGTGGTCACTGGTCACTGGTCAATGGTCACTATCGCTGGTCAATGGTCATTGTCGCTGGTCACTGGTCATTGGTCACTTGTCACTGGTCACTGGTCACTGGTCACTGGTCACTGGTCACTGGTCACAGGTCAATGGTCACTGGTCACTGGTCACTGGTCAATGGTCACTGTCGCTGGTCACTGGTCACTGGTCACTGGTCACTGGTCACTGGTCACTTGTCAATGGTCACTGTCGCTGGTCACTGGTCACTGGTCACTGATCACTGGTCACTGGTCACTGGTCACTGGTCACTGGTCAATAGTCACTATCGCTGGTCAATGGTCACTGTCGCTGGTCACTGGTCACTGGTCACTTGTCACTGGTCACTGGTCACTGGTCACTGGTCACTGGTCACTGGTCACTGGTCAATGGTCACTGTCGCTGGTCAATGGTCACTGGTCACTTGTCCCTGGGCAGTGGTCACTGGTCACTGGTCACTGGTCACTGGTCACTGGTCAATGGTCACTGTCGCTGGTCACTGGTCACTGGTCACTTGTCCCTGGGCAGTGGTCACTTGTCACTGGTCAATGGTCACTATCGATGGTCAATGGTCACTGACGCTGGTCACTGGTCACTGGTCACTTGTCACTGGTCACTGGTCACTGGTCACTGGTCACTGGTCACTGGTCACTGGTCACAAGTCACTGGTCACTTGTCACTGGTCACTGGTCACTCGTCACTGGTCACAGGTCAATGGTAACTTGTCACTGGGCAGTGGTCAAAGGTCACTGGTCACTGGTCACTGGTCACAGGTCAATGGTCACTGGTCACTGGAAACAGATCACTGGTCACTGGTCACTGGTCACTGGTCACTGGTCACTGGTCAATGGTCACTGGCCACTGGTCACTGGTCACTGGTCACTGGTAACTGGTCAATGGTCACTGTCGCTGGTCACTGGTCACTGGTCACTGGTCACTGGTCAATAGTAACTTGTCACTGGGCAGTGGTCAATGGTCACTGGTCACTGGTCACTGGTCACTGGTCACTGGTCACTGGTCACTGGTCACTGGTCAATGGTCACTGGTCAATGGTCACTGGCCACTGGTCACTGGTCACTGGTCAATGGTCACTTTCGCTGGTCAATGGTTACTGTCGCTGGTAAATGGTCACTGTCGCTGGTCACTGGTCACTGGTCACTAGTCACTGGTCACTGGTCACAGGTCAATGGTCACTGGTCACTGGGCACTGGTCACTGGTCACTTGTCACTGGTCACTGGTCACTGGTCACTGGTCACTGGTCACTGGTCACTGGTCACTGGTCACTGGTCACTGGTCAATGGTCACTGTCGCTGGTCACTGGTCACTGGTCAATGGTCACTATCGCTGGTCAATGGTCACTGTCGCTGGTCACTTGTCACTGGTCACTGGTCACTGGTCACTGGTCACTGGTCACTGGTCACTGGTCACTGGTCACTGGTCACTGGTCACAGGTCAATGGTCACTGGTCACTGGACACATGTCACTGGTCACTGGTCACTGGTCACTGGTCAATGGTCACTGGCCACTGGTCACTGGTCACTGGTCAATGGTCACTTTCGCTGGTCAATGGTCACTGTCGCTGGTCACTGGTCACAGGTCAATGGTCACTGGCCACTGGTCACTGGTCACTGGTCAATGGTCACTTTCGCTGGTCAATGGTCACTGTCGCTGGTAAATGGTCACTGTCGCTGGTAAATGGTCACTGTCGCTGGTCACTGGTCACTGGTCACTGGTCACTGGTCACTGGACACTGGTCACTGGTAACTGGTCAATGGTCACTGTCGCTGGTCACTGGTCACTGGTCACTGGTCACTGGTCAATGGTCACTGGTCACTGGACACAGGTCACTGGTCACTGGTCACTGGTCACTGGTCAATGGTCACTGGCCACTGGTCACTGGTCACTGGTCAATGGTCACTTTCGCTGGTCAATGGTCACTGTCGCTGGTCACTGGTCACTGGTCACTGGTCACTGGTAACTGGTCAATGGTCACTGTCGCTGGTCACTGGTCACTGGTCACTGGTCACTGGTCACTGGTCAATGGTAACTTGTCACTGGGCAGTGGTCAATGGTCACTGGTCACTGGTCACTGGTCACTGGTCACTGGTCACAGGTCAATGGTCACTGGTCACTGGACACAGGTCACTGGTCACTGGTCACTGGTCACTGGTCACTGGTCACTGGTCACTGGTCAATGGTCACTGGCCACTGGTCACTGGTCACTGGTCAATGGTCACTTTCGCTGGTCAATGGTCACTGTCGCTGGTAAATGGTCACTGTCGCTGGTCACTGGTCACTGGTCACTGGACACTGGTCACAGGTCAATGGTCACTGGTCACTGTACACTGGTCACTGGTCACTGGTCACTTGTCACTCGTCACTGATCACTGGTCACTGGTCACTGGTCACTGGTCACTGGTCACTGGTCAATGGTCACTGTCGCTGGTCACTGGTCACTGGTCACTGATCACTGGTCACTGGTCAATGGTCACTGTCGCTGGTCACTGGACACTGGTCACTGGTCACAGGTCAATGGTCACTGGTCACTGGTCACTGGTCAATGGTCACTATCGCTGGTCAATGGTCATTGTCGCTGGTCACTGGTCATTGGTCACTTGTCACTGGTCACTGGTCACTGGTCACTGGTCACTGGTCACTGGTAACTGGTCACATGTCAATGGTCACTGGACACTGGTCACAGGTCAATGGTCACTGGTCACTGGACACTGGTCACTGGTCACTGGTCACTGGTCACTTGTCACTGGTCACTGATCACTGGTCACTGGTCACTGGTCACTGGTCACTGGTCACTGGTCACAGGTCAATGGTCACTGTCGCTGGTCACTGGTCACTGGTCACTGATCACTGGTCACTGGTCAATGGTCACTGTCGCTGGTCACTGGTCATTGGTCACTTGTCACTGGTCACTGGTCACTGGTCACTGGTCACTGGTCACAGGTCAATGGTCACTGGTCACTGGAAACAGATCACTGGTCACTGGTCACTGGTCACTGGTCACTGGTCACTGGTCAATGGTCACTGGCCACTGGTCACTGGTCACTGGTCACTGGTAACTGGTCAATGGTCACTGTCGCTGGTCACTGGTCACTGGTCACTGGTCACTGGTCAATAGTAACTTGTCACTGGGCAGTGGTCAATGGTCACTGGTCACTGGTCACTGGTCACTGGTCACTGGTCACTGGTCACTGGTCACTGGTCAATGGTCACTGTCGCTGGTCAATGGTCACTGGTCAATGGTCACTATCGCTGGTCAATGGTCACAGTCGCTGGTCACTGGTCACTGGTCACTGGTCACTGGTCACAAGTCACTGGTCACTTGTCACTGGTCAGTGGCCACTCGTCAATGGTCACTGGTCACTGGTCACTGGTCAATGGTCTCTGTCGCTGGTCACTGGTCACGATTCGCTGGTCCCTGGTCACTGGTCACTGGTCACTGGTCACTGGTCACTGGTCACAGGTCAATGGTCACTGGTCACTGGACACAGGTCACTGGTCACTGGTCACTGGTCACTGGTCACTGGTCACTGGTCACTGGTCACTGGTCAATGGTCACTGGCCACTGGTCACTGGTCACTGGTCAATGGTCACTTTCGCTGGTCAATGGTCACTGTCGCTGGTCACTGGTCACAGGTCAATGGTCACTGGCCACTGGTCACTGGTCACTGGTCAATGGTCACTTTCGCTGGTCAATGGTCACTGTCGCTGGTAAGTGGTCACTGTCGCTAGTAAATGGTCACTGTCGCTGTTCACTGGTCACTGGTCACTGGTCACTGGTCACTGGACACTGGTCACTGGTAACTGGTCAATGGTCACTGTCGCTGGTCACTGGTCACTGGTCACTGGTCACTGGTCAATGGTCACTGGTCACTGGACACAGGTCACTGGTCACTGGTCACTGGGCACTGGTCAATGGTCACTGGCCACTGGTCACTGGTCACTGGTCACTGGTCACTTGTCACTGGTCAGTGGCCACTCGTCGCTGGTCACTTGTCACTGGTCACTGGTCACAGGTCAATGGTCACTGGTCACTGGTCACTTGTCCCTGGGCAGTGGTCACTTGTCACTGGTCAATGGTCACTATCGCTGGTCAAAGGTCACTGACGCTGGTCACTGGTCACTGGTCACTGGTCACTTGTCACTGGTCTCTGGTCACTGGTCACTGGTCACTGGTCACTGGTCACTGGTCACAAGTCACTGGTCACTTGTCATTGGTCACTGGTCACTCGTCACTGGTCACAGGTCAATGGTAACTTGTCACTGGGCAGTGGTCAATGGTCACTGGTCACTGGTCACTGGTCACAGGTCAATGGTCACTGGTCACTGGACACAGATCACTGGTCACTGGTCACTGGTCACTGGTCACTGGTCACTGGTCAATGGTCACTGGCCACTGGTCACTGGTCACTAGTCAGTGGCCACTGGTCGCTGGTCACTTGTCACTGGTCACTGGTCACTGGTCACTGGTCACTGGTCACTGGTCACTGGTCAATGGTCACTATCGCTGGTCAATGGTCACTGTCGCTGGTCACTGGTCACTGGTCACTTGTCACTGGTCACTGGTCACTGGTCACTGGTCACTGGTCACTGGTCACTGGTCAATGGTCACTGTCGCTGGTCAATGGTCACTGGTCAATGGTCACTATCGCTGGTCAATGGTCACAGTCGCTGGTCACTGGTCACTGGTCACTGGTCACTGGTCACAAGTCACTGGTCACTTGTCACTGGTCAGTGGCCACTCGTCAATGGTCACTGGTCACTGGTCACTGGTCAATGGTCTCTGTCGCTGGTCACTGGTCACGATTCGCTGGTCCCTGGTCACTGGTCACTGGTCACTGGTCACTGGTCACTGGTCACAGGTCAATGGTCACTGGTCACTGGACACAGGTCACTGGTCACTGGTCACTGGTCACTGGTCACTGGTCACTGGTCACTGGTCACTGGTCAATGGTCACTGGCCACTGGTCACTGGTCACTGGTCAATGGTCACTTTCGCTGGTCAATGGTCACTGTCGCTGGTCACTGGTCACAGGTCAATGGTCACTGGCCACTGGTCACTGGTCACTGGTCAATGGTCACTTTCGCTGGTCAATGGTCACTGTCGCTGGTAAATGGTCACTGTCGCTAGTAAATGGTCACTGTCGCTGTTCACTGGTCACTGGTCACTGGTCACTGGTCACTGGACACTGGTCACTGGTAACTGGTCAATGGTCACTGTCGCTGGTCACTGGTCACTGGTCACTGGTCACTGGTCAATGGTCACTGGTCACTGGACACAGGTCACTGGTCACTGGTCACTGGGCACTGGTCAATGGTCACTGGCCACTGGTCACTGGTCACTGGTCAATGGTCACTTTCGCTGGTCAATGGTCACTGTCGCTGGTCACTGGTCACTGGTCACTGGTCACTGGTAACTGGTCAATGGTCACTGTCGCTGGTCACTGGTCACTGGTCACTGGTCACTGGTCAATGGTAACTTGTCACTGGGCAGTGGTCAATGGTCACTGGTCACTGGTCACTGGTCACTGGTCACTGGTCACTGGTCACTGGTCACTGGTCAATGGTCACTGTCGCTGGTTACTGGTCACTGGTCACTTGTCCCTGGGCAGTGGTCACTGGTCACTGGTCACTGGTCAATGGTCACTGTCGCTGGTCACTGGTCACTGGTCACTTGTCCCTGGGCAGTGGTCACTTGTCACTGGTCAATGGTCACTATCGCTGGTCAATGGACACTGTCGCTGGTCACTGGTCACTGGTCACTTGTCACTGGTCACTGGTCACTGGTCACTGGTCACTGGTCACTGGTCACTGGTCACAAGTCACTGGTCACTTGTCACTGGTCAGTGGCCACTCGTCAATGGTCACTGGTCACTGGTCACTGGTCAATGGTCTCTGTCGCTGGTCACTGGTCACGATTCGCTGGTCCCTGGTCACTGGTCACTGGTCAATGGTCACTGTCGCTGGTCACTGGTCACTGGTCACTGGTCACTGGTCACTGGTCACTGGTCACTGGTCACTGGTCACAAGTCACTGGTCACTTGTCACTGGTCACTGGTCACTCGTCACTGGTCACAGGTCAATGGTAACTTGTCACTGGGCAGTGGTCACTGGTCACTGGTCAATGGTCACTATCGCTGGTCAATGGTCATTGTCGCTGGTCACTGGTCATTGGTCACTTGTCACTGGTCACTGGTCACTGGTCACTGGTCACTGGTCACTGGTCACAGGTCAATGGTCACTGGTCACTGGTCACTGGTCAATGGTCACTGTCGCTGGTCACTGGTCACTGGTCACTGGTCACTGGTCACTGGTCACTTGTCAATGGTCACTGTCGCTGGTCACTGGTCACTGGTCACTGATCACTGGTCACTGGTCACTGGTCACTGGTCACTGGTCAATAGTCACTATCGCTGGTCAATGGTCACTGTCGCTGGTCACTGGTCACTGGTCACTTGTCACTGGTCACTGGTCACTGGTCACTGGTCACTGGTCACTGGTCACTGGTCAATGGTCACTGTCGCTGGTCAATGGTCACTGGTCACTTGTCCCTGGGCAGTGGTCACTGGTCACTGGTCACTGGTCACTGGTCACTGGTCAATGGTCACTGTCGCTGGTCACTGGTCACTGGTCACTTGTCCCTGGGCAGTGGTCACTTGTCACTGGTCAATGGTCACTATCGATGGTCAATGGTCACTGACGCTGGTCACTGGTCACTGGTCACTTGTCACTGGTCACTGGTCACTGGTCACTGGTCACTGGTCACTGGTCACTGGTCACAAGTCACTGGTCACTTGTCACTGGTCACTGGTCACTCGTCACTGGTCACAGGTCAATGGTAACTTGTCACTGGGCAGTGGTCAAAGGTCACTGGTCACTGGTCACTGGTCACAGGTCAATGGTCACTGGTCACTGGAAACAGATCACTGGTCACTGGTCACTGGTCACTGGTCACTGGTCACTGGTCAATGGTCACTGGCCACTGGTCACTGGTCACTGGTCACTGGTAACTGGTCAATGGTCACTGTCGCTGGTCACTGGTCACTGGTCACTGGTCACTGGTCAATAGTAACTTGTCACTGGGCAGTGGTCAATGGTCACTGGTCACTGGTCACTGGTCACTGGTCACTGGTCGCTGGTCACTGGTCACTGGTCAATGGTCACTGGTCAATGGTCACTGGCCACTGGTCACTGGTCACTGGTCAATGGTCACTTTCGCTGGTCAATGGTTACTGTCGCTGGTAAATGGTCACTGTCGCTGGTCACTGGTCACTGGTCACTAGTCACTGGTCACTGGTCACAGGTCAATGGTCACTGGTCACTGGGCACTGGTCACTGGTCACTTGTCACTGGTCACTGGTCACTGGTCACTGGTCACTGGTCACTGGTCACTGGTCACTGGTCACTGGTCACTGGTCAATGGTCACTGTCGCTGGTCACTGGTCACTGGTCAATGGTCACTATCGCTGGTCAATGGTCACTGTCGCTGGTCACTTGTCACTGGTCACTGGTCACTGGTCACTGGTCACTGGTCACTGGTCACTGGTCACTGGTCACTGGTCACAGGTCAATGGTCACTGGTCACTGGACACATGTCACTGGTCACTGGTCACTGGTCACTGGTCAATGGTCACTGGCCACTGGTCACTGGTCACTGGTCAATGGTCACTTTCGCTGGTCAATGGTCACTGTCGCTGGTCACTGGTCACAGGTCAATGGTCACTGGCCACTGGTCACTGGTCACTGGTCAATGGTCACTTTCGCTGGTCAATGGTCACTGTCGCTGGTAAATGGTCACTGTCGCTGGTAAATGGTCACTGTCGCTGGTCACTGGTCACTGGTCACTGGTCACTGGTCACTAGACACTGGTCACTGGTAACTGGTCAATGGTCACTGTCGCTGGTCACTGGTCACTGGTCACTGGTCACTGGTCAATGGTCACTGGTCACTGGACACAGGTCACTGGTCACTGGTCACTGGTCACTGGTCAATGGTCACTGGCCACTGGTCACTGGTCACTGGTCAATGGTCACTTTCGCTGGTCAATGGTCACTGTCGCTGGTCACTGGTCACTGGTCACTGGTCACTGGTAACTGGTCAATGGTCACTGTCGCTGGTCACTGGTCACTGGTCACTGGTCACTGGTCACTGGTCAATGGTAACTTGTCACTGGGCAGTGGTCAATGGTCACTGGTCACTGGTCACTGGTCACTGGTCACTGGTCACAGGTCAATGGTCACTGGTCACTGGACACAGGTCACTGGTCACTGGTCACTGGTCACTGGTCACTGGTCACTGGTCACTGGTCAATGGTCACTGGCCACTGGTCACTGGTCACTGGTCAATGGTCACTTTCGCTGGTCAATGGTCACTGTCGCTGGTAAATGGTCACTGTCGCTGGTCACTGGTCACTGGTCACTGGACACTGGTCACAGGTCAATGGTCACTGGTCACTGTACACTGGTCACTGGTCACTGGTCACTTGTCACTCGTCACTGATCACTGGTCACTGGTCACTGGTCACTGGTCACTGGTCACTGGTCAATGGTCACTGTCGCTGGTCACTGGTCACTGGTCACTGATCACTGGTCACTGGTCAATGGTCACTGTCGCTGGTCACTGGACACTGGTCACTGGTCACAGGTCAATGGTCACTGGTCACTGGTCACTGGTCAATGGTCACTATCGCTGGTCAATGGTCATTGTCGCTGGTCACTGGTCATTGGTCACTTGTCACTGGTCACTGGTCACTGGTCACTGGTCACTGGTCACTGGTAACTGGTCACATGTCAATGGTCACTGGACACTGGTCACAGGTCAATGGTCACTGGTCACTGGACACTGGTCACTGGTCACTGGTCACTGGTCACTTGTCACTGGTCACTGATCACTGGTCACTGGTCACTGGTCACTGGTCACTGGTCACTGGTCACAGGTCAATGGTCACTGTCGCTGGTCACTGGTCACTGGTCACTGATCACTGGTCACTGGTCAATGGTCACTGTCGCTGGTCACTGGTCATTGGTCACTTGTCACTGGTCACTGGTCACTGGTCACTGGTAACTGGTCAATGGTCACTGTCGCTGGTCACTGGTCACTGGTCACTGGTCACTGGTCAATGGTCACTGGTCACTGGACACAGGTCACTGGTCACTGGTCACTGGGCACTGGTCAATGGTCACTGGCCACTGGTCACTGGTCACTGGTCACTGGTCACTTGTCACTGGTCAGTGGCCACTCGTCGCTGGTCACTTGTCACTGGTCACTGGTCACAGGTCAATGGTCACTGGTCACTGGTCACTTGTCCCTGGGCAGTGGTCACTTGTCACTGGTCAATGGTCACTATCGCTGGTCAAAGGTCACTGACGCTGGTCACTGGTCACTGGTCACTGGTCACTTGTCACTGGTCTCTGGTCACTGGTCACTGGTCACTGGTCACTGGTCACTGGTCACAAGTCACTGGTCACTTGTCATTGGTCACTGGTCACTCGTCACTGGTCACAGGTCAATGGTAACTTGTCACTGGGCAGTGGTCAATGGTCACTGGTCACTGGTCACTGGTCACAGGTCAATGGTCACTGGTCACTGGACACAGATCACTGGTCACTGGTCACTGGTCACTGGTCACTGGTCACTGGTCAATGGTCACTGGCCACTGGTCACTGGTCACTAGTCAGTGGCCACTGGTCGCTGGTCACTTGTCACTGGTCACTGGTCACTGGTCACTGGTCACTGGTCACTGGTCACTGGTCAATGGTCACTATCGCTGGTCAATGGTCACTGTCGCTGGTCACTGGTCACTGGTCACTTGTCACTGGTCACTGGTCACTGGTCACTGGTCACTGGTCACTGGTCACTGGTCAATGGTCACTGTCGCTGGTCAATGGTCACTGGTCAATGGTCACTATCGCTGGTCAATGGTCACAGTCGCTGGTCACTGGTCACTGGTCACTGGTCACTGGTCACAAGTCACTGGTCACTTGTCACTGGTCAGTGGCCACTCGTCAATGGTCACTGGTCACTGGTCACTGGTCAATGGTCTCTGTCGCTGGTCACTGGTCACGATTCGCTGGTCCCTGGTCACTGGTCACTGGTCACTGGTCACTGGTCACTGGTCACAGGTCAATGGTCACTGGTCACTGGACACAGGTCACTGGTCACTGGTCACTGGTCACTGGTCACTGGTCACTGGTCACTGGTCACTGGTCAATGGTCACTGGCCACTGGTCACTGGTCACTGGTCAATGGTCACTTTCGCTGGTCAATGGTCACTGTCGCTGGTCACTGGTCACAGGTCAATGGTCACTGGCCACTGGTCACTGGTCACTGGTCAATGGTCACTTTCGCTGGTCAATGGTCACTGTCGCTGGTAAATGGTCACTGTCGCTAGTAAATGGTCACTGTCGCTGTTCACTGGTCACTGGTCACTGGTCACTGGTCACTGGACACTGGTCACTGGTAACTGGTCAATGGTCACTGTCGCTGGTCACTGGTCACTGGTCACTGGTCACTGGTCGATGGTCACTGGTCACTGGACACAGGTCACTGGTCACTGGTCACTGGGCACTGGTCAATGGTCACTGGCCACTGGTCACTGGTCACTGGTCAATGGTCACTTTCGCTGGTCAATGGTCACTGTCGCTGGTCACTGGTCACTGGTCACTGGTCACTGGTAACTGGTCAATGGTCACTGTCGCTGGTCACTGGTCACTGGTCACTGGTCACTGGTCAATGGTAACTTGTCACTGGGCAGTGGTCAATGGTCACTGGTCACTGGTCACTGGTCACTGGTCACTGGTCACTGGTCACTGGTCACTGGTCAATGGTCACTGTCGCTGGTTACTGGTCACTGGTCACTTGTCCCTGGGCAGTGGTCACTGGTCACTGGTCACTGGTCAATGGTCACTGTCGCTGGTCACTGGTCACTGGTCACTTGTCCCTGGGCAGTGGTCACTTGTCACTGGTCAATGGTCACTATCGCTGGTCAATGGACACTGTCGCTGGTCACTGGTCACTGGTCACTTGTCACTGGTCACTGGTCACTGGTCACTGGTCACTGGTCACTGGTCACTGGTCACAAGTCACTGGTCACTTGTCACTGGTCAGTGGCCACTCGTCAATGGTCACTGGTCACTGGTCACTGGTCAATGGTCTCTGTCGCTGGTCACTGGTCACGATTCGCTGGTCCCTGGTCACTGGTCACTGGTCAATGGTCACTGTCGCTGGTCACTGGTCACTGGTCACTGGTCACTGGTCACTGGTCACTGGTCACTGGTCACTGGTCACAAGTCACTGGTCACTTGTCACTGGTCACTGGTCACTCGTCACTGGTCACAGGTCAATGGTAACTTGTCACTGGGCAGTGGTCACTGGTCACTGGTCAATGGTCACTATCGCTGGTCAATGGTCATTGTCGCTGGTCACTGGTCATTGGTCACTTGTCACTGGTCACTGGTCACTGGTCACTGGTCACTGGTCACTGGTCACAGGTCAATGGTCACTGGTCACTGGTCACTGGTCAATGGTCACTGTCGCTGGTCACTGGTCACTGGTCACTGGTCACTGGTCACTGGTCACTTGTCAATGGTCACTGTCGCTGGTCACTGGTCACTGGTCACTGATCACTGGTCACTGGTCACTGGTCACTGGTCACTGGTCAATAGTCACTATCGCTGGTCAATGGTCACTGTCGCTGGTCACTGGTCACTGGTCACTTGTCACTGGTCACTGGTCACTGGTCACTGGTCACTGGTCACTGGTCACTGGTCAATGGTCACTGTCGCTGGTCAATGGTCACTGGTCACTTGTCCCTGGGCAGTGGTCACTGGTCACTGGTCACTGGTCACTGGTCACTGGTCAATGGTCACTGTCGCTGGTCACTGGTCACTGGTCACTTGTCCCTGGGCAGTGGTCACTTGTCACTGGTCAATGGTCACTATCGATGGTCAATGGTCACTGACGCTGGTCACTGGTCACTGGTCACTTGTCACTGGTCACTGGTCACTGGTCACTGGTCACTGGTCACTGGTCACTGGTCACAAGTCACTGGTCACTTGTCACTGGTCACTGGTCACTCGTCACTGGTCACAGGTCAATGGTAACTTGTCACTGGGCAGTGGTCAAAGGTCACTGGTCACTGGTCACTGGTCACAGGTCAATGGTCACTGGTCACTGGAAACAGATCACTGGTCACTGGTCACTGGTCACTGGTCACTGGTCACTGGTCAATGGTCACTGGCCACTGGTCACTGGTCACTGGTCACTGGTAACTGGTCAATGGTCACTGTCGCTGGTCACTGGTCACTGGTCACTGGTCACTGGTCAATAGTAACTTGTCACTGGGCAGTGGTCAATGGTCACTGGTCACTGGTCACTGGTCACTGGTCACTGGTCGCTGGTCACTGGTCACTGGTCAATGGTCACTGGTCAATGGTCACTGGCCACTGGTCACTGGTCACTGGTCAATGGTCACTTTCGCTGGTCAATGGTTACTGTCGCTGGTAAATGGTCACTGTCGCTGGTCACTGGTCACTGGTCACTAGTCACTGGTCACTGGTCACAGGTCAATGGTCACTGGTCACTGGGCACTGGTCACTGGTCACTTGTCACTGGTCACTGGTCACTGGTCACTGGTCACTGGTCACTGGTCACTGGTCACTGGTCACTGGTCACTGGTCAATGGTCACTGTCGCTGGTCACTGGTCACTGGTCAATGGTCACTATCGCTGGTCAATGGTCACTGTCGCTGGTCACTTGTCACTGGTCACTGGTCACTGGTCACTGGTCACTGGTCACTGGTCACTGGTCACTGGTCACTGGTCACAGGTCAATGGTCACTGGTCACTGGACACATGTCACTGGTCACTGGTCACTGGTCACTGGTCAATGGTCACTGGCCACTGGTCACTGGTCACTGGTCAATGGTCACTTTCGCTGGTCAATGGTCACTGTCGCTGGTCACTGGTCACAGGTCAATGGTCACTGGCCACTGGTCACTGGTCACTGGTCAATGGTCACTTTCGCTGGTCAATGGTCACTGTCGCTGGTAAATGGTCACTGTCGCTGGTAAATGGTCACTGTCGCTGGTCACTGGTCACTGGTCACTGGTCACTGGTCACTAGACACTGGTCACTGGTAACTGGTCAATGGTCACTGTCGCTGGTCACTGGTCACTGGTCACTGGTCACTGGTCAATGGTCACTGGTCACTGGACACAGGTCACTGGTCACTGGTCACTGGTCACTGGTCAATGGTCACTGGCCACTGGTCACTGGTCACTGGTCAATGGTCACTTTCGCTGGTCAATGGTCACTGTCGCTGGTCACTGGTCACTGGTCACTGGTCACTGGTAACTGGTCAATGGTCACTGTCGCTGGTCACTGGTCACTGGTCACTGGTCACTGGTCACTGGTCAATGGTAACTTGTCACTGGGCAGTGGTCAATGGTCACTGGTCACTGGTCACTGGTCACTGGTCACTGGTCACAGGTCAATGGTCACTGGTCACTGGACACAGGTCACTGGTCACTGGTCACTGGTCACTGGTCACTGGTCACTGGTCACTGGTCAATGGTCACTGGCCACTGGTCACTGGTCACTGGTCAATGGTCACTTTCGCTGGTCAATGGTCACTGTCGCTGGTAAATGGTCACTGTCGCTGGTCACTGGTCACTGGTCACTGGACACTGGTCACAGGTCAATGGTCACTGGTCACTGTACACTGGTCACTGGTCACTGGTCACTTGTCACTCGTCACTGATCACTGGTCACTGGTCACTGGTCACTGGTCACTGGTCACTGGTCAATGGTCACTGGTAACTGGTCACATGTCAATGGTCACTGGACACTGGTCACAGGTCAATGGTCACTGGTCACTGGACACTGGTCACTGGTCACTGGTCACTGGTCACTTGTCACTGGTCACTGATCACTGGTCACTGGTCACTGGTCACTGGTCACTGGTCACTGGTCACAGGTCAATGGTCACTGTCGCTGGTCACTGGTCACTGGTCACTGATCACTGGTCACTGGTCAATGGTCACTGTCGCTGGTCACTGGTCATTGGTCACTTGTCACTGGTCACTGGTCACTGGTCACTGGTCACTGGTCACAGGTCAATGGTCACTGGTCACTGGAAACAGATCACTGGTCACTGGTCACTGGTCACTGGTCACTGGTCACTGGTCACTGGTCAATGGTCACTGGCCACTGGTCACTGGTCACTGGTCACTGGTAACTGGTCAATGGTCACTGTCGCTGGTCACTGGTCACTGGTCACTGGTCACTGGTCAATAGTAACTTGTCACTGGGCAGTGGTCAATGGTCACTGGTCACTGGTCACTGGTCACTGGTCACTGGTCACTGGTCACTGGTCACTGGTCAATGGTCACTGGTCAATGGTCACTGGCCACTGGTCACTGGTCACTGGTCAATGGTCACTTTCGCTGGTCAATGGTCACTGTCGCTGGTAAATGGTCACTGTCGCTGGTCACTGGTCACTGGTCACTAGTCACTGGTCACTGGTCACAGGTCAATGGTCACTGGTCACTGGACACTGGTCACTGGTCACTTGTCACTGGTCACTGGTCACTGGTCACTGGTCACTGGTCACTGGTCACTGGTCACTGGTCACTGGTCACTGGTCAATGGTCACTGTCGCTGGTCACTGGTCACTGGTCAATGGTCACTATCGCTGGTCAATGGTCACTGTCGCTGGTCACTTGTCACTGGTCACTGGTCACTGGTCACTGGTCACTGGTCACTGGTCACTGGTCACTGGTCACTGGTCACAGGTCAATGGTCACAGGTCACTGGACACATGTCACTGGTCACTGGTCACTGGTCACTGGTCAATGGTCACTGGCCACTGGTCACTGGTCACTGGTCAATGGTCACTTTCGCTGGTCAATGGTCACTGTCGCTGGTCACTGGTCACAGGTCAATGGTCACTGGCCACTGGTCACTGGTCACTGGTCAATGGTCACTTTCGCTGGTCAATGGTCACTGTCGCTGGTAAATGGTCACTGTCGCTGGTAAATGGTCACTGTCGCTGGTCACTGGTCACTGGTCACTGGTCACTGGACACTGGTCACTGGTAACTGGTCAATGGTCACTGTCGCTGGTCACTGGTCACTGGTCACTGGTCACTGGTCAATGGTCACTGGTCACTGGGCACAGGTCACTGGTCACTGGTCACTGGTCACTGGTCAATGGTCACTGGCCACTGGTCACTGGTCACTGGTCAATGGTCACTTTCGCTGGTCAATGGTCACTGTCGCTGGTCACTGGTCACTGGTCACTGGTCACTGGTAACTGGTCAATGGTCACTGTCGCTGGTCACTGGTCACTGGTCACTGGTCACTGGTCACTGGTCAATGGTAACTTGTCACTGGGCAGTGGTCAATGGTCACTGGTCACTGGTCACTGGTCACTGGTCACTGGTCACTGGTCACTGGTCACTGGTCAATGGTCACTGTCGCTGGTTACTGGTCACTGGTCACTTGTCCCTGGGCAGTGGTCACTGGTCACTGGTCACTGGTCAATGGTCACTGTCGCTGGTCACTGGTCACTGGTCACTTGTCCCTGGGCAGTGGTCACTTGTCACTGGTCAATGGTCACTATCGCTGGTCAATGGACACTGTCGCTGGTCACTGGTCACTGGTCACTTGTCACTGGTCACTGGTCACTGGTCACTGGTCACTGGTCACTGGTCACTGGTCACAAGTCACTGGTCACTTGTCACTGGTCAGTGGCCACTCGTCAATGGTCACTGGTCACTGGTCACTGGTCAATGGTCTCTGTCGCTGGTCACTGGTCACGATTCGCTGGTCCCTGGTCACTGGTCACTGGTCAATGGTCACTGTCGCTGGTCACTGGTCACTGGTCACTGGTCACTGGTCACTGGTCACTGGTCACTGGTCACTGGTCACAAGTCACTGGTCACTTGTCACTGGTCACTGGTCACTCGTCACTGGTCACAGGTCAATGGTAACTTGTCACTGGGCAGTGGTCACTGGTCACTGGTCAATGGTCACTATCGCTGGTCAATGGTCATTGTCGCTGGTCACTGGTCATTGGTCACTTGTCACTGGTCACTGGTCACTGGTCACTGGTCACTGGTCACTGGTCACAGGTCAATGGTCACTGGTCACTGGTCACTGGTCAATGGTCACTGTCGCTGGTCACTGGTCACTGGTCACTGGTCACTGGTCACTGGTCACTTGTCAATGGTCACTGTCGCTGGTCACTGGTCACTGGTCACTGATCACTGGTCACTGGTCACTGGTCACTGGTCACTGGTCAATAGTCACTATCGCTGGTCAATGGTCACTGTCGCTGGTCACTGGTCACTGGTCACTTGTCACTGGTCACTGGTCACTGGTCACTGGTCACTGGTCACTGGTCACTGGTCAATGGTCACTGTCGCTGGTCAATGGTCACTGGTCACTTGTCCCTGGGCAGTGGTCACTGGTCACTGGTCACTGGTCACTGGTCACTGTCGCTGGTCACTGGTCACTGGTCACTTGTCCCTGGGCAGTGGTCACTTGTCACTGGTCAATGGTCACTATCGATGGTCAATGGTCACTGACGCTGGTCACTGGTCACTGGTCACTTGTCACTGGTCACTGGTCACTGGTCACTGGTCACTGGTCACTGGTCACTGGTCACAAGTCACTGGTCACTTGTCACTGGTCACTGGTCACTCGTCACTGGTCACAGGTCAATGGTAACTTGTCACTGGGCAGTGGTCAAAGGTCACTGGTCACTGGTCACTGGTCACAGGTCAATGGTCACTGGTCACTGGAAACAGATCACTGGTCACTGGTCACTGGTCACTGGTCACTGGTCACTGGTCAATGGTCACTGGCCACTGGTCACTGGTCACTGGTCACTGGTAACTGGTCAATGGTCACTGTCGCTGGTCACTGGTCACTGGTCACTGGTCACTGGTCAATAGTAACTTGTCACTGGGCAGTGGTCAATGGTCACTGGTCACTGGTCACTGGTCACTGGTCACTGGTCACTGGTCACTGGTCACTGGTCAATGGTCACTTTCGCTGGTCAATGGTCACTGGTCACTGGTCAATGGTCACTGTCGCTGGTCACTGGTCACTGGTCACTTGTCCCTGGGCAGTGGTCACTTGTCACTGGTCAATGGTCACTATCGCTGGTCAATGGACACTGTCGCTGGTCACTGGTCACTGGTCACTTGTCACTGGTCACTGGTCACTGGTCACTGGTCACTGGTCACTGGTCACTGGTCACAAGTCACTGGTCACTTGTCACTGGTCAGTGGCCACTCGTCAATGGTCACTGGTCACTGGTCACTGGTCAATGGTCTCTGTCGCTGGTCACTGGTCACGATTCGCTGGTCCCTGGTCACTGGTCACTGGTCAATGGTCACTGTCGCTGGTCACTGGTCACTGGTCACTGGTCACTGGTCACTGGTCACTGGTCACTGGTCACTGGTCACAAGTCACTGGTCACTTGTCACTGGTCACTGGTCACTCGTCACTGGTCACAGGTCAATGGTAACTTGTCACTGGGCAGTGGTCACTGGTCACTGGTCAATGGTCACTATCGCTGGTCAATGGTCATTGTCGCTGGTCACTGGTCATTGGTCACTTGTCACTGGTCACTGGTCACTGGTCACTGGTCACTGGTCACTGGTCACAGGTCAATGGTCACTGGTCACTGGTCACTGGTCAATGGTCACTGTCGCTGGTCACTGGTCACTGGTCACTGGTCACTGGTCACTGGTCACTTGTCAATGGTCACTGTCGCTGGTCACTGGTCACTGGTCACTGATCACTGGTCACTGGTCACTGGTCACTGGTCACTGGTCAATAGTCACTATCGCTGGTCAATGGTCACTGTCGCTGGTCACTGGTCACTGGTCACTTGTCACTGGTCACTGGTCACTGGTCACTGGTCACTGGTCACTGGTCACTGGTCAATGGTCACTGTCGCTGGTCAATGGTCACTGGTCACTTGTCCCTGGGCAGTGGTCACTGGTCACTGGTCACTGGTCACTGGTCACTGGTCAATGGTCACTGTCGCTGGTCACTGGTCACTGGTCACTTGTCCCTGGGCAGTGGTCACTTGTCACTGGTCAATGGTCACTATCGATGGTCAATGGTCACTGACGCTGGTCACTGGTCACTGGTCACTTGTCACTGGTCACTGGTCACTGGTCACTGGTCACTGGTCACTGGTCACTGGTCACAAGTCACTGGTCACTTGTCACTGGTCACTGGTCACTCGTCACTGGTCACAGGTCAATGGTAACTTGTCACTGGGCAGTGGTCAAAGGTCACTGGTCACTGGTCACTGGTCACAGGTCAATGGTCACTGGTCACTGGAAACAGATCACTGGTCACTGGTCACTGGTCACTGGTCACTGGTCACTGGTCAATGGTCACTGGCCACTGGTCACTGGTCACTGGTCACTGGTAACTGGTCAATGGTCACTGTCGCTGGTCACTGGTCACTGGTCACTGGTCACTGGTCAATAGTAACTTGTCACTGGGCAGTGGTCAATGGTCACTGGTCACTGGTCACTGGTCACTGGTCACTGGTCGCTGGTCACTGGTCACTGGTCAATGGTCACTGGTCAATGGTCACTGGCCACTGGTCACTGGTCACTGGTCAATGGTCACTTTCGCTGGTCAATGGTTACTGTCGCTGGTAAATGGTCACTGTCGCTGGTCACTGGTCACTGGTCACTAGTCACTGGTCACTGGTCACAGGTCAATGGTCACTGGTCACTGGGCACTGGTCACTGGTCACTTGTCACTGGTCACTGGTCACTGGTCACTGGTCACTGGTCACTGGTCACTGGTCACTGGTCACTGGTCACTGGTCAATGGTCACTGTCGCTGGTCACTGGTCACTGGTCAATGGTCACTATCGCTGGTCAATGGTCACTGTCGCTGGTCACTTGTCACTGGTCACTGGTCACTGGTCACTGGTCACTGGTCACTGGTCACTGGTCACTGGTCACTGGTCACAGGTCAATGGTCACTGGTCACTGGACACATGTCACTGGTCACTGGTCACTGGTCACTGGTCAATGGTCACTGGCCACTGGTCACTGGTCACTGGTCAATGGTCACTTTCGCTGGTCAATGGTCACTGTCGCTGGTCACTGGTCACAGGTCAATGGTCACTGGCCACTGGTCACTGGTCACTGGTCAATGGTCACTTTCGCTGGTCAATGGTCACTGTCGCTGGTAAATGGTCACTGTCGCTGGTAAATGGTCACTGTCGCTGGTCACTGGTCACTGGTCACTGGTCACTGGTCACTAGACACTGGTCACTGGTAACTGGTCAATGGTCACTGTCGCTGGTCACTGGTCACTGGTCACTGGTCACTGGTCAATGGTCACTGGTCACTGGACACAGGTCACTGGTCACTGGTCACTGGTCACTGGTCAATGGTCACTGGCCACTGGTCACTGGTCACTGGTCAATGGTCACTTTCGCTGGTCAATGGTCACTGTCGCTGGTCACTGGTCACTGGTCACTGGTCACTGGTAACTGGTCAATGGTCACTGTCGCTGGTCACTGGTCACTGGTCACTGGTCACTGGTCACTGGTCAATGGTAACTTGTCACTGGGCAGTGGTCAATGGTCACTGGTCACTGGTCACTGGTCACTGGTCACTGGTCACAGGTCAATGGTCACTGGTCACTGGACACAGGTCACTGGTCACTGGTCACTGGTCACTGGTCACTGGTCACTGGTCACTGGTCAATGGTCACTGGCCACTGGTCACTGGTCACTGGTCAATGGTCACTTTCGCTGGTCAATGGTCACTGTCGCTGGTAAATGGTCACTGTCGCTGGTCACTGGTCACTGGTCACTGGACACTGGTCACAGGTCAATGGTCACTGGTCACTGTACACTGGTCACTGGTCACTGGTCACTTGTCACTCGTCACTGATCACTGGTCACTGGTCACTGGTCACTGGTCACTGGTCACTGGTCAATGGTCACTGTCGCTGGTCACTGGTCACTGGTCACTGATCACTGGTCACTGGTCAATGGTCACTGTCGCTGGTCACTGGACACTGGTCACTGGTCACAGGTCAATGGTCACTGGTCACTGGTCACTGGTCAATGGTCACTATCGCTGGTCAATGGTCATTGTCGCTGGTCACTGGTCATTGGTCACTTGTCACTGGTCACTGGTCACTGGTCACTGGTCACTGGTCACTGGTAACTGGTCACATGTCAATGGTCACTGGACACTGGTCACAGGTCAATGGTCACTGGTCACTGGACACTGGTCACTGGTCACTGGTCACTGGTCACTTGTCACTGGTCACTGATCACTGGTCACTGGTCACTGGTCACTGGTCACTGGTCACTGGTCACAGGTCAATGGTCACTGTCGCTGGTCACTGGTCACTGGTCACTGATCACTGGTCACTGGTCAATGGTCACTGTCGCTGGTCACTGGTCATTGGTCACTTGTCACTGGTCACTGGTCACTGGTCACTGGTCACTGGTCACAGGTCAATGGTCACTGGTCACTGGAAACAGATCACTGGTCACTGGTCACTGGTCACTGGTCACTGGTCACTGGTCACTGGTCAATGGTCACTGGCCACTGGTCACTGGTCACTGGTCACTGGTAACTGGTCAATGGTCACTGTCGCTGGTCACTGGTCACTGGTCACTGGTCACTGGTCAATAGTAACTTGTCACTGGGCAGTGGTCAATGGTCACTGGTCACTGGTCACTGGTCACTGGTCACTGGTCACTGGTCACTGGTCACTGGTCAATGGTCACTGGTCAATGGTCACTGGCCACTGGTCACTGGTCACTGGTCAATGGTCACTTTCGCTGGTCAATGGTCACTGTCGCTGGTAAATGGTCACTGTCGCTGGTCACTGGTCACTGGTCACTAGTCACTGGTCACTGGTCACAGGTCAATGGTCACTGGTCACTGGACACTGGTCACTGGTCACTTGTCACTGGTCACTGGTCACTGGTCACTGGTCACTGGTCACTGGTCACTGGTCACTGGTCACTGGTCACTGGTCAATGGTCACTGTCGCTGGTCACTGGTCACTGGTCAATGGTCACTATCGCTGGTCAATGGTCACTGTCGCTGGTCACTTGTCACTGGTCACTGGTCACTGGTCACTGGTCACTGGTCACTGGTCACTGGTCACTGGTCACTGGTCACAGGTCAATGGTCACAGGTCACTGGACACATGTCACTGGTCACTGGTCACTGGTCACTGGTCAATGGTCACTGGCCACTGGTCACTGGTCACTGGTCAATGGTCACTTTCGCTGGTCAATGGTCACTGTCGCTGGTCACTGGTCACAGGTCAATGGTCACTGGCCACTGGTCACTGGTCACTGGTCAATGGTCACTTTCGCTGGTCAATGGTCACTGTCGCTGGTAAATGGTCACTGTCGCTGGTAAATGGTCACTGTCGCTGGTCACTGGTCACTGGTCACTGGTCACTGGACACTGGTCACTGGTAACTGGTCAATGGTCACTGTCGCTGGTCACTGGTCACTGGTCACTGGTCACTGGTCAATGGTCACTGGTCACTGGGCACAGGTCACTGGTCACTGGTCACTGGTCACTGGTCAATGGTCACTGGCCACTGGTCACTGGTCACTGGTCAATGGTCACTTTCGCTGGTCAATGGTCACTGTCGCTGGTCACTGGTCACTGGTCACTGGTCACTGGTAACTGGTCAATGGTCACTGTCGCTGGTCACTGGTCACTGGTCACTGGTCACTGGTCACTGGTCAATGGTAACTTGTCACTGGGCAGTGGTCAATGGTCACTGGTCACTGGTCACTGGTCACTGGTCACTGGTCACTGGTCACTGGTCACTGGTCAATGGTCACTGTCGCTGGTTACTGGTCACTGGTCACTTGTCCCTGGGCAGTGGTCACTGGTCACTGGTCACTGGTCAATGGTCACTGTCGCTGGTCACTGGTCACTGGTCACTTGTCCCTGGGCAGTGGTCACTTGTCACTGGTCAATGGTCACTATCGCTGGTCAATGGACACTGTCGCTGGTCACTGGTCACTGGTCACTTGTCACTGGTCACTGGTCACTGGTCACTGGTCACTGGTCACTGGTCACTGGTCACAAGTCACTGGTCACTTGTCACTGGTCAGTGGCCACTCGTCAATGGTCACTGGTCACTGGTCACTGGTCAATGGTCTCTGTCGCTGGTCACTGGTCACGATTCGCTGGTCCCTGGTCACTGGTCACTGGTCAATGGTCACTGTCGCTGGTCACTGGTCACTGGTCACTGGTCACTGGTCACTGGTCACTGGTCACTGGTCACTGGTCACAAGTCACTGGTCACTTGTCACTGGTCACTGGTCACTCGTCACTGGTCACAGGTCAATGGTAACTTGTCACTGGGCAGTGGTCACTGGTCACTGGTCAATGGTCACTATCGCTGGTCAATGGTCATTGTCGCTGGTCACTGGTCATTGGTCACTTGTCACTGGTCACTGGTCACTGGTCACTGGTCACTGGTCACTGGTCACAGGTCAATGGTCACTGGTCACTGGTCACTGGTCAATGGTCACTGTCGCTGGTCACTGGTCACTGGTCACTGGTCACTGGTCACTGGTCACTTGTCAATGGTCACTGTCGCTGGTCACTGGTCACTGGTCACTGATCACTGGTCACTGGTCACTGGTCACTGGTCACTGGTCAATAGTCACTATCGCTGGTCAATGGTCACTGTCGCTGGTCACTGGTCACTGGTCACTTGTCACTGGTCACTGGTCACTGGTCACTGGTCACTGGTCACTGGTCACTGGTCAATGGTCACTGTCGCTGGTCAATGGTCACTGGTCACTTGTCCCTGGGCAGTGGTCACTGGTCACTGGTCACTGGTCACTGGTCACTGGTCAATGGTCACTGTCGCTGGTCACTGGTCACTGGTCACTTGTCCCTGGGCAGTGGTCACTTGTCACTGGTCAATGGTCACTATCGATGGTCAATGGTCACTGACGCTGGTCACTGGTCACTGGTCACTTGTCACTGGTCACTGGTCACTGGTCACTGGTCACTGGTCACTGGTCACTGGTCACAAGTCACTGGTCACTTGTCACTGGTCACTGGTCACTCGTCACTGGTCACAGGTCAATGGTAACTTGTCACTGGGCAGTGGTCAAAGGTCACTGGTCACTGGTCACTGGTCACAGGTCAATGGTCACTGGTCACTGGAAACAGATCACTGGTCACTGGTCACTGGTCACTGGTCACTGGTCACTGGTCAATGGTCACTGGCCACTGGTCACTGGTCACTGGTCACTGGTAACTGGTCAATGGTCACTGTCGCTGGTCACTGGTCACTGGTCACTGGTCACTGGTCAATAGTAACTTGTCACTGGGCAGTGGTCAATGGTCACTGGTCACTGGTCACTGGTCACTGGTCACTGGTCACTGGTCACTGGTCACTGGTCAATGGTCACTGGTCAATGGTCACTGGCCACTGGTCACTGGTCACTGGTCAATGGTCACTTTCGCTGGTCAATGGTTACTGTCGCTGGTAAATGGTCACTGTCGCTGGTCACTGGTCACTGGTCACTAGTCACTGGTCACTGGTCACAGGTCAATGGTCACTGGTCACTGGGCACTGGTCACTGGTCACTTGTCACTGGTCACTGGTCACTGGTCACTGGTCACTGGTCACTGGTCAATGGTCACTGGCCACTGGTCACTGGTCACTGGTCAATGGTCACTTTCGCTGGTCAATGGTCACTGTCGCTGGTCACTGGTCACAGGTCAATGGTCACTGGCCACTGGTCACTGGTCACTGGTCAATGGTCACTTTCGCTGGTCAATGGTCACTGTCGCTGGTAAATGGTCACTGTCGCTGGTAAATGGTCACTGTCGCTGGTCACTGGTCACTGGTCACTGGTCACTGGACACTGGTCACTGGTAACTGGTCAATGGTCACTGTCGCTGGTCACTGGTCACTGGTCACTGGTCACTGGTCAATGGTCACTGGTCACTGGGCACAGGTCACTGGTCACTGGTCACTGGTCACTGGTCAATGGTCACTGGCCACTGGTCACTGGTCACTGGTCAATGGTCACTTTCGCTGGTCAATGGTCACTGTCGCTGGTCACTGGTCACTGGTCACTGGTCACTGGTAACTGGTCAATGGTCACTGTCGCTGGTCACTGGTCACTGGTCACTGGTCACTGGTCACTGGTCAATGGTAACTTGTCACTGGGCAGTGGTCAATGGTCACTGGTCACTGGTCACTGGTCACTGGTCACTGGTCACTGGTCACTGGTCAATGGTCACTGTCGCTGGTTACTGGTCACTGGTCACTTGTCCCTGGGCAGTGGTCACTGGTCACTGGTCACTGGTCAATGGTCACTGTCGCTGGTCACTGGTCACTGGTCACTTGTCCCTGGGCAGTGGTCACTTGTCACTGGTCAATGGTCACTATCGCTGGTCAATGGACACTGTCGCTGGTCACTGGTCACTGGTCACTTGTCACTGGTCACTGGTCACTGGTCACTGGTCACTGGTCACTGGTCACTGGTCACAAGTCACTGGTCACTTGTCACTGGTCAGTGGCCACTCGTCAATGGTCACTGGTCACTGGTCACTGGTCAATGGTCTCTGTCGCTGGTCACTGGTCACGATTCGCTGGTCCCTGGTCACTGATCACTGGTCAATGGTCACTGTCGCTGGTCACTGGTCACTGGTCACTGGTCACTGGTCACTGGTCACTGGTCACTGGTCACTGGTCACAAGTCACTGGTCACTTGTCACTGGTCACTGGTCACTCGTCACTGGTCACAGGTCAATGGTAACTTGTCACTGGGCAGTGGTCACTGGTCACTGGTCAATGGTCACTATCGCTGGTCAATGGTCATTGTCGCTGGTCACTGGTCATTGGTCACTTGTCACTGGTCACTGGTCACTGGTCACTGGTCACTGGTCACTGGTCACAGGTCAATGGTCACTGGTCACTGGTCACTGGTCAATGGTCACTGTCGCTGGTCACTGGTCACTGGTCACTGGTCACTGGTCACTGGTCACTTGTCAATGGTCACTGTCGCTGGTCACTGGTCACTGGTCACTGATCACTGGTCACTGGTCACTGGTCACTGGTCACTGGTCAATAGTCACTATCGCTGGTCAATGGTCACTGTCGCTGGTCACTGGTCACTGGTCACTTGTCACTGGTCACTGGTCACTGGTCACTGGTCACTGGTCACTGGTCACTGGTCAATGGTCACTGTCGCTGGTCAATGGTCACTGGTCACTTGTCCCTGGGCAGTGGTCACTGGTCACTGGTCACTGGTCACTGGTCACTGGTCAATGGTCACTGTCGCTGGTCACTGGTCACTGGTCACTTGTCCCTGGGCAGTGGTCACTTGTCACTGGTCAATGGTCACTATCGATGGTCAATGGTCACTGACGCTGGTCACTGGTCACTGGTCACTTGTCACTGGTCACTGGTCACTGGTCACTGGTCACTGGTCACTGGTCACTGGTCACAAGTCACTGGTCACTTGTCACTGGTCACTGGTCACTCGTCACTGGTCACAGGTCAATGGTAACTTGTCACTGGGCAGTGGTCAAAGGTCACTGGTCACTGGTCACTGGTCACAGGTCAATGGTCACTGGTCACTGGAAACAGATCACTGGTCACTGGTCACTGGTCACTGGTCACTGGTCACTGGTCAATGGTCACTGGCCACTGGTCACTGGTCACTGGTCACTGGTAACTGGTCAATGGTCACTGTCGCTGGTCACTGGTCACTGGTCACTGGTCACTGGTCAATAGTAACTTGTCACTGGGCAGTGGTCAATGGTCACTGGTCACTGGTCACTGGTCACTGGTCACTGGTCACTGGTCACTGGTCACTGGTCAATGGTCACTGGTCAATGGTCACTGGCCACTGGTCACTGGTCACTGGTCAATGGTCACTTTCGCTGGTCAATGGTTACTGTCGCTGGTAAATGGTCACTGTCGCTGGTCACTGGTCACTGGTCACTAGTCACTGGTCACTGGTCACAGGTCAATGGTCACTGGTCACTGGGCACTGGTCACTGGTCACTTGTCACTGGTCACTGGTCACTGGTCACTGGTCACTGGTCACTGGTCACTGGTCACTGGTCACTGGTCACTGGTCAATGGTCACTGTCGCTGGTCACTGGTCACTGGTCAATGGTCACTATCGCTGGTCAATGGTCACTGTCGCTGGTCACTTGTCACTGGTCACTGGTCACTGGTCACTGGTCACTGGTCACTGGTCACTGGTCACTGGTCACTGGTCACAGGTCAATGGTCACTGGTCACTGGACACATGTCACTGGTCACTGGTCACTGGTCACTGGTCAATGGTCACTGGCCACTGGTCACTGGTCACTGGTCAATGGTCACTTTCGCTGGTCAATGGTCACTGTCGCTGGTCACTGGTCACAGGTCAATGGTCACTGGCCACTGGTCACTGGTCACTGGTCAATGGTCACTTTCGCTGGTCAATGGTCACTGTCGCTGGTAAATGGTCACTGTCGCTGGTAAATGGTCACTGTCGCTGGTCACTGGTCACTGGTCACTGGTCACTGGTCACTGGACACTGGTCACTGGTAACTGGTCAATGGTCACTGTCGCTGGTCACTGGTCACTGGTCACTGGTCACTGGTCAATGGTCACTGGTCACTGGACACAGGTCACTGGTCACTGGTCACTGGTCACTGGTCAATGGTCACTGGCCACTGGTCACTGGTCACTGGTCAATAGTCACTTTCGCTGGTCAATGGTCACTGTCGCTGGTCACTGGTCACTGGTCACTGGTCACTGGTAACTGGTCAATGGTCACTGTCGCTGGTCACTGGTCACTGGTCACTGGTCACTGGTCACTGGTCAATGGTAACTTGTCACTGGGCAGTGGTCAATGGTCACTGGTCACTGGTCACTGGTCACTGGTCACTGGTCACAGGTCAATGGTCACTGGTCACTGGACACAGGTCACTGGTCACTGGTCACTGGTCACTGGTCACTGGTCACTGGTCACTGGTCAATGGTCACTGGCCACTGGTCACTGGTCACTGGTCAATGGTCACTTTCGCTGGTCAATGGTCACTGTCGCTGGTAAATGGTCACTGTCGCTGGTCACTGGTCACTGGTCACTGGACACTGGTCACAGGTCAATGGTCACTGGTCACTGTACACTGGTCACTGGTCACTGGTCACTTGTCACTCGTCACTGATCACTGGTCACTGGTCACTGGTCACTGGTCACTGGTCACTGGTCAATGGTCACTGTCGCTGGTCACTGGTCACTGGTCACTGATCACTGGTCACTGGTCAATGGTCACTGTCGCTGGTCACTGGACACTGGTCACTGGTCACAGGTCAATGGTCACTGGTCACTGGTCACTGGTCAATGGTCACTATCGCTGGTCAATGGTCATTGTCGCTGGTCACTGGTCATTGGTCACTTGTCACTGGTCACTGGTCACTGGTCACTGGTCACTGGTCACTGGTAACTGGTCACATGTCAATGGTCACTGGACACTGGTCACAGGTCAATGGTCACTGGTCACTGGACACTGGTCACTGGTCACTGGTCACTGGTCACTTGTCACTGGTCACTGATCACTGGTCACTGGTCACTGGTCACTGGTCACTGGTCACTGGTCACAGGTCAATGGTCACTGTCGCTGGTCACTGGTCACTGGTCACTGATCACTGGTCACTGGTCAATGGTCACTGTCGCTGGTCACTGGTCATTGGTCACTTGTCACTGGTCACTGGTCACTGGTCACTGGTCACTGGTCACAGGTCAATGGTCACTGGTCACTGGAAACAGATCACTGGTCACTGGTCACTGGTCACTGGTCACTGGTCACTGGTCAATGGTCACTGGCCACTGGTCACTGGTCACTGGTCACTGGTAACTGGTCAATGGTCACTGTCGTTGGTCACTGGTCACTGGTCACTGGTCACTGGTCAATAGTAACTTGTCACTGGGCAGTGGTCAATGGTCACTGGTCACTGGTCACTGGTCACTGGTCACTGGTCACTGGTCACTGGTCACTGGTCAATGGTCACTGGTCAATGGTCACTGGCCACTGGTCACTGGTCACTGGTCAATGGTCACTTTCGCTGGTCAATGGTCACTGTCGCTGGTAAATGGTCACTGTCGCTGGTCACTGGTCACTGGTCACTAGTCACTGGTCACTGGTCACAGGTCAATGGTCACTGGTCACTGGACACTGGTCACTGGTCACTTGTCACTGGTCACTGGTCACTGGTCACTGGTCACTGGTCACTGGTCACTGGTCACTGGTCACTGGTCACTGGTCAATGGTCACTGTCGCTGGTCACTGGTCACTGGTCAATGGTCACTATCGCTGGTCAATGGTCACTGTCGCTGGTCACTTGTCACTGGTCACTGGTCACTGGTCACTGGTCACTGGTCACTGGTCACTGGTCACTGGTCACTGGTCACAGGTCAATGGTCACAGGTCACTGGACACATGTCACTGGTCACTGGTCACTGGTCACTGGTCAATGGTCACTGGCCACTGGTCACTGGTCACTGGTCAATGGTCACTTTCGCTGGTCAATGGTCACTGTCGCTGGTCACTGGTCACAGGTCAATGGTCACTGGCCACTGGTCACTGGTCACTGGTCAATGGTCACTTTCGCTGGTCAATGGTCACTGTCGCTGGTAAATGGTCACTGTCGCTGGTAAATGGTCACTGTCGCTGGTCACTGGTCACTGGTCACTGGTCACTGGACACTGGTCACTGGTAACTGGTCAATGGTCACTGTCGCTGGTCACTGGTCACTGGTCACTGGTCACTGGTCAATGGTCACTGGTCACTGGGCACAGGTCACTGGTCACTGGTCACTGGTCACTGGTCAATGGTCACTGGCCACTGGTCACTGGTCACTGGTCAATGGTCACTTTCGCTGGTCAATGGTCACTGTCGCTGGTCACTGGTCACTGGTCACTGGTCACTGGTAACTGGTCAATGGTCACTGTCGCTGGTCACTGGTCACTGGTCACTGGTCACTGGTCACTGGTCAATGGTAACTTGTCACTGGGCAGTGGTCAATGGTCACTGGTCACTGGTCACTGGTCACTGGTCACTGGTCACAGGTCAATGGTCACTGGTCACTGGACACAGGTCACTGGTCACTGGTCACTGGTCACTGGTCACTGGTCACTGGTCACTGGTCAATGGTCACTGGCCACTGGTCACTGGTCACTGGTCAATGGTCACTTTCGCTGGTCAATGGTCACTGTCGCTGGTAAATGGTCACTGTCGCTGGTCACTGGTCACTGGTCACTGGACACTGGTCACAGGTCAATGGTCACTGGTCACTGTACACTGGTCACTGGTCACTGGTCACTTGTCACTCGTCACTGATCACTGGTCACTGGTCACTGGTCACTGGTCACTGGTCACTGGTCAATGGTCACTGTCGCTGGTCACTGGTCACTGGTCACTGATCACTGGTCACTGGTCAATGGCCACTGTCGCTGGTCACTGGACACTGGTCACTGGTCACAGGTCAATGGTCACTGGTCACTGGTCACTGGTCAATGGTCACTATCGCTGGTCAATGGTCATTGTCGCTGGTCACTGGTCATTGGTCACTTGTCACTGGTCACTGGTCACTGGTCACTGGTCACTGGTCACTGGTAACTGGTCACATGTCAATGGTCACTGGACACTGGTCACAGGTCAATGGTCACTGGTCACTGGACACTGGTCACTGGTCACTGGTCACTGGTCACTTGTCACTGGTCACTGATCACTGGTCACTGGTCACTGGTCACTGGTCACTGGTCACTGGTCACAGGTCAATGGTCACTGTCGCTGGTCACTGGTCACTGGTCACTGATCACTGGTCACTGGTCAATGGTCACTGTCGCTGGTCACTGGTCATTGGTCACTTGTCACTGGTCACTGGTCACTGGTCACTGGTCACTGGTCACAGGTCAATGGTCACTGGTCACTGGTCACTGGTCAATGGTCACTGTCGCTCGTCACTGGTCACTGGTCACTGGTCACTGGTCACTGGTCACTGGTAACTGGTCAATGGTCACTGTCGCTGGTCACTGGTCACTGGTCACTGGTCAATGGTAACTTTTCACTGGGCAGTGGTCAATGGTCACTGGCCACTGGTCACTGGTCACTGGTCAATGGTCACTTTCGCTGGTCAATGGTCACTGTCGCTGGTAAATGGTCACTGTCGCTGGTCACTGGTCACTGGTCACTAGTCACTGGTCACTGGTCACAGGTCAATGGTCACTGGTCACTGGACACTGGTCACTGGTCACTGGTCACTTGTCACTGGTCACTGATCACTTGTCACTGGTCACTGGTCACTGGTCACTGGTCACTGGTCAATGGTCACTGTCGCTGGTCACTGGTCACTGGTCACTGATCACTGGTCACTGGTCACTGGTCACTGGTCAATGGTCACTTTCGCTGGTCAATGGTCACTGTCGCTGGTAAATGGTCACTGTCGCTGGTCACTGGTCACTGGTCACTAGTCACTGGTCACTGGTCACAGGTCAATGGTCACTGGTCACTGGACACTGGTCACTGGTCACTGGTCACTTGTCACTGTTCAATGATCACTGGTCACTGGTCACTGGTCACTGGTCACTGGTCACTTGTCAATGGTCACTGTCGCTGGTCACTGGTCACTGGTCACTGGTCACTGGTCACTGGTCACTGGTCAATAGTCACTATCGCTGGTCAATGGTCACTGTCGCTGGTCACTGGTCACTGGTCACTTGTCACTGGTCACTGGTCACTGGTCACTGGTCACTGGTCACTGGTCACTGGTCACTGGTCACTGGTCACTGGTCACTGGTCACTGGTCACTGGTCAATGGTCACTGTCGCTGGTCACTGGTCACTGGTCACTTGTCCCTGGGCAGTGGTCACTGGTCACTGGTCACTGGTCACTGGTCACTGGTCAATGGTCACTGTCGCTGGTCACTGGTCACTGGTCACTTGTCCCTGGGCAGTGGTCACTTGTCACTGGTCAATGGTCACTATCGCTGGTCAAAGGTCACTGACGCTGGTCACTGGTCACTGGTCACTTGTCACTGGTCACTGGTCACTGGTCACTGGTCACTGGTCACTGGTCACTGGTCACAAGTCACTGGTCACTTGTCATTGGTCACTGGTCACTCGTCACTGGTCACAGGTCAATGGTAACTTGTCACTGGGCAGTGGTCAATGGTCACTGGTCACTGGTCACTGGTCACAGGTCAATGGTCACTGGTCACTGGACACAGATCACTGGTCACTGGTCACTGGTCACTGGTCACTGGTCACTGGTCAATGGTCACTGGCCACTGGTCACTGGTCACTGGTCAGTGGCCACTGGTCGCTGGTCACTTGTCACTGGTCACTGGTCACTGGTCACTGGTCACTGGTCAATGGTCACTATCGCTGGTCAATGGTCACTGTCGCTGGTCACTGGTCACTGGTCACTTGTCACTGGTCACTGGTCACTGGTCACTGGTCACTGGTCACTGGTCACTGGTCACTGGTCACTGGTCACTGGTCACTGGTCAATGGTCACTGTCGCTGGTCACTGGTCACTGGTCAATGGTCACTATCGCTGGTCAATGGTCACAGTCGCTGGTCACTGGTCACTGGTCACTTGTCAATGGTCACTGTCGCTGGTCACTGGTCACTGGTCACTGGTCAATAGTCACTATCGCTGGTCAATGGTCACTGTCGCTGGTCACTGGTCACTGGTCACTTGTCACTGGTCACTGGTCACTGGTCACTGGTCACTGGTCACTGGTCACTGGTCACTGGTCACTGGTCACTGGTCACTGGTCACTGGTCAATGGTCTCTGTCGCTGGTCACTGGTCACGATTCGCTGGTCCCTGGTCACTGGTCACTGGTCAATGGTCACTGTCGCTGGTCACTGGTCACTGGTCACTGGTCACTGGTCACTGGTCACTGGTCACTGGTCACTGGTCACAAGTCACTGGTCACTTGTCACTGGTCACTGGTCACTCGTCACTGGTCACAGGTCAATGGTAACTTGTCACTGGGCAGTGGTCACTGGTCACTGGTCAATGGTCACTATCGCTGGTCAATGGTCATTGTCGCTGGTCACTGGTCATTGGTCACTTGTCACTGGTCACTGGTCACTGGTCACTGGTCACTGGTCACTGGTCACAGGTCAATGGTCACTGGTCACTGGTCACTGGTCAATGGTCACTGTCGCTGGTCACTGGTCACTGGTCACTGGTCACTGGTCACTTGTCACTGGTCACTGGTCACTGGTCACTGGTCACTGGTCACTGGTCACTAGTCACAAGTCACTGGTCACTTGTCACTGGTCACTGGTCACTCGTCACTGGTCACAGGTCAATGGTAACTTGTCACTGGGCAGTGGTCAAAGGTCACTGGTCACTGGTCACTGGTCACAGGTCAATGGTCACTGGTCACTGGAAACAGATCACTGGTCACTGGTCACTGGTCACTGGTCACTGGTCAATGGTCACTGGCCACTGGTCACTGGTCACTGGTCACTGGTAACTGGTCAATGGTCACTGTCGCTGGTCACTGGTCACTGGTCACTGGTCACTGGTCAATAGTAACTTGTCACTGGGCAGTGGTCAATGGTCACTGGTCACTGGTCACTGGTCACTGGTCACTGGTCACTGGTCACTGGTCACTGGTCAATGGTCACTGGTCAATGGTCACTGGCCACTGGTCACTGGTCACTGGTCAATGGTCACTTTCGCTGGTCAATGGTCACTGTCGCTGGTAAATGGTCACTGTCGCTGGTCACTGGTCACTGGTCACTAGTCACTGGTCACTGGTCACAGGTCAATGGTCACTGGTCACTGGACACTGGTCACTGGTCACTTGTCACTGGTCACTGGTCACTGGTCACTGGTCACTGGTCACTGGTCACTGGTCACTGGTCACTGGTCACTGGTCAATGGTCACTGTCGCTGGTCACTGGTCACTGGTCAATGGTCACTATCGCTGGTCAATGGTCACTGTCGCTGGTCACTTGTCACTGGTCACTGGTCACTGGTCACTGGTCACTGGTCACTGGTCACTGGTCACTGGTCACTGGTCACAGGTCAATGGTCACTGGTCACTGGACACATGTCACTGGTCACTGGTCACTGGTCACTGGTCAATGGTCACTGGCCACTGGTCACTGGTCACTGGTCAATGGTCACTTTCGCTGGTCAATGGTCACTGTCGCTGGTCACTGGTCACAGGTCAATGGTCACTGGCCACTGGTCACTGGTCACTGGTCAATGGTCACTTTCGCTGGTCAATGGTCACTGTCGCTGGTAAATGGTCACTGTCGCTGGTAAATGGTCACTGTCGCTGGTCACTGGTCACTGGTCACTGGTCACTGGTCACTGGACACTGGTCACTGGTAACTGGTCAATGGTCACTGTCGCTGGTCACTGGTCACTGGTCACTGGTCACTGGTCAATGGTCACTGGTCACTGGACACAGGTCACTGGTCACTGGTCACTGGTCACTGGTCAATGGTCACTGGCCACTGGTCACTGGTCACTGGTCAATGGTCACTTTCGCTGGTCAATGGTCACTGTCGCTGGTCACTGGTCACTGGTCACTGGTCACTGGTAACTGGTCAATGGTCACTGTCGCTGGTCACTGGTCACTGGTCACTGGTCACTGGTCACTGGTCAATGGTAACTTGTCACTGGGCAGTGGTCAATGGTCACTGGTCACTGGTCACTGGTCACTGGTCACTGGTCACAGGTCAATGGTCACTGGTCACTGGACACAGGTCACTGGTCACTGGTCACTGGTCACTGGTCACTGGTCACTGGTCACTGGTCAATGGTCACTGGCCACTGGTCACTGGTCACTGGTCAAAGGTCACTTTCGCTGGTCAATGGTCACTGTCGCTGGTAAATGGTCACTGTCGCTGGTCACTGGTCACTGGTCACTGGACACTGGTCACAGGTCAATGGTCACTGGTCACTGTACACTGGTCACTGGTCACTGGTCACTTGTCACTCGTCACTGATCACTGGTCACTGGTCACTGGTCACTGGTCACTGGTCACTGGTCAATGGTCACTGTCGCTGGTCACTGGTCACTGGTCACTGATCACTGGTCACTGGTCAATGGTCACTGTCGCTGGTCACTGGACACTGGTCACTGGTCACAGGTCAATGGTCACTGGTCACTGGTCACTGGTCAATGGTCACTATCGCTGGTCAATGGTCATTGTCGCTGGTCACTGGTCACTGGTCAATGGTCACTGTCGCTGGTCACTGGTCACTGGTCACTGATCACTGGTCACTGGTCACTGGTCACTGGTCAATGGTCACTTTCGCTGGTCAATGGTCACTGTCGCTGGTAAATGGTCACTGTCGCTGGTCACTGGTCACTGGTCACTAGTCACTGGTCACTGGTCACAGGTCAATGGTCACTGGTCACTGGACACTGGTCACTGGTCACTGGTCACTTGTCACTGTTCAATGATCACTGGTCACTGGTCACTGGTCACTGGTCACTGGTCACTTGTCAATGGTCACTGTCGCTGGTCACTGGTCACTGGTCACTGGTCACTGGTCACTGGTCAATAGTCACTATCGCTGGTCAATGGTCACTGTCGCTGGTCACTGGTCACTGGTCACTTGTCACTGGTCACTGGTCACTGGTCACTGGTCACTGGTCACTGGTCACTGGTCACTGGTCACTGGTCACTGGTCACTGGTCACTGGTCACTGGTCACTGGTCAATGGTCACTGTCGCTGGTCACTGGTCACTGGTCACTTGTCCCTGGGCAGTGGTCACTGGTCACTGGTCACTGGTCACTGGTCACTGGTCAATGGTCACTGTCGCTGGTCACTGGTCACTGGTCACTTGTCCCTGGGCAGTGGTCACTTGTCACTGGTCAATGGTCACTATCGCTGGTCAAAGGTCACTGACGCTGGTCACTGGTCACTGGTCACTTGTCACTGGTCACTGGTCACTGGTCACTGGTCACTGGTCACTGGTCACTGGTCACAAGTCACTGGTCACTTGTCATTGGTCACTGGTCACTCGTCACTGGTCACAGGTCAATGGTAACTTGTCACTGGGCAGTGGTCAATGGTCACTGGTCACTGGTCACTGGTCACAGGTCAATGGTCACTGGTCACTGGACACAGATCACTGGTCACTGGTCACTGGTCACTGGTCACTGGTCACTGGTCAATGGTCACTGGCCACTGGTCACTGGTCACTGGTCAGTGGCCACTGGTCGCTGGTCACTTGTCACTGGTCACTGGTCACTGGTCACTGGTCACTGGTCACTGGTCACTGGTCAATGGTCACTATCGCTGGTCAATGGTCACTGTCGCTGGTCACTGGTCACTTGTCACTGGTCACTGGTCACTGGTCACTGGTCACTGGTCACTGGTCACTGGTCACTGGTCACTGGTCACTGGTCACTGGTCAATGGTCACTGTCGCTGGTCACTGGTCACTGGTCAATGGTCACTATCGCTGGTCAATGGTCACTGTCGCTGGTCATTGGTCACTGGTCACTGGTCAATGGTCACTTGTCCCTGGGCAGTGGTCACTGGTCACTGGTCAATGGTCACTATCGCTGGTCAATGGTCACAGTCGCTGGTCACTGGTCACTGATCACTTGTCACTGGTCACTGGTCACTGGTCACTGGTCACTGGTCACTGGTCACAAGTCACTGGTCACTTGTCACTGGTCAGTGGCCACTCGTCAATGGTCACTGGTCACTGGTCACTGGTCAATGGTCTCTGTCGCTGGTCACTGGTCACGATTCGCTGGTCCCTGGTCATTGGTCACGGGTCAATGGTCACTGTCGCTGGTCACTGGTCACTGGTCACTGGTCACTGGTCACTGGTCACTTGTCACTGGTCAGTGGCCACTCGTCGCTGGTCACTTGTCACTGGTCACTGGTCACAGGTCAATGGTCACTGGTCACTGGTCACTTGTCCCTGGGCAGTGGTCACTTGTCACTGGTCAATGGTCACTATCGCTGGTCAAAGGTCACTGACGCTGGTCACTGGTCACTGGTCACTTGTCACTGGTCACTGGTCACTGGTCACTGGTCACTGGTCACTGGTCACTGGTCACAAGTCACTGGTCACTTGTCATTGGTCACTGGTCACTCGTCACTGGTCACAGGTCAATGGTAACTTGTCACTGGGCAGAGGTCAATGGTCACTGGTCACTGGTCACTGGTCACAGGTCAATGGTCACTGGTCACTGGACACAGATCACTGGTCACTGGTCACTGGTCACTGGTCACTGGTCACTGGTCAATGGTCACTGGCCACTGGTCACTGGTCACTGGTCAGTGGCCACTGGTCGCTGGTCACTTGTCACTGGTCACTGGTCACTGGTCACTGGTCACTGGTCAATGGTCACTATCGCTGGTCAATGGTCACTGTCGCTGGTCACTGGTCACTGGTCACTTGTCACTGGTCACTGGTCACTGGTCACTGGTCACTGGTCACTGGTCACTGGTCACTGGTCACTGGTCACTGGTCACTGGTCAATGGTCACTGTCGCTGGTCACTGGTCACTGGTCAATGGTCACTATCGCTGGTCAATGGTCACAGTCGCTGGTCACTGGTCACTGGTCACTTGTCAATGGTCACTGTCGCTGGTCACTGGTCACTGGTCACTGGTCAATAGTCACTATCGCTGGTCAATGGTCACTGTCGCTGGTCACTGGTCACTGGTCACTTGTCACTGGTCACTGGTCACTGGTCACTGGTCACTGGTCACTGGTCACTGGTCACTGGTCACTGGTCACTGGTCACTGGTCACTGGTCAATGGTCTCTGTCGCTGGTCACTGGTCACGATTCGCTGGTCCCTGGTCACTGGTCACTGGTCAATGGTCACTGTCGCTGGTCAATGGTCATTGTCGCTGGTCACTGGTCATTGGTCACTTGTCACTGGTCACTGGTCACTGGTCACTGGTCACTGGTCACTGGTCACAGGTCGCTGGTCACTGGTCACTGGTCACTGGTCAATGGTCACTGTCGCTGGTCACTGGTCACTGGTCACTGGTCACTGGTCACTTGTCACTGGTCACTGGTCACTGGTCACTGGTCACTGGTCACTGGTCACTAGTCACAAGTCACTGGTCACTTGTCACTGGTCACTGGTCACTCGTCACTGGTCACAGGTCAATGGTAACTTGTCACTGGGCAGTGGTCAAAGGTCACTGGTCACTGGTCACTGGTCACAGGTCAATGGTCACTGGTCACTGGAAACAGATCACTGGTCACTGGTCACTGGTCACTGGTCACTGGTCAATGGTCACTGGCCACTGGTCACTGGTCACTGGTCACTGGTAACTGGTCAATGGTCACTGGCGCTGGTCACTGGTCACTGGTCACTGGTCACTGGTCAATAGTAACTTGTCACTGGGCAGTGGTCAATGGTCACTGGTCACTGGTCACTGGTCACTGGTCACTGGTCACTGGTCACTGGTCACTGGTCAATGGTCACTGGTCAATGGTCACTGGCCACTGGTCACTGGTCACTGGTCAATGGTCACTTTCGCTGGTCAATGGTCACTGTCGCTGGTAAATGGTCACTGTCGCTGGTCACTGGTCACTGGTCACTAGTCACTGGTCACTGGTCACAGGTCAATGGTCACTGGTCACTGGACACTGGTCACTGGTCACTTGTCACTGGTCACTGGTCACTGGTCACTGGTCACTGGTCACTGGTCACTGGTCACTGGTCACTGGTCACTGGTCAATGGTCACTGTCGCTGGTCACTGGTCACTGGTCAATGGTCACTATCGCTGGTCAATGGTCACTGTCGCTGGTCACTTGTCACTGGTCACTGGTCACTGGTCACTGGTCACTGGTCACTGGTCACTGGTCACTGGTCACTGGTCACAGGTCAATGGTCACTGGTCACTGGACACATGTCACTGGTCACTGGTCACTGGTCACTGGTCAATGGTCACTGGCCACTGGTCACTGGTCACTGGTCAATGGTCACTTTCGCTGGTCAATGGTCACTGTCGCTGGTCACTGGTCACAGGTCAATGGTCACTGGCCACTGGTCACTGGTCACTGGTCAATGGTCACTTTCGCTGGTCAATGGTCACTGTCGCTGGTAAATGGTCACTGTCGCTGGTAAATGGTCACTGTCGCTGGTCACTGGTCACTGGTCACTGGTCACTGGTCACTGGACACTGGTCACTGGTAACTGGTCAATGGTCACTGTCGCTGGTCACTGGTCACTGGTCACTGGTCACTGGTCAATGGTCACTGGTCACTGGACACAGGTCACTGGTCACTGGTCTCTGGTCACTGGTCAATGGTCACTGGCCACTGGTCACTGGTCACTGGTCAATGGTCACTTTCGCTGGTCAATGGTCACTGTCGCTGGTCACTGGTCACTGGTCACTGGTCACTGGTAACTGGTCAATGGTCACTGTCGCTGGTCACTGGTCACTGGTCACTGGTCACTGGTCACTGGTCAATGGTAACTTGTCACTGGGCAGTGGTCAATGGTCACTGGTCACTGGTCACTGGTCACTGGTCACTGGTCACAGGTCAATGGTCACTGGTCACTGGACACAGGTCACTGGTCACTGGTCACTGGTCACTGGTCACTGGTCACTGGTCACTTGTCAATGGTCACTGGCCACTGGTCACTGGTCACTGGTCAAAGGTCACTTTCGCTGGTCAATGGTCACTGTCGCTGGTAAATGGTCACTGTCGCTGGTCACTGGTCACTGGTCACTGGACACTGGTCACAGGTCAATGGTCACTGGTCACTGTACACTGGTCACTGGTCACTGGTCACTTGTCACTCGTCACTGATCACTGGTCACTGGTCACTGGTCACTGGTCACTGGTCACTGGTCAATGGTCACTGTCGCTGGTCACTGGTCACTGGTCACTGATCACTGGTCACTGGTCAATGGTCACTGTCGCTGGTCACTGGACACTGGTCACTGGTCACAGGTCAATGGTCACTGGTCACTGGTCACTGGTCAATGGTCACTATCGCTGGTCAATGGTCATTGTCGCTGGTCACTGGTCATTGGTCACTTGTCACTGGTCACTGGTCACTGGTCACTGGTCACTGGTCACTGGTAACTGGTCACATGTCAATGGTCACTGGACACTGGTCACAGGTCAATGGTCACTGGTCACTGGACACTGGTCACTGGTCACTGGTCACTGGTCACTTGTCACTGGTCACTGATCACTGGTCACTGGTCACTGGTCACTGGTCACTGGTCACTGGTCACAGGTCAATGGTCACTGTCGCTGGTCACTGGTCACTGGTCACTGATCACTGGTCACTGGTCAATGGTCACTGTCGCTGGTCACTGGTCATTGGTCACTTGTCACTGGTCACTGGTCACTGGTCACTGGTCACTGGTCACAGGTCAATGGTCACTGGTCACTGGAAACAGATCACTGGTCACTGGTCACTGGTCACTGGTCACTGGTCACTGGTCAATGGTCACTGGCCACTGGTCACTGGTCACTGGTCACTGGTAACTTGTCAATGGTCACTGTCGCTGGTCACTGGTCAATAGTAACTTGTCACTGGGCAGTGGTCAATGGTCACTGGTCACTGGTCACTGGTCACTGGTCACTGGTCACTGGTCACTGGTCACTGGTCAATGGTCACTGGTCAATGGTCACTGGCCACTGGTCACTGGTCACTGGTCAATGGTCACTTTCGCTGGTCAATGGTCACTGTCGCTGGTAAATGGTCACTGTCGCTGGTCACTGGTCACTGGTCACTAGTCACTGGTCACTGGTCACAGGTCAATGGTCACTGGTCACTTGACACTGGTCACTGGTCACTTGTCACTGGTCACTGGTCACTGGTCACTGGTCACTGGTCACTGGTCACTGGTCACTGGTCACTGGTCACTGGTCAATGGTCACTGTCGCTGGTCACTGGTCACTGGTCAATGGTCACTATCGCTGGTCAATGGTCACTGTCGCTGGTCACTTGTCACTGGTCACTGGTCACTGGTCACTGGTCACTGGTCACTGGTCACTGGTCACTGGTCACTGGTCACAGGTCAATGGTCACTGGTCACTGGACACATGTCACTGGTCACTGGTCACTGGTCACTGGTCAATGGTCACTGGCCACTGGTCACTGGTCACTGGTCAATGGTCACTTTCGCTGGTCAATGGTCACTGTCGCTGGTCACTGGTCACAGGTCAATGGTCACTGGCCACTGGTCACTGGTCACTGGTCAATGGTCACTTTCGCTGGTCAATGGTCACTGTCGCTGGTAAATGGTCACTGTCGCTGGTAAATGGTCACTGTCGCTGGTCACTGGTCACTGGTCACTGGTCACTGGTCACTGGACACTGGTCACTGGTAACTGGTCAATGGTCACTGTCGCTGGTCACTGGTCACTGGTCACTGGTCACTGGTCAATGGTCACTGGTCACTGGACACAGGTCACTGGTCACTGGCCACTGGTCACTGGTCACTGGTCAATGGTCACTTTCGCTGGTCAATAGTCACTGTCGCTGGTCACTGGTCACTGGTCACTGGTCACTGGTAACTGGTCAATGGTCACTGTCGCTGGTCACTGGTCACTGGTCACTGGTCACTGGTCACTGGTCAATGGTAACTTGTCACTGGGCAGTGGTCAATGGTCACTGGTCACTGGTCACTGGTCACTGGTCACTGGTCACAGGTCAATGGTCACTGGTCACTGGACACAGGTCACTGGTCACTGGTCACTGGTCACTGGTCACTGGTCACTGGTCACTGGTCAATGGTCACTGGCCACTGGTCACTGGTCACTGGTCAATGGTCACTTTCGCTGGTCAATGGTCACTGTCGCTGGTAAATGGTCACTGTCGCTGGTCACTGGTCACTGGTCACTGGACACTGGTCACAGGTCAATGGTCACTGGTCACTGTACACTGGTCACTGGTCACTGGTCACTTGTCACTCGTCACTGATCACTGGTCACTGGTCACTGGTCACTGGTCACTGGTCACTGGTCAATGGTCACTGTCGCTGGTCACTGGTCACTGGTCACTGATCACTGGTCACTGGTCAATGGTCACTGTCGCTGGTCACTGGACACTGGTCACTGGTCACAGGTCAATGGTCACTGGTCACTGGTCACTGGTCAATGGTCACTATCGCTGGTCAATGGTCATTGTCGCTGGTCACTGGTCATTGGTCACTTGTCACTGGTCACTGGTCACTGGTCACTGGTCACTGGTCACTGGTAACTGGTCACATGTCAATGGTCACTGGACACTGGTCACAGGTCAATGGTCACTGGTCACTGGACACTGGTCACTGGTCACTGGTCACTGGTCACTTGTCACTGGTCACTGATCACTGGTCACTGGTCACTGGTCACTGGTCACTGGTCACTGGTCACAGGTCAATGGTCACTGTCGCTGGTCACTGGTCACTGGTCACTGATCACTGGTCACTGGTCAATGGTCACTGTCGCTGGTCACTGGTCATTGGTCACTTGTCACTGGTCACTGGTCACTGGTCACTGGTCACTGGTCACAGGTCAATGGTCACTGGTCACTGGTCACTGGTCAATGGTCACTGTCGCTCGTCACTGGTCACTGGTCACTGGTCACTGGTCACTGGTCACTGGTAACTGGTCAATGGTCACTGTCGCTGGTCACTGGTCACTGGTCACTGGTCAATGGTAACTTGTCACTGGGCAGTGGTCAATGGTCACTGGCCACTGGTCACTGGTCACTGGTCAATGGTCACTTTCGCTGGTCAATGGTCACTGTCGCTGGTAAATGGTCACTGTCGCTGGTCACTGGTCACTGGTCACTAGTCACTGGTCACTGGTCACAGGTCAATGGTCACTGGTCACTGGACACTGGTCACTGGTCACTGGTCACTTGTCACTGGTCACTGATCACTTGTCACTGGTCACTGGTCACTGGTCACTGGTCACTGGTCAATGGTCACTGTCGCTGGTCACTGGTCACTGGTCACTGATCACTGGTCACTGGTCACTGGTCACTGGTCAATGGTCACTTTCGCTGGTCAATGGTCACTGTCGCTGGTAAATGGTCACTGTCGCTGGTCACTGGTCACTGGTCACTTGTCACTGGTCACTGGTCACTGGTCACTGGTCACTGGTCACTGGTCACTGGTCACAAGTCACTGGTCACTTGTCATTGGTCACTGGTCACTCGTCACTGGTCACAGGTCAATGGTAACTTGTCACTGGGCAGTGGTCAATGGTCACTGGTCACTGGTCACTGGTCACAGGTCAATGGTCACTGGTCACTGGACACAGATCACTGGTCACTGGTCACTGGTCACTGGTCACTGGTCACTGGTCAATGGTCACTGGCCACTGGTCACTGGTCACTGGTCAGTGGCCACTGGTCGCTGGTCACTTGTCACTGGTCACTGGTCACTGGTCACTGGTCACTGGTCACTGGTCACTGGTCAATGGTCACTATCGCTGGTCAATGGTCACTGTCGCTGGTCACTGGTCACTGGTCACTTGTCACTGGTCACTGGTCACTGGTCACTGGTCACTGGTCACTGGTCACTGGTCACTGGTCACTGGTCACTGGTCACTGGTCAATGGTCACTGTCGCTGGTCACTGGTCACTGGTCAATGGTCACTATCGCTGGTCAATGGTCACTGTCGCTGGTCATTGGTCACTGGTCACTGGTCAATGGTCACTTGTCCCTGGGCAGTGGTCACTGGTCACTGGTCAATGGTCACTATCGCTGGTCAATGGTCACAGTCGCTGGTCACTGGTCACTGGTCACTTGTCACTGGTCACTGGTCACTGGTCACTGGTCACTGGTCACTGGTCACAAGTCACTGGTCACTTGTCACTGGTCAGTGGCCACTCGTCAATGGTCACTGGTCACTGGTCACTGGTCAATGGTCTCTGTCGCTGGTCACTGGTCACGATTCGCTGGTCCCTGGTCATTGGTCACGGGTCAATGGTCACTGTCGCTGGTCACTGGTCACTGGTCACTGGTCACTGGTCACTGGTCACTTGTCACTGGTCAGTGGCCACTCGTCGCTGGTCACTTGTCACTGGTCACTGGTCACAGGTCAATGGTCACTGGTCACTGGTCACTTGTCCCTGGGCAGTGGTCACTTGTCACTGGTCAATGGTCACTATCGCTGGTCAAAGGTCACTGACGCTGGTCACTGGTCACTGGTCACTTGTCACTGGTCACTGGTCACTGGTCACTGGTCACTGGTCACAAGTCACTGGTCACTTGTCATTGGTCACTGGTCACTCGTCACTGGTCACAGGTCAATGGTAACTTGTCACTGGGCAGTGGTCAATGGTCACTGGTCACTGGTCACTGGTCACAGGTCAATGGTCACTGGTCACTGGACACAGATCACTGGTCACTGGTCACTGGTCACTGGTCACTGGTCACTGGTCAATGGTCACTGGCCACTGGTCACTGGTCACTGGTCAGTGGCCACTGGTCGCTGGTCACTTGTCACTGGTCACTGGTCACTGGTCACTGGTCACTGGTCAATGGTCACTATCGCTGGTCAATGGTCACTGTCGCTGGTCACTGGTCACTGGTCACTTGTCACTGGTCACTGGTCACTGGTCACTGGTCACTGGTCACTGGTCACTGGTCACTGGTCACTGGTCACTGGTCACTGGTCAATGGTCACTGTCGCTGGTCACTGGTCACTGGTCAATGGTCACTATCGCTGGTCAATGGTCACAGTCGCTGGTCACTGGTCACTGGTCACTTGTCAATGGTCACTGTCGCTGGTCACTGGTCACTGGTCACTGGTCAATAGTCACTATCGCTGGTCAATGGTCACTGTCGCTGGTCACTGGTCACTGGTCACTTGTCACTGGTCACTGGTCACTGGTCACTGGTCACTGGTCACTGGTCACTGGTCACTGGTCACTGGTCACTGGTCACTGGTCACTGGTCAATGGTCACTGTCGCTGGTCACTGGTCACTGGTCACTGATCACTGATCACTGGTCACTGGTCACTGGTCACTGGTCACTGGTCAATGGTCACTATCGCTGGTCAATGGTCACTGTCGCTGGTCACTGGTCACTGGTCACAGTCGCTGGTCACTGGTCACTGGTCTCTAGTCACTGGTCACTGGTCGCTGGTCACTGGTCACTTGTCACTGGTCAGTGGCCACTGGTCGCTGGTCACTTGTCACTGGTCACTGGTCACTGGTCACTGGTCACAAGTCACTGGTCACTGGTCACTGGTCACTGGTCACTGGTCACTGGTCACTGGTCACTGGTCACTGGTCACAGGTCAATGGTCACTGTCGCTGGTCACTGGTCACTGGTCACTGATCACTGGTCACTGGTCAATGGTCACTGTCGCTGGTCACTGGTCATTGGTCACTTGTCACTGGTCACTGGTCACTGGTCACTGGTCACTGGTCACAGGTCAATGGTCACTGGTCACTGGAAACAGATCACTGGTCACTGGTCACTGGTCACTGGTCACTGGTCACTGGTCAATGGTCACTGGTCACTGGACACTGGTCACTGGTAACTGGTCAATGGTCACTGTCGCTGGTCACTGGTCACTGGTCACTGGTCACTGGTCAATGGTCACTGGTCACTGGACACAGGTCACTGGTCACTGGTCACTGGTCACTGGTCAATGGTCACTGGCCACTGGTCACTGGTCACTGGTCAATGGTCACTTTCGCTGGTCAATGGTCACTGTCGCTGGTCACTGGTCACTGGTCACTGGTCACTGGTAACTGGTCAATGGTCACTGTCGCTGGTCACTGGTCACTGGTCATTGGTCACTGGTCACTGGTCAATGGTAACTTGTCACTGGGCAGTGGTCAATGGTCACTGGTCACTGGTCACTGGTCACTGGTCACTGGTCACAGGTCAATGGTCACTGGTCACTGGACACAGGTCACTGGTCACTGGTCACTGGTCACTGGTCACTGGTCACTGGTCACTGGTCAATGGTCACTGGCCACTGGTCACTGGTCACTGGTCAATGGTCACTTTCGCTGGTCAATGGTCACTGTCGCTGGTAAATGGTCACTGTCGCTGGTCACTGGTCACTGGTCACTGGACACTGGTCACAGGTCAATGGTCACTGGTCACTGTACACTGGTCACTGGTCACTGGTCACTTGTCACTCGTCACTGATCACTGGTCACTGGTCACTGGTCACTGGTCACTGGTCACTGGTCAATGGTCACTGTCGCTGGTCACTGGTCACTGGTCACTGATCACTGGTCACTGGTCAATGGTCACTGTCGCTGGTCACTGGACACTGGTCACTGGTCACAGGTCAATGGTCACTGGTCACTGGTCACTGGTCAATGGTCACTATCGCTGGTCAATGGTCATTGTCGCTGGTCACTGGTCATTGGTCACTTGTCACTGGTCAATGGTCACTGGTCACTGGTCACTGGTCACTGGTAACTGGTCACATGTCAATGGTCACTGGACACTGGTCACAGGTCAATGGTCACTGGTCACTGGACACTGGTCACTGGTCACTGGTCACTGGTCACTTGTCACTGGTCACTGATCACTGGTCACTGGTCACTGGTCACTGGTCACTGGTCACTGGTCACAGGTCAATGGTCACTGTCGCTGGTCACTGGTCACTGGTCACTGATCACTGGTCACTGGTCAATGGTCACTGTCGCTGGTCACTGGTCACTGGTCACTTGTCCCTGGGCAGTGGTCACTGGTCACTGGTCACTGGTCACTGGTCACTTGTCACTGGTCACTGGTCACTGGTCACTGGTCACTTGTCACTGGTCACTGGTCACTTGTCACTGTTCAATGATCACTGGTCACTGGTCACTGGTCACTGGTCACTGGTCACTTGTCAATGGTCACTGTCGCTGGTCACTGGTCACTGGTCACTGGTCACTGGTCACTGGTCACTGGTCAATAGTCACTATCGCTGGTCAATGGTCACTGTCGCTGGTCACTGGTCACTGGTCACTTGTCACTGGTCACTGGTCACTGGTCACTGGTCACTGGTCACTGGTCACTGGTCACTGGTCACTGGTCACTGGTCACTGGTCACTGGTCACTGGTCAATGGTCACTGTCGCTGGTCACTGGTCACTGGTCACTGGTCACTGGTCAATGGTCACTATCGCTGGTCAATGGTCACTGTCGCTGGTCACTGGTCACTTGTCACTGGTCACTGGTCACTGGTCACTGGTCACTGGTCACTGGTCACTGGTCACTGGTCACTGGTCACTGGTCACTGGTCAATGGTCACTGTCGCTGGTCACTGGTCACTGGTCAATGGTCACTATCGCTGGTCAATGGTCACTGTCGCTGGTCATTGGTCACTGGTCACTGGTCAATGGTCACTTGTCCCTGGGCAGTGGTCACTGGTCACTGGTCAATGGTCACTATCGCTGGTCAATGGTCACAGTCGCTGGTCACTGGTCACTGATCACTTGTCACTGGTCACTGGTCACTGGTCACTGGTCACTGGTCACTGGTCACAAGTCACTGGTCACTTGTCACTGGTCAGTGGCCACTCGTCAATGGTCACTGGTCACTGGTCACTGGTCAATGGTCTCTGTCGCTGGTCACTGGTCACGATTCGCTGGTCCCTGGTCATTGGTCACGGGTCAATGGTCACTGTCGCTGGTCACTGGTCACTGGTCACTGGTCACTGGTCACTGGTCACTTGTCACTGGTCAGTGGCCACTCGTCGCTGGTCACTTGTCACTGGTCACTGGTCACAGGTCAATGGTCACTGGTCACTGGTCACTTGTCCCTGGGCAGTGGTCACTTGTCACTGGTCAATGGTCACTATCGCTGGTCAAAGGTCACTGACGCTGGTCACTGGTCACTGGTCACTTGTCACTGGTCACTGGTCACTGGTCACTGGTCACTGGTCACTGGTCACTGGTCACAAGTCACTGGTCACTTGTCATTGGTCACTGGTCACTCGTCACTGGTCACAGGTCAATGGTAACTTGTCACTGGGCAGAGGTCAATGGTCACTGGTCACTGGTCACTGGTCACAGGTCAATGGTCACTGGTCACTGGACACAGATCACTGGTCACTGGTCACTGGTCACTGGTCACTGGTCACTGGTCAATGGTCACTGGCCACTGGTCACTGGTCACTGGTCAGTGGCCACTGGTCGCTGGTCACTTGTCACTGGTCACTGGTCACTGGTCACTGGTCACTGGTCAATGGTCACTATCGCTGGTCAATGGTCACTGTCGCTGGTCACTGGTCACTGGTCACTTGTCACTGGTCACTGGTCACTGGTCACTGGTCACTGGTCACTGGTCACTGGTCACTGGTCACTGGTCACTGGTCACTGGTCAATGGTCACTGTCGCTGGTCACTGGTCACTGGTCAATGGTCACTATCGCTGGTCAATGGTCACAGTCGCTGGTCACTGGTCACTGGTCACTTGTCAATGGTCACTGTCGCTGGTCACTGGTCACTGGTCACTGGTCAATAGTCACTATCGCTGGTCAATGGTCACTGTCGCTGGTCACTGGTCACTGGTCACTTGTCACTGGTCACTGGTCACTGGTCACTGGTCACTGGTCACTGGTCACTTGTCACTGGTCACTGGTCACTGGTCACTGGTCACTTGTCACTGGTCACTGGTCACTTGTCACTGTTCAATGATCACTGGTCACTGGTCACTGGTCACTGGTCACTGGTCACTTGTCAATGGTCACTGTCGCTGGTCACTGGTCACTGGTCACTGGTCACTGGTCACTGGTCACTGGTCACTGGTCACTGGTCACTGGTCACTGGTCACAGGTCGCTGGTCACTGGTCACTGGTCACTGGTCAATGGTCACTGTCGCTGGTCACTGGTCACTGGTCACTGGTCACTGGTCACTTGTCACTGGTCACTGGTCACTGGTCACTGGTCACTGGTCACTGGTCACTAGTCACAAGTCACTGGTCACTTGTCACTGGTCACTGGTCACTCGTCACTGGTCACAGGTCAATGGTAACTTGTCACTGGGCAGTGGTCAAAGGTCACTGGTCACTGGTCACTGGTCACAGGTCAATGGTCACTGGTCACTGGAAACAGATCACTGGTCACTGGTCACTGGTCACTGGTCACTGGTCAATGGTCACTGGCCACTGGTCACTGGTCACTGGTCACTGGTAACTGGTCAATGGTCACTGTCGCTGGTCACTGGTCACTGGTCACTGGTCACTGGTCAATAGTAACTTGTCACTGGGCAGTGGTCAATGGTCACTGGTCACTGGTCACTGGTCACTGGTCACTGGTCACTGGTCACTGGTCACTGGTCAATGGTCACTGGTCAATGGTCACTGGCCACTGGTCACTGGTCACTGGTCAATGGTCACTTTCGCTGGTCAATGGTCACTGTCGCTGGTAAATGGTCACTGTCGCTGGTCACTGGTCACTGGTCACTAGTCACTGGTCACTGGTCACAGGTCAATGGTCACTGGTCACTGGACACTGGTCACTGGTCACTTGTCACTGGTCACTGGTCACTGGTCACTGGTCACTGGTCACTGGTCACTGGTCACTGGTCACTGGTCACTGGTCAATGGTCACTGTCGCTGGTCACTGGTCACTGGTCAATGGTCACTATCGCTGGTCAATGGTCACTGTCGCTGGTCACTTGTCACTGGTCACTGGTCACTGGTCACTGGTCACTGGTCACTGGTCACTGGTCACTGGTCACTGGTCACAGGTCAATGGTCACTGGTCACTGGACACATGTCACTGGTCACTGGTCACTGGTCACTGGTCAATGGTCACTGGCCACTGGTCACTGGTCACTGGTCAATGGTCACTTTCGCTGGTCAATGGTCACTGTCGCTGGTCACTGGTCACAGGTCAATGGTCACTGGCCACTGGTCACTGGTCACTGGTCAATGGTCACTTTCGCTGGTCAATGGTCACTGTCGCTGGTAAATGGTCACTGTCGCTGGTAAATGGTCACTGTCGCTGGTCACTGGTCACTGGTCACTGGTCACTGGTCACTGGACACTGGTCACTGGTAACTGGTCAATGGTCACTGTCGCTGGTCACTGGTCACTGGTCACTGGTCACTGGTCAATGGTCACTGGTCACTGGACACAGGTCACTGGTCACTGGTCTCTGGTCACTGGTCAATGGTCACTGGCCACTGGTCACTGGTCACTGGTCAATGGTCACTTTCGCTGGTCAATGGTCACTGTCGCTGGTCACTGGTCACTGGTCACTGGTCACTGGTAACTGGTCAATGGTCACTGTCGCTGGTCACTGGTCACTGGTCACTGGTCACTGGTCACTGGTCAATGGTAACTTGTCACTGGGCAGTGGTCAATGGTCACTGGTCACTGGTCACTGGTCACTGGTCACTGGTCACAGGTCAATGGTCACTGGTCACTGGACACAGGTCACTGGTCACTGGTCACTGGTCACTGGTCACTGGTCACTGGTCACTTGTCAATGGTCACTGGCCACTGGTCACTGGTCACTGGTCAAAGGTCACTTTCGCTGGTCAATGGTCACTGTCGCTGGTAAATGGTCACTGTCGCTGGTCACTGGTCACTGGTCACTGTACACTGGTCACTGGTCACTGGTCACTTGTCACTCGTCACTGATCACTGGTCACTGGTCACTGGTCACTGGTCACTGGTCACTGGTCAATGGTCACTGTCGCTGGTCACTGGTCACTGGTCACTGATCACTGGTCACTGGTCAATGGTCACTGTCGCTGGTCACTGGACACTGGTCACTGGTCACAGGTCAATGGTCACTGGTCACTGGTCACTGGTCAATGGTCACTATCGCTGGTCAATGGTCATTGTCGCTGGTCACTGGTCATTGGTCACTTGTCACTGGTCACTGGTCACTGGTCACTGGTCACTGGTCACTGGTAACTGGTCACATGTCAATGGTCACTGGACACTGGTCACAGGTCAATGGTCACTGGTCACTGGACACTGGTCACTGGTCACTGGTCACTGGTCACTTGTCACTGGTCACTGATCACTGGTCACTGGTCACTGGTCACTGGTCACTGGTCACTGGTCACAGGTCAATGGTCACTGTCGCTGGTCACTGGTCACTGGTCACTGATCACTGGTCACTGGTCAATGGTCACTGTCGCTGGTCACTGGTCATTGGTCACTTGTCACTGGTCACTGGTCACTGGTCACTGGTCACTGGTCACAGGTCAATGGTCACTGGTCACTGGAAACAGATCACTGGTCACTGGTCACTGGTCACTGGTCACTGGTCACTGGTCAATGGTCACTGGCCACTGGTCACTGGTCACTGGTCACTGGTAACTTGTCAATGGTCACTGTCGCTGGTCACTGGTCAATAGTAACTTGTCACTGGGCAGTGGCCAATGGTCACTGGTCACTGGTCACTGGTCACTGGTCACTGGTCACTGGTCACTGGTCACTGGTCAATGGTCACTGGTCAATGGTCACTGGCCACTGGTCACTGGTCACTGGTCAATGGTCACTTTCGCTGGTCAATGGTCACTGTCGCTGGTAAATGGTCACTGTCGCTGGTCACTGGTCACTGGTCACTAGTCACTGGTCACTGGTCACAGGTCAATGGTCACTGGTCACTTGACACTGGTCACTGGTCACTTGTCACTGGTCACTGGTCACTGGTCACTGGTCACTGGTCACTGGTCACTGGTCACTGGTCACTGGTCACTGGTCAATGGTCACTGTCGCTGGTCACTGGTCACTGGTCAATGGTCACTATCGCTGGTCAATGGTCACTGTCGCTGGTCACTTGTCACTGGTCACTGGTCACTGGTCACTGGTCACTGGTCACTGGTCACTGGTCACTGGTCACTGGTCACAGGTCAATGGTCACTGGTCACTGGACACATGTCACTGGTCACTGGTCACTGGTCACTGGTCAATGGTCACTGGCCACTGGTCACTGGTCACTGGTCAATGGTCACTTTCGCTGGTCAATGGTCACTGTCGCTGGTCACTGGTCACAGGTCAATGGTCACTGGCCACTGGTCACTGGTCACTGGTCAATGGTCACTTTCGCTGGTCAATGGTCACTGTCGCTGGTAAATGGTCACTGTCGCTGGTAAATGGTCACTGTCGCTGGTCACTGGTCACTGGTCACTGGTCACTGGTCACTGGACACTGGTCACTGGTAACTGGTCAATGGTCACTGTCGCTGGTCACTGGTCACTGGTCACTGGTCACTGGTCAATGGTCACTGGTCACTGGACACAGGTCACTGGTCACTGGCCACTGGTCACTGGTCACTGGTCAATGGTCACTTTCGCTGGTCAATAGTCACTGTCGCTGGTCACTGGTCACTGGTCACTGGTCACTGGTAACTGGTCAATGGTCACTGTCGCTGGTCACTGGTCACTGGTCACTGGTCACTGGTCACTGGTCAATGGTAACTTGTCACTGGGCAGTGGTCAATGGTCACTGGTCACTGGTCACTGGTCACTGGTCACTGGTCACAGGTCAATGGTCACTGGTCACTGGACACAGGTCACTGGTCACTGGTCACTGGTCACTGGTCACTGGTCACTGGTCACTGGTCAATGGTCACTGGCCACTGGTCACTGGTCACTGGTCAATGGTCACTTTCGCTGGTCAATGGTCACTGTCGCTGGTAAATGGTCACTGTCGCTGGTCACTGGTCACTGGTCACTGGACACTGGTCACAGGTCAATGGTCACTGGTCACTGTACACTGGTCACTGGTCACTGGTCACTTGTCACTCGTCACTGATCACTGGTCACTGGTCACTGGTCACTGGTCACTGGTCACTGGTCAATGGTCACTGTCGCTGGTCACTGGTCACTGGTCACTGATCACTGGTCACTGGTCAATGGTCACTGTCGCTGGTCACTGGACACTGGTCACTGGTCACAGGTCAATGGTCACTGGTCACTGGTCACTGGTCAATGGTCACTATCGCTGGTCAATGGTCATTGTCGCTGGTCACTGGTCATTGGTCACTTGTCACTGGTCACTGGTCACTGGTCACTGGTCACTGGTCACTGGTAACTGGTCACATGTCAATGGTCACTGGACACTGGTCACAGGTCAATGGTCACTGGTCACTGGACACTGGTCACTGGTCACTGGTCACTGGTCACTTGTCACTGGTCACTGATCACTGGTCACTGGTCACTGGTCACTGGTCACTGGTCACTGGTCACAGGTCAATGGTCACTGTCGCTGGTCACTGGTCACTGGTCACTGATCACTGGTCACTGGTCAATGGTCACTGTCGCTGGTCACTGGTCATTGGTCACTTGTCACTGGTCACTGGTCACTGGTCACTGGTCACTGGTCACAGGTCAATGGTCACTGGTCACTGGTCACTGGTCAATGGTCACTGTCGCTCGTCACTGGTCACTGGTCACTGGTCACTGGTCACTGGTCACTGGTAACTGGTCAATGGTCACTGTCGCTGGTCACTGGTCACTGGTCACTGGTCAATGGTAACTTGTCACTGGGCAGTGGTCAATGGTCACTGGCCACTGGTCACTGGTCACTGGTCAATGGTCACTTTCGCTGGTCAATGGTCACTGTCGCTGGTAAATGGTCACTGTCGCTGGTCACTGGTCACTGGTCACTAGTCACTGGTCACTGGTCACAGGTCAATGGTCACTGGTCACTGGACACTGGTCACTGGTCACTGGTCACTTGTCACTGGTCACTGATCACTTGTCACTGGTCACTGGTCACTGGTCACTGGTCACTGGTCAATGGTCACTGTCGCTGGTCACTGGTCACTGGTCACTGATCACTGGTCACTGGTCACTGGTCACTGGTCAATGGTCACTTTCGCTGGTCAATGGTCACTGTCGCTGGTAAATGGTCACTGTCGCTGGTCACTGGTCACTGGTCACTTGTCACTGGTCACTGGTCACTGGTCACTGGTCACTGGTCACTGGTCACTGGTCACAAGTCACTGGTCACTTGTCATTGGTCACTGGTCACTCGTCACTGGTCACAGGTCAATGGTAACTTGTCACTGGGCAGTGGTCAATGGTCACTGGTCACTGGTCACTGGTCACAGGTCAATGGTCACTGGTCACTGGACACAGATCACTGGTCACTGGTCACTGGTCACTGGTCACTGGTCACTGGTCAATGGTCACTGGCCACTGGTCACTGGTCACTGGTCAGTGGCCACTGGTCGCTGGTCACTTGTCACTGGTCACTGGTCACTGGTCACTGGTCACTGGTCACTGGTCACTGGTCAATGGTCACTATCGCTGGTCAATGGTCACTGTCGCTGGTCACTGGTCACTGGTCACTTGTCACTGGTCACTGGTCACTGGTCACTGGTCACTGGTCACTGGTCACTGGTCACTGGTCACTGGTCACTGGTCACTGGTCAATGGTCACTGTCGCTGGTCACTGGTCACTGGTCAATGGTCACTATCGCTGGTCAATGGTCACTTTCGCTGGTCATTGGTCACTGGTCACTGGTCAATGGTCACTTGTCCCTGGGCAGTGGTCACTGGTCACTGGTCAATGGTCACTATCGCTGGTCAATGGTCACAGTCGCTGGTCACTGGTCACTGGTCACTTGTCACTGGTCACTGGTCACTGGTCACTGGTCACTGGTCACTGGTCACAAGTCACTGGTCACTTGTCACTGGTCAGTGGCCACTCGTCAATGGTCACTGGTCACTGGTCACTGGTCAATGGTCTCTGTCGCTGGTCACTGGTCACGATTCGCTGGTCCCTGGTCATTGGTCACGGGTCAATGGTCACTGTCGCTGGTCACTGGTCACTGGTCACTGGTCACTGGTCACTGGTCACTTGTCACTGGTCAGTGGCCACTCGTCGCTGGTCACTTGTCACTGGTCACTGGTCACAGGTCAATGGTCACTGGTCACTGGTCACTTGTCCCTGGGCAGTGGTCACTTGTCACTGGTCAATGGTCACTATCGCTGGTCAAAGGTCACTGACGCTGGTCACTGGTCACTGGTCACTTGTCACTGGTCACTGGTCACTGGTCACTGGTCACTGGTCACAAGTCACTGGTCACTTGTCATTGGTCACTGGTCACTCGTCACTGGTCACAGGTCAATGGTAACTTGTCACTGGGCAGTGGTCAATGGTCACTGGTCACTGGTCACTGGTCACAGGTCAATGGTCACTGGTCACTGGACACAGATCACTGGTCACTGGTCACTGGTCACTGGTCACTGGTCACTGGTCAATGGTCACTGGCCACTGGTCACTGGTCACTGGTCAGTGGCCACTGGTCGCTGGTCACTTGTCACTGGTCACTGGTCACTGGTCACTGGTCACTGGTCAATGGTCACTATCGCTGGTCAATGGTCACTGTCGCTGGTCACTGGTCACTGGTCACTTGTCACTGGTCACTGGTCACTGGTCACTGGTCACTGGTCACTGGTCACTGGTCACTGGTCACTGGTCACTGGTCACTGGTCAATGGTCACTGTCGCTGGTCACTGGTCACTGGTCAATGGTCACTATCGCTGGTCAATGGTCACAGTCGCTGGTCACTGGTCACTGGTCACTTGTCAATGGTCACTGTCGCTGGTCACTGGTCACTGGTCACTGGTCAATAGTCACTATCGCTGGTCAATGGTCACTGTCGCTGGTCACTGGTCACTGGTCACTTGTCACTGGTCACTGGTCACTGGTCACTGGTCACTGGTCACTGGTCACTGGTCACTGGTCACTGGTCACTGGTCACTGGTCACTGGTCAATGGTCACTGTCGCTGGTCACTGGTCACTGGTCACTGATCACTGATCACTGGTCACTGGTCACTGGTCACTGGTCACTGGTCAATGGTCACTATCGCTGGTCAATGGTCACTGTCGCTGGTCACTGGTCACTGGTCACAGTCGCTGGTCACTGGTCACTGGTCTCTAGTCACTGGTCACTGGTCGCTGGTCACTGGTCACTTGTCACTGGTCAGTGGCCACTGGTCGCTGGTCACTTGTCACTGGTCACTGGTCACTGGTCACTGGTCACAAGTCACTGGTCACTGGTCACTGGTCACTGGTCACTGGTCACTGGTCACTGGTCACTGGTCACTGGTCACAGGTCAATGGTCACTGTCGCTGGTCACTGGTCACTGGTCACTGATCACTGGTCACTGGTCAATGGTCACTGTCGCTGGTCACTGGTCATTGGTCACTTGTCACTGGTCACTGGTCACTGGTCACTGGTCACTGGTCACAGGTCAATGGTCACTGGTCACTGGAAACAGATCACTGGTCACTGGTCACTGGTCACTGGTCACTGGTCACTGGTCAATGGTCACTGGTCACTGGACACTGGTCACTGGTAACTGGTCAATGGTCACTGTCGCTGGTCACTGGTCACTGGTCACTGGTCACTGGTCAATGGTCACTGGTCACTGGACACAGGTCACTGGTCACTGGTCACTGGTCACTGGTCAATGGTCACTGGCCACTGGTCACTGGTCACTGGTCAATGGTCACTTTCGCTGGTCAATGGTCACTGTCGCTGGTCACTGGTCACTGGTCACTGGTCACTGGTAACTGGTCAATGGTCACTGTCGCTGGTCACTGGTCACTGGTCACTGGTCACTGGTCACTGGTCAATGGTAACTTGTCACTGGGCAGTGGTCAATGGTCACTGGTCACTGGTCACTGGTCACTGGTCACTGGTCACAGGTCAATGGTCACTGGTCACTGGACACAGGTCACTGGTCACTGGTCACTGGTCACTGGTCACTGGTCACTGGTCACTGGTCAATGGTCACTGGCCACTGGTCACTGGTCACTGGTCAATGGTCACTTTCGCTGGTCAATGGTCACTGTCGCTGGTAAATGGTCACTGTCGCTGGTCACTGGTCACTGGTCACTGGACACTGGTCACAGGTCAATGGTCACTGGTCACTGTACACTGGTCACTGGTCACTGGTCACTTGTCACTCGTCACTGATCACTGGTCACTGGTCACTGGTCACTGGTCACTGGTCACTGGTCAATGGTCACTGTCGCTGGTCACTGGTCACTGGTCACTGATCACTGGTCACTGGTCAATGGTCACTGTCGCTGGTCACTGGACACTGGTCACTGGTCACAGGTCAATGGTCACTGGTCACTGGTCACTGGTCAATGGTCACTATCGCTGGTCAATGGTCATTGTCGCTGGTCACTGGTCATTGGTCACTTGTCACTGGTCAATGGTCACTGGTCACTGGTCACTGGTCACTGGTAACTGGTCACATGTCAATGGTCACTGGACACTGGTCACAGGTCAATGGTCACTGGTCACTGGACACTGGTCACTGGTCACTGGTCACTGGTCACTTGTCACTGGTCACTGATCACTGGTCACTGGTCACTGGTCACTGGTCACTGGTCACTGGTCACAGGTCAATGGTCACTGTCGCTGGTCACTGGTCACTGGTCACTGATCACTGGTCACTGGTCAATGGTCACTGTCGCTGGTCACTGGTCACTGGTCACTTGTCCCTGGGCAGTGGTCACTGGTCACTGGTCACTGGTCACTGGTCACTTGTCACTGGTCACTGGTCACTGGTCACTGGTCACTTGTCACTGGTCACTGGTCACTTGTCACTGTTCAATGATCACTGGTCACTGGTCACTGGTCACTGGTCACTGGTCACTTGTCAATGGTCACTGTCGCTGGTCACTGGTCACTGGTCACTGGTCACTGGTCACTGGTCACTGGTCAATAGTCACTATCGCTGGTCAATGGTCACTGTCGCTGGTCACTGGTCACTGGTCACTTGTCACTGGTCACTGGTCACTGGTCACTGGTCACTGGTCACTGGTCACTGGTCACTGGTCACTGGTCACTGGTCACTGGTCACTGGTCACTGGTCAATGGTCACTGTCGCTGGTCACTGGTCACTGGTCACTTGTCCCTGGGCAGTGGTCACTGGTCACTGGTCACTGGTCACTGGTCACTGGTCAATGGTCACTGTCGCTGGTCACTGGTCACTGGTCACTTGTCCCTGGGCAGTGGTCACTTGTCACTGGTCAATGGTCACTATCGCTGGTCAAAGGTCACTGACGCTGGTCACTGGTCACTGGTCACTTGTCACTGGTCACTGGTCACTGGTCACTGGTCACTGGTCACTGGTCACTGGTCACAAGTCACTGGTCACTTGTCATTGGTCACTGGTCACTCGTCACTGGTCACAGGTCAATGGTAACTTGTCACTGGGCAGTGGTCAATGGTCACTGGTCACTGGTCACTGGTCACAGGTCAATGGTCACTGGTCACTGGACACAGATCACTGGTCACTGGTCACTGGTCACTGGTCACTGGTCACTGGTCAATGGTCACTGGCCACTGGTCACTGGTCACTGGTCAGTGGCCACTGGTCGCTGGTCACTTGTCACTGGTCACTGGTCACTGGTCACTGGTCACTGGTCACTGGTCACTGGTCAATGGTCACTATCGCTGGTCAATGGTCACTGTCGCTGGTCACTGGTCACTGGTCACTTGTCACTGGTCACTGGTCACTGGTCACTGGTCACTGGTCACTGGTCACTGGTCACTGGTCACTGGTCACTGGTCACTGGTCAATGGTCACTGTCGCTGGTCACTGGTCACTGGTCAATGGTCACTATCGCTGGTCAATGGTCACTGTCGCTGGTCAATGGTCACTGGTCACTGGTCAATGGTCACTTGTCCCTGGGCAGTGGTCACTGGTCACTGGTCAATGGTCACTATCGCTGGTCAATGGTCACAGTCGCTGGTCACTGGTCACTGGTCACTTGTCACTGGTCACTGGTCACTGGTCACTGGTCACTGGTCACTGGTCACAAGTCACTGGTCACTTGTCACTGGTCAGTGGCCACTCGTCAATGGTCACTGGTCACTGGTCACTGGTCAATGGTCTCTGTCGCTGGTCACTGGTCACGATTCGCTGGTCCCTGGTCATTGGTCACGGGTCAATGGTCACTGTCGCTGGTCACTGGTCACTGGTCACTGGTCACTGGTCACTGGTCACTTGTCACTGGTCAGTGGCCACTCGTCGCTGGTCACTTGTCACTGGTCACTGGTCACAGGTCAATGGTCACTGGTCACTGGTCACTTGTCCCTGGGCAGTGGTCACTTGTCACTGGTCAATGGTCACTATCGCTGGTCAAAGGTCACTGACGCTGGTCACTGGTCACTGGTCACTTGTCACTGGTCACTGGTCACTGGTCACTGGTCACTGGTCACAAGTCACTGGTCACTTGTCATTGGTCACTGGTCACTCGTCACTGGTCACAGGTCAATGGTAACTTGTCACTGGGCAGTGGTCAATGGTCACTGGTCACTGGTCACTGGTCACAGGTCAATGGTCACTGGTCACTGGACACAGATCACTGGTCACTGGTCACTGGTCACTGGTCACTGGTCACTGGTCAATGGTCACTGGCCACTGGTCACTGGTCACTGGTCAGTGGCCACTGGTCGCTGGTCACTTGTCACTGGTCACTGGTCACTGGTCACTGGTCACTGGTCAATGGTCACTATCGCTGGTCAATGGTCACTGTCGCTGGTCACTGGTCACTGGTCACTTGTCACTGGTCACTGGTCACTGGTCACTGGTCACTGGTCACTGGTCACTGGTCACTGGTCACTGGTCACTGGTCACTGGTCAATGGTCACTGTCGCTGGTCACTGGTCACTGGTCAATGGTCACTATCGCTGGTCAATGGTCACAGTCGCTGGTCACTGGTCACTGGTCACTTGTCAATGGTCACTGTCGCTGGTCACTGGTCACTGGTCACTGGTCAATAGTCACTATCGCTGGTCAATGGTCACTGTCGCTGGTCACTGGTCACTGGTCACTTGTCACTGGTCACTGGTCACTGGTCACTGGTCACTGGTCACTGGTCACTGGTCACTGGTCACTGGTCACTGGTCACTGGTCAATGGTCACTGTCGCTGGTCACTGGTCACTGGTCACTGATCACTGATCACTGGTCACTGGTCACTGGTCACTGGTCACTGGTCAATGGTCACTATCGCTGGTCAATGGTCACTGTCGCTGGTCACTGGTCACTGGTCACAGTCGCTGGTCACTGGTCACTGGTCTCTAGTCACTGGTCACTGGTCGCTGGTCACTGGTCACTTGTCACTGGTCAGTGGCCACTGGTCGCTGGTCACTTGTCACTGGTCACTGGTCACTGGTCACTGGTCACAAGTCACTGGTCACTGGTCACTGGTCACTGGTCACTGGTCACTGGTCACTGGTCACTGGTCACTGGTCACAGGTCAATGGTCACTGTCGCTGGTCACTGGTCACTGGTCACTGATCACTGGTCACTGGTCAATGGTCACTGTCGCTGGTCACTGGTCATTGGTCACTTGTCACTGGTCACTGGTCACTGGTCACTGGTCACTGGTCACAGGTCAATGGTCACTGGTCACTGGAAACAGATCACTGGTCACTGGTCACTGGTCACTGGTCACTGGTCACTGGTCAATGGTCACTGGCCACTGGTCACTGGTCACTGGTCACTGGTAACTTGTCAATGGTCACTGTCGCTGGTCACTGGTCAATAGTAACTTGTCACTGGGCAGTGGTCAATGGTCACTGGTCAATGGTCACTGGCCACTGGTCACTGGTCACTGGTCAATGGTCACTTTCGCTGGTCAATGGTCACTGTCGCTGGTAAATGGTCACTGTCGCTGGTCACTGGTCACTGGTCACTAGTCACTGGTCACTGGTCACAGGTCAATGGTCACTGGTCACTGGACACTGGTCACTGGTCACTTGTCACTGGTCACTGGTCACTGGTCACTGGTCACTGGTCACTGGTCACTGGTCACTGGTCACTGGTCACTGGTCAATGGTCACTGTCGCTGGTCACTGGTCACTGGTCAATGGTCACTATCGCTGGTCAATGGTCACTGTCGCTGGTCACTTGTCACTGGTCACTGGTCACTGGTCACTGGTCACTGGTCACTGGTCACTGGTCACTGGTCACTGGTCACAGGTCAATGGTCACTGGTCACTGGACACATGTCACTGGTCACTGGTCAATGGTCACTGGCCACTGGTCACTGGTCACTGGTCAATGGTCACTTTCGCTGGTCAATGGTCACTGTCGCTGGTCACTGGTCACAGGTCAATGGTCACTGGCCACTGGTCACTGGTCACTGGTCAATGGTCACTTTCGCTGGTCAATGGTCACTGTCGCTGGTAAATGGTCACTGTCGCTGGTAAATGGTCACTGTCGCTGGTCACTGGTCACTGGTCACTGGTCACTGGTCACTGGACACTGGTCACTGGTAACTGGTCAATGGTCACTGTCGCTGGTCACTGGTCACTGGTCACTGGTCACTGGTCAATGGTCACTGGTCACTGGACACAGGTCACTGGTCACTGGTCACTGGTCACTGGTCAATGGTCACTGGCCACTGGTCACTGGTCACTGGTCAATGGTCACTTTCGCTGGTCAATGGTCACTGTCGCTGGTCACTGGTCACTGGTCACTGGTCACTGGTAACTGGTCAATGGTCACTGTCGCTGGTCACTGGTCACTGGTCACTGGTCACTGGTCACTGGTCACTGGTCAATGGTAACTTGTCACTGGGCAGTGGTCAATGGTCACTGGTCACTGGTCACTGGTCACTGGTCACTGGTCACAGGTCAATGGTCACTGGTCACTGGACACAGGTCACTGGTCACTGGTCACTGGTCACTGGTCACTGGTCACTGGTCACTGGTCAATGGTCACTGGCCACTGGTCACTGGTCACTGGTCAATGGTCACTTTCGCTGGTCAATGGTCACTGTCGCTGGTAAATGGTCACTGTCGCTGGTCACTGGTCACTGGTCACTGGACACTGGTCACAGGTCAATGGTCACTGGTCACTGTACACTGGTCACTGGTCACTGGTCACTTGTCACTCGTCACTGATCACTGGTCACTGGTCACTGGTCACTGGTCACTGGTCACTGGTCAATGGTCACTGTCGCTGGTCACTGGTCACTGGTCACTGATCACTGGTCACTGGTCAATGGTCACTGTCGCTGGTCACTGGACACTGGTCACTGGTCACAGGTCAATGGTCACTGGTCACTGGTCACTGGTCAATGGTCACTATCGCTGGTCAATGGTCATTGTTGCTGGTCACTGGTCATTGGTCACTTGTCACTGGTCAATGGTCACTGGTCACTGGTCACTGGTCACTGGTAACTGGTCACATGTCAATGGTCACTGGACACTGGTCACAGGTCAATGGTCACTGGTCACTGGACACTGGTCACTGGTCACTGGTCACTGGTCACTTGTCACTGGTCACTGATCACTGGTCACTGGTCACTGGTCACTGGTCACTGGTCACTGGTCACAGGTCAATGGTCACTGTCGCTGGTCACTGGTCACTGGTCACTGATCACTGGTCACTGGTCAATGGTCACTGTCGCTGGTCACTGGTCATTGGTCACTTGTCACTGGTCACTGGTCACTGGTCACTGGTCACTGGTCACAGGTCAATGGTCACTGGTCACTGGTCACTGGTCAATGGTCACTGTCGCTCGTCACTGGTCACTGGTCACTGGTCACTGGTCACTGGTCACTGGTAACTGGTCAATGGTCACTGTCGCTGGTCACTGGTCACTGGTCACTGGTCAATGGTAACTTGTCACTGGGCAGTGGTCAATGGTCACTGGCCACTGGTCACTGGTCACTGGTCAATGGTCACTTTCGCTGGTCAATGGTCACTGTCGCTGGTAAATGGTCACTGTCGCTGGTCACTGGTCACTGGTCACTAGTCACTGGTCACTGGTCACAGGTCAATGGTCACTGGTCACTGGACACTGGTCACTGGTCACTGGTCACTTGTCACTGGTCACTGATCACTTGTCACTGGTCACTGGTCACTGGTCACTGGTCACTGGTCAATGGTCACTGTCGCTGGTCACTGGTCACTGGTCACTGATCACTGGTCACTGGTCACTGGTCACTGGTCAATGGTCACTTTCGCTGGTCAATGGTCACTGTCGCTGGTAAATGGTCACTGTCGCTGGTCACTGGTCACTGGTCACTAGTCACTGGTCACTGGTCACAGGTCAATGGTCACTGGTCACTGGACACTGGTCACTGGTCACTGGTCACTTGTCACTGTTCAATGATCACTGGTCACTGGTCACTGGTCACTGGTCACTGGTCACTTGTCAATGGTCACTGTCGCTGGTCACTGGTCACTGGTCACTGGTCACTGGTCACTGGTCACTGGTCAATAGTCACTATCGCTGGTCAATGGTCACTGTCGCTGGTCACTGGTCACTGGTCACTTGTCACTGGTCACTGGTCACTGGTCACTGGTCACTGGTCACTGGTCACTGGTCACTGGTCACTGGTCACTGGTCACTGGTCACTGGTCACTGGTCAATGGTCACTGTCGCTGGTCACTGGTCACTGGTCACTTGTCCCTGGGCAGTGGTCACTGGTCACTGGTCACTGGTCACTGGTCACTGGTCAATGGTCACTGTCGCTGGTCACTGGTCACTGGTCACTTGTCCCTGGGCAGTGGTCACTTGTCACTGGTCAATGGTCACTATCGCTGGTCAAAGGTCACTGACGCTGGTCACTGGTCACTGGTCACTTGTCACTGGTCACTGGTCACTGGTCACTGGTCACTGGTCACTGGTCACTGGTCACAAGTCACTGGTCACTTGTCATTGGTCACTGGTCACTCGTCACTGGTCACAGGTCAATGGTAACTTGTCACTGGGCAGTGGTCAATGGTCACTGGTCACTGGTCACTGGTCACAGGTCAATGGTCACTGGTCACTGGACACAGATCACTGGTCACTGGTCACTGGTCACTGGTCACTGGTCACTGGTCAATGGTCACTGGCCACTGGTCACTGGTCACTGGTCAGTGGCCACTGGTCGCTGGTCACTTGTCACTGGTCACTGGTCACTGGTCACTGGTCACTGGTCACTGGTCACTGGTCAATGGTCACTATCGCTGGTCAATGGTCACTGTCGCTGGTCACTGGTCACTGGTCACTTGTCACTGGTCACTGGTCACTGGTCACTGGTCACTGGTCACTGGTCACTGGTCACTGGTCACTGGTCACTGGTCACTGGTCAATGGTCACTGTCGCTGGTCACTGGTCACTGGTCAATGGTCACTATCGCTGGTCAATGGTCACTGTCGCTGGTCATTGGTCACTGGTCACTGGTCAATGGTCACTTGTCCCTGGGCAGTGGTCACTGGTCACTGGTCAATGGTCACTATCGCTGGTCAATGGTCACAGTCGCTGGTCACTGGTCACTGGTCACTTGTCACTGGTCACTGGTCACTGGTCACTGGTCACTGGTCACTGGTCACAAGTCACTGGTCACTTGTCACTGGTCAGTGGCCACTCGTCAATGGTCACTGGTCACTGGTCACTGGTCAATGGTCTCTGTCGCTGGTCACTGGTCACGATTCGCTGGTCCCTGGTCATTGGTCACGGGTCAATGGTCACTGTCGCTGGTCACTGGTCACTGGTCACTGGTCACTGGTCACTGGTCACTGGTCACTTGTCACTGGTCAGTGGCCACTCGTCGCTGGTCACTTGTCACTGGTCACTGGTCACAGGTCAATGGTCAGTGGTCACTGGTCACTTGTCCCTGGGCAGTGGTCACTTGTCACTGGTCAATGGTCACTATCGCTGGTCAAAGGTCACTGACGCTGGTCACTGGTCACTGGTCACTTGTCACTGGTCACTGGTCACTGGTCACTGGTCACTGGTCACAAGTCACTGGTCACTTGTCATTGGTCACTGGTCACTCGTCACTGGTCACAGGTCAATGGTAACTTGTCACTGGGCAGTGGTCAATGGTCACTGGTCACTGGTCACTGGTCACAGGTCAATGGTCACTGGTCACTGGACACAGATCACTGGTCACTGGTCACTGGTCACTGGTCACTGGTCACTGGTCAATGGTCACTGGCCACTGGTCACTGGTCACTGGTCAGTGGCCACTGGTCGCTGGTCACTTGTCACTGGTCACTGGTCACTGGTCACTGGTCACTGGTCAATGGTCACTATCGCTGGTCAATGGTCACTGTCGCTGGTCACTGGTCACTGGTCACTTGTCACTGGTCACTGGTCACTGGTCACTGGTCACTGGTCACTGGTCACTGGTCACTGGTCACTGGTCACTGGTCACTGGTCAATGGTCACTGTCGCTGGTCACTGGTCACTGGTCAATGGTCACTATCGCTGGTCAATGGTCACAGTCGCTGGTCACTGGTCACTGGTCACTTGTCAATGGTCACTGTCGCTGGTCACTGGTCACTGGTCACTGGTCAATAGTCACTATCGCTGGTCAATGGTCACTGTCGCTGGTCACTGGTCACTGGTCACTTGTCACTGGTCACTGGTCACTGGTCACTGGTCACTGGTCACTGGTCACTGGTCACTGGTCACTGGTCACTGTTTACTGGTCACTGGTCACTGGTCACTGGTCAATGGTCACTGTCGCTGGTCACTGGTCACTGGTCACTGATCACTGATCACTGGTCACTGGTCACTGGTCACTGGTCACTGGTCAATGGTCACTATCGCTGGTCAATGGTCACTGTCGCTGGTCACTGGTCACTGGTCACAGTCGCTGGTCACTGGTCACTGGTCTCTAGTCACTGGTCACTGGTCGCTGGTCACTGGTCACTTGTCACTGGTCAGTGGCCACTGGTCGCTGGTCACTTGTCACTGGTCACTGGTCACTGGTCACTGGTCACAAGTCACTGGTCACTGGTCACTGGTCACTGGTCACTGGTCACTGGTCACTGGTCACTGGTCACTGGTCACTGGTCACTGGTCAATGGTCACTGTCGCTGGTCACTGGTCACTGGTCACTGATCACTGGTCACTGGTCACTGGTCACTGGTCACTGGTCAATGGTCACTGGCCACTGGTCACTGGTCACTGGTCAATGGTCACTGTCGCTGGTCACTGGTCACAGGTCAATGGTCACTGGCCACTGGTCACTGGTCACTGGTCAATGGTCACTTTCGCTGGTCAATGGTCACTATCGCTGGTCAATGGTCATTGTCGCTGGTCACTGGTCATTGGTCACTTGTCACTGGTCACTGGTCACTGGTCACTGGTCACTGGTCACAGGTCAATGGTCACTGGTCACTGGTCACTGGTCAATGGTCACTGTCGCTGGTCACTGGTCACTGGTCACTGGTCACTGGTCACTGGTCACTTTTCACTGGTAACTGGTCAATGGTCACTGTCGCTGTTCACTGGTCACTGGTCACTGGTCACTGGTCAATGGTAACTTGTCACTGGCCAGTGGTCAATGGTCACTGGTCACTGGTCACTGGTCACTGGTCACAGGTCAATGGTCACTGGTCACTGGACACAGGTCACTGGTCACTGGTCACTGGTCACTGGTCACTGGTCACTGGTCAATGGTCACTGGCCACTGGTCACTGGTCACTGGTCAATGGTCACTTTCGCTGGTCAATGGTCACTGTCGCTGGTCACTGGTCACAGGTCAATGGTCACTGGCCACTGGTCACTGGTCACTGGTCAATGGTCACTTTCGCTGGTCAATGGTCACTGTCGCTGGTAAATGGTCACTGTCGCTGGTAAATGGTCACTGTCGCTGGTCACTGGTCACTGGTCACTGGTCACTGGTCACTGGACACTGGTCACTGGTAACTGGTCAATGGTCACTGTCGCTGGTCACTGGTCACTGGTCACTGGTCACTGGTCAATGGTCACTGGTCACTGGACACAGGTCACTGGTCACTGGTCACTGGTCACTGGTCAATGGTCACTGGCCACTGGTCACTGGTCACTGGTCAATGGTCACTTTCGCTGGTCAATGGTCACTGTCGCGGGTCACTGGTCACTGGTCACTGGTCACTGGTAACTGGTCAATGGTCACTGTCGCTGGTCACTGGTCACTGGTCACTGGTCACTGGTCAATGGTAACTTGTCACTGGGCAGTGGTCAATGGTCACTGGTCACTGGTCACTGGTCACTGGTCACTGGTCACAGGTCAATGGTCACTGGTCACTGGACACAGGTCACTGGTCACTGGTCACTGGTCACTGGTCACTGGTCACTGGTCACTGGTCAATGGTCACTGGCCACTGGTCACTGGTCACTGGTCAATGGTCACTTTCGCTGGTCAATGGTCACTGTCGCTGGTAAATGGTCACTGTCGCTGGTCACTGGTCACTGGTCACTGGACACTGGTCACAGGTCAATGGTCACTGGTCACTGGACACTGGTCACTGGTCACTGGTCACTTGTCACTCGTCACTGATCACTGGTCACTGGTCACTGGTCACTGGTCACTGGTCACTGGTCAATGGTCACTGTCGCTGGTCACTGGTCACTGGTCACTGATCACTGGTCACTGGTCAATGGTCACTGTCGCTGGTCACTGGACACTGGTCACTGGTCACTGGTCACTGGTCACTGGTCACTGGTCAATGGTCACTGTCGCTGGTCACTGGTCACTGGTCACTGATCACTGGTCACTGGTCAATGGTCACTGTCGCTGGTCACTGGACACTGGTCACTGGTCACAGGTCAATGGTCACTGGTCACTGGTCACTGGTCAATGGTCACTATCGCTGGTCAATGGTCATTGTCGCTGGTCACTGGTCATTGGTCACTTGTCACTGGTCACTGGTCACTGGTCACTGGTCACTGGTCACTGGACACTGGTCACTGGTAACTGGTCAATGGTCACTGTCGCTGGTCACTGGTCACTGGTCAATGGTCACTGGTCACTGGACACAGGTCACTGGTCACTGGTCACTGGTCATTGGTCAATGGTCACTGGCCACTGGTCACTGGTCACTGGTCAATGGTCACTTTCGCTGGTCAATGGTCACTGTCGCTGGTCACTGGTCACTGGTCACTGGTCACTGGTAACTGGTCAATGGTCACTGTCGCTGGTCACTGGTCACTGGTCACTGGTCACTGGTCAATGGTAACTTGTCACTGGGCAGTGGTCAATGGTCACTGGTCACTGGTCACTGGTCACTGGTCACTGGTCACAGGTCAATGGTCACTGGTCACTGGTCACAGGTCACTGGTCACTGGTCACTGGTCACTGGTCACTGGTCACTGGTCACTGGTCAATGGTCACTGGCCACTGGTCACTGGTCACTGGTCAATGGTCACTTTCGCTGGTCAATGGTCACTGTCGCTGGTAAATGGTCACTGTCGCTGGTCACTGGTCACTGGTCACTGGACACTGGTCACAGGTCAATGGTCACTGGTCACTGGACACTGGTCACTGGTCACTGGTCACTTGTCACTCGTCACTGATCACTGGTCACTGGTCACTGGTCACTGGTCACTGGTCACTGGTCAATGGTCACTGTCGCTGGTCACTGGTCACTGGTCACTGATCACTGGTGACTGGTCAATGGTCACTGTCGCTGGTCAGTGGCCACTGATCGCTGGTCACTTGTCACTGGTCACTGGTCACTGGTCACTGGTCACAAGTCACTGGTCACTGGTCACTGGTCACTGGTCACTGGTCACTGGTCACTGGTCACTGGTCACTGGTCAATGGTCACTGGCCACTGGTCACTGGTCACTGGTCAATGGTCACTTTCACTGGTCAATGGTCACTGTCGCTGGTCACTGGTCACAGGTCAATGGTCACTGGCCACTGGTCTCTGGTCACTGGTCAATGGTCACTTTCGCTGGTCAATGGTCACTATCGCTGGTCAATGGTCATTGTCGCTGGTCACTGGTCATTGGTCACTTGTCACTGGTCACTGGTCACTGGTCACTGGTCACAGGTCAATGGTCACTGGACACTGGTCACTGGTCAATGGTCACTGTCGCTGGTCACTGGTCACTGGTCACTGGTCACTGGTCACTGGTCACTGGTCACTGGTCACTGGTCACTGGTCGCTGGTAACTGGTCAATGGTCACTGTCGCTGGTCACTGGTCACTGGTCAATGGTAACTTGTCACTGGCCAGTGGTCAATGGTCACTGGTCACTGGTCACTGGTCACTGGTCACAGGTCAATGGTCACTGGTCACTGGACACAGGTCACTTGTCACTGGTCACTGGTCACTGGTCACTGGTCACAAGTCACTGGTCACTTGTCACTGGTCACTGGTCACTGGTAACTGGTCAATGGTCACTGTCGCTGGTCACTGGTCACTGGTCACTGGTCACTGGTCACTGGTCACTGGTCACAAGTCACTGGTCACTTGTCACTGGTCACTGGTCACTGGTCACTGGTCACTTGTCACTGGTCAATGGTCACTGTCGCTGGTCAATGGTCACTGTCGCTGGTCACTGGTCACTGGTCACAAAGCACTGGTCACTTGTCACTGGTCAGTGGCCACTGGTCGCTGGTCACTTGTCACTGGTCACTGGTCACTGGTCACTAGTCACAAGTCACTGTCGCTGGTCACTGGTCACTGGTCACTTGTCACTGGTCACTGGTCACTGGTCACTGGTCACTGGTCACTGGTCACAAGTCACTGGTCACTTGTCACTGGTCAGTGGCCACTCGTCAATGGTCACTGGACACTGGTCACTGGTCAATGGTCTCTGTCGCTGGTCACTGGTCACGATTCGCTGGTCCCTGGTCACTGGTCACTGGTCAATGGTCACTGTCGCTGGTCACTGGTCACTGGTCACTGGTCACTGGTCACTGGTCACTTGTCACTGGTCAGTGGCCACTCGTCGCTGGTCACTTGTCACTGGTCACTTGTCACTGGTCACTGATCACTGGTCACTGGTCACTGGTCACTGGTCACAGGTCAATGGACACTGGTCACTGGACACAGGTCACTTGTCACTGGTCACTGGTCACTGGTCACTGGTCACAAGTCACTGGTCACAAGTCACTGGTCACTTGTCACTGGTCACTGGTCACTGGTAACTGGTCAATTGTCACTGTCGCTGGTCAATGGTCACTGTCGCTGGTCACTGGTCACTGGTCACTGATCACTGGTCACTTGTCACTGGTCAGTGGCCACTGGTCGCTGGTCACTTGTCACTGGTCACTGGTCACTGGTCGCTGGTCACTGGTCACAGGTCAATGGACACTGGTCACTGGACACAGGTCACTTGTCACTGGTCACTGGTCACTGGTCACTATCGCTGGTCAATGGTCACTGTCGCTGGTCACTGGTCACTGGTCACTGGTCACTTGTCACTGGTCAGTGGCCACTCGTCGCTGGTCACTTGTCACTGGTCACTTGTCACTGGTCACTGATCACTGGTCACTGGTCACTGGTCACTGGTCACAGGTCAATGGACACTGGTCACTGGACACAGGTCACTTGTCACTGGTCACTGGTCACTGGTCACTGGTCACTTGTCACTGGTCACTGGTCACTGGTCAATGGTCACTATCGCTGGTCAATGGTCACTGTCGCTGGTCACTGGTCACTGGTCACTGATCACTGGTCACTTGTCACTGGTCAGTGGCCACTGGTCGCTGGTCACTTGTCACTGGTCACTGGTCACTGGTCGCTGGTCACTGGTCACAGGTCAATGGACACTGGTCACTGGACACAGGTCACTTGTCACTGGTCACTGGTCACTGGTCACTATCGCTGGTCAATGGTCACTGTCGCTGGTCACTGGTCACTGGTCGCTGGTCACTGGTCACAGGTCAATGGACACTGGTCACTGGACACAGGTCACTTGTCACTGGTCACTGGTCACTGGTCACTATCGCTGGTCAATGGTCACTGTCGCTGGTCAATGGTCACTGTCGCTGGTCACTGGTCATTGGTCACTTGTCACTGGTCACTGGTCACTGGTCACTGGTCACAGGTCAATGGTCACTGGTCACTGGACACTGGTCACTGGTCACTGGTCACTTGTCACTGGTCACTGATCACTGGTCACTGGTCACTGGTCACTGGTCACTGGTCAATGGTCACTGTCGCTGGCCACTGGTCACTGGTCACTGATCACTGGTCACTGGTCACTGGTCAATGGTCACTATCGCTGGTCAATGGTCACTGTCGCTGGTCACTGGTCACTGGTCACTTGTCACTGGTCACTGGTCACTGGTCAATGGTCACTTGTCCCTGGGCAGTGGTCACTGGTCACTGGTCAATGGTCACTATCGCTGGTCAATGGTCACTGTCGCTGGTCACTGGTCACTGGTCACTTGTCACTGGTCACTGGTCACTGGTCACTGGTCACTGGTCACTGGTCACTGGTCACAAGTCACTGGTCACCTGTCACTGGTCAGTGGCCACTCGTCAATGGTCACTGGTCACTGGTCACTGGTCAATGGTCTCTGTCGCTGGTCACTGGTCACGATTCGCTGGTCCCTGGTCACGGGTCACTGTCGCTGGTCACTGGTCACTGGTCACTGGTCACTGGTCACTGGTCACTGGTCACTTGTCAGTGGTCACTGGTCACTGGTCACTGGTCACAAGTCACTAGTCACTGGTCACTGGTCACTGGTCACTGGTCACTGGTCACTGGTCACTGGTCACTGGTCACCGGTCAATGGTCACTGTCGCTGGTCACTGGTCACTGGTCACTGATCACTGGTCACTGGTCACTGGTCACTGGTCACTGGTCAATGGTCACTATCGCTGGTCAATGGTCACTGTCGCTGGTCACTGGTCACTGGTCACTTGTCACTGGTCACTGGTCACTGGTCACTGGTCACTGGTCACTGGTCACTGGTCACTGGTCTCTGGTCGATGGTCAATGGTCACTGTCGCTGGTCACTGGTCACTGGTCACTTGTCCCTGGGCAGTGGTCACTGGTCACTGGTCACTGGTCACTGGTCACTGGTCACTGGTCACAAGTCACTGGTCACTTGTCACTGGTCAGTGGCCACTCGTCAATGGTCACTGGTCACTGGTCACTGGTCAATGGTCTCTGTCGCTGGTCACTGGTCACGATTCGCTGGTCCCTGGTCATTGGTCACTGGTCAATGGTCACTGTCGCTGGTCACTGGTCACGGGTCACTGGTCACTGGTCACTGGTCACTGGTCACTGGTCACTTGTCACTGGTCAGTGGCCACTCGTCGCTGGTCACTTGTCACTGGTCACTGGTCACAGGTCAATGGTCACTGGTCACTGGACACTGGTCACTGGTCACTGGTCACTTGTCACTGGTCACTGATCACTGGTCACTGGTCACTGGTCACTGGTCACAGGTCAATGGTCACTGGTCACTGGACACAGGTCACTTGTCACTGGTCACTGGTCACTGGTCACTGGTCACAAGTCACTGGTCACTTGTCACTGGTCACTGGTCACTGGTAACTGGTCAATGGTCACTGTCGCTGGTCACTGGTCACTGGTCACTGGTCACTGGTCACTGGTCACTGGTCACAAGTCACTGGTCACTTGTCACTGGTCACTGGTCACTGGTCACTGGTCACTTGTCACTGGTCAATGGTCACTGTCGCTGGTCAATGGTCACTGTCGCTGGTCAATGGTCACTGTCGCTGGTCACTGGTCACTGGTCACTGATCACTGATCACTGGTCACTGGTCACTGGTCACTGGTCACTGGTCACTGGTCAATGGTCACTATCGCTGGTCAATGGTCACTGTCGCTGGTCACTGGTCACTGGTCACAGTCGCTGGTCACTGGTCACTGGTCTCTAGTCACTGGTCACTGGTCACTGGTCAATGGTCACTGTCGCTGGTCAATGGTCACTGTCGCTGGTCACTGGTCACTGGTCACAAAGCACTGGTCACTTGTCACTGGTCAGTGGCCACTGGTCGCTGGTCACTTGTCACTGGTCACTGGTCACTGGTCACTAGTCACAAGTCACTGTCGCTGGTCACTGGTCACTGGTCACTTGTCACTGGTCACTGGTCACTGGTCACTGGTCACTGGTCACTGGTCACAAGTCACTGGTCACTTGTCACTGGTCAGTGGCCACTCGTCAATGGTCACTGGACACTGGTCACTGGTCAATGGTCTCTGTCGCTGGTCACTGGTCACGATTCGCTGGTCCCTGGTCACTGGTCACTGGTCAATGGTCACTGTCGCTGGTCACTGGTCACTGGTCACTGGTCACTGGTCACTGGTCACTTGTCACTGGTCAGTGGCCACTCGTCGCTGGTCACTTGTCACTGGTCACTTGTCACTGGTCACTGATCACTGGTCACTGGTCACTGGTCACTGGTCACAGGTCAATGGACACTGGTCACTGGACACAGGTCACTTGTCACTGGTCACTGGTCACTGGTCACTGGTCACAAGTCACTGGTCACAAGTCACTGGTCACTTGTCACTGGTCACTGGTCACTGGTAACTGGTCAATTGTCACTGTCGCTGGTCAATGGTCACTGTCGCTGGTCACTGGTCACTGGTCACTGATCACTGGTCACTTGTCACTGGTCAGTGGCCACTGGTCGCTGGTCACTTGTCACTGGTCACTGGTCACTGGTCGCTGGTCACTGGTCACAGGTCAATGGACACTGGTCACTGGACACAGGTCACTTGTCACTGGTCACTGGTCACTGGTCACTATCGCTGGTCAATGGTCACTGTCGCTGGTCACTGGTCACTGGTCACTGGTCACTTGTCACTGGTCAGTGGCCACTCGTCGCTGGTCACTTGTCACTGGTCACTTGTCACTGGTCACTGATCACTGGTCACTGGTCACTGGTCACTGGTCACAGGTCAATGGACACTGGTCACTGGACACAGGTCACTTGTCACTGGTCACTGGTCACTGGTCACTGGTCACTTGTCACTGGTCACTGGTCACTGGTAACTGGTCAATGGTCACTGTCGCTGGTCAATGGTCACTGTCGCTGGTCACTGGTCATTGGTCACTTGTCACTGGTCACTGGTCACTGGTCACTGGTCACAGGTCAATGGTCACTGGTCACTGGTCACTGGTCACTTGTCACTGGTCACTGATCACTGGTCACTGGTCACTGGTCACTGGTCACTGGTCAATGGTCACTGTCGCTGGCCACTGGTCACTGGTCACTGATCACTGGTCACTGGTCACTGGTCAATGGTCACTATCGCTGGTCAATGGTCACTGTCGCTGGTCACTGGTCACTGGTCACTTGTCACTGGTCACTGGTCACTGGTCAATGGTCACTTGTCCCTGGGCAGTGGTCACTGGTCACTGGTCAATGGTCACTATCGCTGGTCAATGGTCACTGTCGCTGGTCACTGGTCACTGGTCACTTGTCACTGGTCACTGGTCACTGGTCACTGGTCACTGGTCACTGGTCACTGGTCACAAGTCACTGGTCACCTGTCACTGGTCAGTGGCCACTCGTCAATGGTCACTGGTCACTGGTCACTGGTCAATGGTCTCTGTCGCTGGTCACTGGTCACGATTCGCTGGTCCCTGGTCACGGGTCACTGTCGCTGGTCACTGGTCACTGGTCACTGGTCACTGGTCACTGGTCACTGGTCACTTGTCAGTGGTCACTGGTCACTGGTCACTGGTCACAAGTCACTAGTCACTGGTCACTGGTCACTGGTCACTGGTCACTGGTCACTGGTCACTGGTCACTGGTCACCGGTCAATGGTCACTGTCGCTGGTCACTGGTCACTGGTCACTGATCACTGGTCACTGGTCACTGGTCACTGGTCACTGGTCAATGGTCACTATCGCTGGTCAATGGTCACTGTCGCTGGTCACTGGTCACTGGTCACTTGTCACTGGTCACTGGTCACTGGTCACTGGTCACTGGTCACTGGTCACTGGTCTCTGGTCGATGGTCAATGGTCACTGTCGCTGGTCACTGGTCACTGGTCACTTGTCCCTGGGCAGTGGTCACTGGTCACTGGTCACTGGTCACTGGTCACTGGTCACTGGTCACAAGTCACTGGTCACTTGTCACTGGTCAGTGGCCACTCGTCAATGGTCACTGGTCACTGGTCACTGGTCAATGGTCTCTGTCGCTGGTCACTGGTCACGATTCGCTGGTCCCTGGTCATTGGTCACTGGTCAATGGTCACTGTCGCTGGTCACTGGTCACGGGTCACTGGTCACTGGTCACTGGTCACTGGTCACTGGTCACTTGTCACTGGTCAGTGGCCACTCGTCGCTGGTCACTTGTCACTGGTCACTGGTCACAGGTCAATGGTCACTGGTCACTGGACACTGGTCACTGGTCACTGGTCACTTGTCACTGGTCACTGATCACTGGTCACTGGTCACTGGTCACTGGTCACAGGTCAATGGTCACTGGTCACTGGACACAGGTCACTTGTCACTGGTCACTGGTCACTGGTCACTGGTCACAAGTCACTGGTCACTTGTCACTGGTCACTGGTCACTGGTAACTGGTCAATGGTCACTGTCGCTGGTCACTGGTCACTGGTCACTGGTCACTGGTCACTGGTCACTGGTCACAAGTCACTGGTCACTTGTCACTGGTCACTGGTCACTGGTCACTGGTCACTTGTCACTGGTCAATGGTCACTGTCGCTGGTCAATGGTCACTGTCGCTGGTCACTGGTCACTGGTCACAAAGCACTGGTCACTTGTCACTGGTCAGTGGCCACTGGTCGCTGGTCACTTGTCACTTGTCACTGGTCACTGGTCACTAGTCACAAGTCACTGGTCACTGGTCACTTGTCATTGGTCACTGGTCACTGGTCACTGGTCACTGGTCACTGGTCAATGGTCACTGTCGCTGGTCACTGGTCACTGGTCACTGATCACTGATCACTGGTCACTGGTCACTGGTCACTGGTCACTGGTCACTGGTCAATGGTCACTATCGCTGGTCAATGGTCACTGTCGCTGGTCACTGGTCACTGGTCACAGTCGCTGGTCACTGGTCACTGGTCTCTAGTCACTGGTCACTGGTCACTGGTCAATGGTCACTGTCGCTGGTCAATGGTCACTGTCGCTGGTCACTGGTCACTGGTCACAAAGCACTGGTCCCTTGTCACTGGTCAGTGGCCACTGGTCGCTGGTCACTTGTCACTGGTCACTGGTCACTGGTCACTAGTCACAATTCACTGTCGCTGGTCACTGGTCACTGGTCACTTGTCACTGGTCACTGGTCACTGGTCACTGGTCACTGGTCACTGGTCACAAGTCACTGGTCACTTGTCACTGGTCAGTGGCCACTCGTCAATGGTCACTGGACACTGGTCACTGGTCAATGGTCTCTGTCGCTGGTCACTGGTCACGATTCGCTGGTCCCTGGTCACTGGTCACTGGTCAATGGTCACTGTCGCTGGTCACTGGTCACTGGTCACTGGTCACTGGTCACTGGTCACTTGTCACTGGTCAGTGGCCACACGTCGCTGGTCACTTGTCACTGGTCACTTGTCACTGGTCACTGATCACTGGTCACTGGTCACTGGTCACTGGTCACAGGTCAATGGACACTGGTCACTGGACACAGGTCACTTGTCACTGGTCACTGGTCACTGGTCACTGGTCACAAGTCACTGGTCACAAGTCACTGGTCACTTGTCACTGGTCACTGGTCACTGGTCACTGGTCAATGGTCACTTGTCCCTGGGCAGTGGTCACTGGTCACTGGTCAATGGTCACTATCGCTGGTCAATGGTCACTGTCGCTGGTCACTGGTCACTGGTCACTTGTCACTGGTCACTGGTCACTGGTCACTGGTCACTGGTCACTGGTCACTGGTCACAAGTCACTGGTCACCTGTCACTGGTCAGTGGCCACTCGTCAATGGTCACTGGTCACTGGTCACTGGTCAATGGTCTCTGTCGCTGGTCACTGGTCACGATTCGCTGGTCCCTGGTCACGGGTCACTGTCGCTGGTCACTGGTCACTGGTCACTGGTCACTGGTCACTGGTCACTGGTCACTTGTCAGTGGTCACTGGTCACTGGTCACTGGTCACAAGTCACTAGTCACTGGTCACTGGTCACTGGTCACTGGTCACTGGTCACTGGTCACTGGTCACTGGTCACCGGTGAATGGTCACTGTCGCTGGTCACTGGTCACTGGCCACTGATCACTGGTCACTGGTCACTGGTCACTGGTCACTGGTCAATGGTCACTATCGCTGGTCAATGGTCACTGTCGCTGGTCACTGGTCACTGGTCACTTGTCACTGGTCACTGGTCACTGGTCACTGGTCACTGGTCACTGGTCACTGGTCTCTGGTCGATGGTCAATGGTCACTGTCGCTGGTCACTGGTCACTGGTCACTTGTCCCTGGGCAGTGGTCACTGGTCACTGGTCACTGGTCACTGGTCACTGGTCACTGGTCACAAGTCACTGGTCACTTGTCACTGGTCAGTGGCCACTCGTCAATGGTCACTGGTCACTGGTCACTGGTCAATGGTCTCTGTCGCTGGTCACTGGTCACGATTCGCTGGTCCCTGGTCATTGGTCACTGGTCAATGGTCACTGTCGCTGGTCACTGGTCACGGGTCACTGGTCACTGGTCACTGGTCACTGGTCACTGGTCACTTGTCACTGGTCAGTGGCCACTCGTCGCTGGTCACTTGTCACTGGTCACTGGTCACAGGTCAATGGTCACTGGTCACTGGACACTGGTCACTGGTCACTGGTCACTTGTCACTGGTCACTGATCACTGGTCACTGGTCACTGGTCACTGGTCACAGGTCAATGGTCACTGGTCACTGGACACAGGTCACTTGTCACTGGTCACTGGTCACTGGTCACTGGTCACAAGTCACTGGTCACTTGTCACTGGTCACTGGTCACTGGTAACTGGTCAATGGTCACTGTCGCTGGTCACTGGTCACTGGTCACTGGTCACTGGTCACTGGTCACTGGTCACAAGTCACTGGTCACTTGTCACTGGTCACTGGTCACTGGTCACTGGTCACTTGTCACTGGTCAATGGTCACTGTCGCTGGTCAATGGTCACTGTCGCTGGTCACTGGTCACTGGTCACAAAGCACTGGTCACTTGTCACTGGTCAGTGGCCACTGGTCGCTGGTCACTTGTCACTGGTCACTGGTCACTGGTCACTAGTCACAAGTCACTGGTCACTGGTCACTTGTCATTGGTCACTGGTCACTGGTCACTGGTCACTGGTCACTGGTCAATGGTCACTGTCGCTGGTCACTGGTCACTGGTCACTGATCACTGATCACTGGTCACTGGTCACTGGTCACTGGTCACTGGTCACTGGTCAATGGTCACTATCGCTGGTCAATGGTCACTGTCGCTGGTCACTGGTCACTGGTCACAGTCGCTGGTCACTGGTCACTGGTCTCTAGTCACTGGTCACTGGTCACTGGTCAATGGTCACTGTCGCTGGTCAATGGTCACTGTCGCTGGTCACTGGTCACTGGTCACAAAGCACTGGTCACTTGTCACTGGTCAGTGGCCACTGGTCGCTGGTCACTTGTCACTGGTCACTGGTCACTGGTCACTAGTCACAAGTCACTGTCGCTGGTCACTGGTCACTGGTCACTTGTCACTGGTCACTGGTCACTGGTCACTGGTCACTGGTCACTGGTCACATGTCACTGGTCACTTGTCACTGGTCAGTGGCCACTCGTCAATGGTCACTGGACACTGGTCACTGGTCAATGGTCTCTGTCGCTGGTCACTGGTCACGATTCGCTGGTCCCTGGTCACTGGTCACTGGTCAATGGTCACTGTCGCTGGTCACTGGTCACTGGTCACTGGTCACTGGTCACTGGTCACTTGTCACTGGTCAGTGGCCACTCGTCGCTGGTCACTTGTCACTGGTCACTTGTCACTGGTCACTGATCACTGGTCACTGGTCACTGGTCACTGGTCACAGGTCAATGGACACTGGTCACTGGACACAGGTCACTTGTCACTGGTCACTGGTCACTGGTCACTGGTCACAAGTCACTGGTCACAAGTCACTGGTCACTTGTCACTGGTCACTGGTCACTGGTAACTGGTCAATTGTCACTGTCGCTGGTCAATGGTCACTGTCGCTGGTCACTGGTCACTGGTCACTGATCACTGGTCACTTGTCACTGGTCAGTGGCCACTGGTCGCTGGTCACTTGTCACTGGTCACTGGTCACTGGTCGCTGGTCACTGGTCACAGGTCAATGGACACTGGTCACTGGACACAGGTCACTTGTCACTGGTCACTGGTCACTGGTCACTATCGCTGGTCAATGGTCACTGTCGCTGGTCACTGGTCACTGGTCACTGGTCACTTGTCACTGGTCAGTGGCCACTCGTCGCTGGTCACTTGTCACTGGTCACTTGTCACTGGTCACTGATCACTGGTCACTGGTCACTGGTCACTGGTCACAGGTCAATGGACACTGGTCACTGGAAACAGGTCACTTGTCACTGGTCACTGGTCACTGGTCACTGGTCACTTGTCACTGGTCACTGGTCACTGGTAACTGGTCAATGGTCACTGTCGCTGGTCAATGGTCACTGTCGCTGGTCACTGGTCATTGGTCACTTGTCACTGGTCACTGGTCACTGGTCACTGGTCACAGGTCAATGGTCACTGGTCACTGGACACTGGTCACTGGTCACTGGTCACTTGTCACTGGTCACTGATCACTGGTCACTGGTCACTGGTCACTGGTCACTGGTCAATGGTCACTGTCGCTGGCCACTGGTCACTGGTCACTGATCACTGGTCACTGGTCACTGGTCAATGGTCACTATCGCTGGTCAATGGTCACTGTCGCTGGTCACTGGTCACTGGTCACTTGTCACTGGTCACTGGTCACTGGTCACAAGTCACTGGTCACTTGTCACTGGTCAGTGGCCACTCGTCAATGGTCACTGGTCACTGGTCACTGGTCAATGGTCTCTGTCGCTGGTCACTGGTCACGATTCGCTGGTCCCTGGTCATTGGTCACGGGTCAATGGTCACTGTCGCTGGTCACTGGTCACTGGTCACTGGTCACTGGTCACTGGTCACTTGTCACTGGTCAGTGGCCACTCGTCGCTGGTCACTTGTCACTGGTCACTGGTCACAGGTCAATGGTCACTGGTCACTGGTCACTTGTCCCTGGGCAGTGGTCACTTGTCACTGGTCAATGGTCACTATCGCTGGTCAAAGGTCACTGACGCTGGTCACTGGTCACTGGTCACTTGTCACTGGTCACTGGTCACTGGTCACTGGTCACTGGTCACAAGTCACTGGTCACTTGTCATTGGTCACTGGTCACTCGTCACTGGTCACAGGTCAATGGTAACTTGTCACTGGGCAGTGGTCAATGGTCACTGGTCACTGGTCACTGGTCACAGGTCAATGGTCACTGGTCACTGGACACAGATCACTGGTCACTGGTCACTGGTCACTGGTCACTGGTCACTGGTCAATGGTCACTGGCCACTGGTCACTGGTCACTGGTCAGTGGCCACTGGTCGCTGGTCACTTGTCACTGGTCACTGGTCACTGGTCACTGGTCACTGGTCAATGGTCACTGGCCACTGGTCACTGGTCACTGGTCAATGGTCACTTTCACTGGTCAATGGTCACTGTCGCTGGTCACTGGTCACAGGTCAATGGTCACTGGCCACTGGTCTCTGGTCACTGGTCAATGGTCACTTTCGCTGGTCAATGGTCACTATCGCTGGTCAATGGTCATTGTCGCTGGTCACTGGTCATTGGTCACTTGTCACTGGTCACTGGTCACTGGTCACTGGTCACAGGTCAATGGTCACTGGACACTGGTCACTGGTCAATGGTCACTGTCGCTGGTCACTGGTCACTGGTCACTGGTCACTGGTCACTGGTCACTGGTCACTGGTCACTGGTCACTGGTCGCTGGTAACTGGTCAATGGTCACTGTCGCTGGTCACTGGTCACTGGTCAATGGTAACTTGTCACTGGCCAGTGGTCAATGGTCACTGGTCACTGGTCACTGGTCACTGGTCACAGGTCAATGGTCACTGGTCACTGGACACAGGTCACTTGTCACTGGTCACTGGTCACTGGTCACTGGTCACAAGTCACTGGTCACTTGTCACTGGTCACTGGTCACTGGTAACTGGTCAATGGTCACTGTCGCTGGTCACTGGTCACTGGTCACTGGTCACTGGTCACTGGTCACTGGTCACAAGTCACTGGTCACTTGTCACTGGTCACTGGTCACTGGTCACTGGTCACTTGTCACTGGTCAATGGTCACTGTCGCTGGTCAATGGTCACTGTCGCTGGTCACTGGTCACTGGTCACAAAGCACTGGTCACTTGTCACTGGTCAGTGGCCACTGGTCGCTGGTCACTTGTCACTGGTCACTGGTCACTGGTCACTAGTCACAAGTCACTGTCGCTGGTCACTGGTCACTGGTCACTTGTCACTGGTCACTGGTCACTGGTCACTGGTCACTGGTCACTGGTCACAAGTCACTGGTCACTTGTCACTGGTCAGTGGCCACTCGTCAATGGTCACTGGACACTGGTCACTGGTCAATGGTCTCTGTCGCTGGTCACTGGTCACGATTCGCTGGTCCCTGGTCACTGGTCACTGGTCAATGGTCACTGTCGCTGGTCACTGGTCACTGGTCACTGGTCACTGGTCACTGGTCACTTGTCACTGGTCAGTGGCCACTCGTCGCTGGTCACTTGTCACTGGTCACTTGTCACTGGTCACTGATCACTGGTCACTGGTCACTGGTCACTGGTCACAGGTCAATGGACACTGGTCACTGGACACAGGTCACTTGTCACTGGTCACTGGTCACTGGTCACTGGTCACAAGTCACTGGTCACAAGTCACTGGTCACTTGTCACTGGTCACTGGTCACTGGTAACTGGTCAATTGTCACTGTCGCTGGTCAATGGTCACTGTCGCTGGTCACTGGTCACTGGTCACTGATCACTGGTCACTTGTCACTGGTCAGTGGCCACTGGTCGCTGGTCACTTGTCACTGGTCACTGGTCACTGGTCGCTGGTCACTGGTCACAGGTCAATGGACACTGGTCACTGGACACAGGTCACTTGTCACTGGTCACTGGTCACTGGTCACTATCGCTGGTCAATGGTCACTGTCGCTGGTCACTGGTCACTGGTCACTGGTCACTTGTCACTGGTCAGTGGCCACTCGTCGCTGGTCACTTGTCACTGGTCACTTGTCACTGGTCACTGATCACTGGTCACTGGTCACTGGTCACTGGTCACAGGTCAATGGACACTGGTCACTGGACACAGGTCACTTGTCACTGGTCACTGGTCACTGGTCACTGGTCACTTGTCACTGGTCACTGGTCACTGGTCAATGGTCACTATCGCTGGTCAATGGTCACTGTCGCTGGTCACTGGTCACTGGTCACTGATCACTGGTCACTTGTCACTGGTCAGTGGCCACTGGTCGCTGGTCACTTGTCACTGGTCACTGGTCACTGGTCGCTGGTCACTGGTCACAGGTCAATGGACACTGGTCACTGGACACAGGTCACTTGTCACTGGTCACTGGTCACTGGTCACTATCGCTGGTCAATGGTCACTGTCGCTGGTCACTGGTCACTGGTCGCTGGTCACTGGTCACAGGTCAATGGACACTGGTCACTGGACACAGGTCACTTGTCACTGGTCACTGGTCACTGGTCACTATCGCTGGTCAATGGTCACTGTCGCTGGTCAATGGTCACTGTCGCTGGTCACTGGTCATTGGTCACTTGTCACTGGTCACTGGTCACTGGTCACTGGTCACAGGTCAATGGTCACTGGTCACTGGACACTGGTCACTGGTCACTGGTCACTTGTCACTGGTCACTGATCACTGGTCACTGGTCACTGGTCACTGGTCACTGGTCAATGGTCACTGTCGCTGGCCACTGGTCACTGGTCACTGATCACTGGTCACTGGTCACTGGTCAATGGTCACTATCGCTGGTCAATGGTCACTGTCGCTGGTCACTGGTCACTGGTCACTTGTCACTGGTCACTGGTCACTGGTCAATGGTCACTTGTCCCTGGGCAGTGGTCACTGGTCACTGGTCAATGGTCACTATCGCTGGTCAATGGTCACTGTCGCTGGTCACTGGTCACTGGTCACTTGTCACTGGTCACTGGTCACTGGTCACTGGTCACTGGTCACTGGTCACTGGTCACAAGTCACTGGTCACCTGTCACTGGTCAGTGGCCACTCGTCAATGGTCACTGGTCACTGGTCACTGGTCAATGGTCTCTGTCGCTGGTCACTGGTCACGATTCGCTGGTCCCTGGTCACGGGTCACTGTCGCTGGTCACTGGTCACTGGTCACTGGTCACTGGTCACTGGTCACTGGTCACTTGTCAGTGGTCACTGGTCACTGGTCACTGGTCACAAGTCACTAGTCACTGGTCACTGGTCACTGGTCACTGGTCACTGGTCACTGGTCACTGGTCACTGGTCACCGGTCAATGGTCACTGTCGCTGGTCACTGGTCACTGGTCACTGATCACTGGTCACTGGTCACTGGTCACTGGTCACTGGTCAATGGTCACTATCGCTGGTCAATGGTCACTGTCGCTGGTCACTGGTCACTGGTCACTTGTCACTGGTCACTGGTCACTGGTCACTGGTCACTGGTCACTGGTCACTGGTCTCTGGTCGATGGTCAATGGTCACTGTCGCTGGTCACTGGTCACTGGTCACTTGTCCCTGGGCAGTGGTCACTGGTCACTGGTCACTGGTCACTGGTCACTGGTCACTGGTCACAAGTCACTGGTCACTTGTCACTGGTCAGTGGCCACTCGTCAATGGTCACTGGTCACTGGTCACTGGTCAATGGTCTCTGTCGCTGGTCACTGGTCACGATTCGCTGGTCCCTGGTCATTGGTCACTGGTCAATGGTCACTGTCGCTGGTCACTGGTCACGGGTCACTGGTCACTGGTCACTGGTCACTGGTCACTGGTCACTTGTCACTGGTCAGTGGCCACTCGTCGCTGGTCACTTGTCACTGGTCACTGGTCACAGGTCAATGGTCACTGGTCACTGGACACTGGTCACTGGTCACTGGTCACTTGTCACTGGTCACTGATCACTGGTCACTGGTCACTGGTCACTGGTCACAGGTCAATGGTCACTGGTCACTGGACACAGGTCACTTGTCACTGGTCACTGGTCACTGGTCACTGGTCACAAGTCACTGGTCACTTGTCACTGGTCACTGGTCACTGGTAACTGGTCAATGGTCACTGTCGCTGGTCACTGGTCACTGGTCACTGGTCACTGGTCACTGGTCACTGGTCACAAGTCACTGGTCACTTGTCACTGGTCACTGGTCACTGGTCACTGGTCACTTGTCACTGGTCAATGGTCACTGTCGCTGGTCAATGGTCACTGTCGCTGGTCAATGGTCACTGTCGCTGGTCACTGGTCACTGGTCACTGATCACTGATCACTGGTCACTGGTCACTGGTCACTGGTCACTGGTCACTGGTCAATGGTCACTATCGCTGGTCAATGGTCACTGTCGCTGGTCACTGGTCACTGGTCACAGTCGCTGGTCACTGGTCACTGGTCTCTAGTCACTGGTCACTGGTCACTGGTCAATGGTCACTGTCGCTGGTCAATGGTCACTGTCGCTGGTCACTGGTCACTGGTCACAAAGCACTGGTCACTTGTCACTGGTCAGTGGCCACTGGTCGCTGGTCACTTGTCACTGGTCACTGGTCACTGGTCACTAGTCACAAGTCACTGTCGCTGGTCACTGGTCACTGGTCACTTGTCACTGGTCACTGGTCACTGGTCACTGGTCACTGGTCACTGGTCACAAGTCACTGGTCACTTGTCACTGGTCAGTGGCCACTCGTCAATGGTCACTGGACACTGGTCACTGGTCAATGGTCTCTGTCGCTGGTCACTGGTCACGATTCGCTGGTCCCTGGTCACTGGTCACTGGTCAATGGTCACTGTCGCTGGTCACTGGTCACTGGTCACTGGTCACTGGTCACTGGTCACTTGTCACTGGTCAGTGGCCACTCGTCGCTGGTCACTTGTCACTGGTCACTTGTCACTGGTCACTGATCACTGGTCACTGGTCACTGGTCACTGGTCACAGGTCAATGGACACTGGTCACTGGACACAGGTCACTTGTCACTGGTCACTGGTCACTGGTCACTGGTCACAAGTCACTGGTCACAAGTCACTGGTCACTTGTCACTGGTCACTGGTCACTGGTAACTGGTCAATTGTCACTGTCGCTGGTCAATGGTCACTGTCGCTGGTCACTGGTCACTGGTCACTGATCACTGGTCACTTGTCACTGGTCAGTGGCCACTGGTCGCTGGTCACTTGTCACTGGTCACTGGTCACTGGTCGCTGGTCACTGGTCACAGGTCAATGGACACTGGTCACTGGACACAGGTCACTTGTCACTGGTCACTGGTCACTGGTCACTATCGCTGGTCAATGGTCACTGTCGCTGGTCACTGGTCACTGGTCACTGGTCACTTGTCACTGGTCAGTGGCCACTCGTCGCTGGTCACTTGTCACTGGTCACTTGTCACTGGTCACTGATCACTGGTCACTGGTCACTGGTCACTGGTCACAGGTCAATGGACACTGGTCACTGGACACAGGTCACTTGTCACTGGTCACTGGTCACTGGTCACTGGTCACTTGTCACTGGTCACTGGTCACTGGTAACTGGTCAATGGTCACTGTCGCTGGTCAATGGTCACTGTCGCTGGTCACTGGTCATTGGTCACTTGTCACTGGTCACTGGTCACTGGTCACTGGTCACAGGTCAATGGTCACTGGTCACTGGTCACTGGTCACTTGTCACTGGTCACTGATCACTGGTCACTGGTCACTGGTCACTGGTCACTGGTCAATGGTCACTGTCGCTGGCCACTGGTCACTGGTCACTGATCACTGGTCACTGGTCACTGGTCAATGGTCACTATCGCTGGTCAATGGTCACTGTCGCTGGTCACTGGTCACTGGTCACTTGTCACTGGTCACTGGTCACTGGTCAATGGTCACTTGTCCCTGGGCAGTGGTCACTGGTCACTGGTCAATGGTCACTATCGCTGGTCAATGGTCACTGTCGCTGGTCACTGGTCACTGGTCACTTGTCACTGGTCACTGGTCACTGGTCACTGGTCACTGGTCACTGGTCACTGGTCACAAGTCACTGGTCACCTGTCACTGGTCAGTGGCCACTCGTCAATGGTCACTGGTCACTGGTCACTGGTCAATGGTCTCTGTCGCTGGTCACTGGTCACGATTCGCTGGTCCCTGGTCACGGGTCACTGTCGCTGGTCACTGGTCACTGGTCACTGGTCACTGGTCACTGGTCACTGGTCACTTGTCAGTGGTCACTGGTCACTGGTCACTGGTCACAAGTCACTAGTCACTGGTCACTGGTCACTGGTCACTGGTCACTGGTCACTGGTCACTGGTCACTGGTCACCGGTCAATGGTCACTGTCGCTGGTCACTGGTCACTGGTCACTGATCACTGGTCACTGGTCACTGGTCACTGGTCACTGGTCAATGGTCACTATCGCTGGTCAATGGTCACTGTCGCTGGTCACTGGTCACTGGTCACTTGTCACTGGTCACTGGTCACTGGTCACTGGTCACTGGTCACTGGTCACTGGTCTCTGGTCGATGGTCAATGGTCACTGTCGCTGGTCACTGGTCACTGGTCACTTGTCCCTGGGCAGTGGTCACTGGTCACTGGTCACTGGTCACTGGTCACTGGTCACTGGTCACAAGTCACTGGTCACTTGTCACTGGTCAGTGGCCACTCGTCAATGGTCACTGGTCACTGGTCACTGGTCAATGGTCTCTGTCGCTGGTCACTGGTCACGATTCGCTGGTCCCTGGTCATTGGTCACTGGTCAATGGTCACTGTCGCTGGTCACTGGTCACGGGTCACTGGTCACTGGTCACTGGTCACTGGTCACTGGTCACTTGTCACTGGTCAGTGGCCACTCGTCGCTGGTCACTTGTCACTGGTCACTGGTCACAGGTCAATGGTCACTGGTCACTGGACACTGGTCACTGGTCACTGGTCACTTGTCACTGGTCACTGATCACTGGTCACTGGTCACTGGTCACTGGTCACAGGTCAATGGTCACTGGTCACTGGACACAGGTCACTTGTCACTGGTCACTGGTCACTGGTCACTGGTCACAAGTCACTGGTCACTTGTCACTGGTCACTGGTCACTGGTAACTGGTCAATGGTCACTGTCGCTGGTCACTGGTCACTGGTCACTGGTCACTGGTCACTGGTCACTGGTCACAAGTCACTGGTCACTTGTCACTGGTCACTGGTCACTGGTCACTGGTCACTTGTCACTGGTCAATGGTCACTGTCGCTGGTCAATGGTCACTGTCGCTGGTCACTGGTCACTGGTCACAAAGCACTGGTCACTTGTCACTGGTCAGTGGCCACTGGTCGCTGGTCACTTGTCACTGGTCACTGGTCACTGGTCACTAGTCACAAGTCACTGGTCACTGGTCACTTGTCATTGGTCACTGGTCACTGGTCACTGGTCACTGGTCACTGGTCAATGGTCACTGTCGCTGGTCACTGGTCACTGGTCACTGATCACTGATCACTGGTCACTGGTCACTGGTCACTGGTCACTGGTCACTGGTCAATGGTCACTATCGCTGGTCAATGGTCACTGTCGCTGGTCACTGGTCACTGGTCACAGTCGCTGGTCACTGGTCACTGGTCTCTAGTCACTGGTCACTGGTCACTGGTCAATGGTCACTGTCGCTGGTCAATGGTCACTGTCGCTGGTCACTGGTCACTGGTCACAAAGCACTGGTCCCTTGTCACTGGTCAGTGGCCACTGGTCGCTGGTCACTTGTCACTGGTCACTGGTCACTGGTCACTAGTCACAATTCACTGTCGCTGGTCACTGGTCACTGGTCACTTGTCACTGGTCACTGGTCACTGGTCACTGGTCACTGGTCACTGGTCACAAGTCACTGGTCACTTGTCACTGGTCAGTGGCCACTCGTCAATGGTCACTGGACACTGGTCACTGGTCAATGGTCTCTGTCGCTGGTCACTGGTCACGATTCGCTGGTCCCTGGTCACTGGTCACTGGTCAATGGTCACTGTCGCTGGTCACTGGTCACTGGTCACTGGTCACTGGTCACTGGTCACTTGTCACTGGTCAGTGGCCACACGTCGCTGGTCACTTGTCACTGGTCACTTGTCACTGGTCACTGATCACTGGTCACTGGTCACTGGTCACTGGTCACAGGTCAATGGACACTGGTCACTGGACACAGGTCACTTGTCACTGGTCACTGGTCACTGGTCACTGGTCACAAGTCACTGGTCACAAGTCACTGGTCACTTGTCACTGGTCACTGGTCACTGGTCACTGGTCAATGGTCACTTGTCCCTGGGCAGTGGTCACTGGTCACTGGTCAATGGTCACTATCGCTGGTCAATGGTCACTGTCGCTGGTCACTGGTCACTGGTCACTTGTCACTGGTCACTGGTCACTGGTCACTGGTCACTGGTCACTGGTCACTGGTCACAAGTCACTGGTCACCTGTCACTGGTCAGTGGCCACTCGTCAATGGTCACTGGTCACTGGTCACTGGTCAATGGTCTCTGTCGCTGGTCACTGGTCACGATTCGCTGGTCCCTGGTCACGGGTCACTGTCGCTGGTCACTGGTCACTGGTCACTGGTCACTGGTCACTGGTCACTGGTCACTTGTCAGTGGTCACTGGTCACTGGTCACTGGTCACAAGTCACTAGTCACTGGTCACTGGTCACTGGTCACTGGTCACTGGTCACTGGTCACTGGTCACTGGTCACCGGTGAATGGTCACTGTCGCTGGTCACTGGTCACTGGCCACTGATCACTGGTCACTGGTCACTGGTCACTGGTCACTGGTCAATGGTCACTATCGCTGGTCAATGGTCACTGTCGCTGGTCACTGGTCACTGGTCACTTGTCACTGGTCACTGGTCACTGGTCACTGGTCACTGGTCACTGGTCACTGGTCTCTGGTCGATGGTCAATGGTCACTGTCGCTGGTCACTGGTCACTGGTCACTTGTCCCTGGGCAGTGGTCACTGGTCACTGGTCACTGGTCACTGGTCACTGGTCACTGGTCACAAGTCACTGGTCACTTGTCACTGGTCAGTGGCCACTCGTCAATGGTCACTGGTCACTGGTCACTGGTCAATGGTCTCTGTCGCTGGTCACTGGTCACGATTCGCTGGTCCCTGGTCATTGGTCACTGGTCAATGGTCACTGTCGCTGGTCACTGGTCACGGGTCACTGGTCACTGGTCACTGGTCACTGGTCACTGGTCACTTGTCACTGGTCAGTGGCCACTCGTCGCTGGTCACTTGTCACTGGTCACTGGTCACAGGTCAATGGTCACTGGTCACTGGACACTGGTCACTGGTCACTGGTCACTTGTCACTGGTCACTGATCACTGGTCACTGGTCACTGGTCACTGGTCACAGGTCAATGGTCACTGGTCACTGGACACAGGTCACTTGTCACTGGTCACTGGTCACTGGTCACTGGTCACAAGTCACTGGTCACTTGTCACTGGTCACTGGTCACTGGTAACTGGTCAATGGTCACTGTCGCTGGTCACTGGTCACTGGTCACTGGTCACTGGTCACTGGTCACTGGTCACAAGTCACTGGTCACTTGTCACTGGTCACTGGTCACTGGTCACTGGTCACTTGTCACTGGTCAATGGTCACTGTCGCTGGTCAATGGTCACTGTCGCTGGTCACTGGTCACTGGTCACAAAGCACTGGTCACTTGTCACTGGTCAGTGGCCACTGGTCGCTGGTCACTTGTCACTGGTCACTGGTCACTGGTCACTAGTCACAAGTCACTGGTCACTGGTCACTTGTCATTGGTCACTGGTCACTGGTCACTGGTCACTGGTCACTGGTCAATGGTCACTGTCGCTGGTCACTGGTCACTGGTCACTGATCACTGATCACTGGTCACTGGTCACTGGTCACTGGTCACTGGTCACTGGTCAATGGTCACTATCGCTGGTCAATGGTCACTGTCGCTGGTCACTGGTCACTGGTCACAGTCGCTGGTCACTGGTCACTGGTCTCTAGTCACTGGTCACTGGTCACTGGTCAATGGTCACTGTCGCTGGTCAATGGTCACTGTCGCTGGTCACTGGTCACTGGTCACAAAGCACTGGTCACTTGTCACTGGTCAGTGGCCACTGGTCGCTGGTCACTTGTCACTGGTCACTGGTCACTGGTCACTAGTCACAAGTCACTGTCGCTGGTCACTGGTCACTGGTCACTTGTCACTGGTCACTGGTCACTGGTCACTGGTCACTGGTCACTGGTCACATGTCACTGGTCACTTGTCACTGGTCAGTGGCCACTCGTCAATGGTCACTGGACACTGGTCACTGGTCAATGGTCTCTGTCGCTGGTCACTGGTCACGATTCGCTGGTCCCTGGTCACTGGTCACTGGTCAATGGTCACTGTCGCTGGTCACTGGTCACTGGTCACTGGTCACTGGTCACTGGTCACTTGTCACTGGTCAGTGGCCACTCGTCGCTGGTCACTTGTCACTGGTCACTTGTCACTGGTCACTGATCACTGGTCACTGGTCACTGGTCACTGGTCACAGGTCAATGGACACTGGTCACTGGACACAGGTCACTTGTCACTGGTCACTGGTCACTGGTCACTGGTCACAAGTCACTGGTCACAAGTCACTGGTCACTTGTCACTGGTCACTGGTCACTGGTAACTGGTCAATTGTCACTGTCGCTGGTCAATGGTCACTGTCGCTGGTCACTGGTCACTGGTCACTGATCACTGGTCACTTGTCACTGGTCAGTGGCCACTGGTCGCTGGTCACTTGTCACTGGTCACTGGTCACTGGTCGCTGGTCACTGGTCACAGGTCAATGGACACTGGTCACTGGACACAGGTCACTTGTCACTGGTCACTGGTCACTGGTCACTATCGCTGGTCAATGGTCACTGTCGCTGGTCACTGGTCACTGGTCACTGGTCACTTGTCACTGGTCAGTGGCCACTCGTCGCTGGTCACTTGTCACTGGTCACTTGTCACTGGTCACTGATCACTGGTCACTGGTCACTGGTCACTGGTCACAGGTCAATGGACACTGGTCACTGGAAACAGGTCACTTGTCACTGGTCACTGGTCACTGGTCACTGGTCACTTGTCACTGGTCACTGGTCACTGGTAACTGGTCAATGGTCACTGTCGCTGGTCAATGGTCACTGTCGCTGGTCACTGGTCATTGGTCACTTGTCACTGGTCACTGGTCACTGGTCACTGGTCACAGGTCAATGGTCACTGGTCACTGGACACTGGTCACTGGTCACTGGTCACTTGTCACTGGTCACTGATCACTGGTCACTGGTCACTGGTCACTGGTCACTGGTCAATGGTCACTGTCGCTGGCCACTGGTCACTGGTCACTGATCACTGGTCACTGGTCACTGGTCAATGGTCACTATCGCTGGTCAATGGTCACTGTCGCTGGTCACTGGTCACTGGTCACTTGTCACTGGTCACTGGTCACTGGTCACAAGTCACTGGTCACTTGTCACTGGTCAGTGGCCACTCGTCAATGGTCACTGGTCACTGGTCACTGGTCAATGGTCTCTGTCGCTGGTCACTGGTCACGATTCGCTGGTCCCTGGTCATTGGTCACGGGTCAATGGTCACTGTCGCTGGTCACTGGTCACTGGTCACTGGTCACTGGTCACTGGTCACTTGTCACTGGTCAGTGGCCACTCGTCGCTGGTCACTTGTCACTGGTCACTGGTCACAGGTCAATGGTCACTGGTCACTGGTCACTTGTCCCTGGGCAGTGGTCACTTGTCACTGGTCAATGGTCACTATCGCTGGTCAAAGGTCACTGACGCTGGTCACTGGTCACTGGTCACTTGTCACTGGTCACTGGTCACTGGTCACTGGTCACTGGTCACAAGTCACTGGTCACTTGTCATTGGTCACTGGTCACTCGTCACTGGTCACAGGTCAATGGTAACTTGTCACTGGGCAGTGGTCAATGGTCACTGGTCACTGGTCACTGGTCACAGGTCAATGGTCACTGGTCACTGGACACAGATCACTGGTCACTGGTCACTGGTCACTGGTCACTGGTCACTGGTCAATGGTCACTGGCCACTGGTCACTGGTCACTGGTCAGTGGCCACTGGTCGCTGGTCACTTGTCACTGGTCACTGGTCACTGGTCACTGGTCACTGGTCAATGGTCACTATCGCTGGTCAATGGTCACTGTCGCTGGTCACTGGTCACTGGTCACTTGTCACTGGTCACTGGTCACTGGTCACTGGTCACTGGTCACTGGTCACTGGTCACTGGTCACTGGTCACTGGTCACTGGTCAATGGTCACTGTCGCTGGTCACTGGTCACTGGTCAATGGTCACTATCGCTGGTCAATGGTCACAGTCGCTGGTCACTGGTCACTGGTCACTTGTCAATGGTCACTGTCGCTGGTCACTGGTCACTGGTCACTGGTCAATAGTCACTATCGCTGGTCAATGGTCACTGTCGCTGGTCACTGGTCACTGGTCACTTGTCACTGGTCACTGGTCACTGGTCACTGGTCACTGGTCACTGGTCACTGGTCACTGGTCACTGGTCACTGGTCACTGGTCAATGGTCACTGTCGCTGGTCACTGGTCACTGGTCACTGATCACTGATCACTGGTCACTGGTCACTGGTCACTGGTCACTGGTCAATGGTCACTATCGCTGGTCAATGGTCACTGTCGCTGGTCACTGGTCACTGGTCACAGTCGCTGGTCACTGGTCACTGGTCTCTAGTCACTGGTCACTGGTCGCTGGTCACTGGTCACTTGTCACTGGTCAGTGGCCACTGGTCGCTGGTCACTTGTCACTGGTCACTGGTCACTGGTCACTGGTCACAAGTCACTGGTCACTGGTCACTGGTCACTGGTCACTGGTCACTGGTCACTGGTCACTGGTCACTGGTCACAGGTCAATGGTCACTGTCGCTGGTCACTGGTCACTGGTCACTGATCACTGGTCACTGGTCAATGGTCACTGTCGCTGGTCACTGGTCATTGGTCACTTGTCACTGGTCACTGGTCACTGGTCACTGGTCACTGGTCACAGGTCAATGGTCACTGGTCACTGGAAACAGATCACTGGTCACTGGTCACTGGTCACTGGTCACTGGTCACTGGTCAATGGTCACTGGCCACTGGTCACTGGTCACTGGTCACTGGTAACTTGTCAATGGTCACTGTCGCTGGTCACTGGTCAATAGTAACTTGTCACTGGGCAGTGGTCAATGGTCACTGGTCACTGGTCACTGGTCACTGGTCACTGGTCACTGGTCACTGGTCACTGGTCAATGGTCACTGGTCAATGGTCACTGGCCACTGGTCACTGGTCACTGGTCAATGGTCACTTTCGCTGGTCAATGGTCACTGTCGCTGGTAAATGGTCACTGTCGCTGGTCACTGGTCACTGGTCACTAGTCACTGGTCACTGGTCACAGGTCAATGGTCACTGGTCACTGGACACTGGTCACTGGTCACTTGTCACTGGTCACTGGTCACTGGTCACTGGTCACTGGTCACTGGTCACTGGTCACTGGTCACTGGTCACTGGTCAATGGTCACTGTCGCTGGTCACTGGTCACTGGTCAATGGTCACTATCGCTGGTCAATGGTCACTGTCGCTGGTCACTTGTCACTGGTCACTGGTCACTGGTCACTGGTCACTGGTCACTGGTCACTGGTCACTGGTCACTGGTCACAGGTCAATGGTCACTGGTCACTGGACACATGTCACTGGTCACTGGTCACTGGTCACTGGTCAATGGTCACTGGCCACTGGTCACTGGTCACTGGTCAATGGTCACTTTCGCTGGTCAATGGTCACTGTCGCTGGTCACTGGTCACAGGTCAATGGTCACTGGCCACTGGTCACTGGTCACTGGTCAATGGTCACTTTCGCTGGTCAATGGTCACTGTCGCTGGTAAATGGTCACTGTCGCTGGTAAATGGTCACTGTCGCTGGTCACTGGTCACTGGTCACTGGTCACTGGTCACTGGACACTGGTCACTGGTAACTGGTCAATGGTCACTGTCGCTGGTCACTGGTCACTGGTCACTGGTCACTGGTCAATGGTCACTGGTCACTGGACACAGGTCACTGGTCACTGGTCACTGGTCACTGGTCAATGGTCACTGGCCACTGGTCACTGGTCACTGGTCAATGGTCACTTTCGCTGGTCAATGGTCACTGTCGCTGGTCACTGGTCACTGGTCACTGGTCACTGGTAACTGGTCAATGGTCACTGTCGCTGGTCACTGGTCACTGGTCACTGGTCACTGGTCACTGGTCACTGGTCAATGGTAACTTGTCACTGGGCAGTGGTCAATGGTCACTGGTCACTGGTCACTGGTCACTGGTCACTGGTCACAGGTCAATGGTCACTGGTCACTGGACACAGGTCACTGGTCACTGGTCACTGGTCACTGGTCACTGGTCACTGGTCACTGGTCAATGGTCACTGGCAACTGGTCACTGGTCACTGGTCAATGGTCACTTTCGCTGGTCAATGGTCACTGTCGCTGGTAAATGGTCACTGTCGCTGGTCACTGGTCACTGGTCACTGGACACTGGTCACAGGTCAATGGTCACTGGTCACTGTACACTGGTCACTGGTCACTGGTCACTTGTCACTCGTCACTGATCACTGGTCACTGGTCACTGGTCACTGGTCACTGGTCACTGGTCAATGGTCACTGTCGCTGGTCACTGGTCACTGGTCACTGATCACTGGTCACTGGTCAATGGTCACTGTCGCTGGTCACTGGACACTGGTCACTGGTCACAGGTCAATGGTCACTGGTCACTGGTCACTGGTCAATGGTCACTATCGCTGGTCAATGGTCATTGTTGCTGGTCACTGGTCATTGGTCACTTGTCACTGGTCAATGGTCACTGGTCACTGGTCACTGGTCACTGGTAACTGGTCACATGTCAATGGTCACTGGACACTGGTCACAGGTCAATGGTCACTGGTCACTGGACACTGGTCACTGGTCACTGGTCACTGGTCACTTGTCACTGGTCACTGATCACTGGTCACTGGTCACTGGTCACTGGTCACTGGTCACTGGTCACAGGTCAATGGTCACTGTCGCTGGTCACTGGTCACTGGTCACTGATCACTGGTCACTGGTCAATGGTCACTGTCGCTGGTCACTGGTCATTGGTCACTTGTCACTGGTCACTGGTCACTGGTCACTGGTCACTGGTCACAGGTCAATGGTCACTGGTCACTGGTCACTGGTCAATGGTCACTGTCGCTCGTCACTGGTCACTGGTCACTGGTCACTGGTCACTGGTCACTGGTAACTGGTCAATGGTCACTGTCGCTGGTCACTGGTCACTGGTCACTGGTCAATGGTAACTTGTCACTGGGCAGTGGTCAATGGTCACTGGCCACTGGTCACTGGTCACTGGTCAATGGTCACTTTCGCTGGTCAATGGTCACTGTCGCTGGTAAATGGTCACTGTCGCTGGTCACTGGTCACTGGTCACTAGTCACTGGTCACTGGTCACAGGTCAATGGTCACTGGTCACTGGACACTGGTCACTGGTCACTGGTCACTTGTCACTGGTCACTGATCACTTGTCACTGGTCACTGGTCACTGGTCACTGGTCACTGGTCAATGGTCACTGTCGCTGGTCACTGGTCACTGGTCACTGATCACTGGTCACTGGTCACTGGTCACTGGTCAATGGTCACTTTCGCTGGTCAATGGTCACTGTCGCTGGTAAATGGTCACTGTCGCTGGTCACTGGTCACTGGTCACTAGTCACTGGTCACTGGTCACAGGTCAATGGTCACTGGTCACTGGACACTGGTCACTGGTCACTGGTCACTTGTCACTGTTCAATGATCACTGGTCACTGGTCACTGGTCACTGGTCACTGGTCACTTGTCAATGGTCACTGTCGCTGGTCACTGGTCACTGGTCACTGGTCACTGGTCACTGGTCACTGGTCAATAGTCACTATCGCTGGTCAATGGTCACTGTCGCTGGTCACTGGTCACTGGTCACTTGTCACTGGTCACTGGTCACTGGTCACTGGTCACTGGTCACTGGTCACTGGTCACTGGTCACTGGTCACTGGTCACTGGTCACTGGTCACTGGTCAATGGTCACTGTCGCTGGTCACTGGTCACTGGTCACTTGTCCCTGGGCAGTGGTCACTGGTCACTGGTCACTGGTCACTGGTCACTGGTCAATGGTCACTGTCGCTGGTCACTGGTCACTGGTCACTTGTCCCTGGGCAGTGGTCACTTGTCACTGGTCAATGGTCACTATCGCTGGTCAAAGGTCACTGACGCTGGTCACTGGTCACTGGTCACTTGTCACTGGTCACTGGTCACTGGTCACTGGTCACTGGTCACTGGTCACTGGTCACAAGTCACTGGTCACTTGTCATTGGTCACTGGTCACTCGTCACTGGTCACAGGTCAATGGTAACTTGTCACTGGGCAGTGGTCAATGGTCACTGGTCACTGGTCACTGGTCACAGGTCAATGGTCACTGGTCACTGGACACAGATCACTGGTCACTGGTCACTGGTCACTGGTCACTGGTCACTGGTCAATGGTCACTGGCCACTGGTCACTGGTCACTGGTCAGTGGCCACTGGTCGCTGGTCACTTGTCACTGGTCACTGGTCACTGGTCACTGGTCACTGGTCACTGGTCACTGGTCACTGGTCAATGGTCACTATCGCTGGTCAATGGTCACTGTCGCTGGTCACTGGTCACTGGTCACTTGTCACTGGTCACTGGTCACTGGTCACTGGTCACTGGTCACTGGTCACTGGTCACTGGTCACTGGTCACTGGTCACTGGTCAATGGTCACTGTCGCTGGTCACTGGTCACTGGTCAATGGTCACTATCGCTGGTCAATGGTCACTGTCGCTGGTCATTGGTCACTGGTCACTGGTCAATGGTCACTTGTCCCTGGGCAGTGGTCACTGGTCACTGGTCAATGGTCACTATCGCTGGTCAATGGTCACAGTCGCTGGTCACTGGTCACTGGTCACTTGTCACTGGTCACTGGTCACTGGTCACTGGTCACTGGTCACTGGTCACAAGTCACTGGTCACTTGTCACTGGTCAGTGGCCACTCGTCAATGGTCACTGGTCACTGGTCACTGGTCAATGGTCTCTGTCGCTGGTCACTGGTCACGATTCGCTGGTCCCTGGTCATTGGTCACGGGTCAATGGTCACTGTCGCTGGTCACTGGTCACTGGTCACTGGTCACTGGTCACTGGTCACTGGTCACTTGTCACTGGTCAGTGGCCACTCGTCGCTGGTCACTTGTCACTGGTCACTGGTCACAGGTCAATGGTCAGTGGTCACTGGTCACTTGTCCCTGGGCAGTGGTCACTTGTCACTGGTCAATGGTCACTATCGCTGGTCAAAGGTCACTGACGCTGGTCACTGGTCACTGGTCACTTGTCACTGGTCACTGGTCACTGGTCACTGGTCACTGGTCACAAGTCACTGGTCACTTGTCATTGGTCACTGGTCACTCGTCACTGGTCACAGGTCAATGGTAACTTGTCACTGGGCAGTGGTCAATGGTCACTGGTCACTGGTCACTGGTCACAGGTCAATGGTCACTGGTCACTGGACACAGATCACTGGTCACTGGTCACTGGTCACTGGTCACTGGTCACTGGTCAATGGTCACTGGCCACTGGTCACTGGTCACTGGTCAGTGGCCACTGGTCGCTGGTCACTTGTCACTGGTCACTGGTCACTGGTCACTGGTCACTGGTCAATGGTCACTATCGCTGGTCAATGGTCACTGTCGCTGGTCACTGGTCACTGGTCACTTGTCACTGGTCACTGGTCACTGGTCACTGGTCACTGGTCACTGGTCACTGGTCACTGGTCACTGGTCACTGGTCACTGGTCAATGGTCACTGTCGCTGGTCACTGGTCACTGGTCAATGGTCACTATCGCTGGTCAATGGTCACAGTCGCTGGTCACTGGTCACTGGTCACTTGTCAATGGTCACTGTCGCTGGTCACTGGTCACTGGTCACTGGTCAATAGTCACTATCGCTGGTCAATGGTCACTGTCGCTGGTCACTGGTCACTGGTCACTTGTCACTGGTCACTGGTCACTGGTCACTGGTCACTGGTCACTGGTCACTGGTCACTGTTTACTGGTCACTGGTCACTGGTCACTGGTCAATGGTCACTGTCGCTGGTCACTGGTCACTGGTCACTGATCACTGATCACTGGTCACTGGTCACTGGTCACTGGTCACTGGTCAATGGTCACTATCGCTGGTCAATGGTCACTGTCGCTGGTCACTGGTCACTGGTCACAGTCGCTGGTCACTGGTCACTGGTCTCTAGTCACTGGTCACTGGTCGCTGGTCACTGGTCACTTGTCACTGGTCAGTGGCCACTGGTCGCTGGTCACTTGTCACTGGTCACTGGTCACTGGTCACTGGTCACAAGTCACTGGTCACTGGTCACTGGTCACTGGTCACTGGTCACTGGTCACTGGTCACTGGTCACTGGTCACTGGTCACTGGTCAATGGTCACTGTCGCTGGTCACTGGTCACTGGTCACTGATCACTGGTCACTGGTCACTGGTCACTGGTCACTGGTCAATGGTCACTGGCCACTGGTCACTGGTCACTGGTCAATGGTCACTGTCGCTGGTCACTGGTCACAGGTCAATGGTCACTGGCCACTGGTCACTGGTCACTGGTCAATGGTCACTTTCGCTGGTCAATGGTCACTATCGCTGGTCAATGGTCATTGTCGCTGGTCACTGGTCATTGGTCACTTGTCACTGGTCACTGGTCACTGGTCACTGGTCACTGGTCACAGGTCAATGGTCACTGGTCACTGGTCACTGGTCAATGGTCACTGTCGCTGGTCACTGGTCACTGGTCACTGGTCACTGGTCACTGGTCACTTTTCACTGGTAACTGGTCAATGGTCACTGTCGCTGTTCACTGGTCACTGGTCACTGGTCACTGGTCAATGGTAACTTGTCACTGGCCAGTGGTCAATGGTCACTGGTCACTGGTCACTGGTCACTGGTCACAGGTCAATGGTCACTGGTCACTGGACACAGGTCACTGGTCACTGGTCACTGGTCACTGGTCACTGGTCACTGGTCAATGGTCACTGGCCACTGGTCACTGGTCACTGGTCAATGGTCACTTTCGCTGGTCAATGGTCACTGTCGCTGGTCACTGGTCACAGGTCAATGGTCACTGGCCACTGGTCACTGGTCACTGGTCAATGGTCACTTTCGCTGGTCAATGGTCACTGTCGCTGGTAAATGGTCACTGTCGCTGGTAAATGGTCACTGTCGCTGGTCACTGGTCACTGGTCACTGGTCACTGGTCACTGGACACTGGTCACTGGTAACTGGTCAATGGTCACTGTCGCTGGTCACTGGTCACTGGTCACTGGTCACTGGTCAATGGTCACTGGTCACTGGACACAGGTCACTGGTCACTGGTCACTGGTCACTGGTCAATGGTCACTGGCCACTGGTCACTGGTCACTGGTCAATGGTCACTTTCGCTGGTCAATGGTCACTGTCGCGGGTCACTGGTCACTGGTCACTGGTCACTGGTAACTGGTCAATGGTCACTGTCGCTGGTCACTGGTCACTGGTCACTGGTCACTGGTCAATGGTAACTTGTCACTGGGCAGTGGTCAATGGTCACTGGTCACTGGTCACTGGTCACTGGTCACTGGTCACAGGTCAATGGTCACTGGTCACTGGACACAGGTCACTGGTCACTGGTCACTGGTCACTGGTCACTGGTCACTGGTCACTGGTCAATGGTCACTGGCCACTGGTCACTGGTCACTGGTCAATGGTCACTTTCGCTGGTCAATGGTCACTGTCGCTGGTAAATGGTCACTGTCGCTGGTCACTGGTCACTGGTCACTGGACACTGGTCACAGGTCAATGGTCACTGGTCACTGGACACTGGTCACTGGTCACTGGTCACTTGTCACTCGTCACTGATCACTGGTCACTGGTCACTGGTCACTGGTCACTGGTCACTGGTCAATGGTCACTGTCGCTGGTCACTGGTCACTGGTCACTGATCACTGGTCACTGGTCAATGGTCACTGTCGCTGGTCACTGGACACTGGTCACTGGTCACTGGTCACTGGTCACTGGTCACTGGTCAATGGTCACTGTCGCTGGTCACTGGTCACTGGTCACTGATCACTGGTCACTGGTCAATGGTCACTGTCGCTGGTCACTGGACACTGGTCACTGGTCACAGGTCAATGGTCACTGGTCACTGGTCACTGGTCAATGGTCACTATCGCTGGTCAATGGTCATTGTCGCTGGTCACTGGTCATTGGTCACTTGTCACTGGTCACTGGTCACTGGTCACTGGTCACTGGTCACTGGACACTGGTCACTGGTAACTGGTCAATGGTCACTGTCGCTGGTCACTGGTCACTGGTCAATGGTCACTGGTCACTGGACACAGGTCACTGGTCACTGGTCACTGGTCATTGGTCAATGGTCACTGGCCACTGGTCACTGGTCACTGGTCAATGGTCACTTTCGCTGGTCAATGGTCACTGTCGCTGGTCACTGGTCACTGGTCACTGGTCACTGGTAACTGGTCAATGGTCACTGTCGCTGGTCACTGGTCACTGGTCACTGGTCACTGGTCAATGGTAACTTGTCACTGGGCAGTGGTCAATGGTCACTGGTCACTGGTCACTGGTCACTGGTCACTGGTCACAGGTCAATGGTCACTGGTCACTGGTCACAGGTCACTGGTCACTGGTCACTGGTCACTGGTCACTGGTCACTGGTCACTGGTCAATGGTCACTGGCCACTGGTCACTGGTCACTGGTCAATGGTCACTTTCGCTGGTCAATGGTCACTGTCGCTGGTAAATGGTCACTGTCGCTGGTCACTGGTCACTGGTCACTGGACACTGGTCACAGGTCAATGGTCACTGGTCACTGGACACTGGTCACTGGTCACTGGTCACTTGTCACTCGTCACTGATCACTGGTCACTGGTCACTGGTCACTGGTCACTGGTCACTGGTCAATGGTCACTGTCGCTGGTCACTGGTCACTGGTCACTGATCACTGGTGACTGGTCAATGGTCACTGTCGCTGGTCAGTGGCCACTGATCGCTGGTCACTTGTCACTGGTCACTGGTCACTGGTCACTGGTCACAAGTCACTGGTCACTGGTCACTGGTCACTGGTCACTGGTCACTGGTCACTGGTCACTGGTCACTGGTCAATGGTCACTGGCCACTGGTCACTGGTCACTGGTCAATGGTCACTTTCACTGGTCAATGGTCACTGTCGCTGGTCACTGGTCACAGGTCAATGGTCACTGGCCACTGGTCACTGGTCACTGGTCAATGGTCACTTTCGCTGGTCAATGGTCACTATCGCTGGTCAATGGTCATTGTCGCTGGTCACTGGTCATTGGTCACTTGTCACTGGTCACTGGTCACTGGTCACTGGTCACAGGTCAATGGTCACTGGACACTGGTCACTGGTCAATGGTCACTGTCGCTGGTCACTGGTCACTGGTCACTGGTCACTGGTCACTGGTCACTGGTCACTGGTCACTGGTCACTGGTCGCTGGTAACTGGTCAATGGTCACTGTCGCTGGTCACTGGTCACTGGTCAATGGTAACTTGTCACTGGCCAGTGGTCAATGGTCACTGGTCACTGGTCACTGGTCACTGGTCACAGGTCAATGGTCACTGGTCACTGGACACAGGTCACTTGTCACTGGTCACTGGTCACTGGTCACTGGTCACAAGTCACTGGTCACTTGTCACTGGTCACTGGTCACTGGTAACTGGTCAATGGTCACTGTCGCTGGTCACTGGTCACTGGTCACTGGTCACTGGTCACTGGTCACTGGTCACTTGTCACTGGTCACTGGTCACTGGTCACTGGTCACTTGTCACTGGTCAATGGTCACTGTCGCTGGTCAATGGTCACTGTCGCTGGTCACTGGTCACTGGTCACAAAGCACTGGTCACTTGTCACTGGTCAGTGGCCACTGGTCGCTGGTCACTTGTCACTGGTCACTGGTCACTGGTCACTAGTCACAAGTCACTGTCGCTGGTCACTGGTCACTGGTCACTTGTCACTGGTCACTGGTCACTGGTCACTGGTCACTGGTCACTGGTCACAAGTCACTGGTCACTTGTCACTGGTCAGTGGCCACTCGTCAATGGTCACTGGACACTGGTCACTGGTCAATGGTCTCTGTCGCTGGTCACTGGTCACGATTCGCTGGTCCCTGGTCACTGGTCACTGGTCAATGGTCACTGTCGCTGGTCACTGGTCACTGGTCACTGGTCACTGGTCACTGGTCACTTGTCACTGGTCAGTGGCCACTCGTCGCTGGTCACTTGTCACTGGTCACTTGTCACTGGTCACTGATCACTGGTCACTGGTCACTGGTCACTGGTCACAGGTCAATGGACACTGGTCACTGGACACAGGTCACTTGTCACTGGTCACTGGTCACTGGTCACTGGTCACAAGTCACTGGTCACAAGTCACTGGTCACTTGTCACTGGTCACTGGTCACTGGTAACTGGTCAATTGTCACTGTCGCTGGTCAATGGTCACTGTCGCTGGTCACTGGTCACTGGTCACTGATCACTGGTCACTTGTCACTGGTCAGTGGCCACTGGTCGCTGGTCACTTGTCACTGGTCACTGGTCACTGGTCGCTGGTCACTGGTCACAGGTCAATGGACACTGGTCACTGGACACAGGTCACTTGTCACTGGTCACTGGTCACTGGTCACTATCGCTGGTCAATGGTCACTGTCGCTGGTCACTGGTCACTGGTCACTGGTCACTTGTCACTGGTCAGTGGCCACTCGTCGCTGGTCACTTGTCACTGGTCACTTGTCACTGGTCACTGATCACTGGTCACTGGTCACTGGTCACTGGTCACAGGTCAATGGACACTGGTCACTGGACACAGGTCACTTGTCACTGGTCACTGGTCACTGGTCACTGGTCACTTGTCACTGGTCACTGGTCACTGGTCAATGGTCACTATCGCTGGTCAATGGTCACTGTCGCTGGTCACTGGTCACTGGTCACTGATCACTGGTCACTTGTCACTGGTCAGTGGCCACTGGTCGCTGGTCACTTGTCACTGGTCACTGGTCACTGGTCGCTGGTCACTGGTCACAGGTCAATGGACACTGGTCACTGGACACAGGTCACTTGTCACTGGTCACTGGTCACTGGTCACTATCGCTGGTCAATGGTCACTGTCGCTGGTCACTGGTCACTGGTCGCTGGTCACTGGTCACAGGTCAATGGACACTGGTCACTGGACACAGGTCACTTGTCACTGGTCACTGGTCACTGGTCACTATCGCTGGTCAATGGTCACTGTCGCTGGTCAATGGTCACTGTCGCTGGTCACTGGTCATTGGTCACTTGTCACTGGTCACTGGTCACTGGTCACTGGTCACAGGTCAATGGTCACTGGTCACTGGACACTGGTCACTGGTCACTGGTCACTTGTCACTGGTCACTGATCACTGGTCACTGGTCACTGGTCACTGGTCACTGGTCAATGGTCACTGTCGCTGGCCACTGGTCACTGGTCACTGATCACTGGTCACTGGTCACTGGTCAATGGTCACTATCGCTGGTCAATGGTCACTGTCGCTGGTCACTGGTCACTGGTCACTTGTCACTGGTCACTGGTCACTGGTCAATGGTCACTTGTCCCTGGGCAGTGGTCACTGGTCACTGGTCAATGGTCACTATCGCTGGTCAATGGTCACTGTCGCTGGTCACTGGTCACTGGTCACTTGTCACTGGTCACTGGTCACTGGTCACTGGTCACTGGTCACTGGTCACTGGTCACAAGTCACTGGTCACCTGTCACTGGTCAGTGGCCACTCGTCAATGGTCACTGGTCACTGGTCACTGGTCAATGGTCTCTGTCGCTGGTCACTGGTCACGATTCGCTGGTCCCTGGTCACGGGTCACTGTCGCTGGTCACTGGTCACTGGTCACTGGTCACTGGTCACTGGTCACTGGTCACTTGTCAGTGGTCACTGGTCACTGGTCACTGGTCACAAGTCACTAGTCACTGGTCACTGGTCACTGGTCACTGGTCACTGGTCACTGGTCACTGGTCACTGGTCACCGGTCAATGGTCACTGTCGCTGGTCACTGGTCACTGGTCACTGATCACTGGTCACTGGTCACTGGTCACTGGTCACTGGTCAATGGTCACTATCGCTGGTCAATGGTCACTGTCGCTGGTCACTGGTCACTGGTCACTTGTCACTGGTCACTGGTCACTGGTCACTGGTCACTGGTCACTGGTCACTGGTCTCTGGTCGATGGTCAATGGTCACTGTCGCTGGTCACTGGTCACTGGTCACTTGTCCCTGGGCAGTGGTCACTGGTCACTGGTCACTGGTCACTGGTCACTGGTCACTGGTCACAAGTCACTGGTCACTTGTCACTGGTCAGTGGCCACTCGTCAATGGTCACTGGTCACTGGTCACTGGTCAATGGTCTCTGTCGCTGGTCACTGGTCACGATTCGCTGGTCCCTGGTCATTGGTCACTGGTCAATGGTCACTGTCGCTGGTCACTGGTCACGGGTCACTGGTCACTGGTCACTGGTCACTGGTCACTGGTCACTTGTCACTGGTCAGTGGCCACTCGTCGCTGGTCACTTGTCACTGGTCACTGGTCACAGGTCAATGGTCACTGGTCACTGGACACTGGTCACTGGTCACTGGTCACTTGTCACTGGTCACTGATCACTGGTCACTGGTCACTGGTCACTGGTCACAGGTCAATGGTCACTGGTCACTGGACACAGGTCACTTGTCACTGGTCACTGGTCACTGGTCACTGGTCACAAGTCACTGGTCACTTGTCACTGGTCACTGGTCACTGGTAACTGGTCAATGGTCACTGTCGCTGGTCACTGGTCACTGGTCACTGGTCACTGGTCACTGGTCACTGGTCACAAGTCACTGGTCACTTGTCACTGGTCACTGGTCACTGGTCACTGGTCACTTGTCACTGGTCAATGGTCACTGTCGCTGGTCAATGGTCACTGTCGCTGGTCAATGGTCACTGTCGCTGGTCACTGGTCACTGGTCACTGATCACTGATCACTGGTCACTGGTCACTGGTCACTGGTCACTGGTCACTGGTCAATGGTCACTATCGCTGGTCAATGGTCACTGTCGCTGGTCACTGGTCACTGGTCACAGTCGCTGGTCACTGGTCACTGGTCTCTAGTCACTGGTCACTGGTCACTGGTCAATGGTCACTGTCGCTGGTCAATGGTCACTGTCGCTGGTCACTGGTCACTGGTCACAAAGCACTGGTCACTTGTCACTGGTCAGTGGCCACTGGTCGCTGGTCACTTGTCACTGGTCACTGGTCACTGGTCACTAGTCACAAGTCACTGTCGCTGGTCACTGGTCACTGGTCACTTGTCACTGGTCACTGGTCACTGGTCACTGGTCACTGGTCACTGGTCACAAGTCACTGGTCACTTGTCACTGGTCAGTGGCCACTCGTCAATGGTCACTGGACACTGGTCACTGGTCAATGGTCTCTGTCGCTGGTCACTGGTCACGATTCGCTGGTCCCTGGTCACTGGTCACTGGTCAATGGTCACTGTCGCTGGTCACTGGTCACTGGTCACTGGTCACTGGTCACTGGTCACTTGTCACTGGTCAGTGGCCACTCGTCGCTGGTCACTTGTCACTGGTCACTTGTCACTGGTCACTGATCACTGGTCACTGGTCACTGGTCACTGGTCACAGGTCAATGGACACTGGTCACTGGACACAGGTCACTTGTCACTGGTCACTGGTCACTGGTCACTGGTCACAAGTCACTGGTCACAAGTCACTGGTCACTTGTCACTGGTCACTGGTCACTGGTAACTGGTCAATTGTCACTGTCGCTGGTCAATGGTCACTGTCGCTGGTCACTGGTCACTGGTCACTGATCACTGGTCACTTGTCACTGGTCAGTGGCCACTGGTCGCTGGTCACTTGTCACTGGTCACTGGTCACTGGTCGCTGGTCACTGGTCACAGGTCAATGGACACTGGTCACTGGACACAGGTCACTTGTCACTGGTCACTGGTCACTGGTCACTATCGCTGGTCAATGGTCACTGTCGCTGGTCACTGGTCACTGGTCACTGGTCACTTGTCACTGGTCAGTGGCCACTCGTCGCTGGTCACTTGTCACTGGTCACTTGTCACTGGTCACTGATCACTGGTCACTGGTCACTGGTCACTGGTCACAGGTCAATGGACACTGGTCACTGGACACAGGTCACTTGTCACTGGTCACTGGTCACTGGTCACTGGTCACTTGTCACTGGTCACTGGTCACTGGTAACTGGTCAATGGTCACTGTCGCTGGTCAATGGTCACTGTCGCTGGTCACTGGTCATTGGTCACTTGTCACTGGTCACTGGTCACTGGTCACTGGTCACAGGTCAATGGTCACTGGTCACTGGTCACTGGTCACTTGTCACTGGTCACTGATCACTGGTCACTGGTCACTGGTCACTGGTCACTGGTCAATGGTCACTGTCGCTGGCCACTGGTCACTGGTCACTGATCACTGGTCACTGGTCACTGGTCAATGGTCACTATCGCTGGTCAATGGTCACTGTCGCTGGTCACTGGTCACTGGTCACTTGTCACTGGTCACTGGTCACTGGTCAATGGTCACTTGTCCCTGGGCAGTGGTCACTGGTCACTGGTCAATGGTCACTATCGCTGGTCAATGGTCACTGTCGCTGGTCACTGGTCACTGGTCACTTGTCACTGGTCACTGGTCACTGGTCACTGGTCACTGGTCACTGGTCACTGGTCACAAGTCACTGGTCACCTGTCACTGGTCAGTGGCCACTCGTCAATGGTCACTGGTCACTGGTCACTGGTCAATGGTCTCTGTCGCTGGTCACTGGTCACGATTCGCTGGTCCCTGGTCACGGGTCACTGTCGCTGGTCACTGGTCACTGGTCACTGGTCACTGGTCACTGGTCACTGGTCACTTGTCAGTGGTCACTGGTCACTGGTCACTGGTCACAAGTCACTAGTCACTGGTCACTGGTCACTGGTCACTGGTCACTGGTCACTGGTCACTGGTCACTGGTCACCGGTCAATGGTCACTGTCGCTGGTCACTGGTCACTGGTCACTGATCACTGGTCACTGGTCACTGGTCACTGGTCACTGGTCAATGGTCACTATCGCTGGTCAATGGTCACTGTCGCTGGTCACTGGTCACTGGTCACTTGTCACTGGTCACTGGTCACTGGTCACTGGTCACTGGTCACTGGTCACTGGTCTCTGGTCGATGGTCAATGGTCACTGTCGCTGGTCACTGGTCACTGGTCACTTGTCCCTGGGCAGTGGTCACTGGTCACTGGTCACTGGTCACTGGTCACTGGTCACTGGTCACAAGTCACTGGTCACTTGTCACTGGTCAGTGGCCACTCGTCAATGGTCACTGGTCACTGGTCACTGGTCAATGGTCTCTGTCGCTGGTCACTGGTCACGATTCGCTGGTCCCTGGTCATTGGTCACTGGTCAATGGTCACTGTCGCTGGTCACTGGTCACGGGTCACTGGTCACTGGTCACTGGTCACTGGTCACTGGTCACTTGTCACTGGTCAGTGGCCACTCGTCGCTGGTCACTTGTCACTGGTCACTGGTCACAGGTCAATGGTCACTGGTCACTGGACACTGGTCACTGGTCACTGGTCACTTGTCACTGGTCACTGATCACTGGTCACTGGTCACTGGTCACTGGTCACAGGTCAATGGTCACTGGTCACTGGACACAGGTCACTTGTCACTGGTCACTGGTCACTGGTCACTGGTCACAAGTCACTGGTCACTTGTCACTGGTCACTGGTCACTGGTAACTGGTCAATGGTCACTGTCGCTGGTCACTGGTCACTGGTCACTGGTCACTGGTCACTGGTCACTGGTCACAAGTCACTGGTCACTTGTCACTGGTCACTGGTCACTGGTCACTGGTCACTTGTCACTGGTCAATGGTCACTGTCGCTGGTCAATGGTCACTGTCGCTGGTCACTGGTCACTGGTCACAAAGCACTGGTCACTTGTCACTGGTCAGTGGCCACTGGTCGCTGGTCACTTGTCACTGGTCACTGGTCACTGGTCACTAGTCACAAGTCACTGGTCACTGGTCACTTGTCATTGGTCACTGGTCACTGGTCACTGGTCACTGGTCACTGGTCAATGGTCACTGTCGCTGGTCACTGGTCACTGGTCACTGATCACTGATCACTGGTCACTGGTCACTGGTCACTGGTCACTGGTCACTGGTCAATGGTCACTATCGCTGGTCAATGGTCACTGTCGCTGGTCACTGGTCACTGGTCACAGTCGCTGGTCACTGGTCACTGGTCTCTAGTCACTGGTCACTGGTCACTGGTCAATGGTCACTGTCGCTGGTCAATGGTCACTGTCGCTGGTCACTGGTCACTGGTCACAAAGCACTGGTCCCTTGTCACTGGTCAGTGGCCACTGGTCGCTGGTCACTTGTCACTGGTCACTGGTCACTGGTCACTAGTCACAATTCACTGTCGCTGGTCACTGGTCACTGGTCACTTGTCACTGGTCACTGGTCACTGGTCACTGGTCACTGGTCACTGGTCACAAGTCACTGGTCACTTGTCACTGGTCAGTGGCCACTCGTCAATGGTCACTGGACACTGGTCACTGGTCAATGGTCTCTGTCGCTGGTCACTGGTCACGATTCGCTGGTCCCTGGTCACTGGTCACTGGTCAATGGTCACTGTCGCTGGTCACTGGTCACTGGTCACTGGTCACTGGTCACTGGTCACTTGTCACTGGTCAGTGGCCACACGTCGCTGGTCACTTGTCACTGGTCACTTGTCACTGGTCACTGATCACTGGTCACTGGTCACTGGTCACTGGTCACAGGTCAATGGACACTGGTCACTGGACACAGGTCACTTGTCACTGGTCACTGGTCACTGGTCACTGGTCACAAGTCACTGGTCACAAGTCACTGGTCACTTGTCACTGGTCACTGGTCACTGGTCACTGGTCAATGGTCACTTGTCCCTGGGCAGTGGTCACTGGTCACTGGTCAATGGTCACTATCGCTGGTCAATGGTCACTGTCGCTGGTCACTGGTCACTGGTCACTTGTCACTGGTCACTGGTCACTGGTCACTGGTCACTGGTCACTGGTCACTGGTCACAAGTCACTGGTCACCTGTCACTGGTCAGTGGCCACTCGTCAATGGTCACTGGTCACTGGTCACTGGTCAATGGTCTCTGTCGCTGGTCACTGGTCACGATTCGCTGGTCCCTGGTCACGGGTCACTGTCGCTGGTCACTGGTCACTGGTCACTGGTCACTGGTCACTGGTCACTGGTCACTTGTCAGTGGTCACTGGTCACTGGTCACTGGTCACAAGTCACTAGTCACTGGTCACTGGTCACTGGTCACTGGTCACTGGTCACTGGTCACTGGTCACTGGTCACCGGTGAATGGTCACTGTCGCTGGTCACTGGTCACTGGCCACTGATCACTGGTCACTGGTCACTGGTCACTGGTCACTGGTCAATGGTCACTATCGCTGGTCAATGGTCACTGTCGCTGGTCACTGGTCACTGGTCACTTGTCACTGGTCACTGGTCACTGGTCACTGGTCACTGGTCACTGGTCACTGGTCTCTGGTCGATGGTCAATGGTCACTGTCGCTGGTCACTGGTCACTGGTCACTTGTCCCTGGGCAGTGGTCACTGGTCACTGGTCACTGGTCACTGGTCACTGGTCACTGGTCACAAGTCACTGGTCACTTGTCACTGGTCAGTGGCCACTCGTCAATGGTCACTGGTCACTGGTCACTGGTCAATGGTCTCTGTCGCTGGTCACTGGTCACGATTCGCTGGTCCCTGGTCATTGGTCACTGGTCAATGGTCACTGTCGCTGGTCACTGGTCACGGGTCACTGGTCACTGGTCACTGGTCACTGGTCACTGGTCACTTGTCACTGGTCAGTGGCCACTCGTCGCTGGTCACTTGTCACTGGTCACTGGTCACAGGTCAATGGTCACTGGTCACTGGACACTGGTCACTGGTCACTGGTCACTTGTCACTGGTCACTGATCACTGGTCACTGGTCACTGGTCACTGGTCACAGGTCAATGGTCACTGGTCACTGGACACAGGTCACTTGTCACTGGTCACTGGTCACTGGTCACTGGTCACAAGTCACTGGTCACTTGTCACTGGTCACTGGTCACTGGTAACTGGTCAATGGTCACTGTCGCTGGTCACTGGTCACTGGTCACTGGTCACTGGTCACTGGTCACTGGTCACAAGTCACTGGTCACTTGTCACTGGTCACTTGTCACTGGTCACTGGTCACTTGTCACTGGTCAATGGTCACTGTCGCTGGTCAATGGTCACTGTCGCTGGTCACTGGTCACTGGTCACAAAGCACTGGTCACTTGTCACTGGTCAGTGGCCACTGGTCGCTGGTCACTTGTCACTGGTCACTGGTCACTGGTCACTAGTCACAAGTCACTGGTCACTGGTCACTTGTCATTGGTCACTGGTCACTGGTCACTGGTCACTGGTCACTGGTCAATGGTCACTGTCGCTGGTCACTGGTCACTGGTCACTGATCACTGATCACTGGTCACTGGTCACTGGTCACTGGTCACTGGTCACTGGTCAATGGTCACTATCGCTGGTCAATGGTCACTGTCGCTGGTCACTGGTCACTGGTCACAGTCGCTGGTCACTGGTCACTGGTCTCTAGTCACTGGTCACTGGTCACTGGTCAATGGTCACTGTCGCTGGTCAATGGTCACTGTCGCTGGTCACTGGTCACTGGTCACAAAGCACTGGTCACTTGTCACTGGTCAGTGGCCACTGGTCGCTGGTCACTTGTCACTGGTCACTGGTCACTGGTCACTAGTCACAAGTCACTGTCGCTGGTCACTGGTCACTGGTCACTTGTCACTGGTCACTGGTCACTGGTCACTGGTCACTGGTCACTGGTCACATGTCACTGGTCACTTGTCACTGGTCAGTGGCCACTCGTCAATGGTCACTGGACACTGGTCACTGGTCAATGGTCTCTGTCGCTGGTCACTGGTCACGATTCGCTGGTCCCTGGTCACTGGTCACTGGTCAATGGTCACTGTCGCTGGTCACTGGTCACTGGTCACTGGTCACTGGTCACTGGTCACTTGTCACTGGTCAGTGGCCACTCGTCGCTGGTCACTTGTCACTGGTCACTTGTCACTGGTCACTGATCACTGGTCACTGGTCACTGGTCACTGGTCACAGGTCAATGGACACTGGTCACTGGACACAGGTCACTTGTCACTGGTCACTGGTCACTGGTCACTGGTCACAAGTCACTGGTCACAAGTCACTGGTCACTTGTCACTGGTCACTGGTCACTGGTAACTGGTCAATTGTCACTGTCGCTGGTCAATGGTCACTGTCGCTGGTCACTGGTCACTGGTCACTGATCACTGGTCACTTGTCACTGGTCAGTGGCCACTGGTCGCTGGTCACTTGTCACTGGTCACTGGTCACTGGTCGCTGGTCACTGGTCACAGGTCAATGGACACTGGTCACTGGACACAGGTCACTTGTCACTGGTCACTGGTCACTGGTCACTATCGCTGGTCAATGGTCACTGTCGCTGGTCACTGGTCACTGGTCACTGGTCACTTGTCACTGGTCAGTGGCCACTCGTCGCTGGTCACTTGTCACTGGTCACTTGTCACTGGTCACTGATCACTGGTCACTGGTCACTGGTCACTGGTCACAGGTCAATGGACACTGGTCACTGGAAACAGGTCACTTGTCACTGGTCACTGGTCACTGGTCACTGGTCACTTGTCACTGGTCACTGGTCACTGGTAACTGGTCAATGGTCACTGTCGCTGGTCAATGGTCACTGTCGCTGGTCACTGGTCATTGGTCACTTGTCACTGGTCACTGGTCACTGGTCACTGGTCACAGGTCAATGGTCACTGGTCACTGGACACTGGTCACTGGTCACTGGTCACTTGTCACTGGTCACTGATCACTGGTCACTGGTCACTGGTCACTGGTCACTGGTCAATGGTCACTGTCGCTGGCCACTGGTCACTGGTCACTGATCACTGGTCACTGGTCACTGGTCAATGGTCACTATCGCTGGTCAATGGTCACTGTCGCTGGTCACTGGTCACTGGTCACTTGTCACTGGTCACTGGTCACTGGTCAATGGTCACTTGTCCCTGGGCAGTGGTCACTGGTCACTGGTCAATGGTCACTATCGCTGGTCAATGGTCACTGTCGCTGGTCACTGGTCACTGGTCACTTGTCACTGGTCACTGGTCACTGGTCACTGGTCACTGGTCACTGGTCACTGGTCACAAGTCACTGGTCACCTGTCACTGGTCAGTGGCCACTCGTCAATGGTCACTGGTCACTGGTCACTGGTCAATGGTCTCTGTCGCTGGTCACTGGTCACGATTCGCTGGTCCCTGGTCACGGGTCACTGTCGCTGGTCACTGGTCACTGGTCACTGGTCACTGGTCACTGGTCACTGGTCACTTGTCAGTGGTCACTGGTCACTGGTCACTGGTCACAAGTCACTAGTCACTGGTCACTGGTCACTGGTCACTGGTCACTGGTCACTGGTCACTGGTCACTGGTCAACGGTCAATGGTCACTGTCGCTGGTCACTGGTCACTGGTCACTGATCACTGGTCACTGGTCACTGGTCACTGGTCACTGGTCAATGGTCACTATCGCTGGTCAATGGTCACTGTCGCTGGTCACTGGTCACTGGTCACTTGTCACTGGTCACTGGTCACTGGTCACTGGTCACTGGTCACTGGTCACTGGTCTCTGGTCGATGGTCAATGGTCACTGTCGCTGGTCACTGGTCACTGGTCACTTGCCCCTGGGCAGTGGTCACTGGTCACTGGTCACTGGTCACTGGTCACTGGTCACTGGTCACAAGTCACTGGTCACTTGTCACTGGTCAGTGGCCACTCGTCAATGGTCACTGGTCACTGGTCACTGGTCAATGGTCTCTGTCGCTGGTCACTGGTCACGATTCGCTGGTCCCTGGTCATTGGTCACTGGTCAATGGTCACTGTCGCTGGTCACTGGTCACGGGTCACTGGTCACTGGTCACTGGTCACTGGTCACTGGTCACTTGTCACTGGTCAGTGGCCACTCGTCGCTGGTCACTTGTCACTGGTCACTGGTCACAGGTCAATGGTCACTGGTCACTGGACACTGGTCACTGGTCACTGGTCACTTGTCACTGGTCACTGATCACTGGTCACTGGTCACTGGTCACTGGTCACAGGTCAATGGTCACTGGTCACTGGACACAGGTCACTTGTCACTGGTCACTGGTCACTGGTCACTGGTCACAAGTCACTGGTCACTTGTCACTGGTCACTGGTCACTGGTAACTGGTCAATGGTCACTGTCGCTGGTCACTGGTCACTGGTCACTGGTCACTGGTCACTGGTCACTGGTCACAAGTCACTGGTCACTTGTCACTGGTCACTGGTCACTGGTCACTGGTCACTTGTCACTGGTCAATGGTCACTGTCGCTGGTCAATGGTCACTGTCGCTGGTCACTGGTCACTGGTCACAAAGCACTGGTCACTTGTCACTGGTCAGTGGCCACTGGTCGCTGGTCACTTGTCACTGGTCACTGGTCACTGGTCACTAGTCACAAGTCACTGGTCACTGGTCACTTGTCATTGGTCACTGGTCACTGGTCACTGGTCACTGGTCACTGGTCACTGATCACTGATCACTGGTCACTGGTCACTGGTCACTGGTCACTGGTCACTGGTCAATGGTCACTATCGCTGGTCAATGGTCACTGTCGCTGGTCACTGGTCACTGGTCACAGTCGCTGGTCACTGGTCACTTGTCTCTAGTCACTGGTCACTGGTCACTGGTCGCTGGTCACTGGTCACTTGTCACTGGTCGCTGGTCACTGGTCACTGGTCACTGATCACTGGCCACTGGTCACTGGTCACTGGTCACTGGTCAATGGTCACTATCGCTGGTCAATGGTCACTGTCGCTGGTCACTGGTCACTGGTCACTTGTCACTGGTCACTGGTCACTGGTCACTGGTCACTGGTCACTGGTCACTGGTCTCTGGTCGATGGTCAATGGTCACTGTCGCTGGTCACTGGTCACTGGTCACTTGTCCCTGGGCAGTGGTCACTGGTCACTGGTCACTGGTCACTGGTCACTGGTCACTGGTCACAAGTCACTGGTCACTTGTCACTGGTCAGTGGCCACTCGTCAATGGTCACTGGTCACTGGTCACTGGTCAATGGTCTCTGTCGCTGGTCACTGGTCACGATTCGCTGGTCCCTGGTCATTGGTCACTGGTCAATGGTCACTGTCGCTGGTCACTGGTCACGGGTCACTGGTCACTGGTCACTGGTCACTGGTCACTGGTCACTTGTCACTGGTCAGTGGCCACTCGTCGCTGGTCACTTGTCACTGGTCACTGGTCACAGGTCAATGGTCACTGGTCACTGGACACTGGTCACTGGTCACTGGTCACTTGTCACTGGTCACTGATCACTGGTCACTGGTCACTGGTCACTGGTCACAGGTCAATGGTCACTGGTCACTGGACACAGGTCACTTGTCACTGGTCACTGGTCACTGGTCACTGGTCACAAGTCACTGGTCACTTGTCACTGGTCACTGGTCACTGGTAACTGGTCAATGGTCACTGTCGCTGGTCACTGGTCACTGGTCACTGGTCACTGGTCACTGGTCACTGGTCACAAGTCACTGGTCACTTGTCACTGGTCACTGGTCACTGGTCACTGGTCACTTGTCACTGGTCAATGGTCACTGTCGCTGGTCAATGGTCACTGTCGCTGGTCACTGGTCACTGGTCACAAAGCACTGGTCACTTGTCACTGGTCAGTGGCCACTGGTCGCTGGTCACTTGTCACTGGTCACTGGTCACTGGTCACTAGTCACAAGTCACTGGTCACTGGTCACTTGTCATTGGTCACTGGTCACTGGTCACTGGTCACTGGTCACTGGTCAATGGTCACTGTCGCTGGTCACTGGTCACTGGTCACTGATCACTGATCACTGGTCACTGGTCACTGGTCACTGGTCACTGGTCACTGGTCAATGGTCACTATCGCTGGTCAATGGTCACTGTCGCTGGTCACTGGTCACTGGTCACAGTCGCTGGTCACTGGTCACTGGTCTCTAGTCACTGGTCACTGGTCACTGGTCGCTGGTCACTTGTCACTGGTCACTGGTCACTGGTCACTGGTCACAAGTCACTGGTCACTGGTCACTGGTCACTGGTCACTGGTCACTGGACACTGGTCACTGGTCACTGGTCACTGGTCACTGGTCACTGGTCACTGGTCAATGGTCACTGTCGCTGGTCACTGGTCACTGGTCACTGATCACTGGTCACTGGTCACTGGTCACTGGTCACTGGTCAATGGTCACTGGCCACTGGTCACTGGTCACTGGTCAATGGTCACTTTCACTGGTCAATGGTCACTGTCGCTGGTCACTGGTCACAGGTCAATGGTCACTGGCCACTGGTCACTGGTCACTGGTCAATGGTCACTTTCGCTGGTCAATGGTCACTATCGCTGGTCAATGGTCATTGTCGCTGGTCACTGGTCATTGGTCACTTGTCACTGGTCACTGGTCACTGGTCACTGGTCACTGGTCACAGGTCAATGGTCACTGGACACTGGTCACTGGTCAATGGTCACTGTCGCTGGTCACTGGTCACTGGTCACTGGTCACTGGTCACTGGTCACTGGTCACTGGTCACTGGTCACTGGTCGCTGGTAACTGGTCAATGGTCACTGTCGCTGGTCACTGGTCACTGGTCAATGGTAACTTGTCACTGGCCAGTGGTCAATGGTCACTGGTCACTGGTCACTGGTCACTGGTCACTGGTCACAGGTCAATGGTCACTGGTCACTGGACACAGGTCACTGGTCACTGGTCACTGGTCACTGGTCAATGGTCACTGGTCAATGGTCACTGGCCACTGGTCACTGGTCACTGGTCAATGGTCACTTTCGCTGGTCAATGGTCACTGTCGCTGGTCACTGGTCACTGGTCACTGGTCACTGGTCTCTGGTCACTGGTCACTGGACACTGGTCACTGGTAACTGGTCAATGGTCACTGTCGCTGGTCACTGGTCACTGGTCACTGGTCACTGGTCAATGGTCACTGGTCACTGGACACAGGTCACTGGTCACTGGTCACTGGTCATTGGTCAATGGTCACTGGCCACTGGTCACTGGTCACTGGTCAATGGTCACTTTCGCTGGTCAATGGTCACTGTCGCTGGTCACTGGTCACTGGTAACTGGTCAATGGTCACTGTCGCTGGTCACTGGTCACTGGTCACTGGTCACTGGTCAATGGTAACTTGTCACTGGGCAGTGGTCAATGGTCACTGGTCACTGGTCACTGGTCACTGGTCACTGGTCACAGGTCAATGGTCACTGGTCACTGGACACAGGTCACTGGTCACTGGTCACTGGTCACTGGTCACTGGTCACTGGTCACTCGTCAATGGTCACTGGCCACTGGTCACTGGTCACTGGTCAATGGTCACTTTCGCTGGTCAATGGTCACTGTCGCTGGTAAATGGTCACTGTCGCTGGTCACTGGTCACTGGTCACTGGACACTGGTCACAGGTCAATGGTCACTGGTCACTGGACACTGGTCACTGGTCACTGGTCACTTGTCACTCGTCACTGATCACTGGTCACTGGTCACTGGTCACTGGTCACTGGTCACTGGTCAATGGTCACTGTCGCTGGTCACTGGTCACTGGTCACTGATCACTGGTGACTGGTCAATGGTCACTGTCGCTGGTCACTGGTCACTGGTCACTGATCACTGGTCACTGGTCAATGGTCACTGTCGCTGGTCACTGGTCATTGGTCACTTGTCACTGGTCACTGGTCACTGGTCACTGGTCACTGGTCACAGGTCAATGGTCACTGGTCACTGGTCACTGGTCAATGGTCACTGTCGCTCGTCACTGGTCACTGGTCACTGGTCACTGGTCACTGGTCACTGGTAACTGGTCAATGGTCACTGGCGCTGGTCACTGGTCACTGGTCACTGGTCAATGGTAACTTGTCACTGTGCAGTGGTCAATGGTCACTGGTCACTGGTCACTGGTCACTGGTCACTGGTCACAGGTCAATGGTCACTGGTCACTGGACACAGGTCACTGGTCACTGGTCACTGGTCACTGGTCACTGGTCACTGGTCAATGGTCACTGGCCACTGGTCACTGGTCACTTGTCACTGGTCACTGATCACTTGTCACTGGTCACTGGTCACTGGTCACTGGTCACTGGTCAATCGTCACTGTCGCTGGTCACTGGTCACTGGTCACTGATCACTGGTCACTGGTCACTGGTCACTGGTCACTGGTCAATGGTCACTATCGCTGGTCAATGGTCACTGTCGCTGGTCACTGGTCACTGGTCACTTGTCACTGGTCACTGGTCACTGGTCACTGGTCACTGGTCACTGGTCACTGGTCACAAGTCACTGGTCACTTGTCACTGGTCAGTGGCCACTCGTCAATGGTCACAGGTCACTGGTCACTGGTCAATGGTCTCTGTCGCTGGTCACTGGTCACGATTCGCTGGTCCCTGGTCACTGGTCACTGGTCAATGGTCACTGTCGCTGGTCACTGGTCACTGGTCACTGGTCACTGGTCACTGGTCACTTGTCACTGGTCAGTGGCCACTCGTCGCTGGTCACTTGTCACTGGTCACTTGTCACTGGTCACTGATCACTGGTCACTGGTCACTGGTCACTGGTCACAGGTCAATGGACACTGGTCACTGGACACAGGTCACTTGTCACTGGTCACTGGTCACTGGTCACTGGTCACAAGTCACTGGTCACAAGTCACTGGTCACTTGTCACTGGTCACTGGTCACTGGTAACTGGTCAATGGTCACTGTCGCTGGTCAAAGGTCACTGTCGCTGGTCACTGGTCACTGGTCACTTGTCACTGGTCAGTGGCCACTGGTCGCTGGTCACTTGTCACTGGTCACTGGTCACTGGTCGCTGGTCACTGGTCACAGGTCAATGGACACTGGTCACTGGACACAGGTCACTTGTCACTGGTCACTGGTCACTGGTCACTATCGCTGGTCAATGGTCACTGTCGCTGGTCACTGGTCACTGGTCACTGGTCACTTGTCACTGGTCAGTGGCCACTCGTCGCTGGTCACTTGTCACTGGTCACTTGTCACTGGTCACTGATCACTGGTCACTGGTCACTGGTCACTGGTCACAGGTCAATGGACACTGGTCACTGGACACAGGTCACTTGTCACTGGTCACTGGTCACTGGTCACTGGTCACTTGTCACTGGTCAGTGGTCACTGGTAACTGGTCAATGGTCACTGTCGCTGGTCAATGGTCACTGTCGCTGGTCACTGGTCACTGGTCACTGGTCACTTGTCACTGGTCAGTGGCCACTGATCGCTGGTCACTTGTCACTGGTCACTGGTCACTGGTCACTGGTCACAAGTCACTGGTCACTGGTCACTGGTCACTGGTCACTGGTCACTGGTCACTGGTCACTGGTCACTGGTCACTGGTCACTGGTCACTGGTCACTGGTCAATGGTCACTGTCGCTGGTCACTGGTCACTGGTCACTGATCACTGGTCACTGGTCACTGGTCACTGGTCACTGGTCAATGGTCACTGGCCACTGGTCACTGGTCACTGGTCAATGGTCACTTTCACTGGTCAATGGTCACTGTCGCTGGTCACTGGTCACTGGTCACTGGTCACTGGTCACTGGTCACTGGTCACTGGTCACTGGTCACTGGTCACTGGTAACTGGTCAATGGTCACTGTCGCTGGTCACTGGTCACTGGTCAATGGTAACTTGTCACTGGCCAGTGGTCAATGGTCACTGGTCACTGGTCACTGGTCACTGGTCACTGGTCACAGGTCAATGGTCACTGGTCACTGGACACAGGTCACTGGTCACTGGTCACTGGTCACTGGTCAATGGTCACTGGTCAATGGTCACTGGCCACTGGTCACTGGTGACTGGTCAATGGTCACTTTCGCTGGTCAATGGTCACTGTCGCTGGTCACTGGTCACAGGTCAATGGTCACTGGCCACTGGTCACTGGTCACTGGTCAATGGTCACTTTCGCTGGTCAATGGTCACTGTCGCTGGTAAATGGTCACTGTCGCTGGTAAATGGTCACTGTCGCTGGTCACTGGTCACTGGTCACTGGTCACTGGTCACTGGTCACTGGTCACAGGTCAATGGTCACTGGTCACTGGACACAGGTCACTGGTCACTGGTCACTGGTCACTGGTCACTGGTCACTGGTCACTGGTCAATGGTCACTGGCCACTGGTCACTGGTCACTGGTCAATGGTCACTTTCGCTGGTCAATGGTCACTGTCGCTGGTAAATGGTCACTGTCGCTGGTCACTGGTCACTGGTCACTGGACACTGGTCACAGGTCAATGGTCACTGGTCACTGGACACTGGTCACTGGTCACTGGTCACTTGTCACTCGTCACTGATCACTGGTCACTGGTCACTGGTCACTGGTCACTGGTCACTGGTCAATGGTCACTGTCGCTGGTCACTGGTCACTGGTCACTGATCACTGGTCACTGGTCAATGGTCACTGTCGCTGGTCACTGGACACTGGTCACTGGTCACAGGTCAATGGTCACTGGTCACTGGTCACTGGTCAATGGTCACTATCGCTGGTCAATGGTCATTGTCGCTGGTCTCTGGTCATTGGTCACTTGTCACTGGTCACTGGTCACTGGTCACTGGTCACTGGTCACTGGACACTGGTCACTGGTAACTGGTCAATGGTCACTGTCGCTGGTCACTGGTCACTGGTCACTGGTCACTGGTCAATGGTCACTGGTCACTGGACACAGGTCACTGGTCACTGGTCACTGGTCATTGGTCAATGGTCACTGGCCACTGGTCACTGGTCACTGGTCAATGGTCACTTTCGCTGGTCAATGGTCACTGTCGCTGGTCACTGGTCACTGGTCACTGGTCACTGGTAACTGGTCAATGGTCACTGTCGCTGGTCACTGGTCACTGGTCACTGGTCACTGGTCAATGGTAACTTGTCACTGGGCAGTGGTCAATGGTCACTGGTCACTGGTCACTGGTCACTGGTCACTGGTCACAGGTCAATGGTCACTGGTCACTGGTCACAGGTCACTGGTCACTGGTCACTGGTCACTGGTCACTGGTCACTGGTCACTGGTCAATGGTCACTGGCCACTGGTCACTGGTCACTGGTCAATGGTCACTTTCGCTGGTCAATGGTCACTGTCGCTGGTAAATGGTCACTGTCGCTGGTCACTGGTCACTGGTCACTGGACACTGGTCACAGGTCAATGGTCACTGGTCACTGGACACTGGTCACTGGTCACTGGTCACTTGTCACTCGTCACTGATCACTGGTCACTGGTCACTGGTCACTGGTCACTGGTCACTGGTCAATGGTCACTGTCGCTGGTCACTGGTCACTGGTCACTGATCACTGGTGACTGGTCAATGGTCACTGTCGCTGGTCAGTGGCCACTGATCGCTGGTCACTTGTCACTGGTCACTGGTCACTGGTCACTGGTCACAAGTCACTGGTCACTGGTCACTGGTCACTGGTCACTGGTCACTGGACACTGGTCACTGGTCACTGGTCACTGGTCACTGGTCACTGGTCACTGGTCAATGGTCACTGTCGCTGGTCACTGGTCACTGGTCACTGATCACTGGTCACTGGTCACTGGTCACTGGTCACTGGTCAATCGTCACTGGCCACTGGTCACTGGTCACTGGTCAATGGTCACTTTCACTGGTCAATGGTCACTGTCGCTGGTCACTGGTCACAGGTCAATGGTCACTGGCCACTGGTCACTGGTCACTGGTCAATGGTCACTTTCGCTGGTCAATGGTCACTATCGCTGGTCAATGGTCATTGTCGCTGGTCACTGGTCATTGGTCACTTGTCACTGGTCACTGGTCACTGGTCACTGGTCACAGGTCAATGGTCACTGGACACTGGTCACTGGTCAATGGTCACTGTCGCTGGTCACTGGTCACTGGTCACTGGTCACTGGTCACTGGTCACTGGTCACTGGTCACTGGTCACTGGTCGCTGGTAACTGGTCAATGGTCACTGTCGCTGGTCACTGGTCACTGGTCAATGGTAACTTGTCACTGGCCAGTGGTCAATGGTCACTGGTCACTGGTCACTGGTCACTGGTCACAGGTCAATGGTCACTGGTCACTGGACACAGGTCACTTGTCACTGGTCACTGGTCACTGGTCACTGGTCACAAGTCACTGGTCACTTGTCACTGGTCACTGGTCACTGGTAACTGGTCAATGGTCACTGTCGCTGGTCACTGGTCACTGGTCACTGGTCACTGGTCACTGGTCACTGGTCACAAGTCACTGGTCACTTGTCACTGGTCACTGGTCACTGGTCACTGGTCACTTGTCACTGGTCAATGGTCACTGTCGCTGGTCAATGGTCACTGTCGCTGGTCACTGGTCACTGGTCACAAAGCACTGGTCACTTGTCACTGGTCAGTGGCCACTGGTCGCTGGTCACTTGTCACTGGTCACTGGTCACTGGTCACTAGTCACAAGTCACTGTCGCTGGTCACTGGTCACTGGTCACTTGTCACTGGTCACTGGTCACTGGTCACTGGTCACTGGTCACTGGTCACTGGTCACAAGTCACTGGTCACTTGTCACTGGTCAGTGGCCACTCGTCAATGGTCACTGGACACTGGTCACTGGTCAATGGTCTCTGTCGCTGGTCACTGGTCACGATTCGCTGGTCCCTGGTCACTGGTCACTGGTCAATGGTCACTGTCGCTGGTCACTGGTCACTGGTCACTGGTCACTGGTCACTGGTCACTTGTCACTGGTCAGTGGCCACTCGTCGCTGGTCACTTGTCACTGGTCACTTGTCACTGGTCACTGATCACTGGTCACTGGTCACTGGTCACTGGTCACAGGTCAATGGACACTGGTCACTGGACACAGGTCACTTGTCACTGGTCACTGGTCACTGGTCACTGGTCACAAGTCACTGGTCACAAGTCACTGGTCACTTGTCACTGGTCACTGGTCACTGGTAACTGGTCAATTGTCACTGTCGCTGGTCAATGGTCACTGTCGCTGGTCACTGGTCACTGGTCACTGATCACTGGTCACTTGTCACTGGTCAGTGGCCACTGGTCGCTGGTCACTTGTCACTGGTCACTGGTCACTGGTCGCTGGTCACTGGTCACAGGTCAATGGACACTGGTCACTGGACACAGGTCACTTGTCACTGGTCACTGGTCACTGGTCACTATCGCTGGTCAATGGTCACTGTCGCTGGTCACTGGTCACTGGTCACTGGTCACTTGTCACTGGTCAGTGGCCACTCGTCGCTGGTCACTTGTCACTGGTCACTTGTCACTGGTCACTGATCACTGGTCACTGGTCACTGGTCACTGGTCACAGGTCAATGGACACTGGTCACTGGACACAGGTCACTTGTCACTGGTCACTGGTCACTGGTCACTGGTCACTTGTCACTGGTAACTGGTCAATGGTCACTGTCGCTGGTCAATGGTCACTGTCGCTGGTCACTGGTCATTGGTCACTTGTCACTGGTCACTGGTCACTGGTCACTGGTCACAGGTCAATGGTCACTGGTCACTGGACACTGGTCACTGGTCACTGGTCACTTGTCACTGGTCACTGATCACTGGTCACTGGTCACTGGTCACTGGTCACTGGTCAATGGTCACTGTCGCTGGCCACTGGTCACTGGTCACTGATCACTGGTCACTGGTCACTGGTCAATGGTCACTATCGCTGGTCAATGGTCACTGTCGCTGGTCACTGGTCACTGGTCACTTGTCACTGGTCACTGGTCACTGGTCAATGGTCACTTGTCCCTGGGCAGTGGTCACTGGTCACTGGTCAATGGTCACTATCGCTGGTCAATGGTCACTGTCGCTGGTCACTGGTCACTGGTCACTTGTCACTGGTCACTGGTCACTGGTCACTGGTCACTGGTCACTGGTCACTGGTCACAAGTCACTGGTCACCTGTCACTGGTCAGTGGCCACTCGTCAATGGTCACTGGTCACTGGTCACTGGTCAATGGTCTCTGTCGCTGGTCACTGGTCACGATTCGCTGGTCCCTGGTCACGGGTCACTGTCGCTGGTCACTGGTCACTGGTCACTGGTCACTGGTCACTGGTCACTGGTCACTTGTCAGTGGTCACTGGTCACTGGTCACTGGTCACAAGTCACTAGTCACTGGTCACTGGTCACTGGTCACTGGTCACTGGTCACTGGTCACTGGTCACTGGTCACCGGTCAATGGTCACTGTCGCTGGTCACTGGTCACTGGTCACTGATCACTGGTCACTGGTCACTGGTCACTGGTCACTGGTCAATGGTCACTATCGCTGGTCAATGGTCACTGTCGCTGGTCACTGGTCACTGGTCACTTGTCACTGGTCACTGGTCACTGGTCACTGGTCACTGGTCACTGGTCACTGGTCTCTGGTCGATGGTCAATGGTCACTGTCGCTGGTCACTGGTCACTGGTCACTTGTCCCTGGGCAGTGGTCACTGGTCACTGGTCACTGGTCACTGGTCACTGGTCACTGGTCACTGGTCACAAGTCACTGGTCACTTGTCACTGGTCAGTGGCCACTCGTCAATGGTCACTGGTCACTGGTCACTGGTCAATGGTCTCTGTCGCTGGTCACTGGTCACGATTCGCTGGTCCCTGGTCATTGGTCACTGGTCAATGGTCACTGTCGCTGGTCACTGGTCACGGGTCACTGGTCACTGGTCACTGGTCACTGGTCACTGGTCACTTGTCACTGGTCAGTGGCCACTCGTCGCTGGTCACTTGTCACTGGTCACTGGTCACAGGTCAATGGTCACTGGTCACTGGACACTGGTCACTGGTCACTGGTCACTTGTCACTGGTCACTGATCACTGGTCACTGGTCACTGGTCACTGGTCACAGGTCAATGGTCACTGGTCACTGGACACAGGTCACTTGTCACTGGTCACTGGTCACTGGTCACTGGTCACAAGTCACTGGTCACATGTCACTGGTCACTGGTCACTGGTAACTGGTCAATGGTCACTGTCGCTGGTCACTGGTCACTGGTCACTGGTCACTGGTCACTGGTCACTGGTCACAAGTCACTGGTCACTTGTCACTGGTCACTGGTCACTGGTCACTGGTCACTTGTCACTGGTCAATGGTCACTGTCGCTGGTCAATGGTCACTGTCGCTGGTCACTGGTCACTGGTCACAAAGCACTGGTCACTTGTCACTGGTCAGTGGCCACTGGTCGCTGGTCACTTGTCACTGGTCACTGGTCACTGGTCACTAGTCACAAGTCACTGGTCACTGGTCACTTGTCATTGGTCACTGGTCACTGGTCACTGGTCACTGGTCACTGGTCAATGGTCACTGTCGCTGGTCACTGGTCACTGGTCACTGATCACTGATCACTGGTCACTGGTCACTGGTCACTGGTCACTGGTCACTGGTCAATGGTCACTATCGCTGGTCAATGGTCACTGTCGCTGGTCACTGGTCACTGGTCACAGTCGCTGGTCACTGGTCACTGGTCTCTAGTCACTGGTCACTGGTCACTGGTCAATGGTCACTGTCGCTGGTCAATGGTCACTGTCGCTGGTCACTGGTCACTGGTCACAAAGCACTGGTCACTTGTCACTGGTCAGTGGCCACTGGTCGCTGGTCACTTGTCACTGGTCACTGGTCACTGGTCACTAGTCACAAGTCACTGTCGCTGGTCACTGGTCACTGGTCACTTGTCACTGGTCACTGGTCACTGGTCACTGGTCACTGGTCACTGGTCACAAGTCACTGGTCACTTGTCACAGGTCAGTGGCCACTCGTCAATGGTCACTGGACACTGGTCACTGGTCAATGGTCTCTGTCGCTGGTCACTGGTCACGATTCGCTGGTCCCTGGTCACTGGTCACTGGTCAATGGTCACTGTCGCTGGTCACTGGTCACTGGTCACTGGTCACTGGTCACTGGTCACTTGTCACTGGTCAGTGGCCACTCGTCGCTGGTCACTTGTCACTGGTCACTTGTCACTGGTCACTGATCACTGGTCACTGGTCACTGGTCACTGGTCACAGGTCAATGGACACTGGTCACTGGACACAGGTCACTTGTCACTGGTCACTGGTCACTGGTCACTGGTCACAAGTCACTGGTCACAAGTCACTGGTCACTTGTCACTGGTCACTGGTCACTGGTAACTGGTCAATTGTCACTGTCGCTGGTCAATGGTCACTGTCGCTGGTCACTGGTCACTGGTCACTGATCACTGGTCACTTGTCACTGGTCAGTGGCCACTGGTCGCTGGTCATTTGTCACTGGTCACTGGTCACTGGTCGCTGGTCACTGGTCACAGGTCAATGGACACTGGTCACTGGACACAGGTCACTTGTCACTGGTCACTGGTCACTGGTCACTATCGCTGGTCAATGGTCACTGTCGCTGGTCACTGGTCACTGGTCACTGGTCACTTGTCACTGGTCAGTGGCCACTCGTCGCTGGTCACTTGTCACTGGTCACTTGTCACTGGTCACTGATCACTGGTCACTGGTCACTGGTCACTGGTCACAGGTCAATGGACACTGGTCACTGGACACAGGTCACTTGTCACTGGTCACTGGTCACTGGTCACTATCGCTGGTCAATGGTCACTGTCGCTGGTCACTGGTCACTGGTCACTGGTCACTTGTCACTGGTCAGTGGCCACTCGTCGCTGGTCACTTGTCACTGGTCACTGGTCACTGGTCACTTGTCACTGGTCACTGATCACTGGTCACTGGTCACTGGTCACTGGTCACTGGTCAATGGTCACTGTCGCTGGCCACTGGTCACTGGACACTGATCACTGGTCACTGGTCACTGGTCAATGGTCACTATCGCTGGTCAATGGTCACTGTCGCTGGTCACTGGTCACTGGTCACTTGTCACTGGTCACTGGTCACTGGTCAATGGTCACTTGTCCCTGGGCAGTGGTCACTGGTCACTGGTCAATGGTCACTATCGCTGGTCAATGGTCACTGTCGCTGGTCACTGGTCACTGGTCACTTGTCACTGGTCACTGGTCACTGGTCACTGGTCACTGGTCACTGGTCACTGGTCACAAGTCACTGGTCACCTGTCACTGGTCAGTGGCCACTCGTCAATGGTCACTGGTCACTGGTCACTGGTCAATGGTCTCTGTCGCTGGTCACTGGTCACGATTCGCTGGTCCCTGGTCACGGGTCACTGTCGCTGGTCACTGGTCACTGGTCACTGGTCACTGGTCACTGGTCACTGGTCACTTGTCAGTGGTCACTGGTCACTGGTCACTGGTCACAAGTCACTAGTCACTGGTCACTGGTCACTGGTCACTGGTCACTGGTCACTGGTCACTGGTCACCGGTCAATGGTCACTGTCGCTGGTCACTGGTCACTGGTCACTGATCACTGGTCACTGGTCACTGGTCACTGGTCACTGGTCAATGGTCACTATCGCTGGTCAATGGTCACTGTCGCTGGTCACTGGTCACTGGTCACTTGTCACTGGTCACTGGTCACTGGTCACTGGTCACTGGTCACTGGTCACTGGTCTCTGGTCGATGGTCAATGGTCACTGTCGCTGGTCACTGGTCACTGGTCACTTGTCCCTGGGCAGTGGTCACTGGTCACTGGTCACTGGTCACTGGTCACTGGTCACTGGTCACAAGTCACTGGTCACTTGTCACTGGTCAGTGGCCACTCGTCAATGGTCACTGGTCACTGGTCACTGGTCACAAGTCACTGGTCACCTGTCACTGGTCAGTGGCCACTCGTCAATGGTCACTGGTCACTGGTCACTGGTCAATGGTCTCTGTCGCTGGTCACTGGTCACGATTCGCTGGTCCCTGGTCACGGGTCACTGTCGCTGGTCACTGGTCACTGGTCACTGGTCACTGGTCACTGGTCACTGGTCACTTGTCAGTGGTCACTGGTCACTGGTCACTGGTCACAAGTCACTAGTCACTGGTCACTGGTCACTGGTCACTGGTCACTGGTCACTGGTCACTGGTCACCGGTCAATGGTCACTGTCGCTGGTCACTGGTCACTGGTCACTGATCACTGGTCACTGGTCACTGGTCACTGGTCACTGGTCAATGGTCACTATCGCTGGTCAATGGTCACTGTCGCTGGTCACTGGTCACTGGTCACTTGTCACTGGTCACTGGTCACTGGTCACTGGTCACTGGTCACTGGTCACTGGTCTCTGGTCGATGGTCAATGGTCACTGTCGCTGGTCACTGGTCACTGGTCACTTGTCCCTGGGCAGTGGTCACTGGTCACTGGTCACTGGTCACTGGTCACTGGTCACTGGTCACAAGTCACTGGTCACTTGTCACTGGTCAGTGGCCACTCGTCAATGGTCACTGGTCACTGGTCACTGGTCAATGGTCTCTGTCGCTGGTCACTGGTCACGATTCGCTGGTCCCTGGTCATTGGTCACTGGTCAATGGTCACTGTCGCTGGTCACTGGTCACGGGTCACTGGTCACTGGTCACTGGTCACTGGTCACTGGTCACTTGTCACTGGTCAGTGGCCACTCGTCGCTGGTCACTTGTCACTGGTCACTGGTCACAGGTCAATGGTAACTGGTCAATGGTCACTGTCGCTGGTCAATGGTCACTGTCGCTGGTCACTGGTCATTGGTCACTTGTCACTGGTCACTGGTCACTGGTCACTGGTCACAGGTCAATGGTCACTGGTCACTGGACACTGGTCACTGGTCACTGGTCACTTGTCACTGGTCACTGATCACTGGTCACTGGTCACTGGTCACTGGTCACTGGTCAATGGTCACTGTCGCTGGCCACTGGTCACTGGTCACTGATCACTGGTCACTGGTCACTGGTCAATGGTCACTATCGCTGGTCAATGGTCACTGTCGCTGGTCACTGGTCACTGGTCACTTGTCACTGGTCACTGGTCACTGGTCAATGGTCACTTGTCCCTGGGCAGTGGTCACTGGTCACTGGTCAATGGTCACTATCGCTGGTCAATGGTCACTGTCGCTGGTCACTGGTCACTGGTCACTTGTCACTGGTCACTGGTCACTGGTCACTGGTCACTGGTCACTGGTCACTGGTCACAAGTCACTGGTCACCTGTCACTGGTCAGTGGCCACTCGTCAATGGTCACTGGTCACTGGTCACTGGTCAATGGTCTCTGTCGCTGGTCACTGGTCACGATTCGCTGGTCCCTGGTCACGGGTCACTGTCGCTGGTCACTGGTCACTGGTCACTGGTCACTGGTCACTGGTCACTGGTCACTTGTCAGTGGTCACTGGTCACTGGTCACTGGTCACAAGTCACTAGTCACTGGTCACTGGTCACTGGTCACTGGTCACTGGTCACTGGTCACTGGTCACTGGTCACCGGTCAATGGTCACTGTCGCTGGTCACTGGTCACTGGTCACTGATCACTGGTCACTGGTCACTGGTCACTGGTCACTGGTCAATGGTCACTATCGCTGGTCAATGGTCACTGTCGCTGGTCACTGGTCACTGGTCACTTGTCACTGGTCACTGGTCACTGGTCACTGGTCACTGGTCACTGGTCACTGGTCTCTGGTCGATGGTCAATGGTCACTGTCGCTGGTCACTGGTCACTGGTCACTTGTCCCTGGGCAGTGGTCACTGGTCACTGGTCACTGGTCACTGGTCACTGGTCACTGGTCACTGGTCACAAGTCACTGGTCACTTGTCACTGGTCAGTGGCCACTCGTCAATGGTCACTGGTCACTGGTCACTGGTCAATGGTCTCTGTCGCTGGTCACTGGTCACGATTCGCTGGTCCCTGGTCATTGGTCACTGGTCAATGGTCACTGTCGCTGGTCACTGGTCACGGGTCACTGGTCACTGGTCACTGGTCACTGGTCACTGGTCACTTGTCACTGGTCAGTGGCCACTCGTCGCTGGTCACTTGTCACTGGTCACTGGTCACAGGTCAATGGTCACTGGTCACTGGACACTGGTCACTGGTCACTGGTCACTTGTCACTGGTCACTGATCACTGGTCACTGGTCACTGGTCACTGGTCACAGGTCAATGGTCACTGGTCACTGGACACAGGTCACTTGTCACTGGTCACTGGTCACTGGTCACTGGTCACAAGTCACTGGTCACATGTCACTGGTCACTGGTCACTGGTAACTGGTCAATGGTCACTGTCGCTGGTCACTGGTCACTGGTCACTGGTCACTGGTCACTGGTCACTGGTCACAAGTCACTGGTCACTTGTCACTGGTCACTGGTCACTGGTCACTGGTCACTTGTCACTGGTCAATGGTCACTGTCGCTGGTCAATGGTCACTGTCGCTGGTCACTGGTCACTGGTCACAAAGCACTGGTCACTTGTCACTGGTCAGTGGCCACTGGTCGCTGGTCACTTGTCACTGGTCACTGGTCACTGGTCACTAGTCACAAGTCACTGGTCACTGGTCACTTGTCATTGGTCACTGGTCACTGGTCACTGGTCACTGGTCACTGGTCAATGGTCACTGTCGCTGGTCACTGGTCACTGGTCACTGATCACTGATCACTGGTCACTGGTCACTGGTCACTGGTCACTGGTCACTGGTCAATGGTCACTATCGCTGGTCAATGGTCACTGTCGCTGGTCACTGGTCACTGGTCACAGTCGCTGGTCACTGGTCACTGGTCTCTAGTCACTGGTCACTGGTCACTGGTCAATGGTCACTGTCGCTGGTCAATGGTCACTGTCGCTGGTCACTGGTCACTGGTCACAAAGCACTGGTCACTTGTCACTGGTCAGTGGCCACTGGTCGCTGGTCACTTGTCACTGGTCACTGGTCACTGGTCACTAGTCACAAGTCACTGTCGCTGGTCACTGGTCACTGGTCACTTGTCACTGGTCACTGGTCACTGGTCACTGGTCACTGGTCACTGGTCACAAGTCACTGGTCACTTGTCACAGGTCAGTGGCCACTCGTCAATGGTCACTGGACACTGGTCACTGGTCAATGGTCTCTGTCGCTGGTCACTGGTCACGATTCGCTGGTCCCTGGTCACTGGTCACTGGTCAATGGTCACTGTCGCTGGTCACTGGTCACTGGTCACTGGTCACTGGTCACTGGTCACTTGTCACTGGTCAGTGGCCACTCGTCGCTGGTCACTTGTCACTGGTCACTTGTCACTGGTCACTGATCACTGGTCACTGGTCACTGGTCACTGGTCACAGGTCAATGGACACTGGTCACTGGACACAGGTCACTTGTCACTGGTCACTGGTCACTGGTCACTGGTCACAAGTCACTGGTCACAAGTCACTGGTCACTTGTCACTGGTCACTGGTCACTGGTAACTGGTCAATTGTCACTGTCGCTGGTCAATGGTCACTGTCGCTGGTCACTGGTCACTGGTCACTGATCACTGGTCACTTGTCACTGGTCAGTGGCCACTGGTCGCTGGTCATTTGTCACTGGTCACTGGTCACTGGTCGCTGGTCACTGGTCACAGGTCAATGGACACTGGTCACTGGACACAGGTCACTTGTCACTGGTCACTGGTCACTGGTCACTATCGCTGGTCAATGGTCACTGTCGCTGGTCACTGGTCACTGGTCACTGGTCACTTGTCACTGGTCAGTGGCCACTCGTCGCTGGTCACTTGTCACTGGTCACTTGTCACTGGTCACTGATCACTGGTCACTGGTCACTGGTCACTGGTCACAGGTCAATGGACACTGGTCACTGGACACAGGTCACTTGTCACTGGTCACTGGTCACTGGTCACTATCGCTGGTCAATGGTCACTGTCGCTGGTCACTGGTCACTGGTCACTGGTCACTTGTCACTGGTCAGTGGCCACTCGTCGCTGGTCACTTGTCACTGGTCACTGGTCACTGGTCACTTGTCACTGGTCACTGATCACTGGTCACTGGTCACTGGTCACTGGTCACTGGTCAATGGTCACTGTCGCTGGCCACTGGTCACTGGACACTGATCACTGGTCACTGGTCACTGGTCAATGGTCACTATCGCTGGTCAATGGTCACTGTCGCTGGTCACTGGTCACTGGTCACTTGTCACTGGTCACTGGTCACTGGTCAATGGTCACTTGTCCCTGGGCAGTGGTCACTGGTCACTGGTCAATGGTCACTATCGCTGGTCAATGGTCACTGTCGCTGGTCACTGGTCACTGGTCACTTGTCACTGGTCACTGGTCACTGGTCACTGGTCACTGGTCACTGGTCACTGGTCACAAGTCACTGGTCACCTGTCACTGGTCAGTGGCCACTCGTCAATGGTCACTGGTCACTGGTCACTGGTCAATGGTCTCTGTCGCTGGTCACTGGTCACGATTCGCTGGTCCCTGGTCACGGGTCACTGTCGCTGGTCACTGGTCACTGGTCACTGGTCACTGGTCACTGGTCACTGGTCACTTGTCAGTGGTCACTGGTCACTGGTCACTGGTCACAAGTCACTAGTCACTGGTCACTGGTCACTGGTCACTGGTCACTGGTCACTGGTCACTGGTCACCGGTCAATGGTCACTGTCGCTGGTCACTGGTCACTGGTCACTGATCACTGGTCACTGGTCACTGGTCACTGGTCACTGGTCAATGGTCACTATCGCTGGTCAATGGTCACTGTCGCTGGTCACTGGTCACTGGTCACTTGTCACTGGTCACTGGTCACTGGTCACTGGTCACTGGTCACTGGTCACTGGTCTCTGGTCGATGGTCAATGGTCACTGTCGCTGGTCACTGGTCACTGGTCACTTGTCCCTGGGCAGTGGTCACTGGTCACTGGTCACTGGTCACTGGTCACTGGTCACTGGTCACAAGTCACTGGTCACTTGTCACTGGTCAGTGGCCACTCGTCAATGGTCACTGGTCACTGGTCACTGGTCACAAGTCACTGGTCACCTGTCACTGGTCAGTGGCCACTCGTCAATGGTCACTGGTCACTGGTCACTGGTCAATGGTCTCTGTCGCTGGTCACTGGTCACGATTCGCTGGTCCCTGGTCACGGGTCACTGTCGCTGGTCACTGGTCACTGGTCACTGGTCACTGGTCACTGGTCACTGGTCACTTGTCAGTGGTCACTGGTCACTGGTCACTGGTCACAAGTCACTAGTCACTGGTCACTGGTCACTGGTCACTGGTCACTGGTCACTGGTCACTGGTCACCGGTCAATGGTCACTGTCGCTGGTCACTGGTCACTGGTCACTGATCACTGGTCACTGGTCACTGGTCACTGGTCACTGGTCAATGGTCACTATCGCTGGTCAATGGTCACTGTCGCTGGTCACTGGTCACTGGTCACTTGTCACTGGTCACTGGTCACTGGTCACTGGTCACTGGTCACTGGTCACTGGTCTCTGGTCGATGGTCAATGGTCACTGTCGCTGGTCACTGGTCACTGGTCACTTGTCCCTGGGCAGTGGTCACTGGTCACTGGTCACTGGTCACTGGTCACTGGTCACTGGTCACAAGTCACTGGTCACTTGTCACTGGTCAGTGGCCACTCGTCAATGGTCACTGGTCACTGGTCACTGGTCAATGGTCTCTGTCGCTGGTCACTGGTCACGATTCGCTGGTCCCTGGTCATTGGTCACTGGTCAATGGTCACTGTCGCTGGTCACTGGTCACGGGTCACTGGTCACTGGTCACTGGTCACTGGTCACTGGTCACTTGTCACTGGTCAGTGGCCACTCGTCGCTGGTCACTTGTCACTGGTCACTGGTCACAGGTCAATGGTCACTGGTCACTGGACACTGGTCACTGGTCACTGGTCACTTGTCACTGGTCACTGATCACTGGTCACTGGTCACTGGTCACTGGTCACAGGTCAATGGTCACTGGTCACTGGACACAGGTCACTTGTCACTGGTCACTGGTCACTGGTCACTGGTCACAAGTCACTGGTCACTTGTCACTGGTCACTGGTCACTGGTAACTGGTCAATGGTCACTGTCGCTGGTCACTGGTCACTGGTCACTGGTCGCTGGTCACTGGTCACTGGTCACAAGTCACTGGTCACTTGTCACTGGTCACTGGTCACTGGTCACTGGTCACTTGTCACTGGTCAATGGTCACTGTCGCTGGTCAATGGTCACTGTCGCTGGTCACTGGTCACTGGTCACAAAGCACTGGTCACTTGTCACTGGTCAGTGGCCACTGGTCGCTGGTCACTTGTCACTGGTCACTGGTCACTGGTCACTAGTCACAAGTCACTGGTCACTGGTCACTTGTCATTGGTCACTGGTCACTGGTCACTGGTCACTGGTCACTGGTCAATGGTCACTGTCGCTGGTCACTGGTCACTGGTCACTGATCACTGATCACTGGTCACTGGTCACTGGTCACTGGTCACTGGTCACTGGTCAATGGTCACTATCGCTGGTCAATGGTCACTGTCGCTGGTCACTGGTCACTGGTCACAGTCGCTGGTCACTGGTCACTGGTCTCTAGTCACTGGTCACTGGTCACTGGTCAATGGTCACTGTCGCTGGTCAATGGTCACTGTCGCTGGTCACTGGTCACTGGTCACAAAGCACTGGTCACTTGTCACTGGTCAGTGGCCACTGGTCGCTGGTCACTTGTCACTGGTCACTGGTCACTGGTCACTAGTCACAAGTCACTGTCGCTGGTCACTGGTCACTGGTCACTTGTCACTGGTCACTGGTCACTGGTCACTGGTCACTGGTCACTGGTCACAAGTCACTGGTCACTTGTCACTGGTCAGTGGCCACTCGTCAATGGTCACTGGACACTGGTCACTGGTCAATGGTCTCTGTCGCTGGTCACTGGTCACGATTCGCTGGTCCCTGGTCACTGGTCACTGGTCAATGGTCACTGTCGCTGGTCACTGGTCACTGGTCACTGGTCACTGGTCACTGGTCACTTGTCACTGGTCAGTGGCCACACGTCGCTGGTCACTTGTCACTGGTCACTTGTCACTGGTCACTGATCACTGGTCACTGGTCACTGGTCACTGGTCACAGGTCAATGGACACTGGTCACTGGACACAGGTCACTTGTCACTGGTCACTGGTCACTGGTCACTGGTCACAAGTCACTGGTCACAAGTCACTGGTCACTTGTCACTGGTCACTGGTCACTGGTCACTGGTCAATGGTCACTTGTCCCTGGGCAGTGGTCACTGGTCACTGGTCAATGGTCACTATCGCTGGTCAATGGTCACTGTCGCTGGTCACTGGTCACTGGTCACTTGTCACTGGTCACTGGTCACTGGTCACTGGTCACTGGTCACTGGTCACTGGTCACATGTCACTGGTCACCTGTCACTGGTCAGTGGCCACTCGTCAATGGTCACTGGTCACTGGTCACTGGTCAATGGTCTCTGTCGCTGGTCACTGGTCACGATTCGCTGGTCCCTGGTCACGGGTCACTGTCGCTGGTCACTGGTCACTGGTCACTGGTCACTGGTCACTGGTCACTGGTCACTTGTCAGTGGTCACTGGTCACTGGTCACTGGTCACAAGTCACTAGTCACTGGTCACTGGTCACTGGTCACTGGTCACTGGTCACTGGTCACTGGTCACTGGTCACCGGTGAATGGTCACTGTCGCTGGTCACTGGTCACTGGCCACTGATCACTGGTCACTGGTCACTGGTCACTGGTCACTGGTCAATGGTCACTATCGCTGGTCAATGGTCACTGTCGCTGGTCACTGGTCACTGGTCACTTGTCACTGGTCACTGGTCACTGGTCACTGGTCACTGGTCACTGGTCACTGGTCTCTGGTCGATGGTCAATGGTCACTGTCGCTGGTCACTGGTCACTGGTCACTTGTCCCTGGGCAGTGGTCACTGGTCACTGGTCACTGGTCACTGGTCACTGGTCACTGGTCACAAGTCACTGGTCACTTGTCACTGGTCAGTGGCCACTCGTCAATGGTCACTGGTCACTGGTCACTGGTCAATGGTCTCTGTCGCTGGTCACTGGTCACGATTCGCTGGTCCCTGGTCATTGGTCACTGGTCAATGGTCACTGTCGCTGGTCACTGGTCACGGGTCACTGGTCACTGGTCACTGGTCACTGGTCACTGGTCACTTGTCACTGGTCAGTGGCCACTCGTCGCTGGTCACTTGTCACTGGTCACTGGTCACAGGTCAATGGTCACTGGTCACTGGACACTGGTCACTGGTCACTGGTCACTTGTCACTGGTCACTGATCACTGGTCACTGGTCACTGGTCACTGGTCACAGGTCAATGGTCACTGGTCACTGGACACAGGTCACTTGTCACTGGTCACTGGTCACTGGTCACTGGTCACAAGTCACTGGTCACTTGTCACTGGTCACTGGTCACTGGTAACTGGTCAATGGTCACTGTCGCTGGTCACTGGTCACTGGTCACTGGTCACTGGTCACTGGTCACTGGTCACAAGTCACTGGTCACTTGTCACTGGTCACTGGTCACTGGTCACTGGTCACTTGTCACTGGTCAATGGTCACTGTCGCTGGTCAATGGTCACTGTCGCTGGTCACTGGTCACTGGTCACAAAGCACTGGTCACTTGTCACTGGTCAGTGGCCACTGGTCGCTGGTCACTTGTCACTGGTCACTGGTCACTGGTCACTAGTCACAAGTCACTGGTCACTGGTCACTTGTCATTGGTCACTGGTCACTGGTCACTGGTCACTGGTCACTGGTCAATGGTCACTGTCGCTGGTCACTGGTCACTGGTCACTGATCACTGATCACTGGTCACTGGTCACTGGTCACTGGTCACTGGTCACTGGTCAATGGTCACTATCGCTGGTCAATGGTCACTGTCGCTGGTCACTGGTCACTGGTCACAGTCGCTGGTCACTGGTCACTGGTCTCTAGTCACTGGTCACTGGTCACTGGTCAATGGTCACTGTCGCTGGTCAATGGTCACTGTCGCTGGTCACTGGTCACTGGTCACAAAGCACTGGTCACTTGTCACTGGTCAGTGGCCACTGGTCGCTGGTCACTTGTCACTGGTCACTGGTCACTGGTCACTAGTCACAAGTCACTGTCGCTGGTCACTGGTCACTGGTCACTTGTCACTGGTCACTGGTCACTGGTCACTGGTCACTGGTCACTGGTCACAAGTCACTGGTCACTTGTCACTGGTCAGTGGCCACTCGTCAATGGTCACTGGACACTGGTCACTGGTCAATGGTCTCTGTCGCTGGTCACTGGTCACGATTCGCTGGTCCCTGGTCACTGGTCACTGGTCAATGGTCACTGTCGCTGGTCACTGGTCACTGGTCACTGGTCACTGGTCACTGGTCACTTGTCACTGGTCAGTGGCCACTCGTCGCTGGTCACTTGTCACTGGTCACTTGTCACTGGTCACTGATCACTGGTCACTGGTCACTGGTCACTGGTCACAGGTCAATGGACACTGGTCACTGGACACAGGTCACTTGTCACTGGTCACTGGTCACTGGTCACTGGTCACAAGTCACTGGTCACAAGTCACTGGTCACTTGTCACTGGTCACTGGTCACTGGTAACTGGTCAATTGTCACTGTCGCTGGTCAATGGTCACTGTCGCTGGTCACTGGTCACTGGTCACTGATCACTGGTCACTTGTCACTGGTCAGTGGCCACTGGTCGCTGGTCACTTGTCACTGGTCACTGGTCACTGGTCGCTGGTCACTGGTCACAGGTCAATGGACACTGGTCACTGGACACAGGTCACTTGTCACTGGTCACTGGTCACTGGTCACTATCGCTGGTCAATGGTCACTGTCGCTGGTCACTGGTCACTGGTCACTGGTCACTTGTCACTGGTCAGTGGCCACTCGTCGCTGGTCACTTGTCACTGGTCACTTGTCACTGGTCACTGATCACTGGTCACTGGTCACTGGTCACTGGTCACAGGTCAATGGACACTGGTCACTGGAAACAGGTCACTTGTCACTGGTCACTGGTCACTGGTCACTGGTCACTTGTCACTGGTCACTGGTCACTGGTAACTGGTCAATGGTCACTGTCGCTGGTCAATGGTCACTGTCGCTGGTCACTGGTCATTGGTCACTTGTCACTGGTCACTGGTCACTGGTCACTGGTCACAGGTCAATGGTCACTGGTCACTGGACACTGGTCACTGGTCACTGGTCACTTGTCACTGGTCACTGATCACTGGTCACTGGTCACTGGTCACTGGTCACTGGTCAATGGTCACTGTCGCTGGCCACTGGTCACTGGTCACTGATCACTGGTCACTGGTCACTGGTCAATGGTCACTATCGCTGGTCAATGGTCACTGTCGCTGGTCACTGGTCACTGGTCACTTGTCACTGGTCACTGGTCACTGGTCAATGGTCACTTGTCCCTGGGCAGTGGTCACTGGTCACTGGTCAATGGTCACTATCGCTGGTCAATGGTCACTGTCGCTGGTCACTGGTCACTGGTCACTTGTCACTGGTCACTGGTCACTGGTCACTGGTCACTGGTCACTGGTCACTGGTCACAAGTCACTGGTCACCTGTCACTGGTCAGTGGCCACTCGTCAATGGTCACTGGTCACTGGTCACTGGTCAATGGTCTCTGTCGCTGGTCACTGGTCACGATTCGCTGGTCCCTGGTCACGGGTCACTGTCGCTGGTCACTGGTCACTGGTCACTGGTCACTGGTCACTGGTCACTGGTCACTTGTCAGTGGTCACTGGTCACTGGTCACTGGTCACAAGTCACTAGTCACTGGTCACTGGTCACTGGTCACTGGTCACTGGTCACTGGTCACTGGTCACTGGTCAACGGTCAATGGTCACTGTCGCTGGTCACTGGTCACTGGTCACTGATCACTGGTCACTGGTCACTGGTCACTGGTCACTGGTCAATGGTCACTATCGCTGGTCAATGGTCACTGTCGCTGGTCACTGGTCACTGGTCACTTGTCACTGGTCACTGGTCACTGGTCACTGGTCACTGGTCACTGGTCACTGGTCTCTGGTCGATGGTCAATGGTCACTGTCGCTGGTCACTGGTCACTGGTCACTTGTCCCTGGGCAGTGGTCACTGGTCACTGGTCACTGGTCACTGGTCACTGGTCACTGGTCACAAGTCACTGGTCACTTGTCACTGGTCAGTGGCCACTCGTCAATGGTCACTGGTCACTGGTCACTGGTCAATGGTCTCTGTCGCTGGTCACTGGTCACGATTCGCTGGTCCCTGGTCATTGGTCACTGGTCAATGGTCACTGTCGCTGGTCACTGGTCACGGGTCACTGGTCACTGGTCACTGGTCACTGGTCACTGGTCACTTGTCACTGGTCAGTGGCCACTCGTCGCTGGTCACTTGTCACTGGTCACTGGTCACAGGTCAATGGTCACTGGTCACTGGACACTGGTCACTGGTCACTGGTCACTTGTCACTGGTCACTGATCACTGGTCACTGGTCACTGGTCACTGGTCACAGGTCAATGGTCACTGGTCACTGGACACAGGTCACTTGTCACTGGTCACTGGTCACTGGTCACTGGTCACAAGTCACTGGTCACTTGTCACTGGTCACTGGTCACTGGTAACTGGTCAATGGTCACTGTCGCTGGTCACTGGTCACTGGTCACTGGTCACTGGTCACTGGTCACTGGTCACAAGTCACTGGTCACTTGTCACTGGTCACTGGTCACTGGTCACTGGTCACTTGTCACTGGTCAATGGTCACTGTCGCTGGTCAATGGTCACTGTCGCTGGTCACTGGTCACTGGTCACAAAGCACTGGTCACTTGTCACTGGTCAGTGGCCACTGGTCGCTGGTCACTTGTCACTGGTCACTGGTCACTGGTCACTAGTCACAAGTCACTGGTCACTGGTCACTTGTCATTGGTCACTGGTCACTGGTCACTGGTCACTGGTCACTGGTCAATGGTCACTGTCGCTGGTCACTGGTCACTGGTCACTGATCACTGATCACTGGTCACTGGTCACTGGTCACTGGTCACTGGTCACTGGTCAATGGTCACTATCGCTGGTCAATGGTCACTGTCGCTGGTCACTGGTCACTGGTCACAGTCGCTGGTCACTGGTCACTGGTCTCTAGTCACTGGTCACTGGTCACTGGTCGCTGGTCACTGGTCACTTGTCACTGGTCGCTGGTCACTGGTCACTGGTCACTGATCACTGGTCACTGGTCACTGGTCACTGGTCACTGGTCAATGGTCACTATCGCTGGTCAATGGTCACTGTCGCTGGTCACTGGTCACTGGTCACTTGTCACTGGTCACTGGTCACTGGTCACTGGTCACTGGTCACTGGTCACTGGTCTCTGGTCGATGGTCAATGGTCACTGTCGCTGGTCACTGGTCACTGGTCACTTGTCCCTGGGCAGTGGTCACTGGTCACTGGTCACTGGTCACTGGTCACTGGTCACTGGTCACAAGTCACTGGTCACTTGTCACTGGTCAGTGGCCACTCGTCAATGGTCACTGGTCACTGGTCACTGGTCAATGGTCTCTGTCGCTGGTCACTGGTCACGATTCGCTGGTCCCTGGTCATTGGTCACTGGTCAATGGTCACTGTCGCTGGTCACTGGTCACGGGTCACTGGTCACTGGTCACTGGTCACTGGTCACTGGTCACTTGTCACTGGTCAGTGGCCACTCGTCGCTGGTCACTTGTCACTGGTCACTGGTCACAGGTCAATGGTCACTGGTCACTGGACACTGGTCACTGGTCACTTGTCACTGGTCACTGATCACTGGTCACTGGTCACTGGTCACTGGTCACAGGTCAATGGTCACTGGTCACTGGACACAGGTCACTTGTCACTGGTCACTGGTCACTGGTCACTGGTCACAAGTCACTGGTCACTTGTCACTGGTCACTGGTCACTGGTAACTGGTCAATGGTCACTGTCGCTGGTCACTGGTCACTGGTCACTGGTCACTGGTCACTGGTCACTGGTCACAAGTCACTGGTCACTTGTCACTGGTCACTGGTCACTGGTCACTGGTCACTTGTCACTGGTCAATGGTCACTGTCGCTGGTCAATGGTCACTGTCGCTGGTCACTGGTCACTGGTCACAAAGCACTGGTCACTTGTCACTGGTCAGTGGCCACTGGTCGCTGGTCACTTGTCACTGGTCACTGGTCACTGGTCACTAGTCACAAGTCACTGGTCACTGGTCACTTGTCATTGGTCACTGGTCACTGGTCACTGGTCACTGGTCACTGGTCAATGGTCACTGTCGCTGGTCACTGGTCACTGGTCACTGATCACTGATCACTGGTCACTGGTCACTGGTCACTGGTCACTGGTCACTGGTCAATGGTCACTATCGCTGGTCAATGGTCACTGTCGCTGGTCACTGGTCACTGGTCACAGTCGCTGGTCACTGGTCACTGGTCTCTAGTCACTGGTCACTGGTCACTGGTCGCTGGTCACTTGTCACTGGTCACTGGTCACTGGTCACTGGTCACAAGTCACTGGTCACTGGTCACTGGTCACTGGTCACTGGTCACTGGACACTGGTCACTGGTCACTGGTCACTGGTCACTGGTCACTGGTCACTGGTCAATGGTCACTGTCGCTGGTCACTGGTCACTGGTCACTGATCACTGGTCACTGGTCACTGGTCACTGGTCACTGGTCAATGGTCACTGGCCACTGGTCACTGGTCACTGGTCAATGGTCACTTTCACTGGTCAATGGTCACTGTCGCTGGTCACTGGTCACAGGTCAATGGTCACTGGCCACTGGTCACTGGTCACTGGTCAATGGTCACTTTCGCTGGTCAATGGTCACTATCGCTGGTCAATGGTCATTGTCGCTGGTCACTGGTCATTGGTCACTTGTCACTGGTCACTGGTCACTGGTCACTGGTCACTGGTCACAGGTCAATGGTCACTGGACACTGGTCACTGGTCAATGGTCACTGTCGCTGGTCACTGGTCACTGGTCACTGGTCACTGGTCACTGGTCACTGGTCACTGGTCACTGGTCACTGGTCGCTGGTAACTGGTCAATGGTCACTGTCGCTGGTCACTGGTCACTGGTCAATGGTAACTTGTCACTGGCCAGTGGTCAATGGTCACTGGTCACTGGTCACTGGTCACTGGTCACTGGTCACAGGTCAATGGTCACTGGTCACTGGACACAGGTCACTGGTCACTGGTCACTGGTCACTGGTCAATGGTCACTGGTCAATGGTCACTGGCCACTTGTCACTGGTCACTGGTCACTGGTCACTAGTCACAAGTCACTGTCGCTGGTCACTGGTCACTGGTCACTTGTCACTGGTCACTGGTCACTGGTCACTGGTCACTGGTCACTGGTCACAAGTCACTGGTCACTTGTCACTGGTCAGTGGCCACTCGTCAATGGTCACTGGACACTGGTCACTGGTCAATGGTCTCTGTCGCTGGTCACTGGTCACGATTCGCTGGTCCCTGGTCACTGGTCACAGGTCAATGGTCACTGTCGCTGGTCACTGGTCACTGGTCACTGGTCACTGGTCACTGGTCACTTGTCACTGGTCAGTGGCCACTCGTCGCTGGTCACTTGTCACTGGTCACTTGTCACTGGTCACTGATCACTGGTCACTGGTCACTGGTCACTGGTCACAGGTCAATGGACACTGGTCACTGGACACAGGTCACTTGTCACTGGTCACTGGTCACTGGTCACTGGTCACAAGTCACTGGTCACAAGTCACTGGTCACTTGTCACTGGTCACTGGTCACTGGTAACTGGTCAATTGTCACTGTCGCTGGTCAATGGTCACTGTCGCTGGTCACTGGTCACTGGTCACTGATCACTGGTCACTTGTCACTGGTCAGTGGCCACTGGTCGCTGGTCACTTGTCACTGGTCACTGGTCACTGGTCGCTGGTCACTGGTCACAGGTCAATGGACACTGGTCACTGGACACAGGTCACTTGTCACTGGTCACTGGTCACTGGTCACTATCGCTGGTCAATGGTCACTGTCGCTGGTCACTGGTCACTGGTCACTGGTCACTTGTCACTGGTCAGTGGCCACTCGTCGCTGGTCACTTGTCACTGGTCACTTGTCACTGGTCACTGATCACTGGTCACTGGTCACTGGTCACTGGTCACAGGTCAATGGACACTGGTCACTGGAAACAGGTCACTTGTCACTGGTCACTGGTCACTGGTCACTGGTCACTTGTCACTGGTCACTGGTCACTGGTAACTGGTCAATGGTCACTGTCGCTGGTCAATGGTCACTGTCGCTGGTCACTGGTCATTGGTCACTTGTCACTGGTCACTGGTCACTGGTCACTGGTCACAGGTCAATGGTCACTGGTCACTGGACACTGGTCACTGGTCACTGGTCACTTGTCACTGGTCACTGATCACTGGTCACTGGTCACTGGTCACTGGTCACTGGTCAATGGTCACTGTCGCTGGCCACTGGTCACTGGTCACTGATCACTGGTCACTGGTCACTGGTCAATGGTCACTATCGCTGGTCAATGGTCACTGTCGCTGGTCACTGGTCACTGGTCACTTGTCACTGGTCACTGGTCACTGGTCAATGGTCACTTGTCCCTGGGCAGTGGTCACTGGTCACTGGTCAATGGTCACTATCGCTGGTCAATGGTCACTGTCGCTGGTCACTGGTCACTGGTCACTTGTCACTGGTCACTGGTCACTGGTCACTGGTCACTGGTCACTGGTCACTGGTCACAAGTCACTGGTCACCTGTCACTGGTCAGTGGCCACTCGTCAATGGTCACTGGTCACTGGTCACTGGTCAATGGTCTCTGTCGCTGGTCACTGGTCACGATTCGCTGGTCCCTGGTCACGGGTCACTGTCGCTGGTCACTGGTCACTGGTCACTGGTCACTGGTCACTGGTCACTGGTCACTTGTCAGTGGTCACTGGTCACTGGTCACTGGTCACAAGTCACTAGTCACTGGTCACTGGTCACTGGTCACTGGTCACTGGTCACTGGTCACTGGTCACTGGTCAACGGTCAATGGTCACTGTCGCTGGTCACTGGTCACTGGTCACTGATCACTGGTCACTGGTCACTGGTCACTGGTCACTGGTCAATGGTCACTATCGCTGGTCAATGGTCACTGTCGCTGGTCACTGGTCACTGGTCACTTGTCACTGGTCACTGGTCACTGGTCACTGGTCACTGGTCACTGGTCACTGGTCTCTGGTCGATGGTCAATGGTCACTGTCGCTGGTCACTGGTCACTGGTCACTTGTCCCTGGGCAGTGGTCACTGGTCACTGGTCACTGGTCACTGGTCACTGGTCACTGGTCACAAGTCACTGGTCACTTGTCACTGGTCAGTGGCCACTCGTCAATGGTCACTGGTCACTGGTCACTGGTCAATGGTCTCTGTCGCTGGTCACTGGTCACGATTCGCTGGTCCCTGGTCATTGGTCACTGGTCAATGGTCACTGTCGCTGGTCACTGGTCACGGGTCACTGGTCACTGGTCACTGGTCACTTGTCACTGGTCACTGGTCACTGGTCACTGGTCACTGGTCACAGGTCAATGGTCACTGGACACTGGTCACTGGTCAATGGTCACTGTCGCTGGTCACTGGTCACTGGTCACTGGTCACTGGTCACTGGTCACTGGTCACTGGTCACTGGTCACTGGTCGCTGGTAACTGGTCAATGGTCACTGTCGCTGGTCACTGGTCACTGGTCAATGGTAACTTGTCACTGGCCAGTGGTCAATGGTCACTGGTCACTGGTCACTGGTCACTGGTCACTGGTCACAGGTCAATGGTCACTGGTCACTGGACACAGGTCACTGGTCACTGGTCACTGGTCACTGGTCAATGGTCACTGGTCAATGGTCACTGGCCACTTGTCACTGGTCACTGGTCACTGGTCACTAGTCACAAGTCACTGTCGCTGGTCACTGGTCACTGGTCACTTGTCACTGGTCACTGGTCACTGGTCACTGGTCACTGGTCACTGGTCACAAGTCACTGGTCACTTGTCACTGGTCAGTGGCCACTCGTCAATGGTCACTGGACACTGGTCACTGGTCAATGGTCTCTGTCGCTGGTCACTGGTCACGATTCGCTGGTCCCTGGTCACTGGTCACTGGTCAATGGTCACTGTCGCTGGTCACTGGTCACTGGTCACTGGTCACTGGTCACTGGTCACTTGTCACTGGTCAGTGGCCACTCGTCGCTGGTCACTTGTCACTGGTCACTTGTCACTGGTCACTGATCACTGGTCACTGGTCACTGGTCACTGGTCACAGGTCAATGGACACTGGTCACTGGACACAGGTCACTTGTCACTGGTCACTGGTCACTGGTCACTGGTCACAAGTCACTGGTCACAAGTCACTGGTCACTTGTCACTGGTCACTGGTCACTGGTAACTGGTCAATTGTCACTGTCGCTGGTCAATGGTCACTGTCGCTGGTCACTGGTCACTGGTCACTGATCACTGGTCACTTGTCACTGGTCAGTGGCCACTGGTCGCTGGTCACTTGTCACTGGTCACTGGTCACTGGTCGCTGGTCACTGGTCACAGGTCAATGGACACTGGTCACTGGACACAGGTCACTTGTCACTGGTCACTGGTCACTGGTCACTATCGCTGGTCAATGGTCACTGTCGCTGGTCACTGGTCACTGGTCACTGGTCACTTGTCACTGGTCAGTGGCCACTCGTCGCTGGTCACTTGTCACTGGTCACTTGTCACTGGTCACTGATCACTGGTCACTGGTCACTGGTCACTGGTCACAGGTCAATGGACACTGGTCACTGGAAACAGGTCACTTGTCACTGGTCACTGGTCACTGGTCACTGGTCACTTGTCACTGGTCACTGGTCACTGGTAACTGGTCAATGGTCACTGTCGCTGGTCAATGGTCACTGTCGCTGGTCACTGGTCATTGGTCACTTGTCACTGGTCACTGGTCACTGGTCACTGGTCACAGGTCAATGGTCACTGGTCACTGGACACTGGTCACTGGTCACTGGTCACTTGTCACTGGTCACTGATCACTGGTCACTGGTCACTGGTCACTGGTCACTGGTCAATGGTCACTGTCGCTGGCCACTGGTCACTGGTCACTGATCACTGGTCACTGGTCACTGGTCAATGGTCACTATCGCTGGTCAATGGTCACTGTCGCTGGTCACTGGTCACTGGTCACTTGTCACTGGTCACTGGTCACTGGTCAATGGTCACTTGTCCCTGGGCAGTGGTCACTGGTCACTGGTCAATGGTCACTATCGCTGGTCAATGGTCACTGTCGCTGGTCACTGGTCACTGGTCACTTGTCACTGGTCACTGGTCACTGGTCACTGGTCACTGGTCACTGGTCACTGGTCACAAGTCACTGGTCACCTGTCACTGGTCAGTGGCCACTCGTCAATGGTCACTGGTCACTGGTCACTGGTCAATGGTCTCTGTCGCTGGTCACTGGTCACGATTCGCTGGTCCCTGGTCACGGGTCACTGTCGCTGGTCACTGGTCACTGGTCACTGGTCACTGGTCACTGGTCACTGGTCACTTGTCAGTGGTCACTGGTCACTGGTCACTGGTCACAAGTCACTAGTCACTGGTCACTGGTCACTGGTCACTGGTCACTGGTCACTGGTCACTGGTCACTGGTCAACGGTCAATGGTCACTGTCGCTGGTCACTGGTCACTGGTCACTGATCACTGGTCACTGGTCACTGGTCACTGGTCACTGGTCAATGGTCACTATCGCTGGTCAATGGTCACTGTCGCTGGTCACTGGTCACTGGTCACTTGTCACTGGTCACTGGTCACTGGTCACTGGTCACTGGTCACTGGTCACTGGTCTCTGGTCGATGGTCAATGGTCACTGTCGCTGGTCACTGGTCACTGGTCACTTGTCCCTGGGCAGTGGTCACTGGTCACTGGTCACTGGTCACTGGTCACTGGTCACTGGTCACAAGTCACTGGTCACTTGTCACTGGTCAGTGGCCACTCGTCAATGGTCACTGGTCACTGGTCACTGGTCAATGGTCTCTGTCGCTGGTCACTGGTCACGATTCGCTGGTCCCTGGTCATTGGTCACTGGTCAATGGTCACTGTCGCTGGTCACTGGTCACGGGTCACTGGTCACTGGTCACTGGTCACTGGTCACTGGTCACTTGTCACTGGTCAGTGGCCACTCGTCGCTGGTCACTTGTCACTGGTCACTGGTCACAGGTCAATGGTCACTGGTCACTGGACACTGGTCACTGGTCACTGGTCACTTGTCACTGGTCACTGATCACTGGTCACTGGTCACTGGTCACTGGTCACAGGTCAATGGTCACTGGTCACTGGACACAGGTCACTTGTCACTGGTCACTGGTCACTGGTCACTGGTCACAAGTCACTGGTCACTTGTCACTGGTCACTGGTCACTGGTAACTGGTCAATGGTCACTGTCGCTGGTCACTGGTCACTGGTCACTGGTCACTGGTCACTGGTCACTGGTCACAAGTCACTGGTCACTTGTCACTGGTCACTGGTCACTGGTCACTGGTCACTTGTCACTGGTCAATGGTCACTGTCGCTGGTCAATGGTCACTGTCGCTGGTCACTGGTCACTGGTCACAAAGCACTGGTCACTTGTCACTGGTCAGTGGCCACTGGTCGCTGGTCACTTGTCACTGGTCACTGGTCACTGGTCACTAGTCACAAGTCACTGGTCACTGGTCACTTGTCATTGGTCACTGGTCACTGGTCACTGGTCACTGGTCACTGGTCAATGGTCACTGTCGCTGGTCACTGGTCACTGGTCACTGATCACTGATCACTGGTCACTGGTCACTGGTCACTGGTCACTGGTCACTGGTCACAGTCGCTGGTCACTGGTCACTGGTCTCTAGTCACTGGTCACTGGTCACTGGTCGCTGGTCACTGGTCACTTGTCACTGGTCGCTGGTCACTGGTCACTGGTCACTGATCACTGGTCACTGGTCACTGGTCACTGGTCACTGGTCAATGGTCACTATCGCTGGTCAATGGTCACTGTCGCTGGTCACTGGTCACTGGTCACTTGTCACTGGTCACTGGTCACTGGTCACTGGTCACTGGTCACTGGTCACTGGTCTCTGGTCGATGGTCAATGGTCACTGTCGCTGGTCACTGGTCACTGGTCACTTGTCCCTGGGCAGTGGTCACTGGTCACTGGTCACTGGTCACTGGTCACTGGTCACTGGTCACAAGTCACTGGTCACTTGTCACTGGTCAGTGGCCACTCGTCAATGGTCACTGGTCACTGGTCACTGGTCAATGGTCTCTGTCGCTGGTCACTGGTCACGATTCGCTGGTCCCTGGTCATTGGTCACTGGTCAATGGTCACTGTCGCTGGTCACTGGTCACGGGTCACTGGTCACTGGTCACTGGTCACTGGTCACTGGTCACTTGTCACTGGTCAGTGGCCACTCGTCGCTGGTCACTTGTCACTGGTCACTGGTCACAGGTCAATGGTCACTGGTCACTGGACACTGGTCACTGGTCACTGGTCACTTGTCACTGGTCACTGATCACTGGTCACTGGTCACTGGTCACTGGTCACAGGTCAATGGTCACTGGTCACTGGACACAGGTCACTTGTCACTGGTCACTGGTCACTGGTCACTGGTCACAAGTCACTGGTCACTTGTCACTGGTCACTGGTCACTGGTAACTGGTCAATGGTCACTGTCGCTGGTCACTGGTCACTGGTCACTGGTCACTGGTCACTGGTCACTGGTCACAAGTCACTGGTCACTTGTCACTGGTCACTGGTCACTGGTCACTGGTCACTTGTCACTGGTCAATGGTCACTGTCGCTGGTCAATGGTCACTGTCGCTGGTCACTGGTCACTGGTCACAAAGCACTGGTCACTTGTCACTGGTCAGTGGCCACTGGTCGCTGGTCACTTGTCACTGGTCACTGGTCACTGGTCACTAGTCACAAGTCACTGGTCACTGGTCACTTGTCATTGGTCACTGGTCACTGGTCACTGGTCACTGGTCACTGGTCAATGGTCACTGTCGCTGGTCACTGGTCACTGGTCACTGATCACTGATCACTGGTCACTGGTCACTGGTCACTGGTCACTGGTCACTGGTCAATGGTCACTATCGCTGGTCAATGGTCACTGTCGCTGGTCACTGGTCACTGGTCACAGTCGCTGGTCACTGGTCACTGGTCTCTAGTCACTGGTCACTGGTCACTGGTCGCTGGTCACTTGTCACTGGTCACTGGTCACTGGTCACTGGTCACAAGTCACTGGTCACTGGTCACTGGTCACTGGTCACTGGTCACTGGACACTGGTCACTGGTCACTGGTCACTGGTCACTGGTCACTGGTCACTGGTCAATGGTCACTGTCGCTGGTCACTGGTCACTGGTCACTGATCACTGGTCACTGGTCACTGGTCACTGGTCACTGGTCAATGGTCACTGGCCACTGGTCACTGGTCACTGGTCAATGGTCACTTTCACTGGTCAATGGTCACTGTCGCTGGTCACTGGTCACAGGTCAATGGTCACTGGCCACTGGTCACTGGTCACTGGTCAATGGTCACTTTCGCTGGTCAATGGTCACTATCGCTGGTCAATGGTCATTGTCGCTGGTCACTGGTCATTGGTCACTTGTCACTGGTCACTGGTCACTGGTCACTGGTCACTGGTCACAGGTCAATGGTCACTGGACACTGGTCACTGGTCAATGGTCACTGTCGCTGGTCACTGGTCACTGGTCACTGGTCACTGGTCACTGGTCACTGGTCACTGGTCACTGGTCACTGGTCGCTGGTAACTGGTCAATGGTCACTGTCGCTGGTCACTGGTCACTGGTCAATGGTAACTTGTCACTGGCCAGTGGTCAATGGTCACTGGTCACTGGTCACTGGTCACTGGTCACTGGTCACAGGTCAATGGTCACTGGTCACTGGACACAGGTCACTGGTCACTGGTCACTGGTCACTGGTCAATGGTCACTGGTCAATGGTCACTGGCCACTGGTCACTGGTCACTGGTCAATGGTCACTTTCGCTGGTCAATGGTCACTGTCGCTGGTCACTGGTCACTGGTCACTGGTCACTGGTCTCTGGTCACTGGTCACTGGACACTGGTCACTGGTAACTGGTCAATGGTCACTGTCGCTGGTCACTGGTCACTGGTCACTGGTCACTGGTCAATGGTCACTGGTCACTGGACACAGGTCACTGGTCACTGGTCACTGGTCATTGGTCAATGGTCACTGGCCACTGGTCACTGGTCACTGGTCAATGGTCACTTTCGCTGGTCAATGGTCACTGTCGCTGGTCACTGGTCACTGGTAACTGGTCAATGGTCACTGTCGCTGGTCACTGGTCACTGGTCACTGGTCACTGGTCAATGGTAACTTGTCACTGGGCAGTGGTCAATGGTCACTGGTCACTGGTCACTGGTCACTGGTCACTGGTCACAGGTCAATGGTCACTGGTCACTGGACACAGGTCACTGGTCACTGGTCACTGGTCACTGGTCACTGGTCACTGGTCACTGGTCACTGGTCACTCGTCAATGGTCACTGGCCACTGGTCACTGGTCACTGGTCAATGGTCACTTTCGCTGGTCAATGGTCACTGTCGCTGGTAAATGGTCACTGTCGCTGGTCACTGGTCACTGGTCACTGGACACTGGTCACAGGTCAATGGTCACTGGTCACTGGACACTGGTCACTGGTCACTGGTCACTTGTCACTCGTCACTGATCACTGGTCACTGGTCACTGGTCACTGGTCACTGGTCACTGGTCAATGGTCACTGTCGCTGGTCACTGGTCACTGGTCACTGATCACTGGTGACTGGTCAATGGTCACTGTCGCTGGTCACTGGTCACTGGTCACTGATAACTGGTCACTGGTCAATGGTCACTGTCGCTGGTCACTGGTCATTGGTCACTTGTCACTGGTCACTGGTCACTGATCACTGGTCACAGTCGCTGGTCACTGGTCACTGGTCTCTAGTCACTGGTCACTGGTCACTGGTCGCTGGTCACTTGTCACTGGTCACTGGTCACTGGTCACTGGTCACAAGTCACTGGTCACTGGTCACTGGTCACTGGTCACTGGTCACTGGACACTGGTCACTGGTCACTGGTCACTGGTCACTGGTCACTGGTCACTGGTCAATGGTCACTGTCGCTGGTCACTGGTCACTGGTCACTGATCACTGGTCACTGGTCACTGGTCACTGGTCACTGGTCAATGGTCACTGGCCACTGGTCACTGGTCACTGGTCAATGGTCACTTTCACTGGTCAATGGTCACTGTCGCTGGTCACTGGTCACTGGTCACTGGTCACTGGTCACTGGTCAATCGTCACTGTCGCTGGTCACTGGTCACTGGTCACTGATCACTGGTCACTGGTCACTGGTCACTGGTCACTGGTCAATGGTCACTATCGCTGGTCAATGGTCACTGTCGCTGGTCACTGGTCACTGGTCACTTGTCACTGGTCACTGGTCACTGGTCACTGGTCACTGGTCACTGGTCACTGGTCACAAGTCACTGGTCACTTGTCACTGGTCAGTGGCCACTCGTCAATGGTCACAGGTCACTGGTCACTGGTCAATGGTCTCTGTCGCTGGTCACTGGTCACGATTCGCTGGTCCCTGGTCACTGGTCACTGGTCAATGGTCACTGTCGCTGGTCACTGGTCACTGGTCACTGGTCACTGGTCACTGGTCACTTGTCACTGGTCAGTGGCCACTCGTCGCTGGTCACTTGTCACTGGTCACTTGTCACTGGTCACTGATCACTGGTCACTGGTCACTGGTCACTGGTCACAGGTCAATGGACACTGGTCACTGGACACAGGTCACTTGTCACTGGTCACTGGTCACTGGTCACTGGTCACAAGTCACTGGTCACAAGTCACTGGTCACTTGTCACTGGTCACTGGTCACTGGTAACTGGTCAATGGTCACTGTCGCTGGTCAATGGTCACTGTCGCTGGTCACTGGTCACTGGTCACTTGTCACTGGTCAGTGGCCACTGGTCGCTGGTCACTTGTCACTGGTCACTGGTCACTGGTCGCTGGTCACTGGTCACAGGTCAATGGACACTGGTCACTGGACACAGGTCACTTGTCACTGGTCACTGGTCACTGGTCACTATCGCTGGTCAATGGTCACTGTCGCTGGTCACTGGTCACTGGTCACTGGTCACTTGTCACTGGTCAGTGGCCACTCGTCGCTGGTCACTTGTCACTGGTCACTTGTCACTGGTCACTGATCACTGGTCACTGGTCACTGGTCACTGGTCACAGGTCAATGGACACTGGTCACTGGACACAGGTCACTTGTCACTGGTCACTGGTCACTGGTCACTGGTCACTTGTCACTGGTCACTGGTCACTGGTAACTGGTCAATGGTCACTGTCGCTGGTCAATGGTCACTGTCGCTGGTCACTGGTCACTGGTCACTGGTCACTTGTCACTGGTCAGTGGCCACTGATCGCTGGTCACTTGTCACTGGTCACTGGTCACTGGTCACTGGTCACAAGTCACTGGTCACTGGTCACTGGTCACTGGTCACTGGTCACTGGTCACTGGTCACTGGTCACTGGTCACTGGTCACTGGTCACTGGTCACTGGTCAATGGTCACTGTCGCTGGTCACTGGTCACTGGTCACTGATCACTGGTCACTGGTCACTGGTCACTGGTCACTGGTCAATGGTCACTGGCCACTGGTCACTGGTCACTGGTCAATGGTCACTTTCACTGGTCAATGGTCACTGTCGCTGGTCACTGGTCACTGGTCACTGGTCACTGGTCACTGGTCACTGGTCACTGGTCACTGGTCACTGGTCACTGGTAACTGGTCAATGGTCACTGTCGCTGGTCACTGGTCACTGGTCAATGGTAACTTGTCACTGGCCAGTGGTCAATGGTCACTGGTCACTGGTCACTGGTCACTGGTCACTGGTCACAGGTCAATGGTCACTGGTCACTGGACACAGGTCACTGGTCACTGGTCACTGGTCACTGGTCAATGGTCACTGGTCAATGGTCACTGGCCACTGGTCACTGGTGACTGGTCAATGGTCACTTTCGCTGGTCAATGGTCACTGTCGCTGGTCACTGGTCACAGGTCAATGGTCACTGGCCACTGGTCACTGGTCACTGGTCAATGGTCACTTTCGCTGGTCAATGGTCACTGTCGCTGGTAAATGGTCACTGTCGCTGGTAAATGGTCACTGTCGCTGGTCACTGGTCACTGGTCACTGGTCACTGGTCACTGGTCACTGGTCACTGGTAACTGGTCAATGGTCACTGTCGCTGGTCACTGGTCACTGGTCACTGGTCACTGATCACTGGTGACTGGTCAATGGTCACTGTCGCTGGTCACTGGTCACTGGTCACTGATCACTGGTCACTGGTCAATGGTCACTGTCGCTGGTCACTGGTCATTGGTCACTTGTCACTGGTCACTGGTCACTGGTCACTGGTCACTGGTCACAGGTCAATGGTCACTGGTCACTGGTCACTGGTCAATGGTCACTGTCGCTCGTCACTGGTCACTGGTCACTGGTCACTGGTCACTGGTCACTGGTAACTGGTCAATGGTCACTGTCGCTGGTCACTGCTCACTGGTCACTGGTCAATGGTAACTTGTCACTGGGCAGTGGTCAATGGTCACTGGTCACTGGTCACTGGTCACTGGTCACTGGTCACAGGTCAATGGTCACTGGTCACTGGACACAGGTCACTGGTCACTGGTCACTGGTCACTGGTCACTGGTCACTGGTCAATGGTCACTGGCCACTGGTCACTGGTCACTTGTCACTGGTCACTGATCACTTGTCACTGGTCACTGGTCACTGGTCAATGGTCACTGTCGCTGGTCACTGGTCACTGGTCACTGATCACTGGTCACTGGTCACTGGTCACTGGTCACTGGTCAATGGTCACTATCGCTGGTCAATGGTCACTGTCGCTGGTCACTGGTCACTGGTCACTTGTCACTGGTCACTGGTAACTGGTCACTGGTCACTGGTCACTGGTCACAAGTCACTGGTCACTTGTCACTGGTCAGTGGCCACTCGTCAATGGTCACTGGTCACTGGTCACTGGTCAATGGTCTCTGTCGCTGGTCACTGGTCACGATTCGCTGGTCCCTGGTCACTGGTCACTGGTCAATGGTCACTGTCGCTGGTCACTGGTCACTGGTCACTGGTCACTGGTCACTGGTCACTTGTCACTGGTCAGTGGCCACTCGTCGCTGGTCAATTGTCACTGGTCACTTGTCACTGGTCACTGATCACTGGTCACTGGTCACTGGTCACTGGTCACAGGTCAATGGACACTGGTCACTGGACACAGGTCACTTGTCACTGGTCACTGGTCACTGGTCACTGGTCACAAGTCACTGGTCACAAGTCACTGGTCACTTGTCACTGGTCACTGGTCACTGGTAACTGGTCAATGGTCACTGTCGCTGGTCAATGGTCACTGTCGCTGGTCACTGGTCACTGGTCACTGGTCACTGGTCACTTGTCACTGGTCAGTGGCCACTGGTCGCTGGTCACTTGTCACTGGTCACTGGTCACTTGTCGCTGGTCACTGGTCACAGGTCAATGGACACTGGTCACTGGACACAGGTCACTTGTCACTGGTCACTGGTCACTGGTCACTATCGCTGGTCAATGGTCACTGTCGCTGGTCACAGGTCACTGGTCACTGGTCACTTGTCACTGGTCAGTGGCCACTCGTCGCTGGTCACTTGTCACTGGTCACTTGTCACTGGTCACTGATCACTGGTCACTGGTCACTGGTCACTGGTCACAGGTCAATGGACACTGGTCACTGGACACAGGTCACTTGTCACTGGTCACTGGTCACTGGTCACTGGTCACTTGTCACTGGTCACTGGTCACTGGTAACTGGTCAATGGTCACTGTCGCTGGTCAATGGTCACTGTCGCTGGTCACTGGTCACTGGTCACTGGTCACTGGTCACTTGTCACTGGTCACTGATCACTGGTCACTGGTCACTGGTCACTGGTCACTGGTCACTGGTCAATGGTCACTGTCGCTGGTCACTGGTCACTGGTCACTGATCACTGGTCACTGGTCAATGGTCACTGTCGCTGGTCACTGGTCATTGGTCACTTGTCACTGGTCACTGGTCACTGGTCACTGGTCACTGGTCAATGGTCACTGTCGCTGGTCACTGGTCACTGGTCACTGGTCAATGGTCACTTTCGCTGGTCAATGGTCACTGGTCACTGGTCACTGGTCACAAGTCACTGGTCACTTGTCACTGGTCACTGGTCACTGGTAACTGGTCAATGGTCACTGTCGCTGGTCACTGGTCACTGGTCACTGGTCACTGGTCACTGGTCACTGGTCACAAGTCACTGGTCACTTGTCACTGGTCACTGGTCACTGGTCACTGGTCACTTGTCACTGGTCAATGGTCACTGTCGCTGGTCAATGGTCACTGTCGCTGGTCACTGGTCACTGGTCACAAAGCACTGGTCACTTGTCACTGGTCAGTGGCCACTGGTCGCTGGTCACTTGTCACTGGTCACTGGTCACTGGTCACTAGTCACAAGTCACTGGTCACTGGTCACTTGTCATTGGTCACTGGTCACTGGTCACTGGTCACTGGTCACTGGTCAATGGTCACTGTCGCTGGTCACTGGTCACTGGTCACTGATCACTGATCACTGGTCACTGGTCACTGGTCACTGGTCACTGGTCACTGGTCACAGTCGCTGGTCACTGGTCACTGGTCTCTAGTCACTGGTCACTGGTCACTGGTCGCTGGTCACTGGTCACTTGTCACTGGTCGCTGGTCACTGGTCACTGGTCACTGATCACTGGTCACTGGTCACTGGTCACTGGTCACTGGTCAATGGTCACTATCGCTGGTCAATGGTCACTGTCGCTGGTCACTGGTCACTGGTCACTTGTCACTGGTCACTGGTCACTGGTCACTGGTCACTGGTCACTGGTCACTGGTCTCTGGTCGATGGTCAATGGTCACTGTCGCTGGTCACTGGTCACTGGTCACTTGTCCCTGGGCAGTGGTCACTGGTCACTGGTCACTGGTCACTGGTCACTGGTCACTGGTCACAAGTCACTGGTCACTTGTCACTGGTCAGTGGCCACTCGTCAATGGTCACTGGTCACTGGTCACTGGTCAATGGTCTCTGTCGCTGGTCACTGGTCACGATTCGCTGGTCCCTGGTCATTGGTCACTGGTCAATGGTCACTGTCGCTGGTCACTGGTCACGGGTCACTGGTCACTGGTCACTGGTCACTGGTCACTGGTCACTTGTCACTGGTCAGTGGCCACTCGTCGCTGGTCACTTGTCACTGGTCACTGGTCACAGGTCAATGGTCACTGGTCACTGGACACTGGTCACTGGTCACTGGTCACTTGTCACTGGTCACTGATCACTGGTCACTGGTCACTGGTCACTGGTCACAGGTCAATGGTCACTGGTCACTGGACACAGGTCACTTGTCACTGGTCACTGGTCACTGGTCACTGGTCACAAGTCACTGGTCACTTGTCACTGGTCACTGGTCACTGGTAACTGGTCAATGGTCACTGTCGCTGGTCACTGGTCACTGGTCACTGGTCACTGGTCACTGGTCACTGGTCACAAGTCACTGGTCACTTGTCACTGGTCACTGGTCACTGGTCACTGGTCACTTGTCACTGGTCAATGGTCACTGTCGCTGGTCAATGGTCACTGTCGCTGGTCACTGGTCACTGGTCACAAAGCACTGGTCACTTGTCACTGGTCAGTGGCCACTGGTCGCTGGTCACTTGTCACTGGTCACTGGTCACTGGTCACTAGTCACAAGTCACTGGTCACTGGTCACTTGTCATTGGTCACTGGTCACTGGTCACTGGTCACTGGTCACTGGTCAATGGTCACTGTCGCTGGTCACTGGTCACTGGTCACTGATCACTGATCACTGGTCACTGGTCACTGGTCACTGGTCACTGGTCACTGGTCAATGGTCACTATCGCTGGTCAATGGTCACTGTCGCTGGTCACTGGTCACTGGTCACAGTCGCTGGTCACTGGTCACTGGTCTCTAGTCACTGGTCACTGGTCACTGGTCGCTGGTCACTTGTCACTGGTCACTGGTCACTGGTCACTGGTCACAAGTCACTGGTCACTGGTCACTGGTCACTGGTCACTGGTCACTGGACACTGGTCACTGGTCACTGGTCACTGGTCACTGGTCACTGGTCACTGGTCAATGGTCACTGTCGCTGGTCACTGGTCACTGGTCACTGATCACTGGTCACTGGTCACTGGTCACTGGTCACTGGTCAATGGTCACTGGCCACTGGTCACTGGTCACTGGTCAATGGTCACTTTCACTGGTCAATGGTCACTGTCGCTGGTCACTGGTCACAGGTCAATGGTCACTGGCCACTGGTCACTGGTCACTGGTCAATGGTCACTTTCGCTGGTCAATGGTCACTATCGCTGGTCAATGGTCATTGTCGCTGGTCACTGGTCATTGGTCACTTGTCACTGGTCACTGGTCACTGGTCACTGGTCACTGGTCACAGGTCAATGGTCACTGGACACTGGTCACTGGTCAATGGTCACTGTCGCTGGTCACTGGTCACTGGTCACTGGTCACTGGTCACTGGTCACTGGTCACTGGTCACTGGTCACTGGTCGCTGGTAACTGGTCAATGGTCACTGTCGCTGGTCACTGGTCACTGGTCAATGGTAACTTGTCACTGGCCAGTGGTCAATGGTCACTGGTCACTGGTCACTGGTCACTGGTCACTGGTCACAGGTCAATGGTCACTGGTCACTGGACACAGGTCACTGGTCACTGGTCACTGGTCACTGGTCAATGGTCACTGGTCAATGGTCACTGGCCACTGGTCACTGGTCACTGGTCAATGGTCACTTTCGCTGGTCAATGGTCACTGTCGCTGGTCACTGGTCACTGGTCACTGGTCACTGGTCTCTGGTCACTGGTCACTGGACACTGGTCACTGGTAACTGGTCAATGGTCACTGTCGCTGGTCACTGGTCACTGGTCACTGGTCACTGGTCAATGGTCACTGGTCACTGGACACAGGTCACTGGTCACTGGTCACTGGTCATTGGTCAATGGTCACTGGCCACTGGTCACTGGTCACTGGTCAATGGTCACTTTCGCTGGTCAATGGTCACTGTCGCTGGTCACTGGTCACTGGTAACTGGTCAATGGTCACTGTCGCTGGTCACTGGTCACTGGTCACTGGTCACTGGTCAATGGTAACTTGTCACTGGGCAGTGGTCAATGGTCACTGGTCACTGGTCACTGGTCACTGGTCACTGGTCACAGGTCAATGGTCACTGGTCACTGGACACAGGTCACTGGTCACTGGTCACTGGTCACTGGTCACTGGTCACTGGTCACTGGTCACTGGTCACTCGTCAATGGTCACTGGCCACTGGTCACTGGTCACTGGTCAATGGTCACTTTCGCTGGTCAATGGTCACTGTCGCTGGTAAATGGTCACTGTCGCTGGTCACTGGTCACTGGTCACTGGACACTGGTCACAGGTCAATGGTCACTGGTCACTGGACACTGGTCACTGGTCACTGGTCACTTGTCACTCGTCACTGATCACTGGTCACTGGTCACTGGTCACTGGTCACTGGTCACTGGTCAATGGTCACTGTCGCTGGTCACTGGTCACTGGTCACTGATCACTGGTGACTGGTCAATGGTCACTGTCGCTGGTCACTGGTCACTGGTCACTGATAACTGGTCACTGGTCAATGGTCACTGTCGCTGGTCACTGGTCATTGGTCACTTGTCACTGGTCACTGGTCACTGATCACTGGTCACAGTCGCTGGTCACTGGTCACTGGTCTCTAGTCACTGGTCACTGGTCACTGGTCGCTGGTCACTTGTCACTGGTCACTGGTCACTGGTCACTGGTCACAAGTCACTGGTCACTGGTCACTGGTCACTGGTCACTGGTCACTGGACACTGGTCACTGGTCACTGGTCACTGGTCACTGGTCACTGGTCACTGGTCAATGGTCACTGTCGCTGGTCACTGGTCACTGGTCACTGATCACTGGTCACTGGTCACTGGTCACTGGTCACTGGTCAATGGTCACTGGCCACTGGTCACTGGTCACTGGTCAATGGTCACTTTCACTGGTCAATGGTCACTGTCGCTGGTCACTGGTCACTGGTCACTGGTCACTGGTCACTGGTCAATCGTCACTGTCGCTGGTCACTGGTCACTGGTCACTGATCACTGGTCACTGGTCACTGGTCACTGGTCACTGGTCAATGGTCACTATCGCTGGTCAATGGTCACTGTCGCTGGTCACTGGTCACTGGTCACTTGTCACTGGTCACTGGTCACTGGTCACTGGTCACTGGTCACTGGTCACTGGTCACAAGTCACTGGTCACTTGTCACTGGTCAGTGGCCACTCGTCAATGGTCACAGGTCACTGGTCACTGGTCAATGGTCTCTGTCGCTGGTCACTGGTCACGATTCGCTGGTCCCTGGTCACTGGTCACTGGTCAATGGTCACTGTCGCTGGTCACTGGTCACTGGTCACTGGTCACTGGTCACTGGTCACTTGTCACTGGTCAGTGGCCACTCGTCGCTGGTCACTTGTCACTGGTCACTTGTCACTGGTCACTGATCACTGGTCACTGGTCACTGGTCACTGGTCACAGGTCAATGGACACTGGTCACTGGACACAGGTCACTTGTCACTGGTCACTGGTCACTGGTCACTGGTCACAAGTCACTGGTCACAAGTCACTGGTCACTTGTCACTGGTCACTGGTCACTGGTAACTGGTCAATGGTCACTGTCGCTGGTCAATGGTCACTGTCGCTGGTCACTGGTCACTGGTCACTTGTCACTGGTCAGTGGCCACTGGTCGCTGGTCACTTGTCACTGGTCACTGGTCACTGGTCGCTGGTCACTGGTCACAGGTCAATGGACACTGGTCACTGGACACAGGTCACTTGTCACTGGTCACTGGTCACTGGTCACTATCGCTGGTCAATGGTCACTGTCGCTGGTCACTGGTCACTGGTCACTGGTCACTTGTCACTGGTCAGTGGCCACTCGTCGCTGGTCACTTGTCACTGGTCACTTGTCACTGGTCACTGATCACTGGTCACTGGTCACTGGTCACTGGTCACAGGTCAATGGACACTGGTCACTGGACACAGGTCACTTGTCACTGGTCACTGGTCACTGGTCACTGGTCACTTGTCACTGGTCACTGGTCACTGGTAACTGGTCAATGGTCACTGTCGCTGGTCAATGGTCACTGTCGCTGGTCACTGGTCACTGGTCACTGGTCACTTGTCACTGGTCAGTGGCCACTGATCGCTGGTCACTTGTCACTGGTCACTGGTCACTGGTCACTGGTCACAAGTCACTGGTCACTGGTCACTGGTCACTGGTCACTGGTCACTGGTCACTGGTCACTGGTCACTGGTCACTGGTCACTGGTCACTGGTCACTGGTCAATGGTCACTGTCGCTGGTCACTGGTCACTGGTCACTGATCACTGGTCACTGGTCACTGGTCACTGGTCACTGGTCAATGGTCACTGGCCACTGGTCACTGGTCACTGGTCAATGGTCACTTTCACTGGTCAATGGTCACTGTCGCTGGTCACTGGTCACTGGTCACTGGTCACTGGTCACTGGTCACTGGTCACTGGTCACTGGTCACTGGTCACTGGTAACTGGTCAATGGTCACTGTCGCTGGTCACTGGTCACTGGTCAATGGTAACTTGTCACTGGCCAGTGGTCAATGGTCACTGGTCACTGGTCACTGGTCACTGGTCACTGGTCACAGGTCAATGGTCACTGGTCACTGGACACAGGTCACTGGTCACTGGTCACTGGTCACTGGTCAATGGTCACTGGTCAATGGTCACTGGCCACTGGTCACTGGTGACTGGTCAATGGTCACTTTCGCTGGTCAATGGTCACTGTCGCTGGTCACTGGTCACAGGTCAATGGTCACTGGCCACTGGTCACTGGTCACTGGTCAATGGTCACTTTCGCTGGTCAATGGTCACTGTCGCTGGTAAATGGTCACTGTCGCTGGTAAATGGTCACTGTCGCTGGTCACTGGTCACTGGTCACTGGTCACTGGTCACTGGTCACTGGTCACTGGTAACTGGTCAATGGTCACTGTCGCTGGTCACTGGTCACTGGTCACTGGTCACTGATCACTGGTGACTGGTCAATGGTCACTGTCGCTGGTCACTGGTCACTGGTCACTGATCACTGGTCACTGGTCAATGGTCACTGTCGCTGGTCACTGGTCATTGGTCACTTGTCACTGGTCACTGGTCACTGGTCACTGGTCACTGGTCACAGGTCAATGGTCACTGGTCACTGGTCACTGGTCAATGGTCACTGTCGCTCGTCACTGGTCACTGGTCACTGGTCACTGGTCACTGGTCACTGGTAACTGGTCAATGGTCACTGTCGCTGGTCACTGCTCACTGGTCACTGGTCAATGGTAACTTGTCACTGGGCAGTGGTCAATGGTCACTGGTCACTGGTCACTGGTCACTGGTCACTGGTCACAGGTCAATGGTCACTGGTCACTGGACACAGGTCACTGGTCACTGGTCACTGGTCACTGGTCACTGGTCACTGGTCAATGGTCACTGGCCACTGGTCACTGGTCACTTGTCACTGGTCACTGATCACTTGTCACTGGTCACTGGTCACTGGTCAATGGTCACTGTCGCTGGTCACTGGTCACTGGTCACTGATCACTGGTCACTGGTCACTGGTCACTGGTCACTGGTCAATGGTCACTATCGCTGGTCAATGGTCACTGTCGCTGGTCACTGGTCACTGGTCACTTGTCACTGGTCACTGGTAACTGGTCACTGGTCACTGGTCACTGGTCACAAGTCACTGGTCACTTGTCACTGGTCAGTGGCCACTCGTCAATGGTCACTGGTCACTGGTCACTGGTCAATGGTCTCTGTCGCTGGTCACTGGTCACGATTCGCTGGTCCCTGGTCACTGGTCACTGGTCAATGGTCACTGTCGCTGGTCACTGGTCACTGGTCACTGGTCACTGGTCACTGGTCACTTGTCACTGGTCAGTGGCCACTCGTCGCTGGTCAATTGTCACTGGTCACTTGTCACTGGTCACTGATCACTGGTCACTGGTCACTGGTCACTGGTCACAGGTCAATGGACACTGGTCACTGGACACAGGTCACTTGTCACTGGTCACTGGTCACTGGTCACTGGTCACAAGTCACTGGTCACAAGTCACTGGTCACTTGTCACTGGTCACTGGTCACTGGTAACTGGTCAATGGTCACTGTCGCTGGTCAATGGTCACTGTCGCTGGTCACTGGTCACTGGTCACTGGTCACTGGTCACTTGTCACTGGTCAGTGGCCACTGGTCGCTGGTCACTTGTCACTGGTCACTGGTCACTTGTCGCTGGTCACTGGTCACAGGTCAATGGACACTGGTCACTGGACACAGGTCACTTGTCACTGGTCACTGGTCACTGGTCACTATCGCTGGTCAATGGTCACTGTCGCTGGTCACAGGTCACTGGTCACTGGTCACTTGTCACTGGTCAGTGGCCACTCGTCGCTGGTCACTTGTCACTGGTCACTTGTCACTGGTCACTGATCACTGGTCACTGGTCACTGGTCACTGGTCACAGGTCAATGGACACTGGTCACTGGACACAGGTCACTTGTCACTGGTCACTGGTCACTGGTCACTGGTCACTTGTCACTGGTCACTGGTCACTGGTAACTGGTCAATGGTCACTGTCGCTGGTCAATGGTCACTGTCGCTGGTCACTGGTCACTGGTCACTGGTCACTGGTCACTTGTCACTGGTCACTGATCACTGGTCACTGGTCACTGGTCACTGGTCACTGGTCACTGGTCAATGGTCACTGTCGCTGGTCACTGGTCACTGGTCACTGATCACTGGTCACTGGTCAATGGTCACTGTCGCTGGTCACTGGTCATTGGTCACTTGTCACTGGTCACTGGTCACTGGTCACTGGTCACTGGTCAATGGTCACTGTCGCTGGTCACTGGTCACTGGTCACTGGTCAATGGTCACTTTCGCTGGTCAATGGTCACTGTCGCTGGTAAATGGTCACTGTCGCTGGTCACTGGTCACTGGTCACTGGACACTGGTCACAGGTCAATGGTCACTGGTCACTGGACACTGGTCACTGGTCACTGGTCACTTGTCACTCGTCACTGATCACTGGTCACTGGTCAGTGGTCACTGGTCACTGGTCACTGGTCAATGGTCACTGTCGCTGGTCACTGGTCACTGGTCACTGATCACTGGTCACTGGTCAATGGTCACTGTCGCTGGTCACTGGACACGGGTCACTGGTCACAGGTCAATGGTCACTGGTCACTGGTCACTGGTCAATGGTCACTATCGCTGGTCAATGGTCATTGTCGCTGGTCACTGGTCATTGGTCACTTGTCACTGGTCACTGGTCACTGGTCACTGGTCACTGGTCACTGGACACTGGTCACTGGTAACTGGTCAATGGTCACTGTCGCTGGTCACTGGTCACTGGTCACTGGTCACTGGTCAATGGTCACTGGTCACTGGACACAGGTCACTGGTCACTGGTCACTGGTCATTGGTCAATGGTCACTGGCCACTGGTCACTGGTCACTGGTCAATGGTCACTTTCGCTGGTCAATGGTCACTGTCGCTGGTCACTGGTCACTGGTCACTGGTCACTGGTAACTGGTCAATGGTCACTGGTCACTGGTCACTGGTCACTGGTCAATGGTAACTTGTCCCTGGGCAGTGGTCAATGGTCACTGGTCACTGGTCACTGGTCACTGGTCACAGGTCAATGGTCACTGGTCACTGGACACAGGTCACTGGTCACTGGTCACTGGTCACTGGTCACTGGTCCCTGGTCACTGGTCAATGGTCACTGGCCACTGGTCACTGGTCACTGGTCAATGGTCACTTTCGCTGGTCAATGGTCACTGTCGCTGGTAAATGGTCACTGTCGCTGGTCACTGGTCACTGGTCACTGGACACTGGTCACAGGTCAATGGTCACTGGTCACTGGACACTGGTCACTGGTCACTGGTCACTTGTCACTCGTCACTGATCACTGGTCACTGGTCACTGGTCACTGGTCACTGGTCACTGGTCAATGGTCACTGTCGCTGGTCACTGGTCACTGGTCACTGATCACTGGTGACTGGTCAATGGTCACTGTCGCTGGTCACTGGACACTGGTCACTGGTCACAGGTCAATGGTCACTGGTCACTGGTCACTGGTCAATGGTCACTATCGCTGGTCAATGGTCATTGTCGCTGGTCACTGGTCATTGGTCACTTGTCACTGGTCACTGGTCACTGGTCACTGGTCACTGGTCACTGGTAACTGGTCACATGTCAATGGTCACTGGACACTGGTCACAGGTCAATGGTCACTGGTCACTGGACACTGGTCACTGGTCACTGGTCTCTGGTCACTGGTCACTTGTCACTGGTCACTGATCACTGGTCACTGGTCACTGGTCACTGGTCACTGGTCACTGGTCACAGGTCAATGGTCACTGTCGCTGGTCACTGGTCACTGGTCACTGATCACTGGTCACTGGTCAATGGTCACTGTCGCTGGTCACTGGTCATTGGTCACTTGTCACTGGTCACTGGTCACTGGTCACTGGTCACTGGTCACAGGTCAATGGTCACTGGTCACTGGTCACTGGTCAATGGTCACTGTCGCTCGTCACTGGTCACTGGTCACTGGTCACTGGTCACTGGTCACTGGTAACTGGTCAATGGTCACTGTCGCTGGTCACTGGTCACTGGTCACTGGTCAATGGTAACTTGTCACTGGGCAGTGGTCAATGGTCACTGGTCACTGGTCACTGGTCACTGGTCACTGGTCACAGGTCAATGGTCACTGGTCACTGGACACAGGTCACTGGTCACTGGTCACTGGTCACTGGTCACTGGTCACTGGTCAATGGTCACTGGCCACTGGTCACTGGTCACTGGTCAATGGTCACTTTCGCTGGTCAATGGTCACTGTCGCTGGTAAATGGTCACTGTCGCTGGTCACTGGTCACTGGTCACTAGTCACTGGTCACTGGTCACAGGTCAATGGTCACTGGTCACTGGACACTGGTCACTGGTCACTGGTCACTTGTCACTGGTCACTGTTCACTTGTCACTGGTCACTGGTCACTGGTCACTGGTCACTGGTCAATGGTCACTGTCGCTGGTCACTGGTCACTGGTCACTGATCACTGGTCACTGGTCACTGGTCACTGGTCACTGGTCAATGGTCACTATCGCTGGTCAATGGTCACTGTCGCTGGTCACAGGTCACTGGTCACTTGTCACTGGTCACTGGTCACTGGTCACTGGTCACTGGTCACTGGTCACTTGTCACTGGTCAGTGGCCACTCGTCAATGGTCACTGGTCAATGGTCTCTGTCGCTGGTCACTGGTCACGATTCGCTGGTCCCTGGTCACTGGTCACTGGTCACTGGTCACTGGTCAATGGTCACTGTCGCTGGTCACTGGTCACTGGTCACTGGTCACTGGTGACTGGTCACTTGTCACTGGTCAGTGGCCACTCGTCGCTGGTCACTTGTCACTGGTCACTTGTCACTGGTCACTGATCACTGATCACTGGTCACTGGTCACTGGTCACAGGTCAATGGACACTGGTCACTGGACACAGGTCACTTGTCACTGGTCACTGGTCACTGGTCACTGGTCACAAGTCACTGGTCACAAGTCACTGGTCACTTGTCACTGGTCACTGGTCACTGGTAACTGGTCAATGGTCACTGTCGCTGGTCAATGGTCACTGTCGCTGGTCACTGGTCACTGATCACTGGTCACTGGTCACTTGTCACTGGTCAGTGGCCACTGGTCGCTGGTCACTTGTCACTGGTCACTGGTCACTGGTCGCTGGTCACTGGTCACAGGTCAATGGACACTGTTCACTGGACACAGGTCACTTGTCACTGGTCACTGGTCACTGGTCACTATCGCTGGTCAATGGTCACTGTCGCTGGTCACTGGTCACTGGTCACTGGTCACTTGTCACCGGTCAGTGGCCACTCGTCGCTGGTCACTTGTCACTGGTCACTTGTCACTGGTCACTGATCACTGGTCACTGGTCACTGGTCACTGGTCACAGGTCAATGGACACTGGTCACTGGACACAGGTCACTTGTCACTGGTCACTGGTCACTGGTCACTGGTCACTTGTCACTGGTCACTGGTCACTGGTAACTGGTCAATGGTCACTGTCGCTGGTCAATGGTCACTGTCGCTGGTCACTGGTCACTGGTCACTGGTCACTGGTCACTTGTCACTGGTCACTGATCACTGGTCACTGGTCACTGGTCACTGGTCACTGGTCACTGGTCAATGGTCACTGTCGCTGGTCACTGGTCACTGGTCACTGATCACTGGTCACTGGTCAATGGTCACTGTCGCTGGTCACTGGTCATTGGTCACTTGTCACTGGTCACTGGTCACTGGTCACTGGTCACAGGTCAATGGTCACTGGTCACGGGACACTGGTCACTGGTCACTGGTCACTTGTCACTGGTCACTGATCACTGGTCACTGGTCACTGGTCACTGGTCACTGGTCAATGGTCACTGTCGCTGGCCACTGGTCACTGGTCACTGATCACTGGTCACTGGTCACTGGTCACTGGTCACTGGTCAATGGTCACTATCGCTGGTCAATGGTCACTGTCGCTGGTCACTGGTCACTTGTCACTGGTCACTGGTCACTGGTCAATGGTCACTGTCGCTGGTCACTGGTCACTGGTCACTGGTCACTGGTCAATGGTCACTTGTCCCTGGGCAGTGGTCACTGGTCACTGGTCAATGGTCACTATCGCTGGTCAATGGTCACTGTCGCTGGTCACTGGTCACTGGTCACTTGTCACTGGTCCCTGGTCACTGGTCACTGGTCACTGGTCACTGGTCACTGGTCACTGGTCACAAGTCACTGGTCACCTGTCACTGGTCAGTGGTCACAGGTCAATGGTCACTGGACACTGGTCACTGTCGCTGGTCACTGGTCACTGGTCACTGGTCACTGGTCACTGGTCACTGGTCACTGGTCACTGGTAACTGGTCACTGGTCACTGGTCACTGGTCACTGGTCAATGGTCACTTTCGCTGGTCAATGGTCACTATCGCTGGTCAATGGTCATTGTCGCTGGTCACTGGTCATTGGTCACTTGTCACTGGTCACTGGTCACTGGTCACTGGTCACTGGTCACAGGTCAATGGTCACTGGACACTGGTCACTGTCGCTGGTCACTGGTCACTGGTCACTGGTCACTGGTCACTGGTCACTGGTCACTGGTCACTGGTAACTGGTCAATGGTCACTGTCGCTGGTCACTGGTCACTGGTCACTGGTCACTGGTCAATGGTAACTTGTCACTGGCCAGTGGTCAATGGTCACTGGTCACTGGTCACTGGTCACTGGTCACTGGTCACAGGTCAATGGTCACTGGTCACTGGACACAGGTCACTGGTCACTGGTCACTGGTCACTGGTCACTGGTCACTGGTCAATGGTCACTGGCCACTGGTCACTGGTCACTGGTCAATGGTCACTTTCGCTGGTCAATGGTCACTGTCGCTGGTCACTGGTCACAGGTCAATGGTCACTGGCCACTGGTCACTGGTCACTGGTCAATGGTCACTTTCGCTGGTCAATGGTCACTGTCGCTGGTAAATGGTCACTGTCGCTGGTAAATGGTCACTGTCGCTGGTCACTGGTCACTGGTCACTTGTCAATGGTCACTGGACACTGGTCACTGGTAACTGGTCAATGGTCACTGTCACTGGTCACTGGTCACTGGTCACTGGTCACTGGTCACTGGTCACTGGTCACTGGTCACTGGTCACTGGTCACTGGTCACTGGTCACTGGTCAATGGTCACTGTCGCTGGTCACTGGTCACTGGTCACTGATCACTGGTCACTGGTCACTGGTCACTGGTCACTGGTCAATGGTCACTGGCCACTGGTCACTGGTCACTGGTCAATGGTCACTTTCACTGGTCAATGGTCACTGTCGCTGGTCACTGGTCACAGGTCAATGGTCACTGGCCACTGGTCACTGGTCACTGGTCAATGGTCACTTTCGCTGGTCAATGGTCACTATCGCTGGTCAATGGTCATTGTCGCTGGTCACTGGTCATTGGTCACTTGTCACTGGTCACTGGTCACTGGTCACTGGTCACTGGTCACAGGTCAATGGTCACTGGACACTGGTCACTGGTCAATGGTCACTGTCGCTGGTCACTGGTCACTGGTCACTGGTCACTGGTCACTGGTCACTGGTCACTGGTCACTGGTAACTGGTCAATGGTCACTGTCGCTGGTCACTGGTCACTGGTCACTGGTCACTGGTCAATGGTAACTTGTCACTGGCCAGTGGTCAATGGTCACTGGTCACTGGTCACTGGTCACTGGTCACTGGTCACAGGTCAATGGTCACTGGTCACTGGACACAGGTCACTGGTCACTGGTCACTGGTCACTGGTCACTGGTCACTGGTCAATGGTCACTGGCCACTGGTCACTGGTCACTGGTCAATGGTCACTTTCGCTGGTCAATGGTCACTGTCGCTGGTCACTGGTCACAGGTCAATGGTCACTGGCCACTGGTCACTGGTCACTGGTCAATGGTCACTTTCGCTGGTCAATGGTCACTGTCGCTGGTAAATGGTCACTGTCGCTGGTAAATGGTCACTGTCGCTGGTCACTGGTCACTGGTCACTGGTCAATGGTCACTGGACACTGGTCACTGGTAACTGGTCAATGGTCACTGTCGCTGGTCACTGGTCACTGGTCACTGGTCACTGGTCACTGGTCAATGGTCACTGGTCACTGGACACAGGTCACTGGTCACTGGTCACTGGTCACTGGTCAATGGTCACTGCCCACTGGTCACTTGTCACTGGTAAATGGTCACTGTCGCTGGTAAATGGTCACTGTCGCTGGTCACTGGTCACTGGTCACTGGTCAATGGTCACTGGACACTGGTCACTGGTAACTGGTCAATGGTCACTGTCGCTGGTCACTGGTCACTGGTCACTGGTCACTGGTCACTGGTCACTGGTCACTGGTAACTGGTCAATGGTCACTGTCGCTGGTCACTGGTCACTGGTCACTGGTCAATGGTAACTTGTCACTGGGCAGTGGTCAATGGTCACTGGTCACTGGTCACTGGTCACTGGTCACTGGTCACAGGTCAATGGTCACTGGTCACTGGACACAGGTCACTGGTCACTGGTCACTGGTCACTGGTCACTGGTCACTGGTCACTGGTCAGTGGCCACTCGTCAATGGTCACTGGTCACTGGTCACTGGTCAATGGTCTCTGTCGCTGGTCACTGGTCACGATTCGCTGGTCCCTGGTCATTGGTCACTGGTCAATGGTCACTGTCGCTGGTCACTGGTCACTGGTCACTGGTCACTGGTCACTGGTCACTGGTCACTGGTCACTTGTCACTGGTCAGTGGCCACTCGTCGCTGGTCACTTGTCACTGGTCACTGGTCACAGGTCAATGGTCACTGGTCACTGGACACTGGTCACTGGTCACTGGTCACTTGTCACTGGTCACTGATCACTGGTCACTGGTCACTGGTCACTGGTCACAGGTCAATGGTCACTGGTCACTGGACACAGGTCACTTGTCACTGGTCACTGGTCACTGGTCACTGGTCACAAGTCACTGGTCACTTGTCACTGGTCACTGGTCACTGGTCACTGGTCACTGGTCACTGGTCACAAGTCACTGGTCACTTGTCACTGGTCACTGGTCACTGGTCACTGGTCACTTGTCACTGGTCAATGGTCACTGTCGCTGGTCAATGGTCACTGTCGCTGGTCAATGGTCACTGTCGCTGGTCACTGGTCAATGGTCACTGTCGCTGGTCACTGGTCACTGGTCACTGATCACTGATCACTGGTCACTGGTCACTGGTCACTGGTCACTGGTCACTGGTCAATGGTCACTATCGCTGGTCAATGGTCACTGTCGCTGGTCACTGGTCACTGGTCACAGTCGCTGGTCACTTGTCACTGGTCACTGGTCACTGGTCACTGGTCACTTGTCACTGGTCAATGGTCACTGTCGCTGGTCAATGGTCACTGGTCACTGGTCGCTGGTCACTGGTCACTTGTCACTGGTCAGTGGCCACTGATCGCTGGTCACTTGTCACTGGTCACTGGTCACTGGTCACTGGTCACAAGTCACTGGTCACTGGTCACTGGTCACTGGTCACTGGTCACTGGTCACTGGTCACTGGTCACTGGTCACTGGTCACTGGTCACTGGTCACTGGTCAATGGTCACTGTCGCTGGTCACTGGTCACTGGTCACTGATCACTGGTCACTGGTCACTGGTCACTGGTCACTGGTCAATGGTCACTGGCCACTGGTCACTGGTCACTGGTCAATGGTCACTTTCACTGGTCAATGGTCACTGTCGCTGGTCACTGGTCACAGGTCAATGGTCACTGGCCACTGGTCACTGGTCACTGGTCAATGGTCACTTTCGCTGGTCAATGGTCACTATCGCTGGTCAATGGTCATTGTCGCTGGTCACTGGTCATTGGTCACTTGTCACTGGTCACTGGTCACTGGTCACTGGTCACTGGTCACAGGTCAATGGTCACTGGACACTGGTCACTGTCGCTGGTCACTGGTCACTGGTCACTGGTCACTGGTCACTGGACACAGGTCACTGGTCACTGGTCACTGGTCACTGGTCAATGGTCACTGGCCACTGGTCACTGGTCACTGGTCAATGGTCACTTTCGCTGGTCAATGGTCACTGTCGCTGGTCACTGGTCACTGGTCACTGGTCACTGGTAACTGGTCAATGGTCACTGTCGCTGGTCACTGGTCACTGGTCACTGGTCACTGGTCAATGGTCACTGTCGCTGGTCACTGGACACTGGTCACTGGTCACAGGTCAATGGTCACTGGTCACTGGTCACTGGTCAATGGTCACTATCGCTGGTCAATGGTCATTGTCGCTGGTCACTGGTCATTGGTCACTTGTCACTGGTCACTGGTCACTGGTCACTGGTCACTGGTCACTGGTCACTGGTCACTGGACACTGGTCACTGGTAACTGGTCAATGGTCACTGTCGCTGGTCACTGGTCACTGGTCACTGGTCACTGGTCAATGGTCACTGGTCACTGGACACAGGTCACTGGTCACTGGTCACTGGTCATTGGTCAATGGTCACTGGCCACTGGTCACTGGTCACTGGTCAATGGTCACTTTCGCTGGTCAATGGTCACTGTCGCTGGTCACTGGTCACTGGTAACTGGTCAATGGTCACTGTCGCTGGTCACTGGTCACTGGTCACTGGTCACTGGTCAATGGTAACTTGTCACTGGGCAGTGGTCAATGGTCACTGGTCACTGGTCACAGGTCAATGGTCACTGGTCACTGGACACAGGTCACTTGTCACTGGTCACTGGTCACTGGTCACTGGTCACAAGTCACTGGTCACTTGTCACTGGTCACGGGTCACTGGTCACTGGTCACTGGTCACTGGTCACAAGTCACTGGTCACTTGTCACTGGTCACTGGTCACTGGTCACTGGTCACTTGTCACTGGTCAATGGTCACTGTCGCTGGTCAATGGTCACTGTCGCTGGTCAATGGTCACTGTCGCTGGTCACTGGTCAATGGTCACTGTCGCTGGTCACTGGTCACTGGTCACTGATCACTGATCACTGGTCACTGGTCACTGGTCACTGGTCACTGGTCACTGGTCAATGGTCACTATCGCTGGTCAATGGTCACTGTCGCTGGTCACTGGTCACTGGTCACAGTCGCTGGTCACTGGTCACTGGTCTCTAGTCACTGGTCACTGGTCACTGGTCGCTGGTCACTGGTCACTTGTCACTGGTCAGTGGCCACTGATCGCTGGTCACTTGTCAGTGGTTACTGGTCACTGGTCACTGGTCACAAGTCACTGGTCACTGGTCACTGGTCACTGGTCACTGGTCACTGGTCACTGGTCACTGGTCACTGGTCACTCGTCACTGGTCACTGGTCACTGGTCACTGGTCAATGGTCACTGTCGCTGGTCACTGGTCACTGGTCACTGATCACTGGTCACTGGTCACTGGTCACTGGTCACTGGTCAATGGTCACTGGCCACTGGTCACTGGTCACTGGTCAATGGTCACTTTCACTGGTCAATGGTCACTGTCGCTGGTCACTGGTCACAGGTCAATGGTCACTGGCCACTGGTCACTGGTCACTGGTCAATGGTCACTTTCGCTGGTCAATGGTCACTATCGCTGGTCAATGGTCATTGTCGCTGGTCACTGGTCATTGGTCACTTGTCACTGGTCACTGGTCACTGGTCACTGGTCACTGGTCACAGGTCAATGGTCACTGGACACTGGTCACTGTCGCTGGTCACTGGTCACTGGTCACTGGTCACTGGTCACTGGTCACTGGTCACTGGTCACTGGTAACTGGTCAATGGTCACTGTCGCTGGTCACTGGTCACTGGTCACTGGTCACTGGTCAATGGTAACTTGTCACTGGCCAGTGGTCAATGGTCACTGGTCACTGGTTACTGGTCACTGGTCACTGGTCACAGGTCAATGGTCACTGGTCACTGGACACAGGTCACTGGTCACTGGTCACTGGTCACTGGTCACTGGTCACTGGTCAATGGTCACTGGCCACTGGTCACTGGTCACTGGTCAATGGTCACTTTCGCTGGTCAATGGTCACTGTCGCTGGTCACTGGTCACAGGTCAATGGTCACTGGCCACTGGTCACTGGTCACTGGTCAATGGTCACTTTCGCTGGTCAATGGTCACTGTCGCTGGTAAATGGTCACTGTCGCTGGTAAATGGTCACTGTCGCTGGTCACTGGTCACTGGTCACTGGTCAATGGTCACTGGACACTGGTCACTGGTAACTGGTCAATGGTCACTGTCACTGGTCACTGGTCACTGGTCACTGGTCACTGGTCACTGGTCACTGGTCACTGGTCACTGGTCACTGGTCACTGGTCACTGGTCACTGGTCAATGGTCACTGTCGCTGGTCACTGGTCACTGGTCACTGATCACTGGTCACTGGTCACTGGTCACTGGTCACTGGTCAATGGTCACTGGCCACTGGTCACTGGTCACTGGTCAATGGTCACTTTCACTGGTCAATGGTCACTGTCGCTGGTCACTGGTCACAGGTCAATGGTCACTGGCCACTGGTCACTGGTCACTGGTCAATGGTCACTTTCGCTGGTCAATGGTCACTATCGCTGGTCAATGGTCATTGTCGCTGGTCACTGGTCATTGGTCACTTGTCACTGGTCACTGGTCACTGGTCACTGGTCACTGGTCACAGGTCAATGGTCACTGGACACTGGTCACTGGTCAATGGTCACTGTCGCTGGTCACTGGTCACTGGTCACTGGTCACTGGTCACTGGTCACTGGTCACTGGTCACTGGTAACTGGTCAATGGTCACTGTCGCTGGTCACTGGTCACTGGTCACTGGTCACTGGTCAATGGTAACTTGTCACTGGCCAGTGGTCAATGGTCACTGGTCACTGGTCACTGGTCACTGGTCACTGGTCACAGGTCAATGGTCACTGGTCACTGGACACAGGTCACTGGTCACTGGTCACTGGTCACTGGTCACTGGTCACTGGTCAATGGTCACTGGCCACTGGTCACTGGTCACTGGTCAATGGTCACTTTCGCTGGTCAATGGTCACTGTCGCTGGTCACTGGTCACAGGTCAATGGTCACTGGCCACTGGTCACTGGTCACTGGTCAATGGTCACTTTCGCTGGTCAATGGTCACTGTCGCTGGTAAATGGTCACTGTCGCTGGTAAATGGTCACTGTCGCTGGTCACTGGTCACTGGTCACTGGTCAATGGTCACTGGACACTGGTCACTGGTAACTGGTCAATGGTCACTGTCGCTGGTCACTGGTCACTGGTCACTGGTCACTGGTCACTGGTCAATGGTCACTGGTCACTGGACACAGGTCACTGGTCACTGGTCACTGGTCACTGGTCAATGGTCACTGCCCACTGGTCACTTGTCACTGGTAAATGGTCACTGTCGCTGGTAAATGGTCACTGTCGCTGGTCACTGGTCACTGGTCACTGGTCAATGGTCACTGGACACTGGTCACTGGTAACTGGTCAATGGTCACTGTCGCTGGTCACTGGTCACTGGTCACTGGTCACTGGTCACTGGTCACTGGTCACTGGTAACTGGTCAATGGTCACTGTCGCTGGTCACTGGTCACTGGTCACTGGTCAATGGTAACTTGTCACTGGGCAGTGGTCAATGGTCACTGGTCACTGGTCACTGGTCACTGGTCACTGGTCACAGGTCAATGGTCACTGGTCACTGGACACAGGTCACTGGTCACTGGTCACTGGTCACTGGTCACTGGTCACTGGTCAATGGTCACTGGCCACTGGTCACTGGTCACTGGTCAATGGTCACTTTCGCTGGTCAATGGTCACTGTCGCTGGTAAATGGTCACTGTCGCTGGTCACTGGTCACTGGTCACTAGTCACTGGTCACTGGTCACAGGTCAATGGTCACTGGTCACTGGACACTGGTCACTGGTCACTGGTCACTTGTCACTGGTCACTGTTCACTTGTCACTGGTCACTGGTCACTGGTCACTGGTCACTGGTCAATGGTCACTGTCGCTGGTCACTGGTCACTGGTCACTGATCACTGGTCACTGGTCACTGGTCACTGGTCACTGGTCAATGGTCACTATCGCTGGTCAATGGTCACTGTCGCTGGTCACAGGTCACTGGTCACTTGTCACTGGTCACTGGTCACTGGTCACTGGTCACTGGTCACTGGTCACTTGTCACTGGTCAGTGGCCACTCGTCAATGGTCACTGGTCACTGGTCACTGGTCAATGGTCTCTGTCGCTGGTCACTGGTCACGATTCGCTGGTCCCTGGTCACTGGTCACTGGTCACTGGTCACTGGTCAATGGTCACTGTCGCTGGTCACTGGTCACTGGTCACTGGTCACTGGTGACTGGTCACTTGTCACTGGTCAGTGGCCACTCGTCGCTGGTCACTTGTCACTGGTCACTTGTCACTGGTCACTGATCACTGATCACTGGTCACTGGTCACTGGTCACAGGTCAATGGACACTGGTCACTGGACACAGGTCACTTGTCACTGGTCACTGGTCACTGGTCACTGGTCACAAGTCACTGGTCACAAGTCACTGGTCACTTGTCACTGGTCACTGGTCACTGGTAACTGGTCAATGGTCACTGTCGCTGGTCAATGGTCACTGTCGCTGGTCACTGGTCACTGGTCACTGGTCACTGGTCACTTGTCACTGGTCAGTGGCCACTGGTCGCTGGTCACTTGTCACTGGTCACTGGTCACTGGTCGCTGGTCACTGGTCACAGGTCAATGGACACTGTTCACTGGACACAGGTCACTTGTCACTGGTCACTGGTCACTGGTCACTATCGCTGGTCAATGGTCACTGTCGCTGGTCACTGGTCACTGGTCACTGGTCACTTGTCACCGGTCAGTGGCCACTCGTCGCTGGTCACTTGTCACTGGTCACTTGTCACTGGTCACTGATCACTGGTCACTGGTCACTGGTCACTGGTCACAGGTCAATGGACACTGGTCACTGGACACAGGTCACTTGTCACTGGTCACTGGTCACTGGTCACTGGTCACTTGTCACTGGTCACTGGTCACTGGTAACTGGTCAATGGTCACTGTCGCTGGTCAATGGTCACTGTCGCTGGTCACTGGTCACTGGTCACTGGTCACTGGTCACTTGTCACTGGTCACTGATCACTGGTCACTGGTCACTGGTCACTGGTCACTGGTCACTGGTCAATGGTCACTGTCGCTGGTCACTGGTCACTGGTCACTGATCACTGGTCACTGGTCAATGGTCACTGTCGCTGGTCACTGGTCATTGGTCACTTGTCACTGGTCACTGGTCACTGGTCACTGGTCACAGGTCAATGGTCACTGGTCACGGGACACTGGTCACTGGTCACTGGTCACTTGTCACTGGTCACTGATCACTGGTCACTGGTCACTGGTCACTGGTCACTGGTCAATGGTCACTGTCGCTGGCCACTGGTCACTGGTCACTGATCACTGGTCACTGGTCACTGGTCACTGGTCACTGGTCACTGGTCAATGGTCACTTTCGCTGGTCAATGGTCACTGTCGCTGGTCACTGGTCACTGGTAACTGGTCAATGGTCACTGTCGCTGGTCACTGGTCACTGGTCACTGGTCACTGGTCAATGGTAACTTGTCACTGGGCAGTGGTCAATGGTCACTGGTCACTGGTCACTGGTCACTGGTCACTGGTCACAGGTCAATGGTCACTGGTCACTGGACACAGGTCACTTGTCACTGGTCACTGGTCACTGGTCACTGGTCACAAGTCACTGGTCACTTGTCACTGGTCACGGGTCACTGGTCACTGGTCACTGGTCACTGGTCACAAGTCACTGGTCACTTGTCACTGGTCACTGGTCACTGGTCACTGGTCACTTGTCACTGGTCAATGGTCACTGTCGCTGGTCAATGGTCACTGTCGCTGGTCAATGGTCACTGTCGCTGGTCACTGGTCAATGGTCACTGTCGCTGGTCACTGGTCACTGGTCACTGATCACTGATCACTGGTCACTGGTCACTGGTCACTGGTCACTGGTCACTGGTCAATGGTCACTATCGCTGGTCAATGGTCACTGTCGCTGGTCACTGGTCACTGGTCACAGTCGCTGGTCACTGGTCACTGGTCTCTAGTCACTGGTCACTGGTCACTGGTCGCTGGTCACTGGTCACTTGTCACTGGTCACTGGCCACTGATCGCTGGTCACTTGTCACTGGTTACTGGTCACTGGTCACTGGTCACAAGTCACTGGTCACTGGTCACTGGTCACTGGTCACTGGTCACTGGTCACTGGTCACTGGTCACTGGTCACTCGTCACTGGTCACTGGTCACTGGTCACTGGTCAATGGTCACTGTCGCTGGTCACTGGTCACTGGTCACTGATCACTGGTCACTGGTCACTGGTCACTGGTCACTGGTCAATGGTCACTGGCCACTGGTCACTGGTCACTGGTCAATGGTCACTTTCACTGGTCAATGGTCACTGTCGCTGGTCACTGGTCACAGGTCAATGGTCACTGGCCACTGGTCACTGGTCACTGGTCAATGGTCACTTTCGCTGGTCAATGGTCACTATCGCTGGTCAATGGTCATTGTCGCTGGTCACTGGTCATTGGTCACTTGTCACTGGTCACTGGTCACTGGTCACTGGTCACTGGTCACAGGTCAATGGTCACTGGACACTGGTCACTGTCGCTGGTCACTGGTCACTGGTCACTGGTCACTGGTCACTGGTCACTGGTCACTGGTCACTGGTAACTGGTCAATGGTCACTGTCGCTGGTCACTGGTCACTGGTCACTGGTCACTGGTCAATGGTAACTTGTCACTGGCCAGTGGTCAATGGTCACTGGTCACTGGTCACTGGTCACTGGTCACTGGTCACAGGTCAATGGTCACTGGTCACTGGACACAGGTCACTGGTCACTGGTCACTGGTCACTGGTCACTGGTCACTGGTCAATGGTCACTGGCCACTGGTCACTGGTCACTGGTCAATGGTCACTTTCGCTGGTCAATGGTCACTGTCGCTGGTCACTGGTCACAGGTCAATGGTCACTGGCCACTGGTCACTGGTCACTGGTCAATGGTCACTTTCGCTGGTCAATGGTCACTGTCGCTGGTAAATGGTCACTGTCGCTGGTAAATGGTCACTGTCGCTGGTCACTGGTCACTGGTCACTGGTCAATGGTCACTGGACACTGGTCACTGGTAACTGGTCAATGGTCACTGTCACTGGTCACTGGTCACTGGTCACTGGTCACTGGTCACTGGTCACTGGTCACTGGTCACTGGTCACTGGTCACTGGTCAATGGTCACTGTCGCTGGTCACTGGTCACTGGTCACTGATCACTGGTCACTGGTCACTGGTCACTGGTCACTGGTCAATGGTCACTGGCCACTGGTCACTGGTCACTGGTCAATGGTCACTTTCACTGGTCAATGGTCACTGTCGCTGGTCACTGGTCACAGGTCAATGGTCACTGGCCACTGGTCACTGGTCACTGGTCAATGGTCACTTTCGCTGGTCAATGGTCACTATCGCTGGTCAATGGTCATTGTCGCTGGTCACTGGTCATTGGTCACTTGTCACTGGTCACTGGTCACTGGTCACTGGTCACTGGTCACAGGTCAATGGTCACTGGACACTGGTCACTGGTCAATGGTCACTGTCGCTGGTCACTGGTCACTGGTCACTGGTCACTGGTCACTGGTCACTGGTCACTGGTCACTGGTAACTGGTCAATGGTCACTGTCGCTGGTCACTGGTCACTGGTCACTGGTCACTGGTCAATGGTAACTTGTCACTGGCCAGTGGTCAATGGTCACTGGTCACTGGTCACTGGTCACTGGTCACTGGTCACAGGTCAATGGTCACTGGTCACTGGACACAGGTCACTGGTCACTGGTCACTGGTCACTGGTCACTGGTCACTGGTCAATGGTCACTGGCCACTGGTCACTGGTCACTGGTCAATGGTCACTTTCGCTGGTCAATGGTCACTGTCGCTGGTCACTGGTCACAGGTCAATGGTCACTGGCCACTGGTCACTGGTCACTGGTCAATGGTCACTTTCGCTGGTCAATGGTCACTGTCGCTGGTAAATGGTCACTGTCGCTGGTAAATGGTCACTGTCGCTGGTCACTGGTCACTGGTCACTGGTCAATGGTCACTGGACACTGGTCACTGGTAACTGGTCAATGGTCACTGTCGCTGGTCACTGGTCACTGGTCACTGGTCACTGGTCACTGGTCAATGGTCACTGGTCACTGGACACAGGTCACTGGTCACTGGTCACTGGTCACTGGTCAATGGTCACTGCCCACTGGTCACTTGTCACTGGTAAATGGTCACTGTCGCTGGTAAATGGTCACTGTCGCTGGTCACTGGTCACTGGTCACTGGTCAATGGTCACTGGACACTGGTCACTGGTAACTGGTCAATGGTCACTGTCGCTGGTCACTGGTCACTGGTCACTGGTCACTGGTCACTGGTCACTGGTCACTGGTAACTGGTCAATGGTCACTGTCGCTGGTCACTGGTCACTGGTCACTGGTCAATGGTAACTTGTCACTGGGCAGTGGTCAATGGTCACTGGTCACTGGTCACTGGTCACTGGTCACTGGTCACAGGTCAATGGTCACTGGTCACTGGACACAGGTCACTGGTCACTGGTCACTGGTCACTGGTCACTGGTCACTGGTCAATGGTCACTGGCCACTGGTCACTGGTCACTGGTCAATGGTCACTTTCGCTGGTCAATGGTCACTGTCGCTGGTAAATGGTCACTGTCGCTGGTCACTGGTCACTGGTCACTAGTCACTGGTCACTGGTCACAGGTCAATGGTCACTGGTCACTGGACACTGGTCACTGGTCACTGGTCACTTGTCACTGGTCACTGTTCACTTGTCACTGGTCACTGGTCACTGGTCACTGGTCACTGGTCAATGGTCACTGTCGCTGGTCACTGGTCACTGGTCACTGATCACTGGTCACTGGTCACTGGTCACTGGTCACTGGTCAATGGTCACTATCGCTGGTCAATGGTCACTGTCGCTGGTCACAGGTCACTGGTCACTTGTCACTGGTCACTGGTCACTGGTCACTGGTCACTGGTCACTGGTCACTTGTCACTGGTCAGTGGCCACTCGTCAATGGTCACTGGTCACTGGTCACTGGTCAATGGTCTCTGTCGCTGGTCACTGGTCACGATTCGCTGGTCCCTGGTCACTGGTCACTGGTCACTGGTCACTGGTCAATGGTCACTGTCGCTGGTCACTGGTCACTGGTCACTGGTCACTGGTGACTGGTCACTTGTCACTGGTCAGTGGCCACTCGTCGCTGGTCACTTGTCACTGGTCACTTGTCACTGGTCACTGATCACTGATCACTGGTCACTGGTCACTGGTCACAGGTCAATGGACACTGGTCACTGGACACAGGTCACTTGTCACTGGTCACTGGTCACTGGTCACTGGTCACAAGTCACTGGTCACAAGTCACTGGTCACTTGTCACTGGTCACTGGTCACTGGTAACTGGTCAATGGTCACTGTCGCTGGTCAATGGTCACTGTCGCTGGTCACTGGTCACTGGTCACTGGTCACTGGTCACTTGTCACTGGTCAGTGGCCACTGGTCGCTGGTCACTTGTCACTGGTCACTGGTCACTGGTCGCTGGTCACTGGTCACAGGTCAATGGACACTGTTCACTGGACACAGGTCACTTGTCACTGGTCACTGGTCACTGGTCACTATCGCTGGTCAATGGTCACTGTCGCTGGTCACTGGTCACTGGTCACTGGTCACTTGTCACCGGTCAGTGGCCACTCGTCGCTGGTCACTTGTCACTGGTCACTTGTCACTGGTCACTGATCACTGGTCACTGGTCACTGGTCACTGGTCACAGGTCAATGGACACTGGTCACTGGACACAGGTCACTTGTCACTGGTCACTGGTCACTGGTCACTGGTCACTTGTCACTGGTCACTGGTCACTGGTAACTGGTCAATGGTCACTGTCGCTGGTCAATGGTCACTGTCGCTGGTCACTGGTCACTGGTCACTGGTCACTGGTCACTTGTCACTGGTCACTGATCACTGGTCACTGGTCACTGGTCACTGGTCACTGGTCACTGGTCAATGGTCACTGTCGCTGGTCACTGGTCACTGGTCACTGATCACTGGTCACTGGTCAATGGTCACTGTCGCTGGTCACTGGTCATTGGTCACTTGTCACTGGTCACTGGTCACTGGTCACTGGTCACAGGTCAATGGTCACTGGTCACGGGACACTGGTCACTGGTCACTGGTCACTTGTCACTGGTCACTGATCACTGGTCACTGGTCACTGGTCACTGGTCACTGGTCAATGGTCACTGTCGCTGGCCACTGGTCACTGGTCACTGATCACTGGTCACTGGTCACTGGTCACTGGTCACTGGTCAATGGTCACTATCGCTGGTCAATGGTCACTGTCGCTGGTCACTGGTCACTTGTCACTGGTCACTGGTCACTGGTCAATGGTCACTGTCGCTGGTCACTGGTCACTGGTCACTGGTCACTGGTCAATGGTCACTTGTCCCTGGGCAGTGGTCACTGGTCACTGGTCAATGGTCACTATCGCTGGTCAATGGTCACTGTCGCTGGTCACTGGTCACTGGTCACTTGTCACTGGTCACTGGTCACTGGTCACTGGTCACTGGTCACTGGTCACTGGTCACTGGTCACAAGTCACTGGTCACCTGTCACTGGTCAGTGGCCACTCGTCAATGGTCACTGGTCACTGGTCACTGGTCAATGGTCTCTGTCGCTGGTCACTGGTCACGATTCGCTGGTCCCTGGTCACTGGTCACTGGTCAATGGTCACTGTCGCTGGTCACTGGTCACTGGTCACTGGTCACTGGTCACTGGTCACTGGTCACTTGTCAGTGGTCACTGGTCACTGGTCACTGGTCACAAGTCACTAGTCACTGGTCACTGGTCACTGGTCACTGGTCACTGGTCACTGGTCACTGGTCACTGGTCACTGGTCACCGGTCAATGGTCACTGTCGCTGGTCACTGGTCACTGGTCACTGATCACTGGTCACTGGTCACTGGTCACTGGTCACTGGTCAATGGTCACTATCGCTGGTCAATGGTCACTGTCGCTGGTCACTGTTCACTGGTCACTTGTCACTGGTCACTGGTCACTGGTCACTGGTCACTGGTCACTGGTCACTGGTCTCTGGTCGATGGTCAATGGTCACTGTCGCTGGTCACTGGTCACTGGTCACTTGTCCCTGGGCAGTGGTCACTGGTCACTGGTCACTGGTCACTGGTCACTGGTCACTGGTCACAAGTCACTGGTCACTTGTCACTGGTCAGTGGCCACTCGTCAATGGTCACTGGTCACTGGTCACTGGTCAATGGTCTCTGTCGCTGGTCACTGGTCACGATTCGCTGGTCCCTGGTCATTGGTCACTGGTCAATGGTCACTGTCGCTGGTCACTGGTCACTGGTCACTGGTCACTGGTCACTGGTCACTGGTCACTGGTCACTTGTCACTGGTCAGTGGCCACTCGTCGCTGGTCACTTGTCACTGGTCACTGGTCACAGGTCAATGGTCACTGGTCACTGGACACTGGTCACTGGTCACTGGTCACTTGTCACTGGTCACTGATCACTGGTCACTGGTCACTGGTCACTGGTCACAGGTCAATGGTCACTGGTCACTGGACACAGGTCACTTGTCACTGGTCACTGGTCACTGGTCACTGGTCACAAGTCACTGGTCACTTGTCACTGGTCACTGGTCACTGGTCACTGGTCACTGGTCACTGGTCACAAGTCACTGGTCACTTGTCACTGGTCACTGGTCACTGGTCACTGGTCACTTGTCACTGGTCAATGGTCACTGTCGCTGGTCAATGGTCACTGTCGCTGGTCAATGGTCACTGTCGCTGGTCACTGGTCAATGGTCACTGTCGCTGGTCACTGGTCACTGGTCACTGATCACTGATCACTGGTCACTGGTCACTGGTCACTGGTCACTGGTCACTGGTCAATGGTCACTATCGCTGGTCAATGGTCACTGTCGCTGGTCACTGGTCACTGGTCACAGTCGCTGGTCACTGGTCACTGGTCTCTAGTCACTGGTCACTGGTCACTGGTCGCTGGTCACTGGTCACTTGTCACTGGTCAGTGGCCACTGATCGCTGGTCACTTGTCACTGGTCACTGGTCACTGGTCACTGGTCACAAGTCACTGGTCACTGGTCACTGGTCACTGGTCACTGGTCACTGGTCACTGGTCACTGGTCACTGGTCACTGGTCACTGGTCACTGGTCACTGGTCAATGGTCACTGTCGCTGGTCACTGGTCACTGGTCACTGATCACTGGTCACTGGTCACTGGTCACTGGTCACTGGTCAATGGTCACTGGCCACTGGTCACTGGTCACTGGTCAATGGTCACTTTCACTGGTCAATGGTCACTGTCGCTGGTCACTGGTCACAGGTCAATGGTCACTGGCCACTGGTCACTGGTCACTGGTCAATGGTCACTTTCGCTGGTCAATGGTCACTATCGCTGGTCAATGGTCATTGTCGCTGGTCACTGGTCATTGGTCACTTGTCACTGGTCACTGGTCACTGGTCACTGGTCACTGGTCACAGGTCAATGGTCACTGGACACTGGTCACTGTCGCTGGTCACTGGTCACTGGTCACTGGTCACTGGTCACTGGACACAGGTCACTGGTCACTGGTCACTGGTCACTGGTCAATGGTCACTGGCCACTGGTCACTGGTCACTGGTCAATGGTCACTTTCGCTGGTCAATGGTCACTGTCGCTGGTCACTGGTCACTGGTCACTGGTCACTGGTAACTGGTCAATGGTCACTGTCGCTGGTCACTGGTCACTGGTCACTGGTCACTGGTCAATGGTCACTGTCGCTGGTCACTGGACACTGGTCACTGGTCACAGGTCAATGGTCACTGGTCACTGGTCACTGGTCAATGGTCACTATCGCTGGTCAATGGTCATTGTCGCTGGTCACTGGTCATTGGTCACTTGTCACTGGTCACTGGTCACTGGTCACTGGTCACTGGTCACTGGTCACTGGTCACTGGACACTGGTCACTGGTAACTGGTCAATGGTCACTGTCGCTGGTCACTGGTCACTGGTCACTGGTCACTGGTCAATGGTCACTGGTCACTGGACACAGGTCACTGGTCACTGGTCACTGGTCATTGGTCAATGGTCACTGGCCACTGGTCACTGGTCACTGGTCAATGGTCACTTTCGCTGGTCAATGGTCACTGTCGCTGGTCACTGGTCACTGGTAACTGGTCAATGGTCACTGTCGCTGGTCACTGGTCACTGGTCACTGGTCACTGGTCAATGGTAACTTGTCACTGGGCAGTGGTCAATGGTCACTGGTCACTGGTCACTGGTCACTGGTCACTGGTCACAGGTCAATGGTCACTGGTCACTGGACACAGGTCACTTGTCACTGGTCACTGGTCACTGGTCACTGGTCACAAGTCACTGGTCACTTGTCACTGGTCACGGGTCACTGGTCACTGGTCACTGGTCACTGGTCACAAGTCACTGGTCACTTGTCACTGGTCACTGGTCACTGGTCACTGGTCACTTGTCACTGGTCAATGGTCACTGTCGCTGGTCAATGGTCACTGTCGCTGGTCAATGGTCACTGTCGCTGGTCACTGGTCAATGGTCACTGTCGCTGGTCACTGGTCACTGGTCACTGATCACTGATCACTGGTCACTGGTCACTGGTCACTGGTCACTGGTCACTGGTCAATGGTCACTATCGCTGGTCAATGGTCACTGTCGCTGGTCACTGGTCACTGGTCACAGTCGCTGGTCACTGGTCACTGGTCTCTAGTCACTGGTCACTGGTCACTGGTCGCTGGTCACTGGTCACTTGTCACTGGTCAGTGGCCACTGATCGCTGGTCACTTGTCACTGGTTACTGGTCACTGGTCACTGGTCACAAGTCACTGGTCACTGGTCACTGGTCACTGGTCACTGGTCACTGGTCACTGGTCACTGGTCACTGGTCAATGGTCACTGTCGCTGGTCACTGGTCACTGGTCACTGATCACTGGTCACTGGTCACTGGTCACTGGTCACTGGTCAATGGTCACTGGCCACTGGTCACTGGTCACTGGTCAATGGTCACTTTCACTGGTCAATGGTCACTGTCGCTGGTCACTGGTCACAGGTCAATGGTCACTGGCCACTGGTCACTGGTCACTGGTCAATGGTCACTTTCGCTGGTCAATGGTCACTATCGCTGGTCAATGGTCATTGTCGCTGGTCACTGGTCATTGGTCACTTGTCACTGGTCACTGGTCACTGGTCACTGGTCACTGGTCACAGGTCAATGGTCACTGGACACTGGTCACTGTCGCTGGTCACTGGTCACTGGTCACTGGTCACTGGTCACTGGTCACTGGTCACTGGTCACTGGTAACTGGTCAATGGTCACTGTCGCTGGTCACTGGTCACTGGTCACTGGTCACTGGTCAATGGTAACTTGTCACTGGCCAGTGGTCAATGGTCACTGGTCACTGGTCACTGGTCACTGGTCACTGGTCACAGGTCAATGGTCACTGGTCACTGGACACAGGTCACTGGTCACTGGTCACTGGTCACTGGTCACTGGTCACTGGTCAATGGTCACTGGCCACTGGTCACTGGTCACTGGTCAATGGTCACTTTCGCTGGTCAATGGTCACTGTCGCTGGTCACTGGTCACAGGTCAATGGTCACTGGCCACTGGTCACTGGTCACTGGTCAATGGTCACTTTCGCTGGTCAATGGTCACTGTCGCTGGTAAATGGTCACTGTCGCTGGTAAATGGTCACTGTCGCTGGTCACTGGTCACTGGTCACTGGTCAATGGTCACTGGACACTGGTCACTGGTAACTGGTCAATGGTCACTGTCACTGGTCACTGGTCACTGGTCACTGGTCACTGGTCACTGGTCACTGGTCACTGGTCACTGGTCACTGGTCACTGGTCAATGGTCACTGTCGCTGGTCACTGGTCACTGGTCACTGATCACTGGTCACTGGTCACTGGTCACTGGTCACTGGTCAATGGTCACTGGCCACTGGTCACTGGTCACTGGTCAATGGTCACTTTCACTGGTCAATGGTCACTGTCGCTGGTCACTGGTCACAGGTCAATGGTCACTGGCCACTGGTCACTGGTCACTGGTCAATGGTCACTTTCGCTGGTCAATGGTCACTATCGCTGGTCAATGGTCATTGTCGCTGGTCACTGGTCATTGGTCACTTGTCACTGGTCACTGGTCACTGGTCACTGGTCACTGGTCACAGGTCAATGGTCACTGGACACTGGTCACTGGTCAATGGTCACTGTCGCTGGTCACTGGTCACTGGTCACTGGTCACTGGTCACTGGTCACTGGTCACTGGTCACTGGTAACTGGTCAATGGTCACTGTCGCTGGTCACTGGTCACTGGTCACTGGTCACTGGTCAATGGTAACTTGTCACTGGCCAGTGGTCAATGGTCACTGGTCACTGGTCACTGGTCACTTGTCACTGGTCACTGGTCACTGGTCAATGGTCACTGGTCACTGGACACAGGTCACTGGTCACTGGTCACTGGTCACTGGTCAATGGTCACTGCCCACTGGTCACTTGTCACTGGTCAATGGTCACTTTCGCTGGTCAATGGTCACTGTCGCTGGTCACTGGTCACTGGTCACTGGTCACTGGTAACTGGTCAATGGTCACTGTCGCTGGTCACTGGTCACTGGTCACTGGGCACTGGTCAATGGTCACTGTCGCTGGTCACTGGACACTGGTCACTGGTCACAGGTCAATGGTCACTGGTCACTGGTCACTGGTCAATGGTCACTATCGCTGGTCAATGGTCATTGTCGCTGGTCACTGGTCATTGGTCACTTGTCACTGGTCACTGGTCGCTGGTCACTGGTCACTGGTCACTGGTCACTGGTCACTGGACACTGGTCACTGGTAACTGGTCAATGGTCACTGTCGCTGGTCACTGGTCACTGGTCACTGGTCACTGGTCAATGGTCACTGGTCACTGGACACAGGTCACTGGTCACTGGTCACTGGTCATTGGTCAATGGTCACTGGCCACTGGTCACTGGTCACTGGTCAATGGTCACTTTCGCTGGTCAATGGTCACTGTCGCTGGTCACTGGTAACTGGTCAATGGTCACTGTCGCTGGTCACTGGTCACTGGTCACTGGTCACTGGTCAATGGTAACTTGTCACTGGGCAGTGGTCAATGGTCACTGGTCACTGGTCACTGGTCACTGGTCACTGGTCACAGGTCAATGGTCACTGGTCACTGGACACAGGTCACTGGTCACTGGTCACTGGTCACTGGTCACTGGTCACTGGTCACTGGTCAATGGTCACTGGCCACTGGTCACTGGTCACTGGTCAATGGTCACTTTCGCTGGTCAATGGTCACTGTCGCTGGTAAATGGTCACTGTCGCTGGTCACTGGTCACTGGTCACTGGACACTGGTCACAGGTCAATGGTCACTGGTCACTGGACACTGGTCACTGGTCACTGGTCACTTGTCACTCGTCACTGATCACTGGTCACTGGTCACTGGTCACTGGTCACTGGTCACTGGTCAATGGTCACTGTCGCTGGTCACTGGTCACTGGTCACTGATCACTGGTGACTGGTCAATGGTCACTGTCGCTGGTCACTGGTCATTGGTCACTTGTCACTGGTCATTGGTCACTTGTCACTGGTCACTGGTCACTGGTCACTGGTCACTGGTCACAGGTCAATGGTCACTGGACACTGGTCACTGGTCAATGGTCACTGTCGCTGGTCACTGGTCACTGGTCACTGGTCACTGGTCACTGGTCACTGGTCACTGGTCACTGGTCACTGGTCACTGGTAACTGGTCAATGGTCACTGTCGCTGGTCACTGGTCACTGGTCAATGGTAACTTGTCACTGGCCAGTGGTCAATGGTCACTGGTCACTGGTCACTGGTCACTGGTCACTGGTCACAGGTCAATGGTCACTGGTCACTGGACACAGGTCACTGGTCACTGGTCACTGGTCACTGGTCAATGGTCACTGGTCAATGGTCACTGGCCACTGGTCACTGGTCACTGGTCAATGGTCACTTTCGCTGGTCAATGGTCACTGTCGCTGGTCACTGGTCACAGGTCAATGGTCACTGGCCACTGGTCACTGGTCAATGGTCTCTTTCGCTGGTCAATGGTCACTGTCGCTGGTAAATGGTCACTGTCGCTGGTCACTGGTCACTGGTCACTGGTCACTGGTCACTGGTCACTGGTCACTGGTAACTGGTCAATGGTCACTGTCGCTGGTCACTGGTCACTGGTCACTGGTCACTGGTCACTGGTCACTGGTCAATGGTCTCTTTCGCTGGTCAATGGTCACTGTCGCTGGTAAATGGTCACTGTCGCTGGTCACTGGTCACTGGTCACTGGTCACTGGACACAGGTCACTGGTCACTGGTCACTGGTCACTGGTCAATGGTCACTGGCCACTGGTCACTGGTCACTGGTCAATGGTCACTTTCGCTGGTCAATGGTCACTGTCGCTGGTCACTGGTCACTGGTCACTGGTCACTGGTAACTGGTCAATGGTCACTGTCGCTGGTCACTGGTCACTGGTCACTGGTCACTGGTCAATGGTCACTGTCGCTGGTCACTGGACACTGGTCACTGGTCACAGGTCAATGGTCACTGGTCACTGGTCACTGGTCAATGGTCACTATCGCTGGTCAATGGTCATTGTCGCTGGTCACTGGTCATTGGTCACTTGTCACTGGTCACTGGTCACTGGTCACTGGTCACTGGTCACTGGTCACTGGTCACTGGACACTGGTCACTGGTAACTGGTCAATGGTCACTGTCGCTGGTCACTGGTCACTGGTCACTGGTCACTGGTCAATGGTCACTGGTCACTGGACACAGGTCACTGGTCACTGGTCACTGGTCATTGGTCAATGGTCACTGGCCACTGGTCACTGGTCACTGGTCAATGGTCACTTTCGCTGGTCAATGGTCACTGTCGCTGGTCACTGGTCACTGGTAACTGGTCAATGGTCACTGTCGCTGGTCACTGGTCACTGGTCACTGGTCACTGGTCAATGGTAACTTGTCACTGGGCAGTGGTCAATGGTCACTGGTCACTGGTCACTGGTCACTGGTCACTGGTCACAGGTCAATGGTCACTGGTCACTGGACACAGGTCACTGGTCACTGGTCACTGGACACTGGTCACTGGTCACTGGTCACTCGTCAATGGTCACTGGCCACTGGTCACTGGTCACTGGTCAATGGTCACTTTCGCTGGTCAATGGTCACTGTCGCTGGTAAATGGTCACTGTCGCTGGTCACTGGTCACTGGTCACTGGACACTGGTCACAGGTCAATGGTCACTGGTCACTGGACACTGGTCACTGGTCACTGGTCACTGGTCACTGGTCAATGGTCACTTTCGCTGGTCAATGGTCACTGTCGCTGGTAAATGGTCACTGTCGCTGGTCACTGGTCACTGGTCACTGATCACTGGTGACTGGTCAATGATCACTGTCGCTGGTCACTGGTCACTGGTCACTGATCACTGGTCACTGGTCAATGGTCACTGTCGCTGGTCACTGGTCATTGGTCACTTGTCACTGGTCACTGGTCACTGGTCACTGGTCACTGGTCACAGGTCAATGGTCACTGGTCACTGGTCACTGGTCAATGGTCACTGTCGCTCGTCACTGGTCACTGGTCACTGGTCACTGGTCACTGGTCACTGGTAACTGGTCAATGGTCACTGGCGCTGGTCACTGGTCACTGGTCACTGGTCAATGGTAACTTGTCACTGTGCAGTGGTCAATGGTCACTGGTCACTGGTCACTGGTCACTGGTCACTGGTCACAGGTCAATGGTCACTGGTCACTGGACACAGGTCACTGGTCACTGGTCACTGGTCACTGGTCACTGGTCACTGGTCAATGGTCACTGGCCACTGGTCACTGGTCACTTGTCACTGGTCACTGATCACTTGTCACTGGTCACTGGTCACTGGTCACTGGTCACTGGTCAATGGTCACTGTCGCTGGTCACTGGTCACTGGTCACTGATCACTGGTCACTGGTCACTGGTCACTGGTCACTGGTCAATGGTCACTATCGCTGGTCAATGGTCACTGTCAATGGTCACTGGCCACTGGTCACTGGTCACTGGTCAATGGTCACTTTCGCTGGTCAATGGTCACTATCGCTGGTCAATGGTCATTGTCGCTGGTCACTGGTCATTGGTCACTTGTCACTGGTCACTGGTCACTGGTCACTGGTCACTGGTCACAGGTCAATGGTCACTGGACACTGGTCACTGGTCAATGGTCACTGTCGCTGGTCACTGGTCACTGGTCACTGGTCACTGGTCACTGGTCACTGGTCACTGGTCACTGGTCACTGGTCACTGGTCACTGGTAACTGGTCAATGGTCACTGTCGCTGGTCACTGGTCACTGGTCAATGGTAACTTGTCACTGGCCAGTGGTCAATGGTCACTGGTCACTGGTCACTGGTCACTGGTCACTGGTCACAGGTCAATGGTCACTGGTCACTGGACACAGGTCACTGGTCACTGGTCACTGGTCACTGGTCAATGGTCACTGGTCAATGGTCACTGGCCACTGGTCACTGGTCACTGGTCAATGGTCACTTTCGCTGGTCAATGGTCACTGTCGCTGGTCACTGGTCACAGGTCAATGGTCACTGGCCACTGGTCACTGGTCACTGGTCAATGGTCACTTTCGCTGGTCAATGGTCACTGTCGCTGGTAAATGGTCACTGTCGCTGGTAAATGGTCACTGTCGCTGGTCACTGGTCACTGGTCACTGGTCACTGGTCACTGGTCACTGGTCACTGGTAACTGGTCAATGGTCACTGTCGCTGGTCACTGGTCACTGGTCACTGGTCACTGGTCACTGGTCAATGGTCACTGGTCACTGGACACAGGTCACTGGTCACTGGTCACTGGTCACTGGTCAATGGTCACTGGCCACTGGTCACTGGTCACTGGTCAATGGTCACTTTCGCTGGTCAATGGTCACTGTCGCTGGTCACTGGTCACTGGTCACTGGTCACTGGTAACTGGTCAATGGTCACTGTCGCTGGTCACTGGTCACTGGTCACTGGTCACTGGTCAATGGTCACTGTCGCTGGTTTCTGGACACTGGTCACTGGTCACAGGTCAATGGTCACTGGTCACTGGTCACTGGTCAATGGTCACTATCGCTGGTCAATGGTCATTGTCGCTGGTCACTGGTCATTGGTCACTTGTCACTGGTCACTGGTCACTGGTCACTGGTCACTGGTCACTGGTCACTGGTCACTGGACACTGGTCACTGGTAACTGGTCAATGGTCACTGTCGCTGGTCACTGGTCACTGGTCACTGGTCACTGGTCAATGGTCACTGGTCACTGGACACAGGTCACTGGTCACTGGTCACTGGTCATTGGTCAATGGTCACTGGCCACTGGTCACTGGTCACTGGTCAATGGTCACTTTCGCTGGTCAATGGTCACTGTCGCTGGTCACTGGTCACTGGTAACTGGTCAATGGTCACTGTCGCTGGTCACTGGTCACTGGTCACTGGTCACTGGTCAATGGTAACTTGTCACTGGGCAGTGGTCAATGGTCACTGGTCACTGGTCACTGGTCACTGGTCACTGGTCACAGGTCAATGGTCACTGGTCACTGGACACAGGTCACTGGTCACTGGTCACTGGTCACTGGTCACTGGTCACTGGTCACTCGTCAATGGTCACTGGCCACTGGTCACTGGTCACTGGTCAATGGTCACTTTCGCTGGTCAATGGTCACTGTCGCTGGTAAATGGTCACTGTCGCTGGTCACTGGTCACTGGTCACTGGACACTGGTCACAGGTCAATGGTCACTGGTCACTGGACACTGGTCACTGGTCACTGGTCACTTGTCACTCGTCACTGATCACTGGTCACTGGTCACTGGTCACTGGTCACTGGTCACTGGTCAATGGTCACTGTCGCTGGTCACTGGTCACTGGTCACTGATCACTGGTGACTGGTCAATGGTCACTGTCGCTGGTCACTGGTCACTGGTCACTGATCACTGGTCACTGGTCAATGGTCACTGTCGCTGGTCACTGGTCATTGGTCACTTGTCACTGGTCACTGGTCACTGGTCACTGGTCACTGGTCACTGGTCACAGGTCAATGGTCACTGGTCACTGGTCACTGGTCAATGGTCACTGTCGCTCGTCACTGGTCACTGGTCACTGGTCACTGGTCACTGGTCACTGGTAACTGGTCAATGGTCACTGGCGCTGGTCACTGGTCACTGGTCACTGGTCAATGGTAACTTGTCACTGTGCAGTGGTCAATGGTCACTGGTCACTGGTCACTGGTCACTGGTCACTGGTCACAGGTCAATGGTCACTGGTCACTGGACACAGGTCACTGGTCACTGGTCACTGGTCACTGGTCACTGGTCACTGGTCAATGGTCACTGGCCACTGGTCACTGGTCACTTGTCACTGGTCACTGATCACTTGTCACTGGTCACTGGTCACTGGTCACTGGTCACTGGTCAATGGTCACTGTCGCTGGTCACTGGTCACTGGTCACTGATCACTGGTCACTGGTCACTGGTCACTGGTCACTGGTCAATGGTCACTATCGCTGGTCAATGGTCACTGTCGCTGGTCACTGGTCACTGGTCACTTGTCACTGGTCACTGGTCACTGGTCACTGGTCACTGGTCACTGGTCACTGGTCACAAGTCACTGGTCACTTGTCACTGGTCAGTGGCCACTCGTCAATGGTCACTGGTCACTGGTCACTGGTCAATGGTCTCTGTCGCTGGTCACTGGTCACGATTCGCTGGTCCCTGGTCACTGGTCACTGGTCAATGGTCACTGTCGCTGGTCACTGGTCACTGGTCACTGGTCACTGGTCACTGGTCACTTGTCACTGGTCAGTGGCCACTCGTCGCTGGTCACTTGTCACTGGTCACTTGTCACTGGTCACTGATCACTGGTCACTGGTCACTGGTCACTGGTCACAGGTCAATGGACACTGGTCACTGGACACAGGTCACTTGTCACTGGTCACTGGTCACTGGTCACTGGTCACAAGTCACTGGTCACAAGTCACTGGTCACTTGTCACTGGTCACTGGTCACTGGTAACTGGTCAATGGTCACTGTCGCTGGTCAATGGTCACTGTCGCTGGTCACTGGTCACTGGTCACTTGTCACTGGTCAGTGGCCACTGGTCGCTGGTCACTTGTCACTGGTCACTGGTCACTGGTCGCTGGTCACTGGTCACAGGTCAATGGACACTGGTCACTGGACACAGGTCACTTGTCACTGGTCACTGGTCACTGGTCACTATCGCTGGTCAATGGTCACTGTCGCTGGTCACTGGTCACTGGTCACTGGTCACTTGTCACTGGTCAGTGGCCACTCGTCGCTGGTCACTTGTCACTGGTCACTTGTCACTGGTCACTGATCACTGGTCACTGGTCACTGGTCACTGGTCACAGGTCAATGGACACTGGTCACTGGACACAGGTCACTTGTCACTGGTCACTGGTCACTGGTCACTGGTCACTTGTCACTGGTCACTGGTCACTGGTAACTGGTCAATGGTCACTGTCGCTGGTCAATGGTCACTGTCGCTGGTAACTGGTCACTGGTCACTGGTCACTTGTCACTGGTCAGTGGCCACTGATCGCTGGTCACTTGTCACTGGTCACTGGTCACTGGTCACTGGTCACAAGTCACTGGTCACTGGTCACTGGTCACTGGTCACTGGTCACTGGTCACTGGTCACTGGTCACTGGTCACTGGTCACTGGTCACTGGTCACTGGTCAATGGTCACTGTCGCTGGTCACTGGTCACTGGTCACTGATCACTGGTCACTGGTCACTGGTCACTGGTCACTGGTCAATGGTCACTGGCCACTGGTCACTGGTCACTGGTCAATGGTCACTTTCACTGGTCAATGGTCACTGTCGCTGGTCACTGGTCACAGGTCAATGGTCACTGGCCACTGGTCACTGGTCACTGGTCAATGGTCACTTTCGCTGGTCAATGGTCACTATCGCTGGTCAATGGTCATTGTCGCTGGTCACTGGTCATTGGTCACTTGTCACTGGTCACTGCTCACTGGTCACTGGTCACTGGTCACAGGTCAATGGTCACTGGACACTGGTCACTGGTCAATGGTCACTGTCGCTGGTCACTGGTCACTGGTCACTGGTCACTGGTCACTGGTCACTGGTCACTGGTCACTGGTCACTGGTCACTGGTCACTGGTAACTGGTCAATGGTCACTGTCGCTGGTCACTGGTCACTGGTCAATGGTAACTTGTCACTGGCCAGTGGTCAATGGTCACTGGTCACTGGTCACTGGTCACTGGTCACTGGTCACAGGTCAATGGTCACTGGTCACTGGACACAGGTCACTGGTCACTGGTCACTGGTCACTGGTCAATGGTCACTGGTCAATGGTCACTGGCCACTGGTCACTGGTCACTGGTCAATGGTCACTTTCGCTGGTCAATGGTCACTGTCGCTGGTCACTGGTCACAGGTCAATGGTCACTGGCCACTGGTCACTGGTCACTGGTCAATGGTCACTTTCGCTGGTCAATGGTCACTGTCGCTGGTAAATGGTCACTGTCGCTGGTAAATGGTCACTGTCGCTGGTCACTGGTCACTGGTCACTGGTCACTGGTCACTGGTCACTGGTCACTGGTAACTGGTCAATGGTCACTGTCGCTGGTCACTGGTCACTGGTCACTGGTCACTGATCACTGGTGACTGGTCAATGGTCACTGTCGCTGGTCACTGGTCACTGGTCACTGATCACTGGTCACTGGTCAATGGTCACTGTCGCTGGTCACTGGTCATTGGTCACTTGTCACTGGTCACTGGTCACTGGTCACTGGTCACTGGTCACAGGTCAATGGTCACTGGTCACTGGTCACTGGTCAATGGTCACTGTCGCTCGTCACTGGTCACTGGTCACTGGTCACTGGTCACTGGTCACTGGTAACTGGTCAATGGTCACTGTCGCTGGTCACTGCTCACTGGTCACTGGTCAATGGTAACTTGTCACTGGGCAGTGGTCAATGGTCACTGGTCACTGGTCACTGGTCACTGGTCACTGGTCACAGGTCAATGGTCACTGGACACAGGTCACTGGTCACTGGTCACTGGTCACTGGTCACTGGTCACTGGTCAATGGTCACTGGCCACTGGTCACTGGTCACTTGTCACTGGTCACTGATCACTTGTCACTGGTCACTGGTCACTGGTCACTGGTCACTGGTCAATGGTCACTGTCGCTGGTCACTGGTCACTGGTCACTGATCACTGGTCACTGGTCACTGGTCACTGGTCACTGGTCAATGGTCACTATCGCTGGTCAATGGTCACTGTCGCTGGTCACTGGTCACTGGTCACTTGTCACTGGTCACTGGTCACTGGTCACTGGTCACTGGTCACTGGTCACTGGTCACAAGTCACTGGTCACTTGGCACTGGTCAGTGGCCACTCGTCAATGGTCACTGGTCACTGGTCACTGGTCAATGGTCTCTGTCGCTGGTCACTGGTCACGATTCGCTGGTCCCTGGTCACTGGTCACTGGTCAATGGTCACTGTCGCTGGTCACTGGTCACTGGTCACTGGTCACTGGTCACTGGTCACTTGTCACTGGTCAGTGGCCACTCGTCGCTGGTCACTTGTCACTGGTCACTTGTCACTGGTCACTGATCACTGGTCACTGGTCACTGGTCACTGGTCACAGGTCAATGGACACTGGTCACTGGACACAGGTCACTTGTCACTGGTCACTGGTCACTGGTCACTGGTCACAAGTCACTGGTCACAAGTCACTGGTCACTTGTCACTGGTCACTGGTCACTGGTAACTGGTCAATGGTCACTGTCGCTGGTCAATGGTCACTGTCGCTGGTCACTGGTCACTGGTCACTGGTCACTGGTCACTTGTCACTGGTCAGTGGCCACTGGTCGCTGGTCACTTGTCACTGGTCACTGGTCACTGGTCGCTGGTCACTGGTCACAGGTCAATGGACACTGGTCACTGGACACAGGTCACTTGTCACTGGTCACTGGTCACTGGTCACTATCGCTGGTCAATGGTCACTGTCGCTGGTCACAGGTCACTGGTCACTGGTCACTTGTCACTGGTCAGTGGCCACTCGTCGCTGGTCACTTGTCACTGGTCACATGTCACTGGTCACTGATCACTGGTCACTGGTCACTGGTCACTGGTCACAGGTCAATGGACACTGGTCACTGGACACAGGTCACTTGTCACTGGTCACTGGTCACTGGTCACTGGTCACTTGTCACTGGTCACTGGTCACTGGTAACTGGTCAATGGTCACTGTCGCTGGTCAATGGTCACTGTCGCTGGTCACTGGTCACTGGTCACTGGTCACTGGTCACTTGTCACTGGTCACTGATCACTGGTCACTGGTCACTGGTCACTGGTCACTGGTCACTGATCACTGGTCACTGGTCAATGGTCACTGGTCACTGGTCAATGGTCACTGTCGCTGGTCACTGGTCATTGGTCACTTGTCACTGGTCACTGGTCACTGGTCACTGGTCACTGGTCAATGGTCACTGTCGCTGGTCACTGGTCACTGGTCACTGGTCAATGGTCACTTTCGCTGGTCAATGGTCACTGTCGCTGGTAAATGGTCACTGTCGCTGGTCACTGGTCACTGGTCACTGGACACAGGTCACTGGTCACTGGTCACTGGTCACTGGTCAATGGTCACTGGTCAATGGTCACTGGCCACTGGTCACTGGTCACTGGTCAATGGTCACTTTCGCTGGTCAATGGTCACTGTCGCTGGTCACTGGTCACAGGTCAATGGTCACTGGCCACTGGTCACTGGTCACTGGTCAATGGTCACTTTCGCTGGTCAATGGTCACTGTCGCTGGTAAATGGTCACTGTCGCTGGTAAATGGTCACTGTCGCTGGTCACTGGTCACTGGTCACTGGTCACTGGTCACTGGTCACTGGTCACTGGTAACTGGTCAATGGTCACTGTCGCTGGTCACTGGTCACTGGTCACTGGTCACTGATCACTGGTGACTGGTCAATGGTCACTGTCGCTGGTCACTGGTCACTGGTCACTGATCACTGGTCACTGGTCAATGGTCACTGTCGCTGGTCACTGGTCATTGGTCACTTGTCACTGGTCACTGGTCACTGGTCACTGGTCACAGGTCAATGGTCACTGGTCACTGGTCACTGGTCAATGGTCACTGTCGCTCGTCACTGGTCACTGGTCACTGGTCACTGGTCACTGGTCACTGGTAACTGGTCAATGGTCACTGTCGCTGGTCACTGCTCACTGGTCACTGGTCAATGGTAACTTGTCACTGGGCAGTGGTCAATGGTCACTGGTCACTGGTCACTGGTCACTGGTCACTGGTCAGTGGCCACTCGTCGCTGGTCACTTGTCACTGGTCACTTGTCACTGGTCACTGATCACTTGTCACTGGTCACTGGTCACTGGTCACTGGTCACTGGTCAATGGTCACTGTCGCTGGTCACTGGTCACTGGTCACTGATCACTGGTCACTGGTCACTGGTCACTGGTCACTGGTCAATGGTCACTATCGCTGGTCAATGGTCACTGTCGCTGGTCACTGGTCACTGGTCACTTGTCACTGGTCACTGGTCACTGGTCACTGGTCACTGGTCACTGGTCACTGGTCACAAGTCACTGGTCACTTGTCACTGGTCAGTGGCCACTCGTCAATGGTCACTGGTCACTGGTCACTGGTCAATGGTCTCTGTCGCTGGTCACTGGTCACGATTCGCTGGTCCCTGGTCACTGGTCACTGGTCAATGGTCACTGTCGCTGGTCACTGGTCACTGGTCACTGGTCACTGGTCACTGGTCACTTGTCACTGGTCAGTGGCCACTCGTCGCTGGTCACTTGTCACTGGTCACTTGTCACTGGTCACTGATCACTGGTCACTGGTCACTGGTCACTGGTCACAGGTCAATGGACACTGGTCACTGGACACAGGTCACTTGTCACTGGTCACTGGTCACTGGTCACTGGTCACAAGTCACTGGTCACAAGTCACTGGTCACTTGTCACTGGTCACTGGTCACTGGTAACTGGTCAATGGTCACTGTCGCTGGTCAATGGTCACTGTCGCTGGTCACTGGTCACTGGTCACTGGTCACTGGTCACTTGTCACTGGTCAGTGGCCACTGGTCTCTGGTCACTTGTCACTGGTCACTGGTCACTGGTCGCTGGTCACTGGTCACAGGTCAATGGACACTGGTCACTGGACACAGGTCACTTGTCACTGGTCACTGGTCACTGGTCACTATCGCTGGTCAATGGTCACTGTCGCTGGTCACAGGTCACTGGTCACTGGTCACTTGTCACTGGTCAGTGGCCACTCGTCGCTGGTCACTTGTCACTGGTCACATGTCACTGGTCACTGATCACTGGTCACTGGTCACTGGTCACTGGTCACAGGTCAATGGACACTGGTCACTGGACACAGGTCACTTGTCACTGGTCACTGGTCACTGGTCACTGGTCACTTGTCACTGGTCACTGGTCACTGGTAACTGGTCAATGGTCACTGTCGCTGGTCAATGGTCACTGTCGCTGGTCACTGGTCACTGGTCACTGGTCACTGGTCACTTGTCACTGGTCACTGATCACTGGTCACTGGTCACTGGTCACTGGTCACTGGTCACTGGTCAATGGTCACTGTCGCTGGTCACTGGTCACTGGTCACTGATCACTGGTCACTGGTCAATGGTCACTGTCGCTGGTCACTGGTCATTGGTCACTTGTCACTGGTCACTGGTCACTGGTCACTGGTCACTGGTCAATGGTCACTGTCGCTGGTCACTGGTCACTGGTCACTGGTCAATGGTCACTTTCGCTGGTCAATGGTCACTGTCGCTGGTAAATGGTCACTGTCGCTGGTCACTGGTCACTGGTCACTGGACACTGGTCACAGGTCAATGGTCACTGGTCACTGGACACTGGTCACTGGTCACTGGTCACTTGTCACTCGTCACTGATCACTGGTCACTGGTCAGTGGTCACTGGTCACTGGTCACTGGTCAATGGTCACTGTCGCTGGTCACTGGTCACTGGTCACTGATCACTGGTCACTGGTCAATGGTCACTGTCGCTGGTCACTGGACACGGGTCACTGGTCACAGGTCAATGGTCACTGGTCACTGGTCACTGGTCAATGGTCACTATCGCTGGTCAATGGTCATTGTCGCTGGTCACTGGTCATTGGTCACTTGTCACTGGTCACTGGTCACTGGTCACTGGTCACTGGTCACTGGACACTGGTCACTGGTAACTGGTCAATGGTCACTGTCGCTGGTCACTGGTCACTGGTCACTGGTCACTGGTCAATGGTCACTGGTCACTGGACACAGGTCACTGGTCACTGGTCACTGGTCATTGGTCAATGGTCACTGGCCACTGGTCACTGGTCACTGGTCAATGGTCACTTTCGCTGGTCAATGGTCACTGTCGCTGGTCACTGGTCACTGGTCACTGGTCACTGGTAACTGGTCAATGGTCACTGTCGCTGGTCACTGGTCACTGGTCACTGGTCATTGGTCAATGGTAACTTGTCCCTGGGCAGTGGTCAATGGTCACTGGTCACTGGTCACTGGTCACTGGTCACAGGTCAATGGTCACTGGTCACTGGACACAGGTCACTGGTCACTGGTCACTGGTCACTGGTCACTGGTCACTGGTCCCTGGTCACTGGTCAATGGTCACTGGCAACTGGTCACTGGTCACTGGTCAATGGTCACTTTCGCTGGTCAATGGTCACTGTCGCTGGTAAATGGTCACTGTCGCTGGTCACTGGTCACTGGTCACTGGACACTGGTCACAGGTCAATGGTCACTGGTCACTGGACACTGGTCACTGGTCACTGGTCACTTGTCACTCGTCACTGATCACTGGTCACTGGTCACTGGTCACTGGTCACTGGTCACTGGTCAATGGTCACTGTCGCTGGTCACTGGTCACTGGTCACTGATCACTGGTGACTGGTCAATGGTCACTGTCGCTGGTCACTGGACACTGGTCACTGGTCACAGGTCAATGGTCACTGGTCACTGGTCACTGGTCAATGGTCACTATCGCTGGTCACTGGTCACTGGTCACTGATCACTGGTCACTGGTCAATGGTCACTGTCGCTGGTCACTGGTCATTGGTCACTTGTCACTGGTCACTGGTCACTGGTCACTGGTCACTGGTCAATGGTCACTGTCGCTGGTCACTGGTCACTGGTCACTGGTCAATGGTCACTTTCGCTGGTCAATGGTCACTGTCGCTGGTAAATGGTCACTGTCGCTGGTCACTGGTCACTGGTCACTGGACACTGGTCACAGGTCAATGGTCACTGGTCACTGGACACTGGTCACTGGTCACTGGTCACTTGTCACTCGTCACTGATCACTGGTCACTGGTCAGTGGTCACTGGTCACTGGTCACTGGTCAATGGTCACTGTCGCTGGTCACTGGTCACTGGTCACTGATCACTGGTCACTGGTCAATGGTCACTGTCGCTGGTCACTGGACACGGGTCACTGGTCACAGGTCAATGGTCACTGGTCACTGGTCACTGGTCAATGGTCACTATCGCTGGTCAATGGTCATTGTCGCTGGTCACTGGTCATTGGTCACTTGTCACTGGTCACTGGTCACTGGTCACTGGTCACTGGTCACTGGACACTGGTCACTGGTAACTGGTCAATGGTCACTGTCGCTGGTCACTGGTCACTGGTCACTGGTCACTGGTCAATGGTCACTGGTCACTGGACACAGGTCACTGGTCACTGGTCACTGGTCATTGGTCAATGGTCACTGGCCACTGGTCACTGGTCACTGGTCAATGGTCACTTTCGCTGGTCAATGGTCACTGTCGCTGGTCACTGGTCACTGGTCACTGGTCACTGGTAACTGGTCAATGGTCACTGTCGCTGGTCACTGGTCACTGGTCACTGGTCACTGGTCAATGGTAACTTGTCCCTGGGCAGTGGTCAATGGTCACTGGTCACTGGTCACTGGTCACTGGTCACAGGTCAATGGTCACTGGTCACTGGACACAGGTCACTGGTCACTGGTCACTGGTCACTGGTCACTGGTCACTGGTCCCTGGTCACTGGTCAATGGTCACAGGCCACTGGTCACTGGTCACTGGTCAATGGTCACTTTCGCTGGTCAATGGTCATTGTCGCTGGTCACTGGTCATTGGTCACTTGTCACTGGTCACTGGTCACTGGTCACTGGTCACTGGTCACTGGTAACTGGTCACATGTCAATGGTCACTGGACACTGGTCACAGGTCAATGGTCACTGGTCACTGGACACTGGTCACTGGTCACTGGTCACTGGTCACTTGTCACTGGTCACTGATCACTGGTCACTGGTCACTGGTCACTGGTCACTGGTCACTGGTCACAGGTCAATGGTCACTGTCGCTGGTCACTGGTCACTGGTCACTGATCACTGGTCACTGGTCAATGGTCACTGTCGCTGGTCACTGGTCATTGGTCACTTGTCACTGGTCACTGGTCACTGGTCACTGGTCACTGGTCACAGGTCAATGGTCACTGGTCACTGGTCACTGGTCAATGGTCACTGTCGCTCGTCACTGGTCACTGGTCACTGGTCACTGGTCACTGGTCACTGGTAACTGGTCAATGGTCACTGTCGCTGGTCACTGGTCACTGGTCACTGGTCAATGGTAACTTGTCACTGGGCAGTGGTCAATGGTCACTGGTCACTGGTCACTGGTCACTGGTCACTGGTCACAGGTCAATGGTCACTGGTCACTGGACACAGGTCACTGGTCACTGGTCACTGGTCACTGGTCACTGGTCACTGGTCAATGGTCACTGGCCACTGGTCACTGGTCACTGGTCAATGGTCACTTTCGCTGGTCAATGGTCACTGTCGCTGGTAAATGGACACTGTCGCTGGTCACTGGTCACTGGTCACTAGTCACTGGTCACTGGTCACAGGTCAATGGTCACTGGTCACTGGACACTGGTCACTGGTCACTGGTCACTTGTCACTGGTCACTGATCACTTGTCACTGGTCACTGGTCACTGGTCACTGGTCACTGGTCAATGGTCACTGTCGCTGGTCACTGGTCACTGGTCACTGATCACTGGTCACTGGTCACTGGTCACTGGTCACTGGTCAATGGTCACTATCGCTGGTCAATGGTCACTGTCGCTGGTCACAGGTCACTGGTCACTTGTCACTGGTCACTGGTCACTGGTCACTGGTCACTGGTCACTGGTCACAAGTCACTGGTCACTTGTCACTGGTCAGTGGCCACTCGTCAATGGTCACTGGTCACTGGTCACTGGTCAATGGTCTCTGTCGCTGGTCACTGGTCACGATTCGCTGGTCCCTGGTCACTGGTCACTGGTCAATGGTCACTGTCGCTGGTCACTGGTCACTGGTCACTGGTCACTGGTGACTGGTCACTTGTCACTGGTCAGTGGCCACTCGTCGCTGGTCACTTGTAACTGGTCACTTGTCACTGGTCACTGATCACTGGTCACTGGTCACTGGTCACTGGTCACAGGTCAATGGACACTGGTCACTGGACACAGGTCACTTGTCACTGGTCACTGGTCACTGGTCACTGGTCACAAGTCACTGGTCACAAGTCACTGGTCACTTGTCACTGGTCACTGGTCACTGGTAACTGGTCAATGGTCACTGTCGCTGGTCAATGGTCACTGTCGCTGGTCACTGGTCACTGGTCACTGGTCACTGGTCACTTGTCACTGGTCACTGGTCACTGGTAACTGGTCAATGGTCACTGTCGCTGGTCAATGGTCACTGTCGCTGGTCACTGGTCACTGGTCACTGGTCACTGGTCACTTGTCACTGGTCACTGATCACTGGTCACTGGTCACTGGTCACTGGTCACTGGTCACTGGTCAATGGTCACTGTCGCTGGTCACTGGTCACTGGTCACTGATCACTGGTCACTGGTCAATGGTCACTGTCGCTGGTCACTGGTCATTGGTCACTTGTCACTGGTCACTGGTCACTGGTCACTGGTCACAGGTCAATGGTCACTGGTCACGGGACACTGGTCACTGGTCACTGGTCACTTGTCACTGGTCACTGATCACTGGTCACTGGTCACTGGTCACTGGTCACTGGTCAATGGTCACTGTCGCTGGCCACTGGTCACTGGTCACTGATCACTGGTCACTGGTCACTGGTCACTGGTCACTGGTCAATGGTCACTATCGCTGGTCAATGGTCACTGTCGCTGGTCACTGGTCACTGGTCACTTGTCACTGGTCACTGGTCACTGGTCAATGGTCACTGTCGCTGGTCACTGGTCACTGGTCACTGGTCACTGGTCAATGGTCACTTGTCCCTGGGCAGTGGTCACTGGTCACTGGTCAATGGTCACTATCGCTGGTCAATGGTCACTGTCGCTGGTCACTGGTCACTGGTCACTTGTCACTGGTCACTGGTCACTGGTCACTGGTCACTGGTCACTGGTCACTGGTCACTGGTCACTGGTCACAAGTCACTGGTCACCTGTCACTGGTCAGTGGCCACTCGTCAATGGTCACTGGTCACTGGTCACTGGTCAATGGTCTCTGTCGCTGGTCACTGGTCACGATTCGCTGGTCCCTGGTCACTGGTCACTGGTCAATGGTCACTGTCGCTGGTCACTGGTCACTGGTCACTGGTCACTGGTCACTTGTCAGTGGTCACTGGTCACTGGTCACTGGTCACAAGTCACTAGTCACTGGTCACTGGTCACTGGTCACTGGTCACTGGTCACTGGTCACTGGTCACTGGTCACTGGTCACTGGTCACCGGTCAATGGTCACTGTCGCTGGTCACTGGTCACTGGTCACTGATCACTGGTCACTGGTCACTGGTCACTGGTCACTGGTCAATGGTCACTATCGCTGGTCAATTGTCACTGTCGCTGGTCACTGGTCACTGGTCACTTGTCACTGGTCACTGGTCACTGGTCACTGGTCACTGGTCACTGGTCACTGGTCTCTGGTCGATGGTCAATGGTCACTGTCGCTGGTCACTGGTCACTGGTCACTTGTCCCTGGGCAGTGGTCACTGGTCACTGGTCACTGGTCACTGGTCACTGGTCACTGGTCACAAGTCACTGGTCACTTGTCACTGGTCAGTGGCCACTCGTCAATGGTCACTCGTCACTGGTCACTGGTCAATGGTCTCTGTCGCTTGTCACTGATCACGATTCGCTGGTCCCTGGTCATTGGTCACTGGTCAATGGTCACTGTCGCTGGTCACTGGTCACTGGTCACTGGTCACTGGTCACTGGTCACTGGTCACTGGTCACTTGTCACTGGTCAGTGGCCACTCGTCGCTGGTCACTTGTCACTGGTCACTGGTCACAGGTCAATGGTCACTGGTCACTGGACACTGGTCACTGGTCACTGGTCACTTGTCACTGGTCACTGATCACTGGTCACTGGTCACTGGTCACTGGTCACAGGTCAATGGTCACTGGTCACTGGACACAGGTCACTTGTCACTGGTCACTGGTCACTGGTCACTGGTCACAAGTCACTGGTCACTTGTCACTGGTCACTGGTCACTGGTCACTGGTCACTGGTCACTGGTCACAAGTCACTGGTCACTTGTCACTGGTCACTCGTCACTGGTCACTGGTCACTTGTCACTGGTCAATGGTCACTGTCGCTGGTCAATGGTCACTGTCGCTGGTCAATGGTCACTGTCGCTGGTCACTGGTCAATGGTCACTGTCGCTGGTCACTGGTCACTGGTCACTGATCACTGATCACTGGTCACTGGTCACTGGTCACTGGTCACTGGTCACTGGTCAATGGTCACTATCGCTGGTCAATGGTCACTGTCGCTGGTCACTGGTCACTGGTCACAGTCGCTGGTCACTGGTCACTGGTCTCTAGTCACTGGTCACTGGTCACTGGTCGCTGGTCACTGGTCACTTGTCACTGGTCAGTGGCCACTGATCGCTGGTCACTTGTCACTGGTCACTGGTCACTGGTCACTGGTCACAAGTCACTGGTCACTGGTCACTGGTCACTGGTCACTGGTCACTGGTCACTGGTCACTGGTCACTGGTCACTGGTCACTGGTCACTGGTCAATGGTCACTGTCGCTGGTCACTGGTCACTGGTCACTGATCACTGGTCACTGGTCACTGGTCACTGGTCACTGGTCAATGGTCACTGGCCACTGGTCACTGGTCACTGGTCAATGGTCACTTTCACTGGTCAATGGTCACTGTCGCTGGTCACTGGTCACAGGTCAATGGTCACTGGCCACTGGTCACTGGTCACTGGTCAATGGTCACTTTCGCTGGTCAATGGTCACTATCGCTGGTCAATGGTCATTGTCGCTGGTCACTGGTCATTGGTCACTTGTCACTGGTCACTGGTCACTGGTCACTGGTCACTGGTCACAGGTCAATGGTCACTGGACACTGGTCACTGGTCAATGGTCACTGTCGCTGGTCATTGGTCACTGGTCACTGGTCACTGGTCACTGGTCACTGGTCACTGGTCACTGGTAACTGGTCAATGGTCACTGTCGCTGGTCACTGGTCACTGGTCACTGGTCACTGGTCAATGGTAACTTGTCACTGGCCAGTGGTCAATGGTCACTTTCGCTGGTCAATGGTCACTGTCGCTGGTCACTGGTCACAGGTCAATGGTCACTGGCCACTGGTCACTGGTCACTGGTCAATGGTCACTTTCGCTGGTCAATGGTCACTGTCGCTGGTAAATGGTCACTGTCGCTGGTAAATGGTCACTGTCGCTGGTTACTGGTCACTGGTCACTGGTCAATGGTCACTGGACACTGGTCACTGGTAACTGGTCAATGGTCACTGTCGCTGGTCACTGGTCACTGGTCACTGGTCACTGGTCACTGGTCAATGGTCACTGGTCACTGGACACTGGTCACTGGTCACTGGTCACTTGTCACTCGTCACTGATCACTGGTCACTGGTCACTGGTCACTGGTCACTGGTCACTGGTCAATGGTCACTGTCGCTGGTCACTGGTCACTGGTCACTGATCACTGGTGACTGGTCAATGGTCACTGTCGCTGGTCACTGGACACTGGTCACTGGTCACTGGTCACTTGTCACTGGTCACTGGTCAATGGTCACTGTCGCTGGTCACTGGTCACTGGTCACTGATCACTGGTGACTGGTCAATGGTCACTGTCGCTGGTCACTGGACACTGGTCACTGGTCACAGGTCAATGGTCACTGGTCACTGGTCACTGGTCAATGGTCACTATCGCTGGTCAATGGTCATTGTCGCTGGTCACTGGTCATTGGTCACTTGTCACTGGTCACTGGTCACTGGTCACTGGTCACTGGTCACTGGTCACTGGTAACTGGTCACAGGTCAATGGTCACTGGACACTGGTCACAGGTCAATGGTCACTGGTCACTGGACACTGGTCACTGGTCACTGGTCACTGGTCACTTGTCACTGGTCACTGATCACTGGTCACTGGTCACTGGTCACTGGTCACTGGTCACTGGTCACAGGTCAATGGTCACTGTCGCTGGTCACTGGTCACTGGTCACTGATCACTGGTCACTGGTCAATGGTCACTGTCGCTGGTCACTGGTCATTGGTCACTTGTCACTGGTCACTGGTCACTGGTCACTGGTCACAGGTCAATGGTCACTGGTCACTGGTCACTGGTCAATGGTCACTGTCGCTCGTCACTGGTCACTGGTCACTGGTCACTGGTCACTGGTCACTGGTAACTGGTCAATGGTCACTGTCGCTGGTCACTGGTCACTGGTCACTGGTCAATGGTAACGTGTCACTGGGCAGTGGTCAATGGTCAATGGTCACTGGTCACTGGACACAGGTCAATGGTCACTGGTCACTGGTCACTGGTCACTGGTCACTGGTCAATGGTCACTGGCCACTGGTCACTGGTCACTTGTCACTGGTCACTGATCACTTGTCACTGGTCACTGGTCACTGGTCACTGGTCACTGGTCAATGGTCACTGTCGCTGGTCACTGGTCACTGGTCACTGATCACTGGTCACTGGTCACTGGTCACTGGTCACTGGTCAATGGTCACTATCGCTGGTCAATGGTCACTGTCGCTGGTCACTGGTCACTGGTCACTTGTCACTGGTCACTGGTCACTGGTCACTGGTCAGTGGTCACTGGTCACTGGTCACAAGTCACTGGTCACTTGTCACTGGTCAGTGGCCACTCGTCAATGGTCACTGGTCACTGGTCACTGGTCAATGGTCTCTGTCGCTGGTCACTGGTCACGATTCGCTGGTCCCTGGTCACTGGTCACTGGTCAATGGTCACTGTCGCTGGTCACTGGTCACTGGTCACTGGTCACTGGTCACTGGTCACTTGTCACTGGTCAGTGGCCACTCGTCGCTGGTCACTTGTCACTGGTCACTTGTCACTGGTCACTGATCACTGGTCACTGGTCACTGGTCACTGGTCACAGGTCAATGGACACTGGTCACTGGACACAGGTCACTTGTCACTGGTCACTGGTCACTGGTCACTGGTCACAAGTCACTGGTCACAAGTCACTGGTCACTTGTCACTGGTCACTGGTCACTGGTAACTGGTCAATGGTCACTGTCGCTGGTCAATGGTCACTGTCGCTGGTCACTGTCGCTGGTCACTGGTCACTGGTCACTGGTCACTTGTCACTGGTCAGTGGCCACTCGTCGCTGGTCACTTGTCACTGGTCACTTGTCACTGGTCACTGATCACTGGTCACTGGTCACTGGTCACTGGTCACAGGTCAATGGACACTGGTCACTGGACACAGGTCACTTGTCACTGGTCACTGGTCACTGGTCACTGGTCACTTGTCACTGGTCACTGGTCACTGGTAACTGGTCAATGGTCACTGTCGCTGGTCAATGATCACTGTCGCTGGTCACTGGTCACTGGTCACTGGTCACTGGTCACTTGTCACTGGTCACTGATCACTGGTCACTGGTCACTGGTCACTGGTCACTGGTCACTGGTCAATGGTCACTGTCGCTGGTCACTGGTCACTGGTCACTGATCACTGGTCACTGGTCAATGGTCACTGTCGCTGGTCACTGGTCATTGGTCACTTGTCACTGGTCACTGGTCACTGGTCACTGGTCACAGGTCAATGGTCACTGGTCACTGGACACTGGTCACTGGTCACTGGTCACTTGTCACTGGTCACTGATCACTGGTCACTGGTCACTGGTCACTGGTCACTGGTCAATGGTCACTATCGCTGGTCAATGGTCACTGTCGCTGGTCACTGGTCACTGGTCACTTGTCACTGGTCACTGGTCACTGGTCACTGGTCACTGGTCACTGGTCACTGGTCACTGGTCACTGGTCACTGGTCACTGGTCAATGGTCACTGTCGCTGGTCACTGGTCACTGGTCACTGGTCACTGGTCAATGGTCACTTGTCCCTGTGCAGTGGTCACTGGTCACTGGTCAATGGTCACTATCGCTGGTCAATGGTCACTGTCGCTGGTCACTGGTCACTGGTCACTTGTCACTGGTCACTGGTCACTGGTCACTGGTCACTGGTCACTGGTCACTGGTCACAAGTCACTGGTCACCTGTCACTGGTCAGTGGCCACTCGTCAATGGTCACTGGTCACTGGTCACTGGTCAATGGTCTCTGTCGCTGGTCACTGGTCACGATTCGCTGGTCCCTGGTCACTGGTCACTGGTCGATGGTCACTGTCGCTGGTCACTGGTCACTGGTCACTGGTCACTGGTCACTGGTCACTGGTCACTTGTCACTGGTCAGTGGTCACTGGTCACTGGTCACTGGTCACAAGTCACTAGTCACTGGTCACTGGTCACTGGTCACTGGTCACTGGTCACTGGTCACTGGTCACTGGTCACTGGTCACCGGTCAATGGTCACTGTCGCTGGTCACTGGTCACTGGTCACTGATCACTGGTCACTGGTCACTGGTCACTGGTCACTGGTCAATGGTCACTGTCGCTGGTCACTGGACACTGGTCACTGGTCACAGGTCAATGGTCACTGGTCACTGGTCACTGGTCAATGGTCACTATCGCTGGTCAATGGTCATTGTCGCTGGTCACTGGTCATTGGTCACTTGTCACTGGTCACTGGTCGCTGGTCACTGGTCACTGGTCACTGGTCACTGGTCACTGGACACTGGTCACTGGTAACTGGTCAATGGTCACTGTCGCTGGTCACTGGTCACGGGTCACTGGTCACTGGTCAATGGTCACTGGTCACTGGACACAGGTCACTGGTCACTGGTCACTGGTCATTGGTCAATGGTCACTGGCCACTGGTCACTGGTCACTGGTCAATGGTCCCTTTCGCTGGTCAATGGTCACTGTCGCTGGTCACTGGTCACTGGTAACTGGTCAATGGTCACTGTCGCTGGTCACTGGTCACTGGTCACTGGTCACTGGTCAATGGTAACTTGTCACTGGGCAGTGGTCAATGGTCACTGGTCACTGGTCACTGGTCACTGGTCACTGGTCACAGGTCAATGGTCACTGGTCACTGGACACAGGTCACTGGTCACTGGTCACTGGTCACTGGTCACTGGTCACTGGTCACTGGTCAATGGTCACTGGCCACTGGTCACTGGTCACTGGTCAATGGTCACTTTCGCTGGTCAATGGTCACTGTCGCTGGTAAATGGTCACTGTCGCTGGTCACTGGTCACTGGTCACTGGACACTGGTCACAGGTCAATGGTCACTGGTCACTGGTCACTGATCACTGGTCACTGGTCACTGGTCACTGGTCACAGGTCAATGGACACTGGTCACTGGACACAGGTCACTTGTCACTGGTCACTGGTCACTGGTCACTGGTCACAAGTCACTGGTCACAAGTCACTGGTCACTTGTCACTGGTCACTGGTCACTGGTAACTGGTCAATGGTCACTGTCGCTGGTCAATGGTCACTGTCGCTGGTCACTGTCGCTGGTCACTGGTCACTGGTCACTGGTCACTTGTCACTGGTCAGTGGCCACTCGTCGCTGGTCACTTGTCACTGGTCACTTGTCACTGGTCACTGATCACTGGTCACTGGTCACTGGTCACTGGTCACAGGTCAATGGACACTGGTCACTGGACACAGGTCACTTGTCACTGGTCACTGGTCACTGGTCACTGGTCACTTGTCACTGGTCACTGGTCACTGGTAACTGGTCAATGGTCACTGTCGCTGGTCAATGGTCACTGTCGCTGGTCACTGGTCACTGGTCACTGGTCACTGGTCACTTGTCACTGGTCACTGATCACTGGTCACTGGTCACTGGTCACTGGTCACTGGTCACTGGTCAATGGTCACTGTCGCTGGTCACTGGTCACTGGTCACTGATCACTGGTCACTGGTCAATGGTCACTGTCGCTGGTCACTGGTCATTGGTCACTTGTCACTGGTCACTGGTCACTGGTCACTGGTCACAGGTCAATGGTCACTGGTCACTGGACACTGATCACTGGTCACTGGTCACTTGTCACTGGTCACTGATCACTGGTCACTGGTCACTGGTCACTGGTCACTGGTCAATGGTCACTATCGCTGGTCAATGGTCACTGTCGCTGGTCACTGGTCACTGGTCACTTGTCACTGGTCACTGGTCACTGGTCACTGGTCACTGGTCACTGGTCACTGGTCACTGGTCACTGGTCACTGGTCACTGGTCAATGGTCACTGTCGCTGGTCACTGGTCACTGGTCACTGGTCACTGGTCAATGGTCACTTGTCCCTGGGCAGTGGTCACTGGTCACTGGTCAATGGTCACTATCGCTGGTCAATGGTCACTGTCGCTGGTCACTGGTCACTGGTCACTTGTCACTGGTCACTGGTCACTGGTCACTGGTCACTGGTCACTGGTCACTGGTCACAAGTCACTGGTCACCTGTCACTGGACAGTGGCCACTCGTCAATGGTCACTGGTCACTGGTCACTGGTCAATGGTCTCTGTCGCTGGTCACTGGTCACGATTCGCTGGTCCCTGGTCACTGGTCACTGGTCGATGGTCACTGTCGCTGGTCACTGGTCACTGGTCACTGGTCACTGGTCACTGGTCACTGGTCACTTGTCACTGGTCAGTGGTCACTGGTCACTGGTCACTGGTCACAAGTCACTAGTCACTGGTCACTGGTCACTGGTCACTGGTCACTGGTCACTGGTCACTGGTCACTGGTCACTGGTCACCGGTCAATGGTCACTGTCGCTGGTCACTGGTCACTGGTCACTGATCACTGGTCACTGGTCACTGGTCACTGGTCACTGGTCAATGGTCACTGTCGCTGGTCACTGGACACTGGTCACTGGTCACAGGTCAATGGTCACTGGTCACTGGTCACTGGTCAATGGTCACTATCGCTGGTCAATGGTCATTGTCGCTGGTCACTGGTCATTGGTCACTTGTCACTGGTCACTGGTCGCTGGTCACTGGTCACTGGTCACTGGTCACTGGTCACTGGACACTGGTCACTGGTAACTGGTCAATGGTCACTGTCGCTGGTCGCTGGTCACTGGTCACTGGTCACTGATCACTGGTCACTGGTCACTGGACACAGGTCACTGGTCACTGGTCACTGGTCATTGGTCAATGGTCACTGGCCACTGGTCACTGGTCACTGGTCAATGGTCCCTTTCGCTGGTCAATGGTCACTGTCGCTGGTCACTGGTCACTGGTAACTGGTCAATGGTCACTGTCGCTGGTCACTGGTCACTGGTCACTGGTCACTGGTCAATGGTAACTTGTCACTGGGCAGTGGTCAATGGTCACTGGTCACTGGTCACTGGTCACTGGTCACTGGTCACAGGTCAATGGTCACTGGTCACTGGACACAGGTCACTGGTCACTGGTCACTGGTCACTGGTCACTGGTCACTGGTCACTGGTCAATGGTCACTGGCCACTGGTCACTGGTCACTGGTCAATGGTCACTTTCGCTGGTCAATGGTCACTGTCGCTGGTAAATGGTCACTGTCGCTGGTCACTGGTCACTGGTCACTGGACACTGGTCACAGGTCAATGGTCACTGGTCACTGGACACTGGTCACTGGTCACTGGTCACTTGTCACTCGTCACTGATCACTGGTCACTGGTCACTGGTCACTGGTCACTGGTCACTGGTCACTGGTCAATGGTCACTGTCGCTGGTCACTGGTCACTGGTCACTGATCACTGGTGACTGGTCAATGGTCACTGTCGCTGGTCACTGGACACTGGTCACTGGTCACAGGTCAATGGTCACTGGTCACTGGTCACTGGTCAATGGTCACTATCGCTGTTCAATGGTCATTGTCGCTGGTCACTGGTCATTGGTCACTTGTCACTGGTCACTGGTCACTGGTCACTGGTCACTGGTCACTGGTAACTGGTCACAGGTCAATGGTCACTGGACACTGGTCACAGGTCAATGGTCACTGGTCACTGGACACTGGTCACTGGTCACTGGTCACTGGTCACTTGTCACTGGTCACTGATCACTGGTCACTGGTCACTGGTCACTGGTCACTGGTCACTGGTCACAGGTCAATGGTCACTGTCGCTGGTCACTGGTCACTGGTCACTGATCACTGGTCACTGGTCAATGGTCACTGTCGCTGGTCACTGGTCATTGGTCACTTGTCACTGGTCACTGGTCACTGGTCACTGGTCACAGGTCAATGGTCACTGGTCACTGGTCACTGGTCAATGGTCACTGTCGCTCGTCACTGGTCACTGGTCACTGGTCACTTGTCACTGGTCACTGGTAAATGGTCAATGGTCACTGTCGCTGGTCACTGGTCACTGGTCACTGGTCAATGGTAACTTGTCACTGGGCAGTGGTCAATGGTCACTGGTCACTGGTCACTGGTCACTGGTCACTGGTCACAGGTCAATGGTCACTGGTCACTGGACACAGGTCACTGGTCACTGGTCACTGGTCACTGGTCACTGGTCACTGGTCAATGGTCACTGGCCACTGGTCACTGGTCACTTGTCACTGGTCACTGATCACTTGTCACTGGTCACTGGTCACTGGTCACTGGTCACTGGTCAATGGTCACTGTCGCTGGTCACTGGTCACTGGTCACTGATCACTGGTCACTGGTCACTGGTCACTGGTCACTGGTCAATGGTCACTATCGCTGGTCAATGGTCACTGTCGCTGGTCACTGGTCACTGGTCACTTGTCACTGGTCACTGGTCACTGGTCACTGGTCACTGGTCACTGGTCACTGGTCACAAGTCACTGGTCACTTGTCACTGGTCAGTGGCCACTCGTCAATGGTCACTGGTCACTGGTCACTGGTCAATGGTCTCTGTCGCTGGTCACTGGTCACGATTCGCTGGTCCCTGGTCACTGGTCACTGGTCAATGGTCACTGTCGCTGGTCACTGGTCACTGGTCACTGGTCACTGGTCACTTGTCACTGGTCAGTGGCCACTCGTCGCTGGTCACTTGTCACTGGTCACTTGTCACTGGTCACTGATCACTGGTCACTGGTCACTGGTCTCTGGTCACAGGTCAATGGACACTGGTCACTGGACACAGGTCACTTGTCACTGGTCACTGGTCACTGGTCACTGGTCACAAGTCACTGGTCACAAGTCACTGGTCACTTGTCACTGGTCACTGGTCACTGGTAACTGGTCAATGGTCACTGTCGCTGGTCAATGGTCACTGTCGCTGGTCACTGGTCACTGGTCACTGGTCACTGGTCACTTGTCACTGGTCAGTGGCCACTGGTCGCTGGTCACTTGTCACTGGTCACTGGTCACTGGTCGCTGGTCACTGGTCACAGGTCAATGGACACTGGTCACAGGACACAGGTCACTTGTCACTGGTCACTGGTCACTGGTCACTATCGCTGGTCAATGGTCACTGTCGCTGGTCACTGGTCACTGGTCACTGGTCACTTGTCACTGGTCAGTGGCCACTCGTCGCTGGTCACTTGTCACTGGTCACTTGTCACTGGTCACTGTTCACTGGTCACTGGTCACTGGTCACTGGTCACAGGTCAATGGACACTGGTCACTGGACGCAGGTCACTTGTCACTGGTCACTGGTCACTGGTCACTGGTCACTTGTCACTGGTCACTGTTCACTGGTAACTGGTCAATGGTCACTGTCGCTGGTCAATGGTCACTGTCGCTGGTCACTGGTCACTGGTCACTGGTCACTGGTCACTTGTCACTGGTCACTGATCACTGGTCACTGGTCACTGGTCACTGGTCACTGGTCACTGGTCAATGGTCACTGTCGCAGGTCACTGGTCACTGGTCACTGATCACTGGTCACTGGTCAATGGTCACTGTCGCTGGTCACTGGTCATTGGTCACTTGTCACTGGTCACTGGTCACTGGTCACTGGTCACAGGTCAATGGTCACTGGTCACTGGACACTGGTCACTGGTCACTGGTCACTTGTCACTGGTCACTGATCACTGGTCACTGGTCACTGGTCACTGGTCACTGGTCACTGGTCAATGGTCACTGTCGCTGGCCACTGGTCACTGGTCACTGATCACTGGTCACTGGTCACTGGTCACTGGTCACTGGTCAATGGTCACTATCGCTGGTCAATGGTCACTGTCGCTGGTCACTGGTCACTGGTCACTTGTCACTGGTCACTGGTCACTGGTCACTGGTCACTGGTCACTGGTCACTGGTCACTGGTCACTGGTCACTGGTCACTGGTCAATGGTCACTGTCGCTGGTCACTGGTCACTGGTCACTGGTCACTGGTCAATGGTCACTTGTCCCTGGGCAGTGGTCACTGGTCACTGGTCAATGGTCACTATCGCTGGTCAATGGTCACTGTCGCTGGTCACTGGTCACTGGTCACTTGTCACTGGTCACTGGTCACTGGTCACTGGTCACTGGTCACTGGTCACTGGTCACAAGTCACTGGTCACCTGTCACTGGTCAGTGGCCACTCGTCAATGGTCACTGGTCACTGGTCACTGGTCAATGGTCTCTGTCGCTGGTCACTGGTCACGATTCGCTGGTCCCTGGTCACTGGTCACTGGTCGATGGTCACTGTCGCTGGTCACTGGTCACTGGTCACTGGTCACTGGTCACTGGTCACTGGTCACTTGTCACTGGTCAGTGGTCACTGGTCACTGGTCACTGGTCACAAGTCACTAATCACTGGTCACTGGTCACTGGTCACTGGTCACTGGTCACTGGTCACTGGTCACTGGTCACTGGTCACTGGTCACCGGTCAATGGTCACTGTCGCTGGTCACTGGTCACTGGTCACTGATCACTGGTCACTGGTCACTGGTCACTGGTCACTGGTCAATGGTCACTATCGCTGGTCAATGGTCACTGTCGCTGGTCACTGGTCACTGGTCACTTGTCACTAGTCACTGGTCACTGGTCACTGGTCACTGGTCACTGGTCTCTGGTCGATGGTCAGTGGTCACTGTCGCTGGTCACTGGTCACTGGTCACTTGTCCCTGGGCAGTGGTCACTGGTCACTGGTCACTGGTCACTGGTCACTGGTCAATGGTCACTGTCGCTGGTCACTGGTCACTGGTCACTTGTCCCTGGGCAGTGGTCACTTGTCACTGGTCAATGGTCACTATCGCTGGTCAATGGTCACTGTCGCTGGTCACTTGTCACTGGTCACTTGTCACTGGTCACTGGTCACTGGTCACTGGTCACTTGTCACTGGTCAGTGGCCACTCGTCAATGGTCACTGGTCACTGGTCACTGGTCAATGGTCTCTGTCGCTGGTCACTGGTCACGATTCGCTGGTCCCTGGTCACTGGTCACTGGTCAATGGTCACTGTCGCTGGTCACTGGTCACTGGTCACTGGTCACTGGTCACTGGTAACTGGTTACTGGTCACTGGTCACTGGTCACTGGTCACTGGTCACTGGTCACTGGTCACAAGTCACTGGTCACTTGTCACTGGTCACTGGTCACTCGTCACTGGTCACAGGTCAATGGTAACTTGTCACTGGGCAGTGGTCAATGGTCACTGGTCACTGGTCACTGGTCACAGGTCAATGGTCACTGGTCACTGGACACAGATCACTGGTCACTGGTCACTGGTCACTGGTCACTGGTCACTGGTCAATGGTCACTGGCCACTGGTCACTGGTCACTGGTCAGTGGCCACTGGTCGCTGGTCACTTGTCACTGGTCACTGGTCACTGGTCACTGGTCAGTGGCCACTCGTCAATGGTCACTGGTCACTGGTCACTGGTCAATGGTCTCTGTCGCTGGTCACTGGTCACGATTCGCTGGTCCCTGGTCATTGGTCACTGGTCAATGGTCACTGTCGCTGGTCACTGGTCACTGGTCACTGGTCACTGGTCACTTGTCACTGGTCAGTGGCCACTCGTCGCTGGTCACTTGTCACTGGTCACTGGTCACAGGTCAATGGTCACTGGTCACTGGACACTGGCCACTGGTCACTGGTCACTTGTCAGTGGTCACTGGTCACTGGTCACTGGTCACTGGTCACAAGTCACTGGTCACTTGTCACTGGTCACTGGTCACTGGTAACTGGTCAATGGTCACTGTCGCTGGTCAATGGTCACTGTCGCTGGTCACTGGTCACTGGTCACTGGTCACTGGTCACTTGTCACTGGTCAGTGGCCACTGGTCGCTGGTCACTTGTCACTGGTCACTGGTCACTGGTCACTGGTCACTGGTCACTGGTCACAAGTCACTGGTCACTGGTCACTGGTCATTGGTCACTGGTCACTGGTCACTGGTCACTGGTCACTGGTCAATGGTCACTGTCGCTGGTAAATGGTCACTGTCGCTGGTCAATGGTCAGTGTCGCTGGTCACTGGTCACTATTCGCTGGTCACTGGTCACTGGTCACTGTCGCTGGTCACTGGTCACTGGTCACTGGTCACTGGTCACTGGTCACAAGTCACTGGTCACTTGTCACTGGTCACTGGTCACTGGTAACTGGTCAATGGTCACTGTCGCTGGTCAATGGTCACTGTCGCTGGTCACTGGTCACTGGTCACTGGTCACTGGTCACTTGTCACTGGTCAGTGGCCACTGGTCGCTGGTCACTTGTCACTGGTCACTGGTCACTGGTCGCTGGTCACTGGTCACAGGTCAATGGACACTGGTCACAGGACACAGGTCACTTGTCACTGGTCACTGGTCACTGGTCACTATCGCTGGTCAATGGTCACTGTCGCTGGTCACTGGTCACTGGTCACTGGTCACTTGTCACTGGTCAGTGGCCACTCGTCGCTGGTCAATGGTCACTGTCGCTGGTCACTGGTCACTGGTCACTGGTCACTGGTCACTGGTCACTGGTCAATGGTCACTGTCGCTGGTCACTGGTCACTGGTCACTGGTCAATGGTCACTGTCGCTGGTCACTGGTCATTGGTCACTTGTCACTGGTCACTGGTCACTGGTCACTGGTCACAGGTCAATGGTCACTGGTCACTGGACACTGGTCACTGGTCACTGGTCACTTGTCACTGGTCACTGATCACTGGTCACTGGTCACTGGTCACTGGTCACTGGTCAATGGTCACTATCGCTGGTCAATGGTCACTGTCGCTGGTCACTGGTCACTGGTCACTTGTCACTGGTCACTGGTCACTGGTCACTGGTCACTGGTCACTGGTCACTGGTCACTGGTCACTGGTCACTGGTCACTGGTCAATGGTCACTGTCGCTGGTCACTGGTCACTGGTCACTGGTCACTGGTCAATGGTCACTTGTCCCTGGGCAGTGGTCACTGGTCACTGGTCAATGGTCACTATCGCTGGTCAATGGTCACTGTCGCTGGTCACTGGTCACTGGTCACTTGTCACTGGTCACTGGTCACTGGTCACTGGTCACTGGTCACTGGTCACTGGTCACAAGTCACTGGTCACCTGTCACTGGTCAGTGGCCACTCGTCAATGGTCACTGGTCACTGGTCACTGGTCAATGGTCTCTGTCGCTGGTCACTGGTCACGATTCGCTGGTCCCTGGTCACTGGTCACTGGTCGATGGTCACTGTCGCTGGTCACTGGTCACTGGTCACTGGTCACTGGTCACTGGTCACTGGTCACTTGTCACTGGTCAGTGGTCACTGGTCACTGGTCACTGGTCACAAGTCACTAGTCACTGGTCACTGGTCACTGGTCACTGGTCACTGGTCACTGGTCACTGGTCACTGGTCACTGGTCACTGGTCACCGGTCAATGGTCACTGTCGCTGGTCACTGGTCACTGGTCACTGATCACTGGTCACTGGTCACTGGTCACTGGTCACTGGTCAATGGTCACTGTCGCTGGTCACTGGACACTGGTCACTGGTCACAGGTCAATGGTCACTGGTCACTGGTCACTGGTCAATGGTCACTATCGCTGGTCAATGGTCATTGTCGCTGGTCACTGGTCATTGGTCACTTGTCACTGGTCACTGGTCGCTGGTCACTGGTCACTGGTCACTGGTCACTGGTCACTGGACACTGGTCACTGGTAACTGGTCAATGGTCACTGTCGCTGGTCACTGGTCACTGGTCACTGGTCACTGGTCAATGGTCACTGGTCACTGGACACAGGTCACTGGTCACTGGTCACTGGTCATTGGTCAATGGTCACTGGTCACTGGTCACTGGTCACTGGTCACTGGTCACTGGTCACTGGTCACTGGTCACTGGTCACTGGTCACTGGTCACTGGTCACCGGTCAATGGTCACTGTCGCTGGTCACTGGTCACTGGTCACTGATCACTGGTCACTGGTCACTGGTCACTGGTCACTGGTCAATGGTCACTGTCGCTGGTCACTGGACACTGGTCACTGGTCACAGGTCAATGGTCACTGGTCACTGGTCACTGGTCAATGGTCACTATCGCTGGTCAATGGTCATTGTCGCTGGTCACTGGTCATTGGTCACTTGTCACTGGTCACTGGTCGCTGGTCACTGGTCACTGGTCACTGGTCACTGGTCACTGGACACTGGTCACTGGTAACTGGTCAATGGTCACTGTCGCTGGTCACTGGTCACTGGTCACTGGTCACTGGTCAATGGTCACTGGTCACTGGACACAGGTCACTGGTCACTGGTCACTGGTCATTGGTCAATGGTCACTGGTCACTGGTCAATGGTCCCTTTCGCTGGTCAATGGTCACTGTCGCTGGTCACTGGTCACTGGTAACTGGTCAATGGTCACTGTCGCTGGTCACTGGTCACTGGTCACTGGTCACTGGTCAATGGTAACTTGTCACTGGGCAGTGGTCAATGGTCACTGGTCACTGGTCACTGGTCACTGGTCACTGGTCACAGGTCAATGGTCACTGGTCACTGGACACAGGTCACTGGTCACTGGTCACTGGTCACTGGACACAGGTCACTGGTCACTGGTCACTGGTCACTGGTCACTGGTCACTGGTCACTGGTCAATGGTCACTGGCCACTGGTCACTGGTCACTGGTCAATGGTCACTTTCGCTGGTCAATGGTCACTGTCGCTGGTAAATGGTCACTGTCGCTGGTCACTGGTCACTGGTCACTGGACACTGGTCACAGGTCAATGGTCACTGGTCACTGGACACTGGTCACTGGTCACTGGTCACTTGTCACTCGTCACTGATCACTGGTCACTGGTCACTGGTCACTGGTCACTGGTCACTGGTCAATGGTCACTGTCGCTGGTCACTGGTCACTGGTCACTGATCACTGGTGACTGGTCAATGGTCACTGTCGCTGGTCACTGGACACTGGTCACTGGTCACAGGTCAATGGTCACTGGTCACTGGTCACTATCGCTGTTCAATGGTCATTGTCGCTGGTCACTGGTCATTGGTCACTTGTCACTGGTCACTGGTCACTGGTCACTGGTCACTGGTCACTGGTAACTGGTCACAGGTCAATGGTCACTGGACACTGGTCACAGGTCAATGGTCACTGGTCACTGGACACTGGTCACTGGTCACTGGTCACTGGTCACTTGTCACTGGTCACTGATCACTGGTCACTGGTCACTGGTCACTGGTCACTGGTCACTGGTCACAGGTCAATGGTCACTGTCGCTGGTCACTGGTCGCTGGTCACTGATCACTGGTCACTGGTCAATGGTCACTGTCGCTGGTCACTGGTCATTGGTCACTTGTCACTGGTCACTGGTCACTGGTCACTGGTCACAGGTCAATGGTCACTGGTCACTGGTCACTGGTCAATGGTCACTGTCGCTCGTCACTGGTCACTGGTCACTGGTCACTGGTCACTGGTAACTGGTCAATGGTCACTGTCGCTGGTCACTGGTCACTGGTCACTGGTCAATGGTAACTTGTCACTGGGCAGTGGTCAATGGTCACTGGTCACTGGTCACTGGTCACTGGTCACTGGTCACAGGTCAATGGTCACTGGTCACTGGACACAGGTCACTGGTCACTGGTCACTGGTCACTGGTCACTGGTCACTGGTCAATGGTCACTGGCCACTGGTCACTGGTCACTTGTCACTGGTCACTGATCACTTGTCACTGGTCACTGGTCACTGGTCACTGGTCACTGGTCAATGGTCACTGTCGCTGGTCACTGGTCACTGGTCACTGATCACTGGTCACTGGTCACTGGTCACTGGTCACTGGTCAATGGTCACTATCGCTGGTCAATGGTCACTGTCGCTGGTCACTGGTCACTGGTCACTTGTCACTGGTCACTGATCACTTGTCACTGGTCACTGGTCACTGGTCACTGGTCACTGGTCAATGGTCACTGTCGCTGGTCACTGGTCACTGTTCACTGGTCACTTGTCACTGGTCAGTGGCCACTCGTCGCTGGTCACTTGTCACTGGTCACTTGTCACTGGTCACTGTTCACTGGTCACTGGTCACTGGTCACTGGTCACTGGTCACTGGTCACTGGTCACAAGTCACTGGTCACTTGTCACTGGTCAGTGGCCACTCGTCAATGGTCACTGGTCACTGGTCACCGGTCAATGGTCTCTGTCGCTGGTCACTGGTCACGATTCGCTGGTCCCTGGTCACTGGTCACTGGTCAATGGTCACTGTCGCTGGTCACTGGTCACTGGTCACTGGTCACTGGTCAATGGTCACTGTCGCTCGTCACTGGTCACTGGTCACTGGTCACTGGTCACTGGTCACTGGTAACTGGTCAATGGTCACTGTCGCTGGTCACTGGTCACTGGTCACTGGTCAATGGTAACTTGTCACTGGGCAGTGGTCAATGGTCACTGGTCACTGGTCACAGGTCACTGGTCACTGGTCACAGGTCAATGGTCACTGGTCACTGGACACAGGTCACTGGTCACTGGTCACTGGTCACTGGTCACTGGTCACTGGTCAATGGTCACTGGCCACTGGTCACTGGTCACTTGTCACTGGTCACTGATCACATGTCACTGGTCACTGGTCACTGGTCACTGGTTACTGGTCAATGGTCACTGTCGCTGGTCACTGGTCACTGGTCACTGGTCACTTGTCACTGGTCAGTGGCCACTCGTCGCTGGTCACTTGTCACTGGTCACTTGTCACTGGTCACTGTTCACTGGTCACTGGTCACTGGTCACTGGTCACAGGTCAATGGACACTGGTCACTGGACACAGGTCACTTGTCACTGGTCACTGGTCACTGGTCACTGGTCACTTGTCACTGGTCACTGGTCACTGGTAACTGGTCAATGGTCACTGTCGCTGGTCACTAGTCACTGGTCACTGGTCACTGGTCAATGGTCACTGGTCACTGGACACAGGTCACTGGTCACTGGTCACTGGTCATTGGTCAATGGTCACTGGCCACTGGTCACTGGTCACTGGTCAATGGTCCCTTTCGCTGGTCAATGGTCACTGTCGCTGGTCACTGGTCACTGGTAACTGGTCAATGGTCACTGTCGCTGGTCACTGGTCACTGGTCACTGGTCACTGGTCAATGGTAACTTGTCACTGGGCAGTGGTCAATGGTCACTGGTCACTGGTCACTGGTCACTGGTCACTGGTCACAGGTCAATGGTCACTGCTCACTGGACACAGGTCACTGGTCACTGGTCACTGGTCACTGGTCACTGGTCACTGGTCACTGGTCAATGGTCACTGGCCACTGGTCACTGGTCACTGGTCAATGGTCACTTTCGCTGGTCAATGGTCACTGTCGCTGGTAAATGGTCACTGTCGCTGGTCACTGGTCACTGGTCACTGGACACTGGTCACAGGTCAATGGTCACTGGTCACTGGACACTGGTCACTGGTCACTGGTCACTTGTCACTCGTCACTGATCACTGGTCACTGGTCACTGGACACTGGTCACTGGTCACAGGTCAATGGTCACTGGTCACTGGTCACTGGTCAATGGTCACTATCGCTGTTCAATGGTCATTGTCGCTGGTCACTGGTCATTGGTCACTTGTCACTGGTCACTGGTCACTGGTCACTGGTCACTGGTCACTGGTAACTGGTCACAGGTCAATGGTCACTGGACACTGGTCACAGGTCAATGGTCACTGGTCACTGGACACTGGTCACTGGTCACTGGTCACTGGTCACTTGTCACTGGTCAGTGGCCACTGGTCGCTGGTCACTTGTCACTGGTCACTGGTCACTGGTCGCTGGTCACTGGTCACTGGTCACTGGTCACTGGTCAATGGTAACTTGTCACTGGGCAGTGGTCAATGGTCACTGGTCACTGGTCACTGGTCACTGGTCACTGGTCACAGGTCAATGGTCACTGGTCACTGGACACAGGTCACTGGTCACTGGTCACTGGTCACTGGTCACTGGTCACTGGTCACTGGTCAATGGTCACTGGCCACTGGTCACTGGTCACTGGTCACTGGTCACTGGTCACTGGTCACTGGTCAATGGTCACTGGCCACTGGTCACTGGTCACAGGTCAATGGTCACTGGACACTGGTCACAGGTCAATGGTCACTGGTCACTGGACACTGGTCACTGGTCACTGGTCACTGGTCACTTGTCACTGGTCAGTGGCCACTGGTCGCTGGTCACTTGTCACTGGTCACTGGTCACTGGTCGCTGGTCACTGGTCACTGGTCACTGGTAACTGGTCAATGGTCACTGTCGCTGGTCACTGGTCACTGGTCACTGGTCACTGGTCAATGGTAACTTGTCACTGGGCAGTGGTCAATGGTCACTGGTCACTGGTCACTGGTCACTGGTCACTGGTCACAGGTCAATGGTCACTGGTCACTGGACACAGGTCACTGGTCACTGGTCACTGGTCACTGGTCACTGGTCACTGGTCACTGGTCACTGGTCAATGGTCTCTGGCCACTGGTCACTGGTCACTGGTCAATGGTCACTTTCGCTGGTCAATGGTCACTGTCGCTGGTAAATGGTCACTGTCGCTGGTCACTGGTCACTGGTCACTGGACACTGGTCACAGGTCAATGGTCACTGGTCACTGGACACTGGTCACTGGTCACTGGTCACTTGTCACTCGTCACTGATCACTGGTCACTGGTCACTGGTCACTGGTCACTGGTCACTGGTCAATGGTCACTGTCGCTGGTCACTGGTCACTGGTCACTGATCACTGGTGACTGGTCAATGGTCACTCTCGCTGGTCACTGGACACTGGTCACTGGTCACAGGTCAATGGTCACTGGTCACTGGTCACTGGTCAATGGTCACTATCGCTGTTCAATGGTCATTGTCGCTGGTCACTGGTCATTGGTCACTTGTCACTGGTCACTGGTCACTGGTCACTGGTCACTGGTCACTGGTAACTGGTCACAGGTCAATGGTCACTGGACACTGGTCACAGGTCAATGGTCACTGGTCACTGGACACTGGTCACTGGTCACTGGTCACTGGTCACTGGTCACTTGTCACTGGTCACTGATCACTGGTCACTGGTCACTGGTCACTGGTCACTGGTCACTGGTCACAGGTCAATGGTCACTGTCGCTGGTCACTGGTCACTGGTCACTGATCACTGGTCACTGGTCAATGGTCACTGTCGCTGGTCACTGGTCATTGGTCACTTGTCACTGGTCACTGGTCACTGGTCACTGGTCACAGGTCAATGGTCACTGGTCACTGGTCACTGGTCAATGGTCACTGTCGCTCGTCACTGGTCACTGGTCACTGGTCACTGGTCACTGGTCACTGGTAACTGGTCAATGGTCACTGTCGCTGGTCACTGGTCACTGGTCACTGGTCAATGGTAACTTGTCACTGGGCAGTGGTCAATGGTCACTGGTCACTGGTCACTGGTCACTGGTCACTGGTCACAGGTCAATGGTCACTGGTCACTGGACACAGGTCACTGGTCACTGGTCACTGGTCACTGGTCACTGGTCACTGGTCAATGGTCACTGGCCACTGGTCACTGGTCACTTGTCACTGGTCACTGATCACTTGTCACTGGTCACTGGTCACTGGTCACTGGTCACTGGTCAATGGTCACTGTCGCTGGTCACTGGTCACTGGTCACTGGTCACTGGTCACTGGTCAATGGTCACTATCGCTGGTCAATGGTCACTGTCGCTGGTCACTGGTCACTGGTCACTTGTCACTGGTCACTGGTCACTGGTCACTGGTCACTGGTCACTGGTCACTGGTCACAAGTCACTGGTCACTTGTCACTGGTCAGTGGCCACTCGTCAATGGTCACTGGTCACTGGTCACTGGTCAATGGTCTCTGTCGCTGGTCACTGGTCACGATTCGCTGGTCCCTGGTCACTGGTCACTGGTCAATGGTCACTGTCGCTGGTCACTGGTCACTGGTCACTGGTCACTGGTCAATGGTCACTGTCGCTCGTCACTGGTCACTGGTCACTGGTCACTGGTCACTGGTCACTGGTAACTGGTCAATGGTCACTGTCGCTGGTCACTGGTCACTGGTCACTGGTCAATGGTAACTTGTCACTGGGCAGTGGTCAATGGTCACTGGTCACTGGTCACTGGTCACTGGTCACTGGTCACAGGTCAATGGTCACTGGTCACTGGACACAGGTCACTGGTCACTGGTCACTGGTCACTGGTCACTGGTCACTGGTCAATGGTCACTGGCCACTGGTCACTGGTCACTTGTCACTGGTCACTGATCACTTGTCACTGGTCACTGGTCACTGGTCACTGGTCACTGGTCAATGGTCACTGGTCACTTGTCACTGGTCACTGGTCACTGGTAACTGGTCAATGGTCACTGTCGCTGGTCAATGGTCACTGTCGCTGGTCACTGGTCACTGGTCACTGGTCACTGGTCACTTGTCACTGGTCACTGATCACTGGTCACTGGTCACTGGTCACTGGTCACTGGTCACTGGTCAATGGTCACTGTCGCTGGTCACTGGTCACTGGTCACTGATCACTGGTCACTGGTCAATGGTCACTGTCGCTGGTCACTGGTCATTGGTCACTTGTCACTGGTCACTGGTCACTGGTCACTGGTCACAGGTCAATGGTCACTGGTCACTGGACACTGGTCACTGGTCACTGGTCACTTGTCACTGGTCACTGATCACTGGTCACTGGTCACTGGTCACTGGTCACTGGTCAATGGTCACTATCGCTGGTCAATGGTCACTGTCGCTGGTCACTGGTCACTGGTCACTTGTCACTGGTCACTGGTCACTGGTCACTGGTCACTGGTCACTGGTCACTGGTCACTGGTCACTGGTCACTGGTCACTGGTCAATGGTCACTGTCGCTGGTCACTGGTCACTGGTCACTGGTCACTGGTCACTGGTCACTGGTCAATGGTCACTATCGCTGGTCAATGGTCACTGTCGCTGGTCACTGGTCACTGGTCACTTGTCACTGGTCACTGGTCACTGGTCACTGGTCACTGGTCACTGGTCACTGGTCACAAGTCACTGGTCACCTGTCACTGGTCAGTGGCCACTCGTCAATGGTCACTGGTCAATGGTCACTGGTCAATGGTCTCTGTCGCTGGTCACTGGTCACGATTCGCTGGTCCCTGGTCACTGGTCACTGGTCGATGGTCACTGTCGCTGGTCACTGGTCACTGGTCACTGGTCACTGGTCACTGGTCACTGGTCACTTGTCACTGGTCAGTGGTCACTGGTCACTGGTCACTGGTCACAAGTCACTAGTCACTGGTCACTGGTCACTGGTCACTGGTCACTGGTCACTGGTCACTGGTCACTGGTCACTGGTCACTGGTCACGGGTCAATGGTCACTGTCGCTGGTCACTGGTCACTGGTCACTGATCACTGGTCACTGGTCACTGGTCACTGGTCACTGGTCAATGGTCACTGTCGCTGGTCACTGGACACTGGTCACTGGTCACAGGTCAATGGTCACTGGTCACTGGTCACTGGTCAATGGTCACTATCGCTGGTCAATGGTCATTGTCGCTGGTCACTGGTCATTGGTCACTTGTCACTGGTCACTGGTCGCTGGTCACTGGTCACTGGTCACTGGTCACTGGTCACTGGACACTGGTCACTGGTAACTGGTCAATGGTCACTGTCGCTCGTCACTGGTCACTGGTCACTGGTCACTGGTCAATGGTCACTGGTCACTGGACACAGGTCACTGGTCACTGGTCACTGGTCATTGGTCAATGGTCCCTTTCGCTGGTCAATGGTCACTGTCGCTGGTCACTGGTCACTGGTAACTGGTCAATGGTCACTGTCGCTGGTCACTGGTCACTGGTCACTGGTCACTGGTCAATGGTAACTTGTCACTGGGCAGTGGTCAATGGTCACTGGTCACTGGTCACTGGTCACTGGTCACTGGTCACAGGTCAATGGTCACTGGTCACTGGACACAGGTCACTGGTCACTGGTCACTGGTCACTGGTCACTGGTCACTGGTCACTGGTCAATGGTCACTGGCCACTGGTCACTGGTCACTGGTCAATGGTCACTTTCGCTGGTCAATGGTCACTGTCGCTGGTAAATGGTCACTGTCGCTGGTCACTGGTCACTGGTCACTGGACACTGGTCACAGGTCAATGGTCACTGGTCACTGGACACTGGTCACTGGTCACTGGTCACTTGTCACTCGTCACTGATCACTGGTCACTGGTCACTGGTCACTGGTCACTGGTCACTGGTCAATGGTCACTGTCGCTGGTCACTGGTCACTGGTCACTGATCACTGGTGACTGGTCAATGGTCACTGTCGCTGGTCACTGGACACTGGTCACTGGTCACAGGTCAATGGTCACTGGTCACTGGTCACTGGTCAATGGTCACTATCGCTGTTCAATGGTCATTGTCGCTGGTCACTGGTCATTGGTCACTTGTCACTGGTCACTGGTCACTGGTCACTGGTCACTGGTCACTGGTAACTGGTCACAGGTCAATGGTCACTGGACACTGGTCACAGGTCAATGGTCACTGGTCACTGGACACTGGTCACTGGTCACTGGTCACTGGTCACTGGTCACTTGTCACTGGTCACTGATCACTGGTCACTGGTCACTGGTCACTGGTCACTGGTCACTGGTCACAGGTCAATGGTCACTGTCGCTGGTCACTGGTCACTGGTCACTGATCACTGGTCACTGGTCAATGGTCACTGTCGCTGGTCACTGGTCATTGGTCACTTGTCACTGGTCACTGGTCACTGGTCACTGGTCACAGGTCAATGGTCACTGGTCACTGGTCACTGGTCAATGGTCACTGTCGCTCGTCACTGGTCACTGGTCACTGGTCACTGGTCACTGGTCACTGGTAACTGGTCAATGGTCACTGTCGCTGGTCACTGGTCACTGGTCACTGGTCAATGGTAACTTGTCACTGGGCAGTGGTCAATGGTCACTGGTCACTGGTCACTGGTCACTGGTCACTGGTCACAGGTCAATGGTCACTGGTCACTGGACACAGGTCACTGGTCACTGGTCACTGGTCACTGGTCACTGGTCACTGGTCAATGGTCACTGGCCACTGGTCACTGGTCACTTGTCACTGGTCACTGATCACTTGTCACTGGTCACTGGTCACTGGTCACTGGTCACTGGTCAATGGTCACTGTCGCTGGTCACTGGTCACTGGTCACTGACCACTGGTCACTGGTCACTGGTCACTGGTCACTGGTCAATGGTCACTATCGCTGGTCAATGGTCACTGTCGCTGGTCACTGGTCACTGGTCACTTGTCACTGGTCACTGGTCACTGGTCACTGGTCACTGGTCACTGGTCACTGGTCACAAGTCACTGGTCACTTGTCACTGGTCAGTGGCCACTCGTCAATGGTCACTGGTCACTGGTCACTGGTCAATGGTCTCTGTCGCTGGTCACTGGTCACGATTCGCTGGTCCCTGGTCACTGGTCACTGGTCGATGGTCACTGTCGCTGGTCACTGGTCACTGGTCACTGGTCACTGGTCACTGGTCACTGGTCACTTGTCACTGGTCAGTGGTCACTGGTCACTGGTCACTGGTCACAAGTCACTAGTCACTGGTCACTGGTCACTGGTCACTGGTCACTGGTCACTGGTCACTGGTCACTGGTCACTGGTCACTGGTCACGGGTCAATGGTCACTGTCGCTGGTCACTGGTCACTGGTCACTGATCACTGGTCACTGGTCACTGGTCACTGGTCACTGGTCAATGGTCACTGTCGCTGGTCACTGGACACTGGTCACTGGTCACAGGTCAATGGTCACTGGTCACTGGTCACTGGTCAATGGTCACTATCGCTGGTCAATGGTCATTGTCGCTGGTCACTGGTCATTGGTCACTTGTCACTGGTCACTGGTCGCTGGTCACTGGTCACTGGTCACTGGTCACTGGTCACTGGACACTGGTCACTGGTAACTGGTCAATGGTCACTGTCGCTCGTCACTGGTCACTGGTCACTGGTCACTGGTCAATGGTCACTGGTCACTGGACACAGGTCACTGGTCACTGGTCACTGGTCATTGGTCAATGGTCCCTTTCGCTGGTCAATGGTCACTGTCGCTGGTCACTGGTCACTGGTAACTGGTCAATGGTCACTGTCGCTGGTCACTGGTCACTGGTCACTGGTCACTGGTCAATGGTAACTTGTCACTGGGCAGTGGTCAATGGTCACTGGTCACTGGTCACTGGTCACTGGTCACTGGTCACAGGTCAATGGTCACTGGTCACTGGACACAGGTCACTGGTCACTGGTCACTGGTCACTGGTCACTGGTCACTGGTCACTGGTCAATGGTCACTGGCCACTGGTCACTGGTCACTGGTCAATGGTCACTTTCGCTGGTCAATGGTCACTGTCGCTGGTAAATGGTCACTGTCGCTGGTCACTGGTCACTGGTCACTGGACACTGGTCACAGGTCAATGGTCACTGGTCACTGGACACTGGTCACTGGTCACTGGTCACTTGTCACTCGTCACTGATCACTGGTCACTGGTCACTGGTCACTGGTCACTGGTCACTGGTCAATGGTCACTGTCGCTGGTCACTGGTCACTGGTCACTGATCACTGGTGACTGGTCAATGGTCACTGTCGCTGGTCACTGGACACTGGTCACTGGTCACAGGTCAATGGTCACTGGTCACTGGTCACTGGTCAATGGTCACTATCGCTGTTCAATGGTCATTGTCGCTGGTCACTGGTCATTGGTCACTTGTCACTGGTCACTGGTCACTGGTCACTGGTCACTGGTCACTGGTAACTGGTCACAGGTCAATGGTCACTGGACACTGGTCACAGGTCAATGGTCACTGGTCACTGGACACTGGTCACTGGTCACTGGTCACTGGTCACTGGTCACTTGTCACTGGTCACTGATCACTGGTCACTGGTCACTGGTCACTGGTCACTGGTCACTGGTCACAGGTCAATGGTCACTGTCGCTGGTCACTGGTCACTGGTCACTGATCACTGGTCACTGGTCAATGGTCACTGTCGCTGGTCACTGGTCATTGGTCACTTGTCACTGGTCACTGGTCACTGGTCACTGGTCACAGGTCAATGGTCACTGGTCACTGGTCACTGGTCAATGGTCACTGTCGCTCGTCACTGGTCACTGGTCACTGGTCACTGGTCACTGGTCACTGGTAACTGGTCAATGGTCACTGTCGCTGGTCACTGGTCACTGGTCACTGGTCAATGGTAACTTGTCACTGGGCAGTGGTCAATGGTCACTGGTCACTGGTCACTGGTCACTGGTCACTGGTCACAGGTCAATGGTCACTGGTCACTGGACACAGGTCACTGGTCACTGGTCACTGGTCACTGGTCACTGGTCACTGGTCAATGGTCACTGGCCACTGGTCACTGGTCACTTGTCACTGGTCACTGATCACTTGTCACTGGTCACTGGTCACTGGTCACTGGTCACTGGTCAATGGTCACTGTCGCTGGTCACTGGTCACTGGTCACTGACCACTGGTCACTGGTCACTGGTCACTGGTCACTGGTCAATGGTCACTATCGCTGGTCAATGGTCACTGTCGCTGGTCACTGGTCACTGGTCACTTGTCACTGGTCACTGGTCACTGGTCACTGGTCACTGGTCACTGGTCACTGGTCACAAGTCACTGGTCACTTGTCACTGGTCAGTGGCCACTCGTCAATGGTCACTGGTCACTGGTCACTGGTCAATGGTCTCTGTCGCTGGTCACTGGTCACGATTCGCTGGTCCCTGGTCACTGGTCACTGGTCAATGGTCACTGTCGCTGGTCACTGGTCACTGGTCACTGGTCACTGGTCAATGGTCACTGTCGCTCGTCACTGGTCACTGGTCACTGGTCACTGGTCACTGGTCACTGGTAACTGGTCAATGGTCACTGTCGCTGGTCACTGGTCACTGGTCACTGGTCAATGGTAACTTGTCACTGGGCAGTGGTCAATGGTCACTGGTCACTGGTCACTGGTCACTGGTCACTGGTCACAGGTCAATGGTCACTGGTCACTGGACACAGGTCACTGGTCACTGGTCACTGGTCACTGGTCACTGGTCACTGGTCAATGGTCACTGGCCACTGGTCACTGGTCACTTGTCACTGGTCACTGATCACTTGTCACTGGTCACTGGTCACTGGTCACTGGTCACTGGTCAATGGTCACTGTCGCTGGTCACTGGTCACTGGTCACTGGTCACTTGTCACTGGTCAGTGGCCACTCGTCGCTGGTCACTTGTCACTGGTCACTTGTCACTGGTCACTGTTCACTGGTCACTGGTCACTGGTCACTGGTCACAGGTCAATGGACACTGGTCACTGGACACAGGTCACTTGTCACTGGTCACTGGTCACTGGTCACTGGTCACTTGTCACTGGCCACTGGTCACTGGTAACTGGTCAATGGTCACTGTCGCTGGTCAATGGTCACTGTCGCTGGTCACTGGTCACTGGTCACTGGTCACTGGTCACTTGTCACTGGTCACTGATCACTGGTCACTGGTCACTGGTCACTGGTCACTGGTCACTGGTCAATGGTCACTGTCGCTGGTCACTGGTCACTGGTCACTGATCACTGGTCACTGGTCAATGGTCACTTACGCTGGTCACTGGTCATTGGTCACTTGTCACTGGTCACTGGTCACTGGTCACTGGTCACAGGTCAATGGTCACTGGTCACTGGACACTGGTCACTGGTCACTGGTCACTTGTCACTGGTCACTGATCACTGGTCACTGGTCACTGGTCACTGGTCACTGGTCACTGGTCAATGGTCACTGTCGCTGGCCACTGGTCACTGGTCACTGATCACTGGTCACTTGTCACTGGTCACTGGTCACTGGTCAATGGTCACTATCGCTGGTCAATGGTCACTGTCGCTGGTCACTGGTCACTGGTCACTTGTCACTGGTCACTGGTCACTGGTCACTGGTCACTGGTCACTGGTCACTGGTCACTGGTCACTGGTCACTGGTCACTGGTCAATGGTCACTGTCGCTGGTCACTGGTCACTGGTCACTGGTCACTGGTCAATGGTCACTTGTCCCTGGGCAGTGGTCACTGGTCACTGGTCAATGGTCACTATCGCTCGTCAATGGTCACTGTCGCTGGTCACTGGTCACTGGTCACTTGTCACTGGTCACTGGTCACTGGTCACTGGTCACTGGTCACTGGTCACTGGTCACAAGTCACTGGTCACCTGTCACTGGTCAGTGGCCACTCGTCAATGGTCACTGGTCACTGGTCACTGGTCAATGGTCTCTGTCGCTGGTCACTGGTCACGATTCGCTGGTCCCTGGTCACTGGTCACTGGTCGATGGTCACTGTCGCTGGTCACTGGTCACTGGTCACTGGTCACTGGTCACTGGTCACTGGTCACTTGTCACTGGTCAGTGGTCACTGGTCACTGGTCACTGGTCACAAGTCACTAGTCACTGGTCACTGGTCACTGGTCACTGGTCACTGGTCACTGGTCACTGGTCACTGGACACTGGTCACTGGTAACTGGTCAATGGTCACTGTCGCTGGTCACTGGTCACGGGTCACTGGTCACTGGTCAATGGTCACTGGTCACTGGACACAGGTCACTGGTCACTGGTCACTGGTCATTGGTCAATGGTCACTGGCCACTGGTCACTGGTCACTGGTCAATGGTCCCTTTCGCTGGTCAATGGTCACTGTCGCTGGTCACTGGTCACTGGTAACTGGTCAATGGTCACTGTCGCTGTTCACTGGTCACTGGTCACTGGTCACTGGTCAATGGTAACTTGTCACTGGGCAGTGGTCAATGGTCACTGGTCACTGGTCACTGGTCACTGGTCACTGGTCACAGGTCAATGGTCACTGGTCACTGGACACAGGTCACTGGTCACTGGTCACTGGTCACTGGTCACTGGTCACTGGTCACTGGTCACTGGTCAATGGTCACTGGCCACTGGTCACTGGTCACTGGTCAATGGTCACTTTCGCTGGTCAATGGTCACTGTCGCTGGTAAATGGTCACTGTCGCTGGTCACTGGTCACTGGTCACTGGACACTGGTCACAGGTCAATGGTCACTGGTCACTGGACACTGGTCACTGGTCACTGGTCACTTGTCACTCGTCACTGATCACTGGTCACTGGTCACTGGTCACTGGTCACTGGTCACTGGTCACTGGTCAATGGTCACTGTCGCTGGTCACTGGTCACTGGTCACTGATCACTGGTGACTGGTCAATGGTCACTGTCGCTGGTCACTGGACACTGGTCACTGGTCACAGGTCAATGGTCACTGGTCACTGGTCACTGGTCAATGGTCACTATCGCTGTTCAATGGTCATTGTCGCTGGTCACTTGTCATTGGTCACTTGTCACTGGTCACTGGTCACTGGTCACTGGTCACTGGTCACTGGTAACTGGTCACAGGTCAATGGTCACTGGACACTGGTCACAGGTCAATGGTCACTGGTCACTGGACACTGGTCACTGGTCACTGGTCACTGGTCACTTGTCACTGGTCACTGATCACTGGTCACTGGTCACTGGTCACTGGTCACTGGTCACTGGTCACAGGTCAATGGTCACTGTCGCTGGTCACTGGTCACTGGTCACTGATCACTGGTCACTGGTCAATGGTCACTGTCGCTGGTCACTGGTCATTGGTCACTTGTCACTGGTCACTGGTCACTAGTCACTGGTCACAGGTCAATGGTCACTGGTCACTGGTCACTGGTCAATGGTCACTGTCGCTCGTCACTGGTCACTGGTCACTGGTCACTGGTCACTGGTCACTGGTAACTGGTCAATGGTCACTGTCGCTGGTCACTGGTCACTGGTCACTGGTCAATGGTAACTTGTCACTGGGCAGTGGTCAATGGTCACTGGTCACTGGTCACTGGTCACTGGTCACTGGTCACAGGTCAATGGTCACTGGTCACTGGACACAGGTCACTGGTCACTGGTCACTGGTCACTGGTCACTGGTCACTGGTCAATGGTCACTGGCCACTGGTCACTGGTCACTTGTCACTGGTCACTGATCACTTGTCACTGGTCACTGGTCACTGGTCACTGGTCACTGGTCAATGGTCACTGTCGCTGGTCACTGGTCACTGGTCACTGATCACTGGTCACTGGTCACTGGTCACTGGTCACTGGTCAATGGTCACTATCGCTGGTCAATGGTCACTGTCGCTGGTCACTGGTCACTGGTCACTTGTCACTGGTCACTGGTCACTGGTCACTGGTCACTGGTCACTGGTCACTGGTCACACGTCACTGGTCACTTGTCACTGGTCAGTGGCCACTCGTCAATGGTCACTGGTCACTGGTCACTGGTCAATGGTCTCTGTCGCTGGTCACTGGTCACGATTCGCTGGTCCCTGGTCACTGGTCACTGGTCAATGGTCACTGTCGCTGGTCACTGGTCACTGGTCACTGGTCACTTGTCACTGGTCAGTGGCCACTCGTCGCTGGTCACTTGTCACTGGTCACTTGTCACTGGTCACTGATCACTGGTCACTGGTCACTGGTCACTGGTCACAGGTCAATGGACACTGGTCACTGGACACAGGTCACTTGTCACTGGTCACTGGTCACTGGTCACTGGTCACAAGTCACTGGTCACAAGTCACTGGTCACTTGTCACTGGTCACTGGTCACTGGTAACTGGTCAATGGTCACTGTCGCTGGTCAATGGTCACTGTCGCTGGTCACTGGTCACTGGTCACTGGTCACTGGTCACTTGTCACTGGTCAGTGGCCACTGGTCGCTGGTCACTTGTCACTGGTCACTGGTCACTGGTCGCTGGTCACTGGTCACAGGTCAATGGACACTGGTCACAGGACACAGGTCACTTGTCACTGGTCACTGGTCACTGGTCACTATCGCTGGTCAATGGTCACTGTCGCTGGTCACTGGTCACTGGTCACTGGTCACTTGTCACTGGTCAGTGGCCACTCGTCGCTGGTCACTTGTCACTGGTCACTTGTCACTGGTCTCTGTTCACTGGTCACTGGTCACTGGTCACTGGTCACAGGTCAATGGACACTGGTCACTGGACACAGGTCACTTGTCACTGGTCACTGGTCACTGGTCACTGGTCACTTGTCACTGGTCACTGTTCACTGGTAACTGGTCAATGGTCACTGTCGCTGGTCAATGGTCACTGTCGCTGGTCACTGGTCACTGGTCACTGGTCACTGGTCACTTGTCACTGGTCACTGATCACTGGTCACTGGTCACTGGACACTGGTCACTGGTCACTGGTCAATGGTCACTGTCGCTGGTCACTGGTCACTGGTCACTGATCACTGGTCACTGGTCAATGGTCACTGTCGCTGGTCACTGGTCATTGGTCACTTGTCACTGGTCACTGGTCACTGGTCACTGGTCACATGTCAATGGTCACTGGTCACTGGACACTGGTCACTGGTCACTGGTCACTTGTCACTGGTCACTGATCACTGGTCACTGGTCACTGGTCACTGGTCACTGGTCACTGGTCAATGGTCACTGTCGCTGGCCACTGGTCACTGGTCACTGATCACTGGTCACTGGTCACTGGTCACTGGTCACTGGTCAATGGTCACTATCGCTGGTCAATGGTCACTGTCGCTGGTCACTGGTCACTGGTCACTTGTCACTGGTCACTGGTCACTGGTCACTGGTCACTGGTCACTGGTCACTGGTCACTGGTCACTGGTCACTGGTCACTGGTCAATGGTCACTGTCGCTGGTCACTGGTCACTGGTCACTGGTCACTGGTCAATGGTCACTTGTCCCTGGGCAGTGGTCACTGGTCACTGGTCAATGGTCACTATCGCTGGTCAATGGTCACTGTCGCTGGTCACTGGTCACTGGTCACTTGTCACTGGTCACTGGTCACTGGTCACTGGTCACTGGTCACTGGTCACTGGTCACAGGTCACTGGTCACCTGTCACTGGTCAGTGGCCACTCGTCAATGGTCACTGGTCACTGGTCACTGGTCAATGGTCTCTGTCGCTGGTCACTGGTCACGATTCGCTGGTCCCTGGTCACTGGTCACTGGTCGATGGTCACTGTCGCTGGTCACTGGTCACTGGTCACTGGTCACTGGTCACTGGTCACTGGTCACTTGTCACTGGTCAGTGGTCACTGGTCACTGGTCACTGGTCACAAGTCACTAGTCACTGGTCACTGGTCACTGGTCACTGGTCACTGGTCACTGGTCACTGGTCACTGGTCACTGGTCACTGGTCACCGGTCAATGGTCACTGTCGCTGGTCACTGGTCACTGGTCACTGATCACTGGTCACTGGTCACTGGTCACTGGTCACTGGTCAATGGTCACTATCGCTGGTCAATGGTCACTGTCGCTGGTCACTGGTCACTGGTCACTTGTCACTAGTCACTGGTCACTGGTCACTGGTCACTGGTCACTGGTCTCTGGTCGATGGTCAGTGGTCACTGTCGCTGGTCACTGGTCACTGGTCACTTGTCCCTGGGCAGTGGTCACTGGTCACTGGTCACTGGTCACTGGTCACTGGTCAATGGTCACTGTCGCTGGTCACTGGTCACTGGTCACTTGTCCCTGGGCAGTGGTCACTTGTCACTGGTCAATGGTCACTATCGCTGGTCAATGGTCACTGTCGCTGGTCACTTGTCACTGGTCACTTGTCACTGGTCACTGGTCACTGGTCACTGGTCACTTGTCACTGGTCAGTGGCCACTCGTCAATGGTCACTGGTCACTGGTCACTGGTCAATGGTCTCTGTCGCTGGTCACTGGTCACGATTCGCTGGTCCCTGGTCACTGGTCACTGGTCAATGGTCACTGTCGCTGGTCACTGGTCACTGGTCACTGGTCACTGGTCACTGGTCACTGGTCACTGGTTACTGGTCACTGGTCACTGGTCACTGGTCACTGGTCACTGGTCACTGGTCACAAGTCACTGGTCACTTGTCACTGGTCACTGGTCACTCGTCACTGGTCACAGGTCAATGGTAACTTGTCACTGGGCAGTGGTCAATGGTCACTGGTCACTGGTCACTGGTCACAGGTCAATGGTCACTGGTCACTGGACACAGATCACTGGTCACTGGTCACTGGTCACTGGTCACTGGTCACTGGTCAATGGTCACTGGCCACTGGTCACTGGTCACTGGTCAGTGGCCACTGGTCGCTGGTCACTTGTCACTGGTCACTGGTCACTGGTCACTGGTCAGTGGCCACTCGTCAATGGTCACTGGTCACTGGTCACTGGTCAATGGTCTCTGTCGCTGGTCACTGGTCACGATTCGCTGGTCCCTGGTCATTGGTCACTGGTCAATGGTCACTGTCGCTGGTCACTGGTCACTGGTCACTGGTCACTGGTCACTTGTCACTGGTCAGTGGCCACTCGTCGCTGGTCACTTGTCACTGGTCACTGGTCACAGGTCAATGGTCACTGGTCACTGGACACTGGCCACTGGTCACTGGTCACTTGTCAGTGGTCACTGGTCACTGGTCACTGGTCACTGGTCACAAGTCACTGGTCACTTGTCACTGGTCACTGGTCACTGGTAACTGGTCAATGGTCACTGTCGCTGGTCAATGGTCACTGTCGCTGGTCACTGGTCACTGGTCACTGGTCACTGGTCACTTGTCACTGGTCAGTGGCCACTGGTCGCTGGTCACTTGTCACTGGTCACTGGTCACTGGTCACTGGTCACTGGTCACTGGTCACAAGTCACTGGTCACTGGTCACTGGTCATTGGTCACTGGTCACTGGTCACTGGTCACTGGTCACTGGTCAATGGTCACTGTCGCTGGTAAATGGTCACTGTCGCTGGTCAATGGTCAGTGTCGCTGGTCACTGGTCACTATTCGCTGGTCACTGGTCACTGGTCACTGTCGCTGGTCACTGGTCACTGGTCACTGGTCACTGGTCACTGGTCACAAGTCACTGGTCACTTGTCACTGGTCACTGGTCACTGGTAACTGGTCAATGGTCACTGTCGCTGGTCAATGGTCACTGTCGCTGGTCACTGGTCACTGGTCACTGGTCACTGGTCACTTGTCACTGGTCAGTGGCCACTGGTCGCTGGTCACTTGTCACTGGTCACTGGTCACTGGTCGCTGGTCACTGGTCACAGGTCAATGGACACTGGTCACAGGACACAGGTCACTTGTCACTGGTCACTGGTCACTGGTCACTATCGCTGGTCAATGGTCACTGTCGCTGGTCACTGGTCACTGGTCACTGGTCACTTGTCACTGGTCAGTGGCCACTCGTCGCTGGTCAATGGTCACTGTCGCTGGTCACTGGTCACTGGTCACTGGTCACTGGTCACTTGTCACTGGTCACTGATCACTGGTCACTGGTCACTGGTCACTGGTCACTGGTCACTGGTCAATGGTCACTGTCGCTGGTCACTGGTCACTGGTCACTGATCACTGGTCACTGGTCAATGGTCACTGTCGCTGGTCACTGGTCATTGGTCACTTGTCACTGGTCACTGGTCACTGGTCACTGGTCACAGGTCAATGGTCACTGGTCACTGGACACTGGTCACTGGTCACTGGTCACTTGTCACTGGTCACTGATCACTGGTCACTGGTCACTGGTCACTGGTCACTGGTCAATGGTCACTATCGCTGGTCAATGGTCACTGTCGCTGGTCACTGGTCACTGGTCACTTGTCACTGGTCACTGGTCACTGGTCACTGGTCACTGGTCACTGGTCACTGGTCACTGGTCACTGGTCACTGGTCACTGGTCAATGGTCACTGTCGCTGGTCACTGGTCACTGGTCACTGGTCACTGGTCAATGGTCACTTGTCCCTGGGCAGTGGTCACTGGTCACTGGTCAATGGTCACTATCGCTGGTCAATGGTCACTGTCGCTGGTCACTGGTCACTGGTCACTTGTCACTGGTCACTGGTCACTGGTCACTGGTCACTGGTCACTGGTCACTGGTCACAAGTCACTGGTCACCTGTCACTGGTCAGTGGCCACTCGTCAATGGTCACTGGTCACTGGTCACTGGTCAATGGTCTCTGTCGCTGGTCACTGGTCACGATTCGCTGGTCCCTGGTCACTGGTCACTGGTCGATGGTCACTGTCGCTGGTCACTGGTCACTGGTCACTGGTCACTGGTCACTGGTCACTGGTCACTTGTCACTGGTCAGTGGTCACTGGTCACTGGTCACTGGTCACAAGTCACTAGTCACTGGTCACTGGTCACTGGTCACTGGTCACTGGTCACTGGTCACTGGTCACTGGTCACTGGTCACTGGTCACTGGTCACCGGTCAATGGTCACTGTCGCTGGTCACTGGTCACTGGTCACTGATCACTGGTCACTGGTCACTGGTCACTGGTCACTGGTCAATGGTCACTGTCGCTGGTCACTGGACACTGGTCACTGGTCACAGGTCAATGGTCACTGGTCACTGGTCACTGGTCAATGGTCACTATCGCTGGTCAATGGTCATTGTCGCTGGTCACTGGTCATTGGTCACTTGTCACTGGTCACTGGTCGCTGGTCACTGGTCACTGGTCACTGGTCACTGGTCACTGGACACTGGTCACTGGTAACTGGTCAATGGTCACTGTCGCTGGTCACTGGTCACTGGTCACTGGTCACTGGTCAATGGTCACTGGTCACTGGACACAGGTCACTGGTCACTGGTCACTGGTCATTGGTCAATGGTCACTGGTCACTGGTCAATGGTCCCTTTCGCTGGTCAATGGTCACTGTCGCTGGTCACTGGTCACTGGTAACTGGTCAATGGTCACTGTCGCTGGTCACTGGTCACTGGTCACTGGTCACTGGTCAATGGTAACTTGTCACTGGGCAGTGGTCAATGGTCACTGGTCACTGGTCACTGGTCACAGGTCAATGGTCACTGGTCACTGGACACAGGTCACTGGTCACTGGTCACTGGTCACTGGTCACTGGTCAATGGTCACTGGCCACTGGTCACTGGTCACTGGTCAATGGTCACTTTCGCTGGTCAATGGTCACTGTCGCTGGTAAATGGTCACTGTCGCTGGTCACTGGTCACTGGTCACTGGACACTGGTCACAGGTCAATGGTCACTGGTCACTGGACACTGGTCACTGGTCACTGGTCACTTGTCACTCGTCACTGATCACTGGTCACTGGTCACTGGTCACTGGTCACTGGTCACTGGTCAATGGTCACTGTCGCTGGTCACTGGTCACTGGTCACTGATCACTGGTGACTGGTCAATGGTCACTGTCGCTGGTCACTGGACACTGGTCACTGGTCACAGGTCAATGGTCACTGGTCACTGGTCACTATCGCTGTTCAATGGTCATTGTCGCTGGTCACTGGTCATTGGTCACTTGTCACTGGTCACTGGTCACTGGTCACTGGTCACTGGTCACTGGTAACTGGTCACAGGTCAATGGTCACTGGACACTGGTCACAGGTCAATGGTCACTGGTCACTGGACACTGGTCACTGGTCACTGGTCACTGGTCACTTGTCACTGGTCACTGATCACTGGTCACTGGTCACTGGTCACTGGTCACTGGTCACTGGTCACAGGTCAATGGTCACTGTCGCTGGTCACTGGTCACTGGTCACTGATCACTGGTCACTGGTCAATGGTCACTGTCGCTGGTCACTGGTCATTGGTCACTTGTCACTGGTCACTGGTCACTGGTCACTGGTCACAGGTCAATGGTCACTGGTCACTGGTCACTGGTCAATGGTCACTGTCGCTCGTCACTGGTCACTGGTCACTGGTCACTGGTCACTGGTCACTGGTAACTGGTCAATGGTCACTGTCGCTGGTCACTGGTCACTGGTCACTGGTCAATGGTAACTTGTCACTGGGCAGTGGTCAATGGTCACTGGTCACAGGTCAATGGTCACTGGACACTGGTCACAGGTCAATGGTCACTGGTCACTGGACACTGGTCACTGGTCACTGGTCACTGGTCACTTGTCACTGGTCACTGATCACTGGTCACTGGTCACTGGTCACTGGTCACTGGTCACTGGTCACAGGTCAATGGTCACTGTCGCTGGTCACTGGTCACTGGTCACTGATCACTGGTCACTGGTCAATGGTCACTGTCGCTGGTCACTGGTCATTGGTCACTTGTCACTGGTCACTGGTCACTGGTCACTGGTCACAGGTCAATGGTCACTGGTCACTGGTCACTGGTCAATGGTCACTGTCGCTCGTCACTGGTCACTGGTCACTGGTCACTGGTCACTGGTCACTGGTCACTGGTAACTGGTCAATGGTCACTGTCGCTGGTCACTGGTCACTGGTCACTGGTCAATGGTAACTTGTCACTGGGCAGTGGTCAATGGTCACTGGTCACTGGTCACTGGTCACTGGTCACTGGTCACAGGTCAATGGTCACTGGTCACTGGACACAGGTCACTGGTCACTGGTCACTGGTCACTGGTCACTGGTCACTGGTCAATGGTCACTGGCCACTGGTCACTGGTCACTTGTCACTGGTCACTGATCACTTGTCACTGGTCACTGGTCACTGGTCACTGGTCACTGGTCACTGGTCACTGGTCACTGGTCACTGGTCACTGGTCAATGGTCACTGGCCACTGGTCACTGGTCACTTGTCACTGGTCACTGATCACTTGTCACTGGTCACTGGTCACTGGTCACTGGTCACTGGTCAATGGTCACTGTCGCTGGTCACTGGTCACTGGTCACTGATCACTGGTCACTGGTCACTGGTCACTGGTCACTGGTCAATGGTCACTATCGCTGGTCAATGGTCACTGTCGCTGGTCACTGGTCACTGGTCACTTGTCACTGGTCACTGGTCACTGGTCACTGGTCACTGGTCACTGGTCACTGGTCACAAGTCACTGGTCACTTGTCACTGGTCAGTGGCCACTCGTCAATGGTCACTGGTCACTGGTCACTGGTCAATGGTCTCTGTCGCTGGTCACTGGTCACGATTCGCTGGTCCCTGGTCACTGGTCACTGGTCAATGGTCACTGTCGCTGGTCACTGGTCACTGGTCACTGGTCACTGGTCACTGGTCACTTGTCACTGGTCAGTGGCCACTCGTCGCTGGTCACTTGTCACTGGTCACTTGTCACTGGTCACTGATCACTGGTCACTGGTCACTGGTCACTGGTCACAGGTCAATGGACACTGGTCACTGGTCACTGGTCACTGGTCACTGGTAACTGGTCAATGGTCACTGTCGCTGGTCACTGGTCACTGGTCACTGGTCACTGGTCAATGGTAACTTGTCACTGGGCAGTGGTCAATGGTCACTGGTCACTGGTCACTGGTCACTGGTCACTGGTCACAGGTCAATGGTCACTGGTCACTGGACACAGGTCACTGGTCACTGGTCACTGGTCACTGGTCACTGGTCACTGGTCACTGGTCAATGGTCACTGGCCACTGGTCACTGGTCACTGGTCAATGGTCACTTTCGCTGGTCAATGGTCACTGTCGCTGGTAAATGGTCACTGTCGCTGGTCACTGGTCACTGGTCACTGGACACTGGTCACAGGTCAATGGTCACTGGTCACTGGACACTGGTCACTGGTCACTGGTCACTTGTCACTCGTCACTGATCACTGGTCACTGGTCACTGGTCACTGGTCACTGGTCACTGGTCAATGGTCACTGTCGCTGGTCACTGGTCACTGGTCACTGATCACTGGTGACTGGTCAATGGTCACTGTCGCTGGTCACTGGACACTGGTCACTGGTCACAGGTCAATGGTCACTGGTCACTGGTCACTGGTCAATGGTCACTATCGCTGGTCAATGGTCATTGTCGCTGGTCACTGGTCATTGGTCACTTGTCACTGGTCACTGGTCACTGGTCACTGGTCACTGGTCACTGGTAACTGGTCACAGGTCAATGGTCACTGGACACTGGTCACAGGTCAATGGTCACTGGTCACTGGACACTGGTCACTGGTCACTGGTCACTGGTCACTTGTCACTGGTCACTGATCACTGGTCACTGGTCACTGGTCACTGGTCACTGGTCACTGGTCACAGGTCAATGGTCACTGTCGCTGGTCACTGGTCACTGGTCACTGATCACTGGTCACTGGTCAATGGTCACTGTCGCTGGTCACTGGTCATTGGTCACTTGTCACTGGTCACTGGTCACTGGTCACTGGTCACAGGTCAATGGTCACTGGTCACTGGTCACTGGTCAATGGTCACTGTCGCTCGTCACTGGTCACTGGTCACTGGTCACTGGTCACTGGTCACTGGTAACTGGTCAATGGTCACTGTCGCTGGTCACTGGTCACTGGTCACTGGTCAATGGTAACTTGTCACTGGGCAGTGGTCAATGGTCACTGGTCACTGGTCACTGGTCACTGGTCACTGGTCACAGGTCAATGGTCACTGGTCACTGGACACAGGTCAATGGTCACTGGTCACTGGTCACTGGTCACTGGTCACTGGTCAATGGTCACTGGCCACTGGTCACTGGTCACTTGTCACTGGTCACTGATCACTTGTCACTGGTCACTGGTCACTGGTCACTGGACACTGGTCAATGGTCACTGTCGCTGGTCACTGGTCACTGGTCACTGATCACTGGTCACTGGTCACTGGTCACTGGTCACTGGTCAATGGTCACTATCGCTGGTCACTGGTCACTGGTCACTGGTCACTGGTCAATGGTCACTTGTCCCTGGGCAGTGGTCACTGGTCACTGGTCAATGGTCACTATCGCTGGTCAATGGTCACTGTCGCTGGTCACTGGTCACTGGTCACTTGTCACTGGTCACTGGTCACTGGTCACTGGTCACTGGTCACTGGTCACTGGTCACAAGTCACTGGTCACCTGTCACTGGTCAGTGGCCACTCGTCAATGGTCACTGGTCACTGGTCACTGGTCAATGGTCTCTGTCGCTGGTCACTGGTCACGATTCGCTGGTCCCTGGTCACTGGTCACTGGTCGATGGTCACTGTCGCTGGTCACTGGTCACTGGTCACTGGTCACTGGTCACTGGTCACTGGTCACTTGTCACTGGTCAGTGGTCACTGGTCACTGGTCACTGGTCACAAGTCACTAGTCACTGGTCACTGGTCACTGGTCACTGGTCACTGGTCACTGGTCACTGGTCACTGGTCACTGGTCACCGGTCAATGGTCACTGTCGCTGGTCACTGGTCACTGGTCACTGATCACTGGTCACTGGTCACTGGTCACTGGTCACTGGTCAATGGTCACTGTCGCTGGTCACTGGACACTGGTCACTGGTCACAGGTCAATGGTCACTTGTCACTGGTCACTGGTCAATGGTCACTATCGCTGGTCAATGGTCATTGTCGCTGGTCACTGGTCATTGGTCACTTGTCACTGGTCACTGGTCGCTGGTCACTGGTCACTGGACACTGGTCACTGGTCACTGGTCACTTGTCACTCGTCACTGATCACTGGTCACTGGTCACTGGTCACTGGTCACTGGTCACTGGTCACTGGTCACTGGTCACTGGTCACAAGTCACTGGTCACTTGTCACTGGTCAGTGGCCACTCGTCAATGGTCACTGGTCACTGGTCACTGGTCAATGGTCTCTGTCGCTGGTCACTGGTCACGATTCGCTGGTCCCTGGTCACTGGTCACTGGTCAATGGTCACTGTCGCTGGTCACTGGTCACTGGTCACTGGTCACTGGTCACTGGTCACTTGTCACTGGTCAGTGGCCACTCGTCGCTGGTCACTTGTCACTGGTCACTTGTCACTGGTCACTGATCACTGGTCACTGGTCACTGGTCACTGGTCACAGGTCAATGGACACTGGTCACTGGACACAGGTCACTTGTCACTGGTCACTGGTCACTGGTCACTGGTCACAAGTCACTGGTCACAAGTCACTGGTCACTTGTCACTGGTCACTGGTCACTGGTAACTGGTCAATGGTCACTGTCGCTGGTCAATGGTCACTGTCGCTGGTCACTGGTCACTGGTCACTGGTCACTGGTCACTTGTCACTGGTCAGTGGCCACTGGTCGCTGGTCACTTGTCACTGGTCACTGGTCACTGGTCGCTGGTCACTGGTCACAGGTCAATGGACACTGGTCACAGGACACAGGTCACTTGTCACTGGTCACTGGTCACTGGTCACTATCGCTGGTCAATGGTCACTGTCGCTGGTCACTGGTCACTGGTCACTGGTCACTTGTCACTGGTCAGTGGCCACTCGTCGCTGGTCACTTGTCACTGGTCACTTGTCACTGGTCACTGATCACTGGTCACTGGTCACTGGTCACTGGTCACAGGTCAATGGACACTGGTCACTGGACACAGGTCACTTGTCACTGGTCACTGGTCACTGGTCACTGGTCACTTGTCACTGGTCACTGGTCACTGGTAACTGGTCAATGGTCACTGTCGCTGGTCAATGGTCACTGTCGCTGGTCACTGGTCACTGGTCACTGGTCACTGGTCACTTGTCACTGGTCACTGATCACTGGTCACTGGTCACTGGTCACTGGTCACTGGTCAATGGTCACTGTCGCTGGTCACTGGTCACTGGTCACTGATCACTGGTCACTGGTCAATGGTCACTGTCGCTGGTCACTTGTCACTGGTCACTGATCACTGGTCACTGGTCACTGGTCACTGGTCACAGGTCAATGGACACTGGTCACTGGACACAGGTCACTTGTCACTGGTCACTGGTCACTGGTCACTGGTCACTTGTCACTGGTCACTGGTCACTGGCAACTGGTCAATGGTCACTGTCGCTGGTCAATGGTCACTGTCGCTGGTCACTGGTCACTGGTCACTGGTCACTGGTCACTTGTCACTGGTCACTGATCACTGGTCACTGGTCACTGGTCACTGGTCACTGGTCACTGGTCAATGGTCACTGTCGCTGGTCACTGGTCACTGGTCACTTGTCACTGGTCACTGGTCACTGGTCACTGGTCACTGGTCACTGGTCACTGGTCACAAGTCACTGGTCACCTGTCACTGGTCAGTGGCCACTCGTCAATGGTCACTGGTCACTGGTCACTGGTCAATGGTCTCTGTCGCTGGTCACTGGTCACGATTCGCTGGTCCCTGGTCACTGGTCACTGGTCGATGGTCACTGTCGCTGGTCACTGGTCACTGGTCACTGGTCACTGGTCACTGGTCACTGGTCACTTGTCACTGGTCAGTGGTCACTGGTCACTGGTCACTGGTCACTGGTCAATGGTCACTATCGCTGGTCAATGGTCATTGTCGCTGGTCACTGGTCATTGGTCACTTGTCACTGGTCACTGGTCGCTGGTCACTGGTCACTGGACACTGGTCACTGGTCACTGGTCACTTGTCACTCGTCACTGATCACTGGTCACTGGTCACTGGTCACTGGTCACTGGTCACTGGTCACTGGTCACTGGTCACTGGTCACAAGTCACTGGTCACTTGTCACTGGTCACTGGTCACTGGTCACAAGTCACTGGTCACTGGTCACTGGTCAATGGTCACTGGCCACTGGTCACTGGTCACTTGTCACTGGTCACTGATCACTTGTCACTGGTCACTGGTCACTGGTCACTGGTCACTGGTCAATGGTCACTGTCGCTGGTCACTGGTCACTGGTCACTGATCACTGGTCACTGGTCACTGGTCACTGGTCACTGGTCAATGGTCACTATCGCTGGTCAATGGTCACTGTCGCTGGTCACTGGTCACTGGTCACTTGTCACTGGTCACTGGTCACTGGTCACTGGTCACTGGTCACTGGTCACTGGTCACAAGTCACTGGTCACTTGTCACTGGTCAGTGGCCACTCGTCAATGGTCACTGGTCACTGGTCACTGGTCAATGGTCTCTGTCGCTGGTCACTGGTCACGATTCGCTGGTCCCTGGTCACTGGTCACTGGTCAATGGTCACTGTCGCTGGTCACTGGTCACTGGTCACTGGTCACTGGTCACTGGTCACTTGTCACTGGTCAGTGGCCACTCGTCGCTGGTCACTTGTCACTGGTCACTTGTCACTGGTCACTGATCACTGGTCACTGGTCACTGGTCACTGGTCACAGGTCAATGGACACTGGTCACTGGTCACTGGTCACTGGTCACTGGTAACTGGTCAATGGTCACTGTCGCTGGTCACTGGTCACTGGTCACTGGTCACTGGTCAATGGTAACTTGTCACTGGGCAGTGGTCAATGGTCACTGGTCACTGGTCACTGGTCACTGGTCACTGGTCACAGGTCAATGGTCACTGGTCACTGGACACAGGTCACTGGTCACTGGTCACTGGTCACTGGTCACTGGTCACTGGTCACCGGTCAATGGTCACTGGCCACTGGTCACTGGTCACTGGTCAATGGTCACTTTCGCTGGTCAATGGTCACTGTCGCTGGTAAATGGTCACTGTCGCTGGTCACTGGTCACTGGTCACTGGACACTGGTCACAGGTCAATGGTCACTGGTCACTGGACACTGGTCACTGGTCACTGGTCACTTGTCACTCGTCACTGATCACTGGTCACTGGTCACTGGTCACTGGTCACTGGTCACTGGTCAATGGTCACTGTCGCTGGTCACTGGTCACTGGTCACTGATCACTGGTGACTGGTCAATGGTCACTGTCGCTGGTCACTGGACACTGGTCACTGGTCACAGGTCAATGGTCACTGGTCACTGGTCACTGGTCAATGGTCACTATCGCTGGTCAATGGTCATTGTCGCTGGTCACTGGTCATTGGTCACTTGTCACTGGTCACTGGTCACTGGTCACTGGTCACTGGTCACTGGTAACTGGTCACAGGTCAATGGTCACTGGACACTGGTCACAGGTCAATGGTCACTGGTCACTGGACACTGGTCACTGGTCACTGGTCACTGGTCACTTGTCACTGGTCACTGATCACTGGTCACTGGTCACTGGTCACTGGTCACTGGTCACTGGTCACAGGTCAATGGTCACTGTCGCTGGTCACTGGTCACTGGTCACTGATCACTGGTCACTGGTCAATGGTCACTGTCGCTGGTCACTGGTCATTGGTCACTTGTCACTGGTCACTGGTCACTGGTCACTGGTCACAGGTCAATGGTCACTGGTCACTGGTCACTGGTCAATGGTCACTGTCGCTCGTCACTGGTCACTGGTCACTGGTCACTGGTCACTGGTCACTGGTAACTGGTCAATGGTCACTGTCGCTGGTCACTGGTCACTGGTCACTGGTCAATGGTAACTTGTCACTGGGCAGTGGTCAATGGTCACTGGTCACTGGTCACTGGTCACTTGTCACTGGTCACTGGTCACTGGTCACTGGTCACTGGTCACTGGTCACTGGTCACAAGTCACTGGTCACCTGTCACTGGTCAGTGGCCACTCGTCAATGGTCACTGGTCACTGGTCACTGGTCAATGGTCTCTGTCGCTGGTCACTGGTCACGATTCGCTGGTCCCTGGTCACTGGTCACTGGTCGATGGTCACTGTCGCTGGTCACTGGTCACTGGTCACTGGTCACTGGTCACTGGTCACTGGTCACTTGTCACTGGTCAGTGGTCACTGGTCACTGGTCACTGGTCACAAGTCACTAGTCACTGGTCACTGGTCACTGGTCACTGGTCACTGGTCACTGGTCACTGGTCACTGGTCACTGGTCACCGGTCAATGGTCACTGTCGCTGGTCACTGGTCACTGGTCACTGATCACTGGTCACTGGTCACTGGTCACTGGTCACTGGTCAATGGTCACTGTCGCTGGTCACTGGACACTGGTCACTGGTCACAGGTCAATGGTCACTTGTCACTGGTCACTGGTCAATGGTCACTATCGCTGGTCAATGGTCATTGTCGCTGGTCACTGGTCATTGGTCACTTGTCACTGGTCACTGGTCGCTGGTCACTGGTCACTGGACACTGGTCACTGGTCACTGGTCACTTGTCACTCGTCACTGATCACTGGTCACTGGTCACTGGTCACTGGTCACTGGTCACTGGTCACTGGTCACTGGTCACTGGTCACAAGTCACTGGTCACTTGTCACTGGTCAGTGGCCACTCGTCAATGGTCACTGGTCACTGGTCACTGGTCAATGGTCTCTGTCGCTGGTCACTGGTCACGATTCGCTGGTCCCTGGTCACTGGTCACTGGTCAATGGTCACTGTCGCTGGTCACTGGTCACTGGTCACTGGTCACTGGTCACTGGTCACTTGTCACTGGTCAGTGGCCACTCGTCGCTGGTCACTTGTCACTGGTCACTTGTCACTGGTCACTGATCACTGGTCACTGGTCACTGGTCACTGGTCACAGGTCAATGGACACTGGTCACTGGACACAGGTCACTTGTCACTGGTCACTGGTCACTGGTCACTGGTCACAAGTCACTGGTCACAAGTCACTGGTCACTTGTCACTTGTCACTGGTCACTGGTCACTGGTAACTGGTCAATGGTCACTGTCGCTGGTCAATGGTCACTGTCGCTGGTCACTGGTCACTGGTCACTGGTCACTGGTCACTTGTCACTGGTCAGTGGCCACTGGTCGCTGGTCACTTGTCACTGGTCACTGGTCACTGGTCGCTGGTCACTGGTCACAGGTCAATGGACACTGGTCACAGGACACAGGTCACTTGTCACTGGTCACTGGTCACTGGTCACTATCGCTGGTCAATGGTCACTGTCGCTGGTCACTGGTCACTGGTCACTGGTCACTTGTCACTGGTCAGTGGCCACTCGTCGCTGGTCACTTGTCACTGGTCACTTGTCACTGGTCACTGATCACTGGTCACTGGTCACTGGTCACTGGTCACAGGTCAATGGACACTGGTCACTGGACACAGGTCACTTGTCACTGGTCACTGGTCACTGGTCACTGGTCACTTGTCACTGGTCACTGGTCACTGGTAACTGGTCAATGGTCATTGTCGCTGGTCAATGGTCACTGTCGCTGGTCACTGGTCACTGGTCACTGGTCACTGGTCACTTGTCACTGGTCACTGATCACTGGTCACTGGTCACTGGTCACTGGTCACTGGTCAATGGTCACTGTCGCTGGTCACTGGTCACTGGTCACTGATCACTGGTCACTGGTCAATGGTCACTGTCGCTGGTCACTTGTCACTGGTCACTGATCACTGGTCACTGGTCACTGGTCACTGGTCACAGGTCAATGGACACTGGTCACTGGACACAGGTCACTTGTCACTGGTCACTGGTCACTGGTCACTGGTCACTTGTCACTGGTCACTGGTCACTGGTAACTGGTCAATGGTCACTGTCGCTGGTCAATGGTCACTGTCGCTGGTCACTGGTCACTGGTCACTGGTCACTGGTCACTTGTCACTGGTCACTGATCACTGGTCACTGGTCACTGGTCACTGGTCACTGGTCACTGGTCAATGGTCACTGTCGCTGGTCACTGGTCACTGGTCACTTGTCACTGGTCACTGGTCACTGGTCACTGGTCACTGGTCACTGGTCACTGGTCACAAGTCACTGGTCACCTGTCACTGGTCAGTGGCCACGCGTCAATGGTCACTGGTCACTGGTCACTGGTCAATGGTCTCTGTCGCTGGTCACTGGTCACGATTCGCTGGTCCCTGGTCACTGGTCACTGGTCGATGGTCACTGTCGCTGGTCACTGGTCACTGGTCACTGGTCACTGGTCACTGGTCACTGGTCACTTGTCACTGGTCAGTGGTCACTGGTCACTGGTCACTGGTCACAAGTCACTAGTCACTGGTCACTGGTCACTGGTCACTGGTCACTGGTCACTGGTCACTGGTCACTGGTCACTGGTCACCGGTCAATGGTCACTGTCGCTGGTCACTGGTCACTGGTCACTGATCACTGGTCACTGGTCACTGGTCACTGGTCACTGGTCAATGGTCACTGTCGCTGGTCACTGGACACTGGTCACTGGTCACAGGTCAATGGTCACTTGTCACTGGTCACTGGTCAATGGTCACTATCGCTGGTCAATGGTCATTGTCGCTGGTCACTGGTCATTGGTCACTTGTCACTGGTCACTGGTCGCTGGTCACTGGTCACTGGTCACTGGTCACTGGTCACTGGACACTGGTCACTGGTAACTGGTCAATGGTCACTGTCGCTGGTCACTGGTCACGGGTCACTGGTCACTGGTCAATGGTCACTGGTCACTGGACACAGGTCACTGGTCACTGGTCACTGGTCATTGGTCAATGGTCACTGGCCACTGGTCACTGGTCACTGGTCAATGGTCCCTTTCGCTGGTCAATGGTCACTGTCGCTGGTCACTGGTCACTGGTAACTGGTCAATGGTCACTGTCGCTGGTCACTGGTCACGGGTCACTGGTCACTGGTCAATGGTCACTGGTCACTGGACACAGGTCACTGGTCACTGGTCAATGGTCACTGTCGCTGGTCACTGGACACTGGTCACTGGTCACAGGTCAATGGTCATTGGTCAATGGTCACTGGCCACTGGTCACTGGTCACTGGTCAATGGTCCCTTTCGCTGGTCAATGGTCACTGTCGCTGGTCACTGGTCACTGGTAACTGGTCAATGGTCACTGTCGCTGGTCACTGGTCACAGGTCAATGGTCACTTGTCACTGGTCACTGGTCAATGGTCACTATCGCTGGTCAATGGTCATTGTCGCTGGTCACTGGTCATTGGTCACTTGTCACTGGTCACTGGTCGCTGGTCACTGGTCACTGGACACTGGTCACTGGTCACTGGTCACTTGTCACTCGTCACTGATCACTGGTCACTGGTCACTGGTCACTGGTCACTGGTCACTGGTCACTGGTCACTGGTCACTGGTCACAAGTCACTGGTCACTTGTCACTGGTCACTGGTCACTGGTCGATGGTCACTGTCGCTGGTCACTGGTCACTGGTCACTGGTCACTGGTCACTGGTCACTGGTCACTTGTCACTGGTCAGTGGTCACTGGTCACTGGTCACTGGTCACAAGTCACTAGTCACTGGTCACTGGTCACTGGTCACTGGTCACTGGTCACTGGTCACTGGTCACTGGTCACTGGTCACCGGTCAATGGTCACTGTCGCTGGTCACTGGTCACTGGTCACTGATCACTGGTCACTGGTCACTGGTCACTGGTCACTGGTCAATGGTCACTGTCGCTGGTCACTGGACACTGGTCACTGGTCACAGGTCAATGGTCACTTGTCACTGGTCACTGGTCAATGGTCACTATCGCTGGTCAATGGTCATTGTCGCTGGTCACTGGTCATTGGTCACTTGTCACTGGTCACTGGTCGCTGGTCACTGGTCACTGGTCACTGGTCACTGGTCACTGGACACTGGTCACTGGTAACTGGTCAATGGTCACTGTCGCTGGTCACTGGTCACGGGTCACTGGTCACTGGTCAATGGTCACTGGTCACTGGACACAGGTCACTGGTCACTGGTCACTGGTCATTGGTCAATGGTCACTGGCCACTGGTCACTGGTCACTGGTCAATGGTCCCTTTCGCTGGTCAATGGTCACTGTCGCTGGTCACTGGTCACTGGTAACTGGTCAATGGTCACTGTCGCTGGTCACTGGTCAATGGTCACTGGTCACTGGACACAGGTCACTGGTCACTGGTCAATGGTCACTGTCGCTGGTCACTGGACACTGGTCACTGGTCACAGGTCAATGGTCATTGGTCAATGGTCACTGGCCACTGGTCACTGGTCACTGGTCAATGGTCCCTTTCGCTGGTCAATGGTCACTGTCGCTGGTCACTGGTCACTGGTAACTGGTCAATGGTCACTGTCGCTGGTCACTGGTCACAGGTCAATGGTCACTTGTCACTGGTCACTGGTCAATGGTCACTATCGCTGGTCAATGGTCATTGTCGCTGGTCACTGGTCATTGGTCACTTGTCACTGGTCACTGGTCGCTGGTCACTGGTCACTGGACACTGGTCACTGGTCACTGGTCACTTGTCACTCGTCACTGATCACTGGTCACTGGTCACTGGTCACTGGTCACTGGTCACTGGTCACTGGTCACTGGTCACTGGTCACAAGTCACTGGTCACTTGTCACTGGTCAGTGGCCACTCGTCAATGGTCACTGGTCACTGGTCACTGGTCAATGGTCTCTGTCGCTGGTCACTGGTCACGATTCGCTGGTCCCTGGTCACTGGTCACTGGTCAATGGTCACTGTCGCTGGTCACTGGTCACTGGTCACTGGTCACTGGTCACTGGTCACTTGTCACTGGTCAGTGGCCACTCGTCGCTGGTCACTTGTCACTGGTCACTTGTCACTGGTCACTGATCACTGGTCACTGGTCACTGGTCACTGGTCACAGGTCAATGGACACTGGTCACTGGACACAGGTCACTTGTCACTGGTCACTGGTCACTGGTCACTGGTCACAAGTCACTGGTCACAAGTCACTGGTCACTTGTCACTTGTCACTGGTCACTGGTCACTGGTAACTGGTCAATGGTCACTGTCGCTGGTCAATGGTCACTGTCGCTGGTCACTGGTCACTGGTCACTGGTCACTGGTCACTTGTCACTGGTCAGTGGCCACTGGTCGCTGGTCACTTGTCACTGGTCACTGGTCACTGGTCGCTGGTCACTGGTCACAGGTCAATGGACACTGGTCACAGGACACAGGTCACTTGTCACTGGTCACTGGTCACTGGTCACTATCGCTGGTCAATGGTCACTGTCGCTGGTCACTGGTCACTGGTCACTGGTCACTTGTCACTGGTCAGTGGCCACTCGTCGCTGGTCACTTGTCACTGGTCACTTGTCACTGGTCACTGATCACTGGTCACTGGTCACTGGTCACTGGTCACAGGTCAATGGACACTGGTCACTGGACACAGGTCACTTGTCACTGGTCACTGGTCACTGGTCACTGGTCACTTGTCACTGGTCACTGGTCACTGGTAACTGGTCAATGGTCATTGTCGCTGGTCAATGGTCACTGTCGCTGGTCACTGGTCACTGGTCACTGGTCACTGGTCACTTGTCACTGGTCACTGATCACTGGTCACTGGTCACTGGTCACTGGTCACTGGTCAATGGTCACTGTCGCTGGTCACTGGTCACTGGTCACTGATCACTGGTCACTGGTCAATGGTCACTGTCGCTGGTCACTTGTCACTGGTCACTGATCACTGGTCACTGGTCACTGGTCACTGGTCACAGGTCAATGGACACTGGTCACTGGACACAGGTCACTTGTCACTGGTCACTGGTCACTGGTCACTGGTCACTTGTCACTGGTCACTGGTCACTGGTAACTGGTCAATGGTCACTGTCGCTGGTCAATGGTCACTGTCGCTGGTCACTGGTCACTGGTCACTGGTCACTGGTCACTTGTCACTGGTCACTGATCACTGGTCACTGGTCACTGGTCACTGGTCACTGGTCACTGGTCAATGGTCACTGTCGCTGGTCACTGGTCACTGGTCACTTGTCACTGGTCACTGGTCACTGGTCACTGGTCACTGGTCACTGGTCACTGGTCACAAGTCACTGGTCACCTGTCACTGGTCAGTGGCCACTCGTCAATGGTCACTGGTCACTGGTCACTGGTCAATGGTCTCTGTCGCTGGTCACTGGTCACGATTCGCTGGTCCCTGGTCACTGGTCACTGGTCGATGGTCACTGTCGCTGGTCACTGGTCACTGGTCACTGGTCACTGGTCACTGGTCACTGGTCACTTGTCACTGGTCAGTGGTCACTGGTCACTGGTCACTGGTCACAAGTCACTAGTCACTGGTCACTGGTCACTGGTCACTGGTCACTGGTCACTGGTCACTGGTCACTGGTCACTGGTCACCGGTCAATGGTCACTGTCGCTGGTCACTGGTCACTGGTCACTGATCACTGGTCACTGGTCACTGGTCACTGGTCACTGGTCAATGGTCACTGTCGCTGGTCACTGGACACTGGTCACTGGTCACAGGTCAATGGTCACTTGTCACTGGTCACTGGTCAATGGTCACTATCGCTGGTCAATGGTCATTGTCGCTGGTCACTGGTCATTGGTCACTTGTCACTGGTCACTGGTCGCTGGTCACTGGTCACTGGTCACTGGTCACTGGTCACTGGACACTGGTCACTGGTAACTGGTCAATGGTCACTGTCGCTGGTCACTGGTCACGGGTCACTGGTCACTGGTCAATGGTCACTGGTCACTGGACACAGGTCACTGGTCACTGGTCACTGGTCATTGGTCAATGGTCACTGGCCACTGGTCACTGGTCACTGGTCAATGGTCCCTTTCGCTGGTCAATGGTCACTGTCGCTGGTCACTGGTCACTGGTAACTGGTCAATGGTCACTGTCGCTGGTCACTGGTCACTGGTCACTGGTCACTGGTCAATGGTAACTTGTCACTGGGCAGTGGTCAATGGTCACTGGTCACTGGTCACTGGTCACTGGTCACTGGTCACAGGTCAATGGTCACTGGTCACTGGACACAGGTCACTGGTCACTGGTCACTGGTCACTGGTCACTGGTCACTGGTCACTGGTCAATGGTCACTGGCCACTGGTCACTGGTCACTGGTCAATGGTCACTTTCGCTGGTCAATGGTCACTGTCGCTGGTAAATGGTCACTGTCGCTGGTCACTGGTCACTGGTCACTGGACACTGGTCACACGTCAATGGTCACTGGTCACTGGACACTGGTCACTGGTCACTGGTCACTTGTCACTCGTCACTGATCACTGGTCACTGGTCACTGGTCACTGGTCACTGGTCAATGGTCACTGTCGCTGGTCACTGGTCACTGGTCACTGATCACTGGTGACTGGTCAATGGTCACTGTCGCTGGTCACTGGACACTGGTCACTGGTCACAGGTCAATAGTCACTGGTCACTGGTCACTGGTCAATGGTCACTATCGCTGTTCAATGGTCATTGTCGCTGGTCACTGGTCATTGGTCACTTGTCACTGGTCACTGGTCACTGGTCACTGGTCACTGGTCACTGGTAACTGGTCACAGGTCAATGGTCACTGGACACTGGTCACAGGTCAATGGTCACTGGTCACTGGACACTGGTCACTGGTCACTGGTCACTGGTCACTTGTCACTGGTCACTGATCACTGGTCACTGGTCACTGGTCACTGGTCACTGGTCACTGGTCACAGGTCAATGGTCACTGTCGCTGGTCACTGGTCACTGGTCACTGATCACTGGTCACTGGTCAATGGTCACTGTCGCTGGTCACTGGTCATTGGTCACTTGTCACTGGTCACTGGTCACTGGTCACTGGTCACAGGTCAATGGTCACTGGTCACTGGTCACTGGTCAATGGTCACTGTCGCTCGTCACTGGTCACTGGTCACTGGTCACTGGTCACTGGTCACTGGTAACTGGTCAATGGTCACTGTCGCTGGTCACTGGTCACTGGTCACTGGTCAATGGTAACTTGTCACTGGGCAGTGGTCAATGGTCACTGGTCACTGGTCACTGGTCACTGGTCACTGGTCACAGGTCAATGGTCACTGGTCACTGGACACAGGTCACTGGTCACTGGTCACTGGTCACTGGTCACTGGTCACTGGTCAATGGTCACTGGCCACTGGTCACTGGTCACTTGTCACTGGTCACTGATCACTTGTCACTGGTCACTGGTCACTGGTCACTGGTCACTGGTCAATGGTCACTGTCGCTGGTCACTGGTCACTGGTCACTGATCACTGGTCACTGGTCACTGGTCACTGGTCACTGGTCAATGGTCACTATCGCTGGTCAATGGTCACTGTCGCTGGTCACTGGTCACTGGTCACTTGTCACTGGTCACTGGTCACTGGTCACTGGTCACTGGTCACTGGTCACTGGTCACAAGTCACTGGTCACTTGTCACTGGTCAGTGGCCACTCGTCAATGGTCACTGGTCACTGGTCACTGGTCAATGGTCTCTGTCGCTGGTCACTGGTCACGATTCGCTGGTCCCTGGTCACTGGTCACTGGTCAATGGTCACTGTCGCTGGTCACTGGTCACTGGTCACTGGTCACTGGTCACTTGTCACTGGTCAGTGGCCACTCGTCGCTGGTCACTTGTCACTGGTCACTTGTCACTGGTCACTGATCACTGGTCACTGGTCACTGGTCACTGGTCACAGGTCAATGGACACTGGTCACTGGACACAGGTCACTTGTCACTGGTCACTGGTCACTGGTCACTGGTCACAAGTCACTGGTCACAAGTCACTGGTCACTTGTCACTGGTCACTGGTCACTGGTAACTGGTCAATGGTCACTGTCGCTGGTCAATGGTCACTGTCGCTGGTCACTGGTCACTGGTCACTGGTCACTGGTCACTTGTCACTGGTCAGTGGCCACTGGTCGCTGGTCACTTGTCACTGGTCACTGGTCACTGGTCGCTGGTCACTGGTCACAGGTCAATGGACACTGGTCACAGGACACAGGTCACTTGTCACTGGTCACTGGTCACTGGTCACTATCGCTGGTCAATGGTCACTGTCGCTGGTCACTGGTCACTGGTCACTGGTCACTTGTCACTGGTCAGTGGCCACTCGTCGCTGGTCACTTGTCACTGGTCACTTGTCACTGGTCACTGTTCACTGGTCACTGGTCACTGGTCACTGGTCACAGGTCAATGGACACTGGTCACTGGACACAGGTCACTTGTCACTGGTCACTGGTCACTGGTCACTGGTCACTTGTCACTGGTCACTGTTCACTGGTAACTGGTCAATGGTCACTGTCGCTGGTCAATGGTCACTGTCGCTGCTCACTGGTCACTGGTCACTGGTCACTGGTCACTTGTCACTGGTCACTGATCACTGGTCACTGGTCACTGGTCACTGGTCACTGGTCACTGGTCAATGGTCACTGTCGCTGGTCACTGGTCACTGGTCACTGATCACTGGTCACTGGTCAATGGTCACTGTCGCTGGTCACTGGTCATTGGTCACTTGTCACTGGTCACTGGTCACTGGTCAATGGTCACTGTCGCTGGCCACTGGTCACTGGTCACTGATCACTGGTCACTGGTCACTGGTCACTGGTCACTGGTCAATGGTCACTATCGCTGGTCAATGGTCACTGTCGCTGGTCACTGGTCACTGGTCACTTGTCACTGGTCACTGGTCACTGGTCACTGGTCACTGGTCACTGGTCACTGGTCACTGGTCACTGGTCACTGGTCACTGGTCAATGGTCACTGTCGCTGGTCACTGGTCACTGGTCACTGGTCACTGGTCAATGGTCACTTGTCCCTGGGCAGTGGTCACTGGTCACTGGTCAATGGTCACTATCGCTGGTCAATGGTCACTGTCGCTGGTCACTGGTCACTGGTCACTTGTCACTGGTCACTGGTCACTGGTCACTGGTCACTGGTCACTGGTCACTGGTCACAAGTCACTGGTCACCTGTCACTGGTCAGTGGCCACTCGTCAATGGTCACTGGTCACTGGTCACTGGTCAATGGTCTCTGTCGCTGGTCACTGGTCACGATTCGCTGGTCCCTGGTCACTGGTCACTGGTCGATGGTCACTGTCGCTGGTCACTGGTCACTGGTCACTGGTCACTGGTCACTGGTCACTGGTCACTTGTCACTGGTCAGTGGTCACTGGTCACTGGTCACTGGTCACAAGTCACTAGTCACTGGTCACTGGTCACTGGTCACTGGTCACTGGTCACTGGTCACTGGTCACTGGTCACTGGTCACTGGTCACCGGTCAATGGTCACTGTCGCTGGTCACTGGTCACTGGTCACTGATCACTGGTCACTGGTCACTGGTCACTGGTCACTGGTCAATGGTCACTATCGCTGGTCAATGGTCACTGTCGCTGGTCACTGGTCACTGGTCACTTGTCACTATTCACTGGTCACTGGTCACTGGTCACTGGTCACTGGTCTCTGGTCGATGGTCAGTGGTCACTGTCGCTGGTCACTGGTCACTGGTCACTTGTCCCTGGGCAGTGGTCACTGGTCACTGGTCACTGGTCACTGGTCACTGGTCAATGGTCACTGTCGCTGGTCACTGGTCACTGGTCACTTGTCCCTGGGCAGTGGTCACTTGTCACTGGTCAATGGTCACTATCGCTGGTCAATGGTCACTGTCGCTGGTCACTTGTCACTGGTCACTTGTCACTGGTCACTGGTCACTGGTCACTGGTCACTTGTCACTGGTCAGTGGCCACTCGTCAATGGTCACTGGTCACTGGTCACTGGTCAATGCTCTCTGTCGCTGGTCACTGGTCACGATTCGCTGGTCCCTGGTCACTGGTCACTGGTCAATGGTCACTGTCGCTGGTCACTGGTCACTGGTCACTGGTCACTGGTCACTGGTCACTGGTTACTGGTCACTGGTCACTGGTCACTGGTCACTGGTCACTGGTCACTGGTCACAAGTCACTGGTCACTTGTCACTGGTCACTGGTCACTCGTCACTGGTCACAGGTCAATGGTAACTTGTCACTGGGCAGTGGTCAATGGTCACTGGTCACTGGTCACTGGTCACAGGTCAATGGTCACTGGTCACTGGACACAGATCACTGGTCACTGGTCACTGGTCACTGGTCACTGGTCACTGGTCAATGGTCACTGGCCACTGGTCACTGGTCACTGGTCAGTGGCCACTGGTCGCTGGTCACTTGTCACTGGTCACTGGTCACTGGTCACTGGTCAGTGGCCACTCGTCAATGGTCACTGGTCACTGGTCACTGGTCAATGGTCTCTGTCGCTGGTCACTGGTCACGATTCGCTGGTCCCTGGTCATTGGTCACTGGTCAATGGTCACTGTCGCTGGTCACTGGTCACTGGTCACTGGTCACTGGTCACTTGTCACTGGTCACTGATCACTGGTCACTGGTCACTGGTCACTGGTCACTGGTCAATGGTCACTATCGCTGGTCAATGGTCACTGTCGCTGGTCACTGGTCACTGGTCACTTGTCACTGGTCACTGGTCACTGGTCACTGGTCACTGGTCACTGGTCACTGGTCACTGGTCACTGGTCACTGGTCACTGGTCACTGGTCAATGGTCACTGTCGCTGGTCACTGGTCACTGGTCACTGGTCACTGGTCAATGGTCACTTGTCCCTGGGCAGTGGTCACTGGTCACTGGTCAATGGTCACTATCGCTGGTCAATGGTCACTGTCGCTGGTCACTGGTCACTGGTCACTTGTCACTGGTCACTGGTCACTGGTCACTGGTCACTGGTCACTGGTCACTGGTCACAAGTCACTGGTCACCTGTCACTGGTCAGTGGCCACTCGTCAATGGTCACTGGTCATTGGTCACTGGTCAATGGTCTCTGTCGCTGGTCACTGGTCACGATTCGCTGGTCCCTGGTCACTGGTCACTGGTCGATGGTCACTGTCGCTGGTCACTGGTCACTGGTCACTGGTCACTGGTCACTGGTCACTGGTCACTTGTCACTGGTCAGTGGTCACTGGTCACTGGTCACTGGTCACAAGTCACTAGTCACTGGTCACTGGTCACTGGTCACTGGTCACTGGTCACTGGTCACTGGTCACTGGTCACTGGTCACTGGTCACCGGTCAATGGTCACTGTCGCTGGTCACTGGTCACTGGTCACTGATCACTGGTCACTGGTCACTGGTCACTGGTCACTGGTCAATGGTCACTGTCGCTGGTCACTGGACACTGGTCACTGGTCACAGGTCAATGGTCACTGGTCACTGGTCACTGGTCAATGGTCACTATCGCTGGTCAATGGTCATTGTCGCTGGTCACTGGTCATTGGTCACTTGTCACTGGTCACTGGTCGCTGGTCACTGGTCACTGGTCACTGGTCACTGGTCACTGGACACTGGTCACTGGTAACTGGTCAATGGTCACTGTCGCTGGTCACTGGTCACTGGTCACTGGTCACTGGTCAATGGTCACTGGTCACTGGACACAGGTCACTGGTCACTGGTCACTGGTCATTGGTCAATGGTCACTGGTCACTGGTCAATGGTCCCTTTCGCTGGTCAATGGTCACTGTCGCTGGTCACTGGTCACTGGTAACTGGTCAATGGTCACTGTCGCTGGTCACTGGTCACTGGTCACTGGTCACTGGTCAATGGTAACTTGTCACTGGGCAGTGGTCAATGGTCACTGGTCACTGGTCACTGGTCACTGGTCACTGGTCACAGGTCAATGGTCACTGGTCACTGGACACAGGTCACTGGTCACTGGTCACTGGTCACTGGTCACTGGTCACTGGTCACTGGTCAATGGTCACTGGCCACTGGTCACTGGTCACTGGTCAATGGTCACTTTCGCTGGTCAATGGTCACTGTCGCTGGTAAATGGTCACTGTCGCTGGTCACTGGTCACTGGTCACTGGACACTGGTCACAGGTCAATGGTCACTGGTCACTGGACACTGGTCACTGGTCACTGGTCACTTGTCACTCGTCACTGATCACTGGTCACTGGTCACTGGTCACTGGTCACTGGTCACTGGTCAATGGTCACTGTCGCTGGTCACTGGTCACTGGTCACTGATCACTGGTGACTGGTCAATGGTCACTGTCGCTGGTCACTGGACACTGGTCACTGGTCACAGGTCAATGGTCACTGGTCACTGGTCACTATCGCTGTTCAATGGTCATTGTCGCTGGTCACTGGTCATTGGTCACTTGTCACTGGTCACTGGTCACTGGTCACTGGTCACTGGTCACTGGTAACTGGTCACAGGTCAATGGTCACTGGACACTGGTCACAGGTCAATGGTCACTGGTCACTGGACACTGGTCACTGGTCACTGGTCACTGGTCACTTGTCACTGGTCACTGATCACTGGTCACTGGTCACTGGTCACTGGTCACTGGTCACTGGTCACAGGTCAATGGTCACTGTCGCTGGTCACTGGTCACTGGTCACTGATCACTGGTCACTGGTCAATGGTCACTGTCGCTGGTCACTGGTCATTGGTCACTATCGCTGGTCAATGGTCATTGTCGCTGGTCACTGGTCATTGGTCACTTGTCACTGGTCACTGGTCGCTGGTCACTGGTCACTGGACACTGGTCACTGGTCACTGGTCACTTGTCACTCGTCACTGATCACTGGTCACTGGTCACTGGTCACTGGTCACTGGTCACTGGTCACTGGTCACTGGTCACTGGTCACAAGTCACTGGTCACTTGTCACTGGTCAGTGGCCACTCGTCAATGGTCACTGGTCACTGGTCACTGGTCAATGGTCTCTGTCGCTGGTCACTGGTCACGATTCGCTGGTCCCTGGTCACTGGTCACTGGTCAATGGTCACTGTCGCTGGTCACTGGTCACTGGTCACTGGTCACTGGTCACTGGTCACTTGTCACTGGTCAGTGGCCACTCGTCGCTGGTCACTTGTCACTGGTCACTTGTCACTGGTCACTGATCACTGGTCACTGGTCACTGGTCACTGGTCACAGGTCAATGGACACTGGTCACTGGACACAGGTCACTTGTCACTGGTCACTGGTCACTGGTCACTGGTCACAAGTCACTGGTCACAAGTCACTGGTCACTTGTCACTGGTCACTGGTCACTGGTAACTGGTCAATGGTCACTGTCGCTGGTCAATGGTCACTGTCGCTGGTCACTGGTCACTGGTCACTGGTCACTGGTCACTTGTCACTGGTCAGTGGCCACTGGTCGCTGGTCACTTGTCACTGGTCACTGGTCACTGGTCGCTGGTCACTGGTCACAGGTCAATGGACACTGGTCACAGGACACAGGTCACTTGTCACTGGTCACTGGTCACTGGTCACTATCGCTGGTCAATGGTCACTGTCGCTGGTCACTGGTCACTGGTCACTGGTCACTTGTCACTGGTCAGTGGCCACTCGTCGCTGGTCACTTGTCACTGGTCACTTGTCACTGGTCACTGATCACTGGTCACTGGTCACTGGTCACTGGTCACAGGTCAATGGACACTGGTCACTGGACACAGGTCACTTGTCACTGGTCACTGGTCACTGGTCACTGGTCACTTGTCACTGGTCACTGGTCACTGGTAACTGGTCAATGGTCACTGTCGCTGGTCAATGGTCACTGTCGCTGGTCACTGGTCACTGGTCACTGGTCACTGGTCACTTGTCACTGGTCACTGATCACTGGTCACTGGTCACTGGTCACTGGTCACTGGTCAATGGTCACTGTCGCTGGTCACTGGTCACTGGTCACTGATCACTGGTCACTGGTCAATGGTCACTGTCGCTGGTCACTTGTCACTGGTCACTGATCACTGGTCACTGGTCACTGGTCACTGGTCACAGGTCAATGGACACTGGTCACTGGACACAGGTCACTTGTCACTGGTCACTGGTCACTGGTCACTGGTCACTTGTCACTGGTCACTGGTCACTGGTAACTGGTCAATGGTCACTGTCGCTGGTCAATGGTCACTGTCGCTGGTCACTGGTCACTGGTCACTGGTCACTGGTCACTTGTCACTGGTCACTGATCACTGGTCACTGGTCACTGGTCACTGGTCACTGGTCACTGGTCAATGGTCACTGTCGCTGGTCACTGGTCACTGGTCACTTGTCACTGGTCACTGGTCACTGGTCACTGGTCACTGGTCACTGGTCACTGGTCACAAGTCACTGGTCACCTGTCACTGGTCAGTGGCCACTCGTCAATGGTCACTGGTCACTGGTCACTGGTCAATGGTCTCTGTCGCTGGTCACTGGTCACGATTCGCTGGTCCCTGGTCACTGGTCACTGGTCGATGGTCACTGTCGCTGGTCACTGGTCACTGGTCACTGGTCACTGGTCACTGGTCACTGGTCACTTGTCACTGGTCAGTGGTCACTGGTCACTGGTCACTGGTCACAAGTCACTAGTCACTGGTCACTGGTCACTGGTCACTGGTCACTGGTCACTGGTCACTGGTCACTGGTCACTGGTCACCGGTCAATGGTCACTGTCGCTGGTCACTGGTCACTGGTCACTGATCACTGGTCACTGGTCACTGGTCACTGGTCACTGGTCAATGGTCACTGTCGCTGGTCACTGGACACTGGTCACTGGTCACAGGTCAATGGTCACTTGTCACTGGTCACTGGTCAATGGTCACTATCGCTGGTCAATGGTCATTGTCGCTGGTCACTGGTCATTGGTCACTTGTCACTGGTCACTGGTCGCTGGTCACTGGTCACTGGTCACTGGTCACTGGTCACTGGACACTGGTCACTGGTAACTGGTCAATGGTCACTGTCGCTGGTCACTGGTCACGGGTCACTGGTCACTGGTCAATGGTCACTGGTCACTGGACACAGGTCACTGGTCACTGGTCACTGGTCATTGGTCAATGGTCACTGGCCACTGGTCACTGGTCACTGGTCAATGGTCCCTTTCGCTGGTCAATGGTCACTGTCGCTGGTCACTGGTCACTGGTAACTGGTCAATGGTCACTGTCGCTGGTCACTGGTCACTGGTCACTGGTCACTGGTCAATGGTAACTTGTCACTGGGCAGTGGTCAATGGTCACTGGTCACTGGTCACTGGTCACTGGTCACTGGTCACAGGTCAATGGTCACTGGTCACTGGACACAGGTCACTGGTCACTGGTCACTGGTCACTGGTCACTGGTCACTGGTCACTGGTCAATGGTCACTGGCCACTGGTCACTGGTCACTGGTCAATGGTCACTTTCGCTGGTCAATGGTCACTGTCGCTGGTAAATGGTCACTGTCGCTGGTCACTGGTCACTGGTCACTGGACACTGGTCACAGGTCAATGGTCACTGGTCACTGGACACTGGTCACTGGTCACTGGTCACTTGTCACTCGTCACTGATCACTGGTCACTGGTCACTGGTCACTGGTCACTGGTCACTGGTCAATGGTCACTGTCGCTGGTCACTGGTCACTGGTCACTGATCACTGGTGACTGGTCAATGGTCACTGTCGCTGGTCACTGGACACTGGTCACTGGTCACAGGTCAATGGTCACTGGTCACTGGTCACTATCGCTGTTCAATGGTCATTGTCGCTGGTCACTGGTCATTGGTCACTTGTCACTGGTCACTGGTCACTGGTCACTGGTCACTGGTCACTGGTAACTGGTCACAGGTCAATGGTCACTGGACACTGGTCACAGGTCAATGGTCACTGGTCACTGGACACTGGTCACTGGTCACTGGTCACTGGTCACTTGTCACTGGTCACTGATCACTGGTCACTGGTCACTGGTCACTGGTCACTGGTCACTGGTCACAGGTCAATGGTCACTGTCGCTGGTCACTGGTCACTGGTCACTGATCACTGGTCACTGGTCAATGGTCACTGTCGCTGGTCACTGGTCATTGGTCACTATCGCTGGTCAATGGTCATTGTCGCTGGTCACTGGTCATTGGTCACTTGTCACTGGTCACTGGTCGCTGGTCACTGGTCACTGGACACTGGTCACTGGTCACTGGTCACTTGTCACTCGTCACTGATCACTGGTCACTGGTCACTGGTCACTGGTCACTGGTCACTGGTCACTGGTCACTGGTCACTGGTCACAAGTCACTGGTCACTTGTCACTGGTCAGTGGCCACTCGTCAATGGTCACTGGTCACTGGTCACTGGTCAATGGTCTCTGTCGCTGGTCACTGGTCACGATTCGCTGGTCCCTGGTCACTGGTCACTGGTCAATGGTCACTGTCGCTGGTCACTGGTCACTGGTCACTGGTCACTGGTCACTGGTCACTTGTCACTGGTCAGTGGCCACTCGTCGCTGGTCACTTGTCACTGGTCACTTGTCACTGGTCACTGATCACTGGTCACTGGTCACTGGTCACTGGTCACAGGTCAATGGACACTGGTCACTGGACACAGGTCACTTGTCACTGGTCACTGGTCACTGGTCACTGGTCACAAGTCACTGGTCACAAGTCACTGGTCACTTGTCACTGGTCACTGGTCACTGGTAACTGGTCAATGGTCACTGTCGCTGGTCAATGGTCACTGTCGCTGGTCACTGGTCACTGGTCACTGGTCACTGGTCACTGGTCAATGGTCCCTTTCGCTGGTCAATGGTCACTGTCGCTGGTCACTGGTCACTGGTAACTGGTCAATGGTCACTGTCGCTGGTCACTGGTCACTGGTCACTGGTCACTGGTCAATGGTAACTTGTCACTGGGCAGTGGTCAATGGTCACTGGTCACTGGTCACTGGTCACTGGTCACAGGTCAATGGTCACTGGTCACTGGACACAGGTCACTGGTCACTGGTCACTGGTCACTGGTCACTGGTCACTGGTCACTGGTCAATGGTCACTGGCCACTGGTCACTGGTCACTGGTCAATGGTCACTTTCGCTGGTCAATGGTCACTGTCGCTGGTAAATGGTCACTGTCGCTGGTCACTGGTCACTGGTCACTGGACACTGGTCACAGGTCAATGGTCACTGGTCACTGGACACTGGTCACTGGTCACTGGTCACTTGTCACTCGTCACTGATCACTGGTCACTGGTCACTGGTCACTGGTCACTGGTCAATGGTCACTGTCGCTGGTCACTGGTCACTGGTCACTGATCACTGGTGACTGGTCAATGGTCACTGTCGCTGGTCACTGGACACTGGTCACTGGTCACAGGTCAATGGTCACTGGTCACTGGTCACTGGTCAATGGTCACTATCGCTGTTCAATGGTCATTGTCGCTGGTCACTGGTCATTGGTCACTTGTCACTGGTCACTGGTCACTGGTCACTGGTCACTGGTCACTGGTAACTGGTCACAGGTCAATGGTCACTGGACACTGGTCACAGGTCAATGGTCACTGGTCACTGGACACTGGTCACTGGTCACTGGTCACTGGTCACTTGTCACTGGTCACTGATCACTGGTCACTGGTCACTGGTCACTGGTCACTGGTCACTGGTCACAGGTCAATGGTCACTGTCGCTGGTCACTGGTCACTGGTCACTGATCACTGGTCACTGGTCAATGGTCACTGTCGCTGGTCACTGGTCATTGGTCACTTGTCACTGGTCACTGGTCACTGGTCACTGGTCACAGGTCAATGGTCACTGGTCACTGGTCACTGGTCAATGGTCACTGTCGCTCGTCACTGGTCACTGGTCACTGGTCACTGGTCACTGGTCACTGGTAACTGGTCAATGGTCACTGTCGCTGGTCACTGGTCACTGGTCACTGGTCAATGGTAACTTGTCACTGGGCAGTGGTCAATGGTCACTGGTCACTGGTCACTGGTCACTGGTCACTGGTCACAGGTCAATGGTCACTGGTCACTGGACACAGGTCACTGGTCACTGGTCACTGGTCACTGGTCACTGGTCACTGGTCAATGGTCACTGGCCACTGGTCACTGGTCACTTGTCACTGGTCACTGATCACTTGTCACTGGTCACTGGTCACTGGTCACTGGTCACTGGTCAATGGTCACTGTCGCTGGTCACTGGTCACTGGTCACTGATCACTGGTCACTGGTCACTGGTCACTGGTCACTTGTCAATGGTCACTATCGCTGGTCAATGGTCACTGTCGCTGGTCACTGGTCACTGGTCACTTGTCACTGGTCACTGGTCACTGGTCACTGGTCACTGGTCACTGGTCACTGGTCACAAGTCACTGGTCACTTGTCACTGGTCAGTGGCCACTCGTCAATGGTCACTGGTCACTGGTCACTGGTCAATGGTCTCTGTCGCTGGTCACTGGTCACGATTCGCTGGTCCCTGGTCACTGGTCACTGGTCAATGGTCACTGTCGCTGGTCACTGGTCACTGGTCACTGGTCACTGGTCACTTGTCACTGGTCAGTGGCCACTCGTCGCTGGTCACTTGTCACTGGTCACTTGTCACTGGTCACTGATCACTGGTCACTGGTCACTGGTCACTGGTCACAGGTCAATGGACACTGGTCACTGGACACAGGTCACTTGTCACTGGTCACTGGTCACTGGTCACTGGTCACAAGTCACTGGTCACAAGTCACTGGTCACTTGTCACTGGTCACTGGTCACTGGTAACTGGTCAATGGTCACTGTCGCTGGTCAATGGTCACTGTCGCTGGTCACTGGTCACTGGTCACTGGTCACTGGTCACTTGTCACTGGTCAGTGGCCACTGGTCGCTGGTCACTTGTCACTGGTCACTGGTCACTGGTCGCTGGTCACTGGTCACAGGTCAATGGACACTGGTCACAGGACACAGGTCACTTGTCACTGGTCACTGGTCACTGGTCACTATCGCTGGTCAATGGTCACTGTCGCTGGTCACTGGTCACTGGTCACTGGTCACTTGTCACTGGTCAGTGGCCACTCGTCGCTGGTCACTTGTCACTGGTCACTTGTCACTGGTCACTGTTCACTGGTCACTGGTCACTGGTCACTGGTCACAGGTCAATGGACACTGGTCACTGGACACAGGTCACTTGTCACTGGTCACTGGTCACTGGTCACTGGTCACTTGTCACTGGTCACTGTTCACTGGTAACTGGTCAATGGTCACTGTCGCTGGTCAATGGTCACTGTCGCTGCTCACTGGTCACTGGTCACTGGTCACTGGTCACTTGTCACTGGTCACTGATCACTGGTCACTGGTCACTGGTCACTGGTCACTGGTCACTGGTCAATGGTCACTGTCGCTGGTCACTGGTCACTGGTCACTGATCACTGGTCACTGGTCAATGGTCACTGTCGCTGGTCACTGGTCATTGGTCACTTGTCACTGGTCACTGGTCACTGGTCACTGGTCACAGGTCAATGGTCACTGGTCACTGGACACTGGTCACTGGTCACTGGTCACTTGTCACTGGTCACTGATCACTGGTCACTGGTCACTGGTCACTGGTCACTGGTCACTGGTCAATGGTCACTGTCGCTGGCCACTGGTCACTGGTCACTGATCACTGGTCACTGGTCACTGGTCACTGGTCACTGGTCAATGGTCACTATCGCTGGTCAATGGTCACTGTCGCTGGTCACTGGTCACTGGTCACTTGTCACTGGTCACTGGTCACTGGTCACTGGTCACTGGTCACTGGTCACTGGTCACTGGTCACTGGTCACTGGTCACTGGTCAATGGTCACTGTCGCTGGTCACTGGTCACTGGTCACTGGTCACTGGTCAATGGTCACTTGTCCCTGGGCAGTGGTCACTGGTCACTGGTCAATGGTCACTATCGCTGGTCAATGGTCACTGTCGCTGGTCACTGGTCACTGGTCACTTGTCACTGGTCACTGGTCACTGGTCACTGGTCACTGGTCACTGGTCACTGGTCACAAGTCACTGGTCACCTGTCACTGGTCAGTGGCCACTCGTCAATGGTCACTGGTCACTGGTCACTGGTCAATGGTCTCTGTCGCTGGTCACTGGTCACGATTCGCTGGTCCCTGGTCACTGGTCACTGGTCGATGGTCACTGTCGCTGGTCACTGGTCACTGGTCACTGGTCACTGGTCACTGGTCACTGGTCACTTGTCACTGGTCAGTGGTCACTGGTCACTGGTCACTGGTCACAAGTCACTAGTCACTGGTCACTGGTCACTGGTCACTGGTCACTGGTCACTGGTCACTGGTCACTGGTCACTGGTCACTGGTCACCGGTCAATGGTCACTGTCGCTGGTCACTGGTCACTGGTCACTGATCACTGGTCACTGGTCACTGGTCACTGGTCACTGGTCAATGGTCACTATCGCTGGTCAATGGTCACTGTCGCTGGTCACTGGTCACTGGTCACTTGTCACTAGTCACTGGTCACTGGTCACTGGTCACTGGTCACTGGTCTCTGGTCGATGGTCAGTGGTCACTGTCGCTGGTCACTGGTCACTGGTCACTTGTCCCTGGGCAGTGGTCACTGGTCACTGGTCACTGGTCACTGGTCACTGGTCAATGGTCACTGTCGCTGGTCACTGGTCACTGGTCACTTGTCCCTGGGCAGTGGTCACTTGTCACTGGTCAATGGTCACTATCGCTGGTCAATGGTCACTGTCGCTGGTCACTTGTCACTGGTCACTTGTCACTGGTCACTGGTCACTGGTCACTGGTCACTTGTCACTGGTCAGTGGCCACTCGTCAATGGTCACTGGTCACTGGTCACTGGTCAATGCTCTCTGTCGCTGGTCACTGGTCACGATTCGCTGGTCCCTGGTCACTGGTCACTGGTCAATGGTCACTGTCGCTGGTCACTGGTCACTGGTCACTGGTCACTGGTCACTGGTCACTGGTTACTGGTCACTGGTCACTGGTCACTGGTCACTGGTCACTGGTCACTGGTCACAAGTCACTGGTCACTTGTCACTGGTCACTGGTCACTCGTCACTGGTCACAGGTCAATGGTAACTTGTCACTGGGCAGTGGTCAATGGTCACTGGTCACTGGTCACTGGTCACAGGTCAATGGTCACTGGTCACTGGACACAGATCACTGGTCACTGGTCACTGGTCACTGGTCACTGGTCACTGGTCAATGGTCACTGGCCACTGGTCACTGGTCACTGGTCAGTGGCCACTGGTCGCTGGTCACTTGTCACTGGTCACTGGTCACTGGTCACTGGTCAGTGGCCACTCGTCAATGGTCACTGGTCACTGGTCACTGGTCAATGGTCTCTGTCGCTGGTCACTGGTCACGATTCGCTGGTCCCTGGTCATTGGTCACTGGTCAATGGTCACTGTCGCTGGTCACTGGTCACTGGTCACTGGTCACTGGTCACTTGTCACTGGTCAGTGGCCACTCGTCGCTGGTCACTTGTCACTGGTCACTGGTCACAGGTCAATGGTCACTGGTCACTGGACACTGGCCACTGGTCACTGGTCACTTGTCAGTGGTCACTGGTCACTGGTCACTGGTCACTGGTCCCAAGTCACTGGTCACTTGTCACTGGTCACTGGTCACTGGTAACTGGTCAATGGTCACTGTCGCTGGTCAATGGTCACTGTCGCTGGTCACTGGTCACTGGTCACTGGTCACTGGTCACTTGTCACTGGTCAGTGGCCACTGGTCGCTGGTCACTTGTCACTGGTCACTGGTCACTGGTCACTGGTCACTGGTCACTGGTCACAAGTCACTGGTCACTGGTCACTGGTCATTGGTCACTGGTCACTGGTCACTGGTCACTGGTCACTGGTCAATGGTCACTGTCGCTGGTAAATGGTCACTGTCGCTGGTCAATGGTCAGTGTCGCTGGTCACTGGTCACTATTCGCTGGTCACTGGTCACTGGTCACTGTCGCTGGTCACTGGTCACTGGTCACTGGTCACTGGTCACTGGTCACAAGTCACTGGTCACTTGTCACTGGTCACTGGTCACTGGTAACTGGTCAATGGTCACTGTCGCTGGTCAATGGTCACTGTCGCTGGTCACTGGTCACTGGTCACTGGTCACTGGTCACTTGTCACTGGTCAGTGGCCACTGGTCGCTGGTCACTTGTCACTGGTCACTGGTCACTGGTCGCTGGTCACTGGTCACAGGTCAATGGACACTGGTCACAGGACACAGGTCACTTGTCACTGGTCACTGGTCACTGGTCACTATCGCTGGTCAATGGTCACTGTCGCTGGTCACTGGTCACTGGTCACTGGTCACTTGTCACTGGTCAGTGGCCACTCGTCGCTGGTCAATGGTCACTGTCGCTGGTCACTGGTCACTGGTCACTGGTCACTGGTCACTTGTCACTGGTCACTGATCACTGGTCACTGGTCACTGGTCACTGGTCACTGGTCACTGGTCAATGGTCACTGTCGCTGGTCACTGGTCACTGGTCACTGATCACTGGTCACTGGTCAATGGTCACTGTCGCTGGTCACTGGTCATTGGTCACTTGTCACTGGTCACTGGTCACTGGTCACTGGTCACAGGTCAATGGTCACTGGTCACTGGACACTGGTCACTGGTCACTGGTCACTTGTCACTGGTCACTGATCACTGGTCACTGGTCACTGGTCACTGGTCACTGGTCAATGGTCACTATCGCTGGTCAATGGTCACTGTCGCTGGTCACTGGTCACTGGTCACTTGTCACTGGTCACTGGTCACTGGTCACTGGTCACTGGTCACTGGTCACTGGTCACTGGTCACTGGTCACTGGTCACTGGTCAATGGTCACTGTCGCTGGTCACTGGTCACTGGTCACTGGTCACTGGTCAATGGTCACTTGTCCCTGGGCAGTGGTCACTGGTCACTGGTCAATGGTCACTATCGCTGGTCAATGGTCACTGTCGCTGGTCACTGGTCACTGGTCACTTGTCACTGGTCACTGGTCACTGGTCACTGGTCACTGGTCACTGGTCACTGGTCACAAGTCACTGGTCACCTGTCACTGGTCAGTGGCCACTCGTCAATGGTCACTGGTCACTGGTCACTGGTCAATGGTCTCTGTCGCTGGTCACTGGTCACGATTCGCTGGTCCCTGGTCACTGGTCACTGGTCGATGGTCACTGTCGCTGGTCACTGGTCACTGGTCACTGGTCACTGGTCACTGGTCACTGGTCACTTGTCACTGGTCAGTGGTCACTGGTCACTGGTCACTGGTCACAAGTCACTAGTCACTGGTCACTGGTCACTGGTCACTGGTCACTGGTCACTGGTCACTGGTCACTGGTCACTGGTCACCGGTCAATGGTCACTGTCGCTGGTCACTGGTCACTGGTCACTGATCACTGGTCACTGGTCACTGGTCACTGGTCACTGGTCAATGGTCACTGTCGCTGGTCACTGGACACTGGTCACTGGTCACAGGTCAATGGTCACTGGTCACTGGTCACTGGTCAATGGTCACTATCGCTGGTCAATGGTCATTGTCGCTGGTCACTGGTCATTGGTCACTTGTCACTGGTCACTGGTCGCTGGTCACTGGTCACTGGTCACTGGTCACTGGTCACTGGACACTGGTCACTGGTAACTGGTCAATGGTCACTGTCGCTGGTCACTGGTCACTGGTCACTGGTCACTGGTCAATGGTCACTGGTCACTGGACACAGGTCACTGGTCACTGGTCACTGGTCATTGGTCAATGGTCACTGGTCACTGGTCAATGGTCCCTTTCGCTGGTCAATGGTCACTGTCGCTGGTCACTGGTCACTGGTAACTGGTCAATGGTCACTGTCGCTGGTCACTGGTCACTGGTCACTGGTCACTGGTCAATGGTAACTTGTCACTGGGCAGTGGTCAATGGTCACTGGTCACTGGTCACTGGTCACTGGTCACTGGTCACAGGTCAATGGTCACTGGTCACTGGACACAGGTCACTGGTCACTGGTCACTGGTCACTGGTCACTGGTCACTGGTCACTGGTCAATGGTCACTGGCCACTGGTCACTGGTCACTGGTCAATGGTCACTTTCGCTGGTCAATGGTCACTGTCGCTGGTAAATGGTCACTGTCGCTGGTCACTGGTCACTGGTCACTGGACACTGGTCACAGGTCAATGGTCACTGGTCACTGGACACTGGTCACTGGTCACTGGTCACTTGTCACTCGTCACTGATCACTGGTCACTGGTCACTGGTCACTGGTCACTGGTCACTGGTCAATGGTCACTGTCGCTGGTCACTGGTCACTGGTCACTGATCACTGGTGACTGGTCAATGGTCACTGTCGCTGGTCACTGGACACTGGTCACTGGTCACAGGTCAATGGTCACTGGTCACTGGTCACTATCGCTGTTCAATGGTCATTGTCGCTGGTCACTGGTCATTGGTCACTTGTCACTGGTCACTGGTCACTGGTCACTGGTCACTGGTCACTGGTAACTGGTCACAGGTCAATGGTCACTGGACACTGGTCACAGGTCAATGGTCACTGGTCACTGGACACTGGTCACTGGTCACTGGTCACTGGTCACTTGTCACTGGTCACTGATCACTGGTCACTGGTCACTGGTCACTGGTCACTGGTCACTGGTCACAGGTCAATGGTCACTGTCGCTGGTCACTGGTCACTGGTCACTGATCACTGGTCACTGGTCAATGGTCACTGTCGCTGGTCACTGGTCATTGGTCACTTGTCACTGGTCACTGGTCACTGGTCACTGGTCACAGGTCAATGGTCACTGGTCACTGGTCACTGGTCAATGGTCACTGTCGCTCGTCACTGGTCACTGGTCACTGGTCACTGGTCACTGGTCACTGGTAACTGGTCAATGGTCACTGTCGCTGGTCACTGGTCACTGGTCACTGGTCAATGGTAACTTGTCACTGGGCAGTGGTCAATGGTCACTGGTCACTGGTCACTGGTCACTGGTCACTGGTCACAGGTCAATGGTCACTGGTCACTGGACACAGGTCACTGGTCACTGGTCACTGGTCACTGGTCACTGGTCACTGGTCAATGGTCACTGGCCACTGGTCACTGGTCACTTGTCACTGGTCACTGATCACTTGTCACTGGTCACTGGTCACTGGTCACTGGTCACTGGTCAATGGTCACTGTCGCTGGTCACTGGTCACTGGTCACTGATCACTGGTCACTGGTCACTGGTCACTGGTCACTGGTCAATGGTCACTATCGCTGGTCAATGGTCACTGTCGCTGGTCACTGGTCACTGGTCACTTGTCACTGGTCACTGATCACTTGTCACTGGTCACTGGTCACTGGTCACTGGTCACTGGTCAATGGTCACTGTCGCTGGTCACTGGTCACTGGTCACTGGTCACTTGTCACTGGTCAGTGGCCACTCGTCGCTGGTCACTTGTCACTGGTCACTTGTCACTGGTCACTGTTCACTGGTCACTGGTCACTGGTCACTGGTCACTGGTCACTGGTCACTGGTCACTGGTCACTGGTCACAAGTCACTGGTCACTTGTCACTGGTCAGTGGCCACTCGTCAATGGTCACTGGTCACTGGTCACTGGTCAATGGTCTCTGTCGCTGGTCACTGGTCACGATTCGCTGGTCCCTGGTCACTGGTCACTGGTCAATGGTCACTGTCGCTGGTCACTGGTCACTGGTCACTGGTCACTGGTCAATGGTCACTGTCGCTCGTCACTGGTCACTGGTCACTGGTCACTGGTCACTGGTCACTGGTAACTGGTCAATGGTCACTGTCGCTGGTCACTGGTCACTGGTCACTGGTCAATGGTAACTTGTCACTGGGCAGTGGTCAATGGTCACTGGTCACTGGTCACAGGTCACTGGTCACTGGTCACAGGTCAATGGTCACTGGTCACTGGACACAGGTCACTGGTCACTGGTCACTGGTCACTGGTCACTGGTCACTGGTCAATGGTCACTGGCCACTGGTCACTGGTCACTTGTCACTGGTCACTGATCACATGTCACTGGTCACTGGTCACTGGTCACTGGTCACTGGTCAATGGTCACTGTCGCTGGTCACTGGTCACTGGTCACTGGTCACTTGTCACTGGTCAGTGGCCACTCGTCGCTGGTCACTTGTCACTGGTCACTTGTCACTGGTCACTGTTCACTGGTCACTGGTCACTGGTCACTGGTCACAGGTCAATGGACACTGGTCACTGGACACAGGTCACTTGTCACTGGTCACTGGTCACTGGTCACTGGTCACTTGTCACTGGTCACTGGTCACTGGTAACTGGTCAATGGTCACTGTCGCTGGTCACTGGTCACTGGTCACTGGTCACTGGTCAATGGTCACTGGTCACTGGACACAGGTCACTGGTCACTGGTCACTGGTCATTGGTCAATGGTCACTGGCCACTGGTCACTGGTCACTGGTCAATGGTCCCTTTCGCTGGTCAATGGTCACTGTCGCTGGTCACTGGTCACTGGTAACTGGTCAATGGTCACTGTCGCTGGTCACTGGTCACTGGTCACTGGTCACTGGTCAATGGTAACTTGTCACTGGGCAGTGGTCAATGGTCACTGGTCACTGGTCACTGGTCACTGGTCACTGGTCACAGGTCAATGGTCACTGGTCACTGGACACAGGTCACTGGTCACTGGTCACTGGTCACTGGTCACTGGTCACTGGTCACTGGTCAATGGTCACTGGCCACTGGTCAATGGTCACTTTCGCTGGTCAATGGTCACTGTCGCTGGTAAATGGTCACTGTCGCTGGTCACTGGTCACTGGTCACTGGACACTGGTCACAGGTCAATGGTCACTGGTCACTGGACACTGGTCACTGGTCACTGGTCACTTGTCACTCGTCACTGATCACTGGTCACTGGTCACTGGTCACTGGTCACTGGTCACTGGTCAATGGTCACTGTCGCTGGTCACTGGTCACTGGTCACTGATCACTGGTGACTGGTCAATGGTCACTGTCGCTGGTCACTGGACACTGGTCACTGGTCACAGGTCAATGGTCACTGGTCACTGGTCACTGGTCAATGGTCACTATCGCTGTTCAATGGTCATTGTCGCTGGTCACTGGTCATTGGTCAGTTGTCACTGGTCACTGGTCACTGGTCACTGGTCACTGGTCACTGGTAACTGGTCACAGGTCAATGGTCACTGGACACTGGTCACAGGTCAATGGTCACTGGTCACTGGACACTGGTCACTGGTCACTGGTCACTGGTCACTTGTCACTGGTCACTGATCACTGGTCACTGGTCACTGGTCACTGGTCACTGGTCACTGGTCACAGGTCAATGGTCACTGTCGCTGGTCACTGGTCACTGGTCACTGATCACTGGTCACTGGTCAATGGTCACTGTCGCTGGTCACTGGTCATTGGTCACTTGTCACTGGTCACTGGTCACTGGTCACTGGTCACAGGTCAATGGTCACTGGTCACTGGTCACTGGTCAATGGTCACTGTCGCTCGTCACTGGTCACTGGTCACTGGTCACTGGTCACTGGTCACTGGTAACTGGTCAATGGTCACTGTCGCTGGTCACTGGTCACTGGTCACTGGTCAATGGTAACTTGTCACTGGGCAGTGGTCAATGGTCACTGGTCACTGGTCACTGGTCACTGGTCACTGGTCACAGGTCAATGGTCACTGGTCACTGGACACAGGTCACTGGTCACTGGTCACTGGTCACTGGTCACTGGTCACTGGTCAATGGTCACTGGCCACTGGTCACTGGTCACTTGTCACTGGTCACTGATCACTTGTCACTGGTCACTGGTCACTGGTCACTGGTCACTGGTCAATGGTCACTGTCGCTGGTCACTGGTCACTGGTCACTGATCACTGGTCACTGGTCACTGGTCACTGGTCACTGGTCAATGGTCACTATCGCTGGTCAATGGTCACTGTCGCTGGTCACTGGTCACTGGTCACTTGTCACTGGTCACTGATCACTTGTCACTGGTCACTGGTCACTGGTCACTGGTCACTGGTCAATGGTCACTGTCGCTGGTCACTGGTCACTGGTCACTGGTCACTTGTCACTGGTCAGTGGCCACTCGTCGCTGGTCACTTGTCACTGGTCACTTGTCACTGGTCACTGTTCACTGGTCACTGGTCACTGGTCACTGGTCACTGGTCACTGGTCACTGGTCACTGGTCACAAGTCACTGGTCACTTGTCACTGGTCAGTGGCCACTCGTCAATGGTCACTGGTCACTGGTCACTGGTCAATGGTCTCTGTCGCTGGTCACTGGTCACGATTCGCTGGTCCCTGGTCACTGGTCACTGGTCAATGGTCACTGTCGCTGGTCACTGGTCACTGGTCACTGGTCACTGGTCAATGGTCACTGTCGCTCGTCACTGGTCACTGGTCACTGGTCACTGGTCACTGGTCACTGGTAACTGGTCAATGGTCACTGTCGCTGGTCACTGGTCACTGGTCACTGGTCAATGGTAACTTGTCACTGGGCAGTGGCCACTCGTCAATGGTCACTGGTCACTGGTCACTGGTCAATGGTCTCTGTCGCTGGTCACTGGTCACGATTCGCTGGTCCCTGGTCACTGGTCACTGGTCAATGGTCACTGTCGCTGGTCACTGGTCACTGGTCACTGGTCACTGGTCAATGGTCACTGTCGCTCGTCACTGGTCACTGGTCACTGGTCACTGGTCACTGGTCACAGGTCACTGGTCACTGGTCACAGGTCAATGGTCACTGGTCACTGGACACAGGTCACTGGTCACTGGTCACTGGTCACTGGTCACTGGTCACTGGTCAATGGTCACTGGCCACTGGTCACTGGTCACTTGTCACTGGTCACTGATCACTTGTCACTGGTCACTGGTCACTGGTCACTGGTCACTGGTCAATGGTCACTGTCGCTGGTCACTGGTCACTGGTCACTGGTCACTTGTCACTGGTCAGTGGCCACTCGTCGCTGGTCACTTGTCACTGGTCACTTGTCACTGGTCACTGTTCACTGGTCACTGGTCACTGGTCACTGGTCACAGGTCAATGGACACTGGTCACTGGACACAGGTCACTTGTCACTGGTCACTGGTCACTGGTCACTGGTCACTTGTCACTGGTCACTGGTCACTGGTAACTGGTCAATGGTCACTGTCGCTGGTCAATGGTCACTGTCGCTGGTCACTGGTCACTGGTCACTGGTCACTGGTCTCTTGTCACTGGTCACTGATCACTGGTCACTGGTCACTGGTCACTGGTCACTGGTCACTGGTCAATGGTCACTGTCGCTGGTCACTGGTCACTGGTCACTGATCACTGGTCACTGGTCAATGGTCACTTACGCTGGTCACTGGTCATTGGTCACTTGTCACTGGTCACTGGTCACTGGTCACTGGTCACAGGTCAATGGTCACTGGTCACTGGACACTGGTCACTGGTCACTGGTCACTTGTCACTGGTCACTGGTCACTGGTCACTGGTCACTGGTCACTGGTCACTTGTCACTGGTCAGTGGCCACTCGTCGCTGGTCACTTGTCACTGGTCACTTGTCACTGGTCACTGATCACTGGTCACTGGTCACTGGTCACTGGTCACAGGTCAATGGACACTGGTCACTGGACACAGGTCACTTGTCACTGGTCACTGGTCACTGGTCACTGGTCACAAGTCACTGGTCACAAGTCACTGGTCACTTGTCACTGGTCACTGGTCACTGGTAACTGGTCAATGGTCACTGTCGCTGGTCAATGGTCACTGTCGCTGGTCACTGGTCACTGGTCACTGGTCACTGGTCACTTGTCACTGGTCAGTGGCCACTGGTCGCTGGTCACTTGTCACTGGTCACTGGTCACTGGTCGCTGGTCACTGGTCACAGGTCAATGGACACTGGTCACATGACACAGGTCACTTGTCACTGGTCACTGGTCACTGGTCACTATCGCTGGTCAATGGTCACTGTCGCTGGTCACTGGTCACTGGTCACTGGTCACTTGTCACTGGTCAGTGGCCACTCGTCGCTGGTCACTTGTCACTGGTCACTTGTCACTGGTCACTGTTCACTGGTCACTGGTCACTGGTCACTGGTCACAGGTCAATGGACACTGGTCACTGGACACAGGTCACTTGTCACTGGTCACTGGTCACTGGTCACTGGTCACTTGTCACTGGTCACTGGTCACTGGTAACTGGTCAATGGTCACTGTCGCTGGTCAATGGTCACTGTCGCTGGTCACTGGTCACTGGTCACTGGTCACTGGTCACTTGTCACTGGTCACTGATCACTGGTCACTGGTCACTGGTCACTGGTCACTGGTCACTGGTCAATGGTCACTGTCGCTGGTCACTGGTCACTGGTCACTGATCACTGGTCACTGGTCAATGGTCACTGTCGCTGGTCACTGGTCATTGGTCACTTGTCACTGGTCACTGGTCACTGGTCACTGGTCACAGGTCAATGGTCACTGGTCACTGGACACTGGTCACTGGTCACTGGTCACTTGTCACTGGTCACTGATCACTGGTCACTGGTCACTGGTCACTGGTCACTGGTCACTGGTCAATGGTCACTGTCGCTGGCCACTGGTCACTGGTCACTGATCACTGGTCACTGGTCACTGGTCACTGGTCACTGGTCAATGGTCACTATCGCTGGTCAATGGTCACTGTCGCTGGTCACTGGTCACTGGTCACTTGTCACTGGTCACTGGTCACTGGTCACTGGTCACTGGTCACTGGTCACTGGTCACTGGTCACTGGTCACTGGTCACTGGTCAATGGTCACTGTCGCTGGTCACTGGTCACTGGTCACTGGTCACTGGTCAATGGTCACTTGTCCCTGGGCAGTGGTCACTGGTCACTGGTCAATGGTCACTATCGCTGGTCAATGGTCACTGTCGCTGGTCACTGGTCACTGGTCACTTGTCACTGGTCACTGGTCACTGGTCACTGGTCACTGGTCACTGGTCACTGGTCACAAGTCACTGGTCACCTGTCACTGGTCAGTGGCCACTCGTCAATGGTCACTGGTCACTGGTCACTGGTCAATGGTCTCTGTCGCTGGTCACTGGTCACGATTCGCTGGTCCCTGGTCACTGGTCACTGGTCGATGGTCACTGTCGCTGGTCACTGGTCACTGGTCACTGGTCACTGGTCACTGGTCACTGGTCACTTGTCACTGGTCAGTGGTCACTGGTCACTGGTCACTGGTCACAAGTCACTAGTCACTGGTCACTGGTCACTGGTCACTGGTCACTGGTCACTGGTCACTGGTCACTGGTCACTGGTCACTGGTCACTGGTCACTGGTCACTTGTCACTGGTCAGTGGTCACTGGTCACTGGTCACTGGTCACTTGTCACTGGTCACTGGTCACTGGTCACTGGTCACTGGTCACTGGTCACTGGTCACAAGTCACTGGTCACCTGTCACTGGTCAGTGGCCACTCGTCAATGGTCACTGGTCACTGGTCACTGGTCAATGGTCACTATCGCTGGTCAATGGTCACTGTCGCTGGTCACTGGTCACTGGTCACTTGTCACTAGTCACTGGTCACTGGTCACTGGTCACTGGTCACTGGTCACTGGTCTCTGGTCGATGGTCAGTGGTCACTGTCGCTGGTCACTGGTCACTGGTCACTTGTCCCTGGGCAGTGGTCACTGGTCACTGGTCACTGGTCACTGGTCACTGGTCAATGGTCACTGTCGCTGGTCACTGGTCACTGGTCACTTGTCCCTGGGCAGTGGTCACTTGTCACTGGTCAATGGTCACTATCGCTGGTCAATGGTCACTGTCGCTGGTCACTGGTCACTGGTCACTTGTCACTGGTCACTGGTCACTGGTCACTGGTCACTTGTCACTGGTCAGTGGCCACTCGTCAATGGTCACTGGTCACTGGTCACTGGTCAATGGTATCTGTCGCTGGTCACTGGTCACGATTCGCTGGTCCCTGGTCACTGGTCACTGGTCAATGGTCACTGTCGCTGGTCACTGGTCACTGGTCACTGGTCACTGGTCACTGGTCACTGGTTACTGGTCACTGGTCACTGGTCACTGGTCACTGGTCACTGGTCACTGGTCACAAGTCACTGGTCACTTGTCACTGGTCACTGGTCACTCGTCACTGATCACAGGTCAATGGTAACTTGTCACTGGGCAGTGGTCAATGGTCACTGGTCACTGGTCACTGGTCACAGGTCAATGGTCACTGGTCACTGGACACAGATCACTGGTCACTGGTCACTGGTCACTGGTCACTGGTCACTGGTCAATGGTCACTGGCCACTGGTCACTGGTCACTGGTCAGTGGCCACTGGTCGCTGGTCACTTGTCACTGGTCACTGGTCACTGGTCACTGGTCAGTGGCCACTCGTCAATGGTCACTGGTCACTGGTCACTGGTCAATGGTCTCTGTCGCTGGTCACTGGTCACGATTCGCTGGTCCCTGGTCATTGGTCACTGGTCAATGGTCACTGTCGCTGGTCACTGGTCACTGGTCACTGGTCACTGGTCACTGGTCACTGGTCACTGGTCACAAGTCACTGGTCACTTGTCACTGGTCAGTGGCCACTCGTCAATGGTCACTGGTCACTGGTCACTGGTCAATGGTCTCTGTCGCTGGTCACTGGTCACGATTCGCTGGTCCCTGGTCACTGGTCACTGGTCAATGGTCACTGTCGCTGGTCACTGGTCACTGGTCACTGGTCACTGGTCAATGGTCACTGTCGCTCGTCACTGGTCACTGGTCACTGGTCACTGGTCACTGGTCACTGGTAACTGGTCAATGGTCACTGTCGCTGGTCACTGGTCACTGGTCACTGGTCAATGGTAACTTGTCACTGGGCAGTGGTCAATGGTCACTGGTCACTGGTCACAGGTCACTGGTCACTGGTCACAGGTCAATGGTCACTGGTCACTGGACACAGGTCACTGGTCACTGGTCACTGGTCACTGGTCACTGGTCACTGGTCAATGGTCACTGGCCACTGGTCACTGGTCACTTGTCACTGGTCACTGATCACTTGTCACTGGTCACTGGTCACTGGTCACTGGTCACTGGTCAATGGTCACTGTCGCTGGTCACTGGTCACTGGTCACTGGTCACTTGTCACTGGTCAGTGGCCACTCGTCGCTGGTCACTTGTCACTGGTCACTTGTCACTGGTCACTGTTCACTGGTCACTGGTCACTGGTCACTGGTCACAGGTCAATGGACACTGGTCACTGGACACAGGTCACTTGTCACTGGTCACTGGTCACTGGTCACTGGTCACTTGTCACTGGTCACTGGTCACTGGTAACTGGTCAATGGTCACTGTCGCTGGTCAATGGTCACTGTCGCTGGTCACTGGTCACTGGTCACTGGTCACTGGTCACTTGTCACTGGTCACTGATCACTGGTCACTGGTCACTGGTCACTGGTCACTGGTCACTGGTCAATGGTCACTGTCGCTGGTCACTGGTCACTGGTCACTGATCACTGGTCACTGGTCAATGGTCACTTACGCTGGTCACTGGTCATTGGTCACTTGTCACTGGTCACTGGTCACTGGTCACTGGTCACAGGTCAATGGTCACTGGTCACTGGACACTGGTCACTGGTCACTGGTCACTTGTCACTGGTCACTGGTCACTGGTCACTGGTCACTGGTCACTTGTCACTGGTCAGTGGCCACTCGTCGCTGGTCACTTGTCACTGGTCACTTGTCACTGGTCACTGATCACTGGTCACTGGTCACTGGTCACTGGTCACAGGTCAATGGACACTGGTCACTGGACACAGGTCACTTGTCACTGGTCACTGGTCACTGGTCACTGGTCACAAGTCACTGGTCACAAGTCACTGGTCACTTGTCACTGGTCACTGGTCACTGGTAACTGGTCAATGGTCACTGTCGCTGGTCAATGGTCACTGTCGCTGGTCACTGGTCACTGGTCACTGGTCACTGGTCACTTGTCACTGGTCAGTGGCCACTGGTCGCTGGTCACTTGTCACTGGTCACTGGTCACTGGTCGCTGGTCACTGGTCACAGGTCAATGGACACTGGTCACAGGACACAGGTCACTTGTCACTGGTCACTGGTCACTGGTCACTATCGCTGGTCAATGGTCACTGTCGCTGGTCACTGGTCACTGGTCACTGGTCACTTGTCACTGGTCAGTGGCCACTCGTCGCTGGTCACTTGTCACTGGTCACTTGTCACTGGTCACTGTTCACTGGTCACTGGTCACTGGTCACTGGTCACAGGTCAATGGACACTGGTCACTGGACACAGGTCACTTGTCACTGGTCACTGGTCACTGGTCACTGGTCACTTGTCACTGGTCACTGGTCACTGGTAACTGGTCAATGGTCACTGTCGCTGGTCAATGGTCACTGTCGCTGGTCACTGGTCACTGGTCACTGGTCACTGGTCACTTGTCACTGGTCACTGATCACTGGTCACTGGTCACTGGTCACTGGTCACTGGTCACTGGTCAATGGTCACTGTCGCTGGTCACTGGTCACTGGTCACTGATCACTGGTCACTGGTCACTGGTCACTTGTCACTGGTCACTGATCACTGGTCACTGGTCACTGGTCACTGGTCACTGGTCACTGGTCAATGGTCACTGTCGCTGGCCACTGGTCACTGGTCACTGATCACTGGTCACTGGTCACTGGTCACTGGTCACTGGTCAATGGTCACTATCGCTGGTCAATGGTCACTGTCGCTGGTCACTGGTCACTGGTCACTTGTCACTGGTCACTGGTCACTGGTCACTGGTCACTGGTCACTGGTCACTGGTCACTGGTCACTGGTCACTGGTCACTGGTCAATGGTCACTGTCGCTGGTCACTGGTCACTGGTCACTGGTCACTGGTCAATGGTCACTTGTCCCTGGGCAGTGGTCACTGGTCACTGGTCAATGGTCACTATCGCTGGTCAATGGTCACTGTCGCTGGTCACTGGTCACTGGTCACTTGTCACTGGTCACTGGTCACTGGTCACTGGTCACTGGTCACTGGTCACTGGTCACAAGTCACTGGTCACCTGTCACTGGTCAGTGGCCACTCGTCAATGGTCACTGGTCACTGGTCACTGGTCAATGGTCTCTGTCGCTGGTCACTGGTCACGATTCGCTGGTCCCTGGTCACTGGTCACTGGTCGATGGTCACTGTCGCTGGTCACTGGTCACTGGTCACTGGTCACTGGTCACTGGTCACTGGTCACTTGTCACTGGTCAGTGGTCACTGGTCACTGGTCACTGGTCACAAGTCACTAGTCACTGGTCACTGGTCACTGGTCACTGGTCACTGGTCACTGGTCACTGGTCACTGGTCACTGGTCACTGGTCACTGGTCACCGGTCAATGGTCACTGTCGCTGGTCACTGGTCACTGGTCACTGATCACTGGTCACTGGTCACTGGTCACTGGTCACTGGTCAATGGTCACTATCGCTGGTCAATGGTCACTGTCGCTGGTCACTGGTCACTGGTCACTTGTCACTAGTCACTGGTCACTGGTCACTGGTCACTGGTCACTGGTCTCTGGTCGATGGTCAGTGGTCACTGTCGCTGGTCACTGGTCACTGGTCACTTGTCCCTGGGCAGTGGTCACTGGTCACTGGTCACTGGTCACTGGTCACTGGTCAATGGTCACTGTCGCTGGTCACTGGTCACTGGTCACTTGTCCCTGGGCAGTGGTCACTTGTCACTGGTCAATGGTCACTATCGCTGGTCAATGGTCACTGTCGCTGGTCACTGGTCACTGGTCACTTGTCACTGGTCACTGGTCACTGGTCACTGGTCACTTGTCACTGGTCAGTGGCCACTCGTCAATGGTCACTGGTCACTGGTCACTGGTCAATGGTCTCTGTCGCTGGTCACTGGTCACGATTCGCTGGTCCCTGGTCACTGGTCACTGGTCAATGGTCACTGTCGCTGGTCACTGGTCACTGGTCGCTGGTCACTTGTCACTGGTCGCTGGTCACTGGTCACTGGTCACTGGTCAATGGTAACTTGTCACTGGGCAGTGGTCAATGGTCACTGGTCACTGGTCACAGGTCACTGGTCACTGGTCACAGGTCAATGGTCACTGGTCACTGGACACAGGTCACTGGTCACTGGTCACTGGTCACTGGTCACTGGTCACTGGTCAATGGTCACTGGCCACTGGTCACTGGTCACTTGTCACTGGTCACTGATCACTTGTCACTGGTCACTGGTCACTGGTCACTGGTCACTGGTCAATGGTCACTGTCGCTGGTCACTGGTCACTGGTCACTGGTCACTTGTCACTGGTCAGTGGCCACTCGTCGCTGGTCACTTGTCACTGGTCACTTGTCACTGGTCACTGTTCACTGGTCACTGGTCACTGGTCACTGGTCACAGGTCAATGGACACTGGTCACTGGACACAGGTCACTTGTCACTGGTCACTGGTCACTGGTCACTGGTCACTTGTCACTGGTCACTGGTCACTGGTAACTGGTCAATGGTCACTGTCGCTGGTCAATGGTCACTGTCGCTGGTCACTGGTCACTGGTCACTGGTCACTGGTCACTTGTCACTGGTCACTGATCACTGGTCACTGGTCACTGGTCACTGGTCACTGGTCACTGGTCAATGGTCACTGTCGCTGGTCACTGGTCACTGGTCACTGATCACTGGTCACTGGTCAATGGTCACTTACGCTGGTCACTGGTCATTGGTCACTTGTCACTGGTCACTGGTCACTGGTCACTGGTCACAGGTCAATGGTCACTGGTCACTGGACACTGGTCACTGGTCACTGGTCACTTGTCACTGGTCACTGGTCACTGGTCACTGGTCACTGGTCACTTGTCACTGGTCAGTGGCCACTCGTCGCTGGTCACTTGTCACTGGTCACTTGTCACTGGTCACTGATCACTGGTCACTGGTCACTGGTCACTGGTCACAGGTCAATGGACACTGGTCACTGGACACAGGTCACTTGTCACTGGTCACTGGTCACTGGTCACTGGTCACAAGTCACTGGTCACAAGTCACTGGTCACTTGTCACTGGTCACTGGTCACTGGTAACTGGTCAATGGTCACTGTCGCTGGTCAATGGTCACTGTCGCTGGTCACTGGTCACTGGTCACTGGTCACTGGTCACTTGTCACTGGTCAGTGGCCACTGGTCGCTGGTCACTTGTCACTGGTCACTGGTCACTGGTCGCTGGTCACTGGTCACAGGTCAATGGACACTGGTCACAGGACACAGGTCACTTGTCACTGGTCACTGGTCACTGGTCACTATCGCTGGTCAATGGTCACTGTCGCTGGTCACTGGTCACTGGTCACTGGTCACTTGTCACTGGTCAGTGGCCACTCGTCGCTGGTCACTTGTCACTGGTCACTTGTCACTGGTCACTGTTCACTGGTCACTGGTCACTGGTCACTGGTCACAGGTCAATGGACACTGGTCACTGGACACAGGTCACTTGTCACTGGTCACTGGTCACTGGTCACTGGTCACTTGTCACTGGTCACTGGTCACTGGTAACTGGTCAATGGTCACTGTCGCTGGTCAATGGTCACTGTCGCTGGTCACTGGTCACTGGTCACTGGTCACTGGTCACTTGTCACTGGTCACTGATCACTGGTCACTGGTCACTGGTCACTGGTCACTGGTCACTGGTCAATGGTCACTGTCGCTGGTCACTGGTCACTGGTCACTGATCACTGGTCACTGGTCACTGGTCACTTGTCACTGGTCACTGATCACTGGTCACTGGTCACTGGTCACTGGTCACTGGTCACTGGTCAATGGTCACTGTCGCTGGCCACTGGTCACTGGTCACTGATCACTGGTCACTGGTCACTGGTCACTGGTCACTGGTCAATGGTCACTATCGCTGGTCAATGGTCACTGTCGCTGGTCACTGGTCACTGGTCACTTGTCACTGGTCACTGGTCACTGGTCACTGGTCACTGGTCACTGGTCACTGGTCACTGGTCACTGGTCACTGGTCACTGGTCAATGGTCACTGTCGCTGGTCACTGGTCACTGGTCACTGGTCACTGGTCAATGGTCACTTGTCCCTGGGCAGTGGTCACTGGTCACTGGTCAATGGTCACTATCGCTGGTCAATGGTCACTGTCGCTGGTCACTGGTCACTGGTCACTTGTCACTGGTCACTGGTCACTGGTCACTGGTCACTGGTCACTGGTCACTGGTCACAAGTCACTGGTCACCTGTCACTGGTCAGTGGCCACTCGTCAATGGTCACTGGTCACTGGTCACTGGTCAATGGTCTCTGTCGCTGGTCACTGGTCACGATTCGCTGGTCCCTGGTCACTGGTCACTGGTCGATGGTCACTGTCGCTGGTCACTGGTCACTGGTCACTGGTCACTGGTCACTGGTCACTGGTCACTTGTCACTGGTCAGTGGTCACTGGTCACTGGTCACTGGTCACAAGTCACTAGTCACTGGTCACTGGTCACTGGTCACTGGTCACTGGTCACTGGTCACTGGTCACTGGTCACTGGTCACTGGTCACTGGTCACCGGTCAATGGTCACTGTCGCTGGTCACTGGTCACTGGTCACTGATCACTGGTCACTGGTCACTGGCCACTGGTCACTGGTCAATGGTCACTATCGCTGGTCAATGGTCACTGTCGCTGGTCACTGGTCACTGGTCACTTGTCACTAGTCACTGGTCACTGGTCACTGGTCACTGGTCACTGGTCTCTGGTCGATGGTCAGTGGTCACTGTCGCTGGTCACTGGTCACTGGTCACTTGTCCCTGGGCAGTGGTCACTGGTCACTGGTCACTGGTCACTGGTCACTGGTCAATGGTCACTGTCGCTGGTCACTGGTCACTGGTCACTTGTCCCTGGGCAGTGGTCACTTGTCACTGGTCAATGGTCACTATCGCTGGTCAATGGTCACTGTCGCTGGTCACTGGTCACTGGTCACTTGTCACTGGTCACTGGTCACTGGTCACTCGTCACTGATCACAGGTCAATGGTAACTTGTCACTGGGCAGTGGTCAATGGTCACTGGTCACTGGTCACTGGTCACAGGTCAATGGTCACTGGTCACTGGACACAGATCACTGGTCACTGGTCACTGGTCACTGGTCACTGGTCACTGGTCAATGGTCACTGGCCACTGGTCACTGGTCACTGGTCAGTGGCCACTGGTCGCTGGTCACTTGTCACTGGTCACTGGTCACTGGTCACTGGTCAGTGGCCACTCGTCAATGGTCACTGGTCACTGGTCACTGGTCAATGGTCTCTGTCGCTGGTCACTGGTCACGATTCGCTGGTCCCTGGTCATTGGTCACTGGTCAATGGTCACTGTCGCTGGTCACTGGTCACTGGTCACTGGTCACTGGTCACTTGTCACTGGTCAGTGGCCACTCGTCGCTGGTCACTTGTCACTGGTCACTGGTCACAGGTCAATGGTCACTGGTCACTGGACACTGGCCACTGGTCACTGGTCACTTGTCAGTGGTCACTGGTCACTGGTCACTGGTCACTGGTCACAAGTCACTGGTCACTTGTCACTGGTCACTGGTCACTGGTAACTGGTCAATGGTCACTGTCGCTGGTCAATGGTCACTGTCGCTGGTCACTGGTCACTGGTCACTGGTCACTGGTCACTGGTCACTTGTCACTGGTCAGTGGCCACTGGTCGCTGGTCACTTGTCACTGGTCACTGGTCACTGGTCACTGGTCACTGGTCACTGGTCACAAGTCACTGGTCACTGGTCACTGGTCATTGGTCACTGGTCACTGGTCACTGGTCACTGGTCACTGGTCAATGGTCACTGTCGCTGGTAAATGGTCACTGTCGCTGGTCAATGGTCAGTGTCGCTGGTCACTGGTCACTATTCGCTGGTCACTGGTCACTGGTCACTGTCGCTGGTCACTGGTCACTGGTCACTGGTCACTGGTCACTGGTCACAAGTCACTGGTCACTTGTCACTGGTCACTGGTCACTGGTAACTGGTCAATGGTCACTGTCGCTGGTCAATGGTCACTGGTCACTGGTCACTGGTCACTTGTCACTGGTCAGTGGCCACTGGTCGCTGGTCACTTGTCACTGGTCACTGGTCACTGGTCGCTGGTCACTGGTCACAGGTCAATGGACACTGGTCACAGGACACAGGTCACTTGTCACTGGTCACTGGTCACTGGTCACTATCGCTGGTCAATGGTCACTGTCGCTGGTCACTGGTCACTGGTCACTGGTCACTTGTCACTGGTCAGTGGCCACTCGTCGCTGGTCACTTGTCACTGGTCACTTGTCACTGGTCACTGATCACTGGTCACTGGTCACTGGTCACTGGTCACAGGTCAATGGACACTGGTCACTGGACACAGGTCACTTGTCACTGGTCACTGGTCACTGGTCACTGGTCACTTGTCACTGGTCACTGGTCACTGGTAACTGGTCAATGGTCACTGTCGCTGGTCAATGGTCACTGTCGCTGGTCACTGGTCACTGGTCACTGGTCACTGGTCACTTGTCACTGGTCACTGATCACTGGTCACTGGTCACTGGTCACTGGTCACTGGTCACTGGTCACTTGTCACTGGTCACTGGTCACTGGTAACTGGTCAATGGTCACTGTCGCTGGTCAATGGTCACTGGTCACTGGTCACTGGTCACTTGTCACTGGTCAGTGGCCACTGGTCGCTGGTCACTTGTCACTGGTCACTGGTCACTGGTCGCTGGTCACTGGTCACAGGTCAATGGACACTGGTCACAGGACACAGGTCACTTGTCACTGGTCACTGGTCACTGGTCACTATCGCTGGTCAATGGTCACTGTCGCTGGTCACTGGTCACTGGTCACTGGTCACTTGTCACTGGTCAGTGGCCACTCGTCGCTGGTCACTTGTCACTGGTCACTTGTCACTGGTCACTGATCACTGGTCACTTTTCACTGGTCACTGGTCACAGGTCAATGGACACTGGTCACTGGACACAGGTCACTTGTCACTGGTCACTGGTCACTGGTCACTGGTCACTTGTCACTGGTCACTGGTCACTGGTAACTGGTCAATGGTCACTGTCGCTGGTCAATGGTCACTGTCGCTGGTCACTGGTCACTGGTCACTGGTCACTGGTCACTTGTCACTGGTCACTGATCACTGGTCACTGGTCACTGGTCACTGGTCACTGGTCACTGGTCACTGGTCAATGGTCACTGTCGCTGGTCACTGGTCACTGGTCACTGATCACTGGTCACTGGTCACTGGTCACTGTCGCTGGTCACTGGTCATTGGTCACTTGTCACTGGTCACTGGTCACTGGTCACTGGTCACAGGTCAATGGTCACTGGTCACTGGACACTGGTCACTGGTCACTGGTCACTTGTCACTGGTCACTGATCACTGGTCACTGGTCACTGGTCACTGGTCACTGGTCAATGGTCACTATCGCTGGTCAATGGTCACTGTCGCTGGTCACTGGTCACTGGTCACTTGTCACTGGTCACTGGTCACTGGTCACTGGTCACTGGTCACTGGTCACTGGTCACTGGTCACTGGTCACTGGTCACTGGTCAATGGTCACTGTCGCTGGTCACTGGTCACTGGTCACTGGTCACTTGTCAGTGGTCACTGGTCACTGGTCACTGGTCACTGGTCACAAGTCACTGGTCACTTGTCACTGGTCACTGGTCACTGGTAACTGGTCAATGGTCACTGTCGCTGGTCAATGGTCACTGTCGCTGGTCACTGGTCACTGGTCACTGGTCACTGGTCACTGGTCACTTGTCACTGGTCAGTGGCCACTGGTCGCTGGTCACTTGTCACTGGTCACTGGTCACTGGTCACTGGTCACTGGTCACTGGTCACAAGTCACTGGTCACTGGTCACTGGTCATTGGTCACTGGTCACTGGTCACTGGTCACTGGTCACTGGTCAATGGTCACTGTCGCTGGTAAATGGTCACTGTCGCTGGTCAATGGTCAGTGTCGCTGGTCACTGGTCACTATTCGCTGGTCACTGGTCACTGGTCACTGTCGCTGGTCACTGGTCACTGGTCACTGGTCACTGGTCACTGGTCACAAGTCACTGGTCACTTGTCACTGGTCACTGGTCACTGGTAACTGGTCAATGGTCACTGTCGCTGGTCAATGGTCACTGGTCACTGGTCACTGGTCACTTGTCACTGGTCAGTGGCCACTGGTCGCTGGTCACTTGTCACTGGTCACTGGTCACTGGTCGCTGGTCACTGGTCACAGGTCAATGGACACTGGTCACAGGACACAGGTCACTTGTCACTGGTCACTGGTCACTGGTCACTATCGCTGGTCAATGGTCACTGTCGCTGGTCACTGGTCACTGGTCACTGGTCACTTGTCACTGGTCAGTGGCCACTCGTCGCTGGTCACTTGTCACTGGTCACTTGTCACTGGTCACTGATCACTGGTCACTGGTCACTGGTCACTGGTCACAGGTCAATGGACACTGGTCACTGGACACAGGTCACTTGTCACTGGTCACTGGTCACTGGTCACTGGTCACTTGTCACTGGTCACTGGTCACTGGTAACTGGTCAATGGTCACTGTCGCTGGTCAATGGTCACTGTCGCTGGTCACTGGTCACTGGTCACTGGTCACTGGTCACTTGTCACTGGTCACTGATCACTGGTCACTGGTCACTGGTCACTGGTCACTGGTCACTGGTCACTGGTCAATGGTCACTGTCGCTGGTCACTGGTCACTGGTCACTGATCACTGGTCACTGGTCACTGGTCACTGTCGCTGGTCACTGGTCATTGGTCACTTGTCACTGGTCACTGGTCACTGGTCACTGGTCACAGGTCAATGGTCACTGGTCACTGGACACTGGTCACTGGTCACTGGTCACTTGTCACTGGTCACTGATCACTGGTCACTGGTCACTGGTCACTGGTCACTGGTCAATGGTCACTATCGCTGGTCAATGGTCACTGTCGCTGGTCACTGGTCACTGGTCACTTGTCACTGGTCACTGGTCACTGGTCACTGGTCACTGGTCACTGGTCACTGGTCACTGGTCACTGGTCACTGGTCACTGGTCAATGGTCACTGTCGCTGGTCACTGGTCACTGGTCACTGGTCACTGGTCACTGGTCACTGGTCAATGGTCACTATCGCTGGTCAATGGTCACTGTCGCTGGTCACTGGTCACTGGTCACTTGTCACTGGTCACTGGTCACTGGTCACTGGTCACTGGTCACTGGTCACTGGTCACAAGTCACTGGTCACCTGTCACTGGTCAGTGGCCACTCGTCAATGGTCACTGGTCAATGGTCACTGGTCAATGGTCTCTGTCGCTGGTCACTGGTCACGATTCGCTGGTCCCTGGTCACTGGTCACTGGTCGATGGTCACTGTCGCTGGTCACTGGTCACTGGTCACTGGTCACTGGTCACTGGTCACTGGTCACTTGTCACTGGTCAGTGGTCACTGGTCACTGGTCACTGGTCACAAGTCACTAGTCACTGGTCACTGGTCACTGGTCACTGGTCACTGGTCACTGGTCACTGGTCACTGGTCACCGGTCAATGGTCACTGTCGCTGGTCACTGGTCACTGGTCACTGATCACTGGTCACTGGTCACTGGTCACTGGTCACTGGTCAATGGTCACTGTCGCTGGTCACTGGACACTGGTCACTGGTCACAGGTCAATGGTCACTGGTCACTGGTCACTGGTCAATGGTCACTATCGCTGGTCAATGGTCATTGTCGCTGGTCACTGGTCATTGGTCACTTGTCACTGGTCACTGGTCGCTGGTCACTGGTCACTGGTCACTGGTCACTGGTCACTGGACACTGGTCACTGGTAACTGGTCAATGGTCACTGTCGCTGGTCACTGGTCACTGGTCACTGGTCACTGGTCAATGGTCACTGGTCACTGGACACAGGTCACTGGTCACTGGTCACTGGTCATTGGTCAATGGTCACTGGCCACTGGTCACTGGTCACTGGTCAATGGTCCCTTTCGCTGGTCAATGGTCACTGTCGCTGGTCACTGGTCACTGGTAACTGGTCAATGGTCACTGTCGCTGGTCACTGGTCACTGGTCACTGGTCACTGGTCAATGGTAACTTGTCACTGGGCAGTGGTCAATGGTCACTGGTCACTGGTCACTGGTCACTGGTCACTGGTCACAGGTCAATGGTCACTGGTCACTGGACACAGGTCACTGGTCACTGGTCACTGGTCACTGGTCACTGGTGACTGGTCACTGGTCAATGGTCACTGGCCACTGGTCACTGGTCACTGGTCAATGGTCACTTTCGCTGGTCAATGGTCACTGTCGCTGGTAAATGGTCACTGTCGCTGGTCACTGGTCACTGGTCACTGGACACTGGTCACAGGTCAATGGTCACTGGTCACTGGACACTGGTCACTGGTCACTGGTCACTTGTCACTCGTCACTGATCACTGGTCACTGGTCACTGGTCACTGGTCACTGGTCACTGGTCAATGGTCACTGTCGCTGGTCACTGGTCACTGGTCACTGATCACTGGTGACTGGTCAATGGTCACTGTCGCTGGTCACTGGACACTGGTCACTGGTCACAGGTCAATGGTCACTGGTCACTGGTCACTGGTCAATGGTCACTATCGCTGTTCAATGGTCATTGTCGCTGGTCACTGGTCATTGGTCACTTGTCACTGGTCACTGGTCACTGGTCACTGGTCACTGGTCACTGGTAACTGGTCACAGGTCAATGGTCACTGGACACTGGTCACAGGTCAATGGTCACTGGTCACTGGACACTGGTCACTGGTCACTGGTCACTGGTCACTGGTCACTTGTCACTGGTCACTGATCACTGGTCACTGGTCACTGGTCACTGGTCACTGGTCACTGGTCACAGGTCAATGGTCACTGTCGCTGGTCACTGGTCACTGGTCACTGATCACTGGTCACTGGTCAATGGTCACTGTCGCTGGTCACTGGTCATTGGTCACTTGTCACTGGTCACTGGTCACTGGTCACTGGTCACAGGTCAATGGTCACTGGTCACTGGTCACTGGTCAATGGTCACTGTCGCTCGTCACTGGTCACTGGTCACTGGTCACTGGTCACTGGTCACTGGTAACTGGTCAATGGTCACTGTCGCTGGTCACTGGTCACTGGTCACTGGTCAATGGTAACTTGTCACTGGGCAGTGGTCAATGGTCACTGGTCACTGGTCACTGGTCACTGGTCACTGGTCACAGGTCAATGGTCACTGGTCACTGGACACAGGTCACTGGTCACTGGTCACTGGTCACTGGTCACTGGTCACTGGTCAATGGTCACTGGCCACTGGTCACTGGTCACTTGTCACTGGTCACTGATCACTTGTCACTGGTCACTGGTCACTGGTCACTGGTCACTGGTCAATGGTCACTGTCGCTGGTCACTGGTCACTGGTCACTGACCACTGGTCACTGGTCACTGGTCACTGGTCACTGGTCAATGGTCACTATCGCTGGTCAATGGTCACTGTCGCTGGTCACTGGTCACTGGTCACTTGTCACTGGTCACTGGTCACTGGTCACTGGTCACTGGTCACTGGTCACTGGTCACAAGTCACTGGTCACTTGTCACTGGTCAGTGGCCACTCGTCAATGGTCACTGGTCACTGGTCACTGGTCAATGGTCTCTGTCGCTGGTCACTGGTCACGATTCGCTGGTCCCTGGTCACTGGTCACTGGTCAATGGTCACTGTCGCTGGTCACTGGTCACTGGTCACTGGTCACTGGTCAATGGTCACTGTCGCTCGTCACTGGTCACTGGTCACTGGTCACTGGTCACTGGTCACTGGTAACTGGTCAATGGTCACTGTCGCTGGTCACTGGTCACTGGTCACTGGTCAATGGTAACTTGTCACTGGGCAGTGGTCAATGGTCACTGGTCACTGGTCACTGGTCACTGGTCACTGGTCACAGGTCAATGGTCACTGGTCACTGGACACAGGTCACTGGTCACTGGTCACTGGTCACTGGTCACTGGTCACTGGTCAATGGTCACTGGCCACTGGTCACTGGTCACTTGTCACTGGTCACTGATCACTTGTCACTGGTCACTGGTCACTGGTCACTGGTCACTGGTCAATGGTCACTGTCGCTGGTCACTGGTCACTGGTCACTGGTCACTTGTCACTGGTCAGTGGCCACTCGTCGCTGGTCACTTGTCACTGGTCACTTGTCACTGGTCACTGTTCACTGGTCACTGGTCACTGGTCACTGGTCACAGGTCAATGGACACTGGTCACTGGACACAGGTCACTTGTCACTGGTCACTGGTCACTGGTCACTGGTCACTTGTCACTGGTCACTGGTCACTGGTAACTGGTCAATGGTCACTGTCGCTGGTCAATGGTCACTGTCGCTGGTCACTGGTCACTGGTCACTGGTCACTGGTCACTTGTCACTGGTCACTGATCACTGGTCACTGGTCACTGGTCACTGGTCACTGGTCACTGGTCAATGGTCACTGTCGCTGGTCACTGGTCACTGGTCACTGATCACTGGTCACTGGTCAATGGTCACTTACGCTGGTCACTGGTCATTGGTCACTTGTCACTGGTCACTGGTCACTGGTCACTGGTCACAGGTCAATGGTCACTGGTCACTGGACACTGGTCACTGGTCACTGGTCACTTGTCACTGGTCACTGATCACTGGTCACTGGTCACTGGTCACTGGTCACTGGTCACTGGTCAATGGTCACTGTCGCTGGCCACTGGTCACTGGTCACTGATCACTGGTCACTGGTCACTGGTCACTGGTCACTGGTCAATGGTCACTATCGCTGGTCAATGGTCACTGTCGCTGGTCACTGGTCACTGGTCACTTGTCACTGGTCACTGGTCACTGGTCACTGGTCACTGGTCACTGGTCACTGGTCACTGGTCACTGGTCACTGGTCACTGGTCAATGGTCACTGTCGCTGGTCACTGGTCACTGGTCACTGGTCACTGGTCAATGGTCACTTGTCCCTGGGCAGTGGTCACTGGTCACTGGTCAATGGTCACTATCGCTGGTCAATGGTCACTGTCGCTGGTCACTGGTCACTGGTCACTTGTCACTGGTCTCTGGTCACTGGTCACTGGTCACTGGTCACTGGTCACTGGTCACAAGTCACTGGTCACCTGTCACTGGTCAGTGGCCACTCGTCAATGGTCACTGGTCACTGGTTACTGGTCAATGGTCTCTGTCGCTGGTCACTGGTCACGATTCGCTGGTCCCTGGTCACTGGTCACTGGTCGATGGTCACTGTCGCTGGTCACTGGTCACTGGTCACTGGTCACTGGTCACTGGTCACTGGTCACTTGTCACTGGTCAGTGGTCACTGGTCACTGGTCACTGGTCACAAGTCACTAGTCACTGGTCACTGGTCACTGGTCACTGGTCACTGGTCACTGGTCACTGGTCACTGGTCACTGGTCACTGGTCACTGGTCACTGGTCACCGGTCAATGGTCACTGTCGCTGGTCACTGGTCACTGGTCACTGATCACTGGTCACTGGTCACTGGTCACTGGTCACTGGTCAATGGTCACTATCGCTGGTCAATGGTCACTGTCGCTGGTCACTGGTCACTGGTCACTGGTCACTTGTCACTAGTCACTGGTCACTGGTCACTGGTCACTGGTCACTGGTCTCTGGTCGATGGTCAGTGGTCACTGTCGCTGGTCACTGGTCACTGGTCACTTGTCCCTGGGCAGTGGTCACTGGTCACTGGTCACTGGTCACTGGTCACTGGTCAATGGTCACTGTCGCTGGTCACTGGTCACTGGTCACTTGTCCCTGGGCAGTGGTCACTTGTCACTGGTCAATGGTCACTATCGCTGGTCAATGGTCACTGTCGCTGGTCACTGGTCACTGGTCACTTGTCACTGGTCACTGGTCACTGGTCACTGGTCACTGGTCACTGGTCAATGGTCACTGTCGCTGGTCACTGGTCACTGGTCACTGGTCACTGGTCACTGGTCACTGGTCAATGGTCACTATCGCTGGTCAATGGTCACTGTCGCTGGTCACTGGTCACTGGTCACTTGTCACTGGTCACTGGTCACTGGTCACTGGTCACTGGTCACTGGTCACTGGTCACAAGTCACTGGTCACCTGTCACTGGTCAGTGGCCACTCGTCAATGGTCACTGGTCAATGGTCACTGGTCAATGGTCTCTGTCGCTGGTCACTGGTCACGATTCGCTGGTCCCTGGTCACTGGTCACTGGTCGATGGTCACTGTCGCTGGTCACTGGTCACTGGTCACTGGTCACTTGTCACTGGTCAGTGGTCACTGGTCACTGGTCACTGGTCAAAAGTCACTAGTCACTGGTCACTGGTCACTGGTCACTGGTCACTGGTCACTGGTCACTGGTCACTGGTCACCGGTCAATGGTCACTGTCGCTGGTCACTGGTCACTGGTCACTGATCACTGGTCACTGGTCACTGGTCACTGGTCACTGGTCAATGGTCACTGTCGCTGGTCACTGGACACTGGTCACTGGTCACAGGTCAATGGTCACTGGTCACTGGTCACTGGTCAATGGTCACTATCGCTGGTCAATGGTCATTGTCGCTGGTCACTGGTCATTGGTCACTTGTCACTGGTCACTGGTCGCTGGTCACTGGTCACTGGTCACTGGTCACTGGTCACTGGACACTGGTCACTGGTAACTGGTCAATGGTCACTGTCGCTGGTCACTGGTCACTGGTCACTGGTCACTGGTCAATGGTCACTGGTCACTGGACACAGGTCACTGGTCACTGGTCACTGGTCATTGGTCAATGGTCACTGGCCACTGGTCACTGGTCACTGGTCAATGGTCCCTTTCGCTGGTCAATGGTCACTGTCGCTGGTCACTGGTCACTGGTAACTGGTCAATGGTCACTGTCGCTGGTCACTGGTCACTGGTCACTGGTCACTGGTCAATGGTAACTTGTCACTGGGCAGTGGTCAATGGTCACTGGTCACTGGTCACTGGTCACTGGTCACTGGTCACAGGTCTATGGTCACTGGTCACTGGACACAGGTCACTGGTCACTGGTCACTGGTCACTGGTCACTGGTCACTGGTCACTGGTCAATGGTCACTGGCCACTGGTCACTGGTCACTGGTCAATGGTCACTTTCGCTGGTCAATGGTCACTGTCGCTGGTAAATGGTCACTGTCGCTGGTCACTGGTCACTGGTCACTGGACACTGGTCACAGGTCAATGGTCACTGGTCACTGGACACTGGTCACTGGTCACTGGTCACTTGTCACTCGTCACTGATCACTGGTCACTGGTCACTGGTCAATGGTCACTGTCGCTGGTCACTGGTCACTGGTCACTGATCACTGGTGACTGGTCAATGGTCACTGTCGCTGGTCACTGGACACTGGTCACTGGTCACAGGTCAATGGTCACTGGTCACTGGTCACTGGTCAATGGTCACTATCGCTGTTCAATGGTCATTGTCGCTGGTCACTGGTCATTGGTCACTTGTCACTGGTCACTGGTCACTGGTCACTGGTCACTGGTCACTGGTAACTGGTCACAGGTCAATGGTCACTGGACACTGGTCACAGGTCAATGGTCACTGGTCACTGGACACTGGTCACTGGTCACTGGTCACTGGTCACTGGTCACTTGTCACTGGTCACTGATCACTGGTCACTGGTCACTGGTCACTGGTCACTGGTCACTGGTCACAGGTCAATGGTCACTGTCGCTGGTCACTGGTCACTGGTCACTGATCACTGGTCACTGGTCAATGGTCACTGTCGCTGGTCACTGGTCATTGGTCACTTGTCACTGGTCACTGGTCACTGGTCACTGGTCACAGGTCAATGGTCACTGGTCACTGGTCACTGGTCAATGGTCACTGTCGCTCGTCACTGGTCACTGGTCACTGGTCACTGGTCACTGGTCACTGGTAACTGGTCAATGGTCACTGTCGCTGGTCACTGGTCACTGGTCACTGGTCAATGGTAACTTGTCACTGGGCAGTGGTCAATGGTCACTGGTCACTGGTCACTGGTCACTGGTCACTGGTCACAGGTCAATGGTCACTGGTCACTGGACACAGGTCACTGGTCACTGGTCACTGGTCACTGGTCACTGGTCACTGGTCAATGGTCACTGGCCACTGGTCACTGGTCACTTGTCACTGGTCACTGATCACTTGTCACTGGTCACTGGTCACTGGTCACTGGTCACTGGTCAATGGTCACTGTCGCTGGTCACTGGTCACTGGTCACTGACCACTGGTCACTGGTCACTGGTCACTGGTCACTGGTCAATGGTCACTATCGCTGGTCAATGGTCACTGTCGCTGGTCACTGGTCACTGGTCACTTGTCACTGGTCACTGGTCACTGGTCACTGGTCACTGGTCACTGGTCACTGGTCACAAGTCACTGGTCACTTGTCACTGGTCAGTGGCCACTCGTCAATGGTCACTGGTCACTGGTCACTGGTCAATGGTCTCTGTCGCTGGTCACTGGTCACGATTCGCTGGTCCCTGGTCACTGGTCACTGGTCAATGGTCACTGTCGCTGGTCACTGGTCACTGGTCACTGGTCACTGGTCAATGGTCACTGTCGCTCGTCACTGGTCACTGGTCACTGGTCACTGGTCACTGGTAACTGGTCAATGGTCACTGTCGCTGGTCACTGGTCACTGGTCACTGGTCAATGGTAACTTGTCACTGGGCAGTGGTCAATGGTCACTGGTCACTGGTCACTGGTCACTGGTCACTGGTCACAGGTCAATGGTCACTGGTCACTGGACACAGGTCACTGGTCACTGGTCACTGGTCACTGGTCACTGGTCACTGGTCAATGGTCACTGGCCACTGGTCACTGGTCACTTGTCACTGGTCACTGATCACTTGTCACTGGTCACTGGTCACTGGTCACTGGTCACTGGTCAATGGTCACTGTCGCTGGTCACTGGTCACTGGTCACTGGTCACTTGTCACTGGTCAGTGGCCACTCGTCGCTGGTCACTTGTCACTGGTCACTTGTCACTGGTCACTGTTCACTGGTCACTGGTCACTGGTCACAGGTCAATGGACACTGGTCACTGGACACAGGTCACTTGTCACTGGTCACTGGTCACTGGTCACTGGTCACTTGTCACTGGTCACTGGTCACTGGTAACTGGTCAATGGTCACTGTCGCTGGTCAATGGTCACTGTCGCTGGTCACTGGTCACTGGTCACTGGTCACTGGTCACTTGTCACTGGTCACTGATCACTGGTCACTGGTCACTGGTCACTGGTCACTGGTCACTGGTCAATGGTCACTGTCGCTGGTCACTGGTCACTGATCACTGGTCACTGGTCAATGGTCACTTACGCTGGTCACTGGTCATTGGTCACTTGTCACTGGTCACTGGTCACTGGTCACTGGTCACAGGTCAATGGTCACTGGTCACTGGACACTGGTCACTGGTCACTGGTCACTTGTCACTGGTCACTGATCACTGGTCACTGGTCACTGGTCACTGGTCACTGGTCACTGGTCAATGGTCACTGTCGCTGGCCACTGGTCACTGGTCACTGATCACTGGTCACTGGTCACTGGTCACTGGTCACTGGTCAATGGTCACTATCGCTGGTCAATGGTCACTGTCGCTGGTCACTGGTCACTGGTCACTTGTCACTGGTCACTGGTCACTGGTCACTGGTCACTGGTCACTGGTCACTGGTCACTGGTCACTGGTCACTGGTCACTGGTCAATGGTCACTGTCGCTGGTCACTGGTCACTGGTCACTGGTCACTGGTCAATGGTCACTTGTCCCTGGGCAGTGGTCACTGGTCACTGGTCAATGGTCACTATCGCTGGTCAATGGTCACTGTCGCTGGTCACTGGTCACTGGTCACTTGTCACTGGTCACTGGTCACTGGTCACTGGTCACTGGTCACTGGTCACTGGTCACAAGTCACTGGTCACCTGTCACTGGTCAGTGGCCACTCGTCAATGGTCACTGGTCACTGGTCACTGGTCAATGGTCTCTGTCGCTGGTCACTGGTCACGATTCGCTGGTCCCTGGTCTCTGGTCACTGGTCGATGGTCACTGTCGCTGGTCACTGGTCACTGGTCACTGGTCACTGGTCACTGGTCACTGGTCACTTGTCACTGGTCAGTGGTCACTGGTCACTGGTCACTGGTCACAAGTCACTAGTCACTGGTCACTGGTCACTGGTCACTTGTCACTGGTCACTGGTCACTGGTCACTGGTCACTGGTCACTGGTCACTGGTCACTGGTCACCGGTCAATGGTCACTGTCGCTGGTCACTGGTCACTGGTCACTGATCACTGGTCACTGGTCACTGGTCACTGGTCACTGGTCAATGGTCACTATCGCTGGTCAATGGTCACTGTCGCTGGTCACTGGTCACTGGTCACTTGTCACTAGTCACTGGTCACTGGTCACTGGTCACTGGTCACTGGTCTCTGGTCGATGGTCAGTGGTCACTGTCGCTGGTCACTGGTCACTGGTCACTTGTCCCTGGGCAGTGGTCACTGGTCACTGGTCACAGGTCACTGGTCACTGGTCAATGGTCACTGTCGCTGGTCACTGGTCACTGGTCACTTGTCCCTGGGCAGTGGTCACTTGTCACTGGTCAATGGTCACTATCGCTGGTCAATGGTCACTGTCGCTGGTCACTGGTCACTGGTCACTTGTCACTGGTCACTGGTCACTGGTCACTGGTCACTTGTCACTGGTCAGTGGCCACTCGTCAATGGTCACTGGTCACTGGTCACTGGTCAATGGTCTCTGTCGCTGGTCACTGGTCACGATTCGCTGGTCCCTGGTCACTGGTCACTGGTCAATGGTCACTGTCGCTGGTCACTGGTCACTGGTCACTGGTCATTGGTCACTGGTCACTGGTTACTGGTCACTGGTCACTGGTCACTGGTCACTGGTCACTGGTCACTGGTCACAAGTCACTGGTCACTTGTCACTGGTCACTGGTCACTCGTCACTGGTCACAGGTCAATGGTAACTTGTCACTGGGCAGTGGTCAATGGTCACTGGTCACTGGTCACTGGTCACAGGTCAATGGTCACTGGTCACTGGACACAGATCACTGGTCACTGGTCACTGGTCACTGGTCACTGGTCACTGGTCACTGGTCACTGGTCAATGGTCACTGGCCACTGGTCACTGGTCACTGGTCAGTGGCCACTGGTCGCTGGTCACTTGTCACTGGTCACTGGTCACTGGTCACTGGTCAGTGGCCACTCGTCAATGGTCACTGGTCACTGGTCACTGGTCAATGGTCTCTGTCGCTGGTCACTGGTCACGATTCGCTGGTCCCTGGTCATTGGTCACTGGTCAATGGTCACTGTCGCTGGTCACTGGTCTCTGGTCACTGGTCACTGGTCACTTGTCACTGGTCAGTGGCCACTCGTCGCTGGTCACTTGTCACTGGTCACTGGTCACAGGTCAATGGTCACTGGTCACAAGTCACTGGTCACTTGTCACTGGTCACTGGTCACTGGTCACTGGTCACTGCTCACTGGTCAATGGTCACTGTCGCTGGTCAATGGTCACTGTCGCTGGTCACTGGTCACTGGTCACTGATCACTGATCACTGGTCACTGGTCACTGGTCACTGGTCAATGGTCACTATCGCTGGTCAATGGTCACTGTCGCTGGTCACTGGTCACTGGTCACAGTCGCTGGTCACTGGTCCCTGGTCTCTAGTCACTGGTCACTGGTCACTGGTCGCTGGTCACTGGTCACTTGTCACTGGTCAGTGGCCACTGGTCGCTGGTCACTTGTCACTGGTCACTGGTCACTGGTCACTGGTCACAAGTCACTGGTCACTGGTCACTGTTCACTGGTCACTGGTCACTGGTCACTGGTCACTGGTCACTGGTCAATGGTCACTATCGCAGGTCAATGGTCACTGTCGCTGGTCACTGGTCACTGGTCACTTGTCACTGGTCACTGGTCACTGGTCACTGGTCACTGGTCACTGGTCACTGGTCACTGGTCACTGGTCGATGGTCACTGTCGCTGGTCACTGGTCACTGGTCACTGGTCACTGGTCAATGGTCACTGGTCACTGGTTACTGGTCAATGGTCACTATCGCTGGTCAATGGTCATTGTCGCTGGTCACTGGTCATTGGTCACTTGTCACTGGTCACTGGTCACTGGTCACTGGTCACTGGTCACTGGTCACTGGTCACAGGTCAATGGTCACTGGTCACTGGTCAATGGTCACTGTCGCTGGTCACTGGTCACTGGTCACTGGTCACTGGTCACTGGTCACTGGTCACTGGTCACTGGTCACTGGTCACTGGTCACTGGTCACTGGTCACTGGTCAATGGTCTCTGTCGCTGGTCACTGGTCACGATTCGCTGGTCCCTGGTCACTGGTCACTGGTCAATGGTCACTGTCGCTGGTCACTGGTCACTGGTCACTGGTCACTGGACACTGGTCACTGGTCACTGGTCACTGGTCACTGGTCACTGGTCACTGGTCACAAGTCACTGGTCACTTGTCACTGGTCACTGGTCACTCGTCACTGGTCAGTGGTCTCTGTCGCTGGTCACTGGTCCCGATTCGCTGGTCCCTGGTCACTGGTCACTGGTCAATGGTCACTGTCGCTGGTCACTGGTCACTGGTCACTGGTCACTGGTCACTGGTCACTGGTCACTTGTCACTGGTCAGTGGTCACTGGTCACTGGTCACTGGTCACAAGTCACTAGTCACTGGTCACTGGTCACTGGTCACTGGTCACTGGTCACTGGTCACTGGTCACTGGTCACTGGTCACTGGTCACTGGTCACCGGTCAATGGTCACTGTCGCTGGTCACTGGTCACTGGTCAGTGATCACTGGTCACTGGTCACAAGTCACTGGTCACTTGTCACTGGTCACTGGTCACTCGTCACTGGTCAATGGTCTCTGTCGCTGGTCACTGGTCACGATTCGCTGGTCCCTGGTCACTGGTCACTGGTCAATGGTCACTGTCGCTGGTCACTGGTCACTGGTCACTGGTCACTGGTCACTGGTCACTGGTCACTGTCGCTGGTCACTGGTCACTGGTCACTGGTCACTGGACACTGGTCACTCGTCACTGGTCACTGGTCACTGGTCACTGGTCACTGGTCACAAGTCACTGGTCACTTGTCACTGGTCACTGGTCACTCGTCACTGGTCAATGGTCTCTGTCGCTGGTCACTGGTCACGATTCGCTGGTCCCTGGTCACTGGTCACTGGTCAATGGTCACTGTCGCTGGTCACTGGTCACTGGTCACTGGTCACTGGTCACTGGTCACTGGTCACTTGTCACTGGTCAGTGGTCACTGGTCACTGGTCACTGGTCACAAGTCACTAGTCACTGGTCACTGGTCACTGGTCACTGGTCACTGGTCACTGGTCACTGGTCACTGGTCACTGGTCACTGGTCACTGGTCACCGGTCAATGGTCACTGTCGCTGGTCACTGGTCACTGGTCACTGATCACTGGTCACTGGTCACTGGTCACTGGTCACTGGTCAATGGTCACTATCGCTGGTCAATGGTCACTGTCGCTGGTCACTGGTCACTGGTCACTGGTAACTGGTCAATGGTCACTGTCGCTGGTCACTGGTCACTGGTCACTGGTCAATGGTCACTGGTCACTGGACACAGGTCACTGGTCACTGGTCACTGGTCATTGGTCACTGGTCACTGGTCACTGGTCACTGCTCACTGGTAACTGGTCAATGGTCACTGTCGCTGGTCACTGGTCACTGGTCACTGGTCAATGGTAACTTGTCACTGGGCAGTGGTCAATGGTCACTGGTCACTGGTCACTGGTCACTGGTCACTGGTCACAGGTCAATGGTCACTGGTCACTGGACACAGGTCACTGGTCACTGGTCACTGGTCACTGGTCACTTGTCACTGGTCAGTGGCCACTCGTCAATGGTCACTGGTCACTGGTCACTGGTCAATGGTCTCTGTCGCTGGTCACTGGTCACGATTCGCTGGTCCCTGGTCACTGGTCACTGGTCAATGGTCACTGTCGCTGGTCACTGGTCACTGGTCACTGGTCATTGGTCACTGGTCACTGGTTACTGGTCACTGGTCACTGGTCACTGGTCACTGGTCACTGGTCACTGGTCACAAGTCACTGGTCACTTGTCACTGGTCACTGGTCACTCGTCACTGGTCACAGGTCAATGGTAACTTGTCACTGGGCAGTGGTCAATGGTCACTGGTCACTGGTCACTGGTCACAGGTCAATGGTCACTGGTCACTGGACACAGATCACTGGTCACTGGTCACTGGTCACTGGTCACTGGTCACTGGTCACTGGTCACTGGTCAATGGTCACTGGCCACTGGTCACTGGTCACTGGTCACTGGTCACTGGTCACTGGTCAGTGGCCACTCGTCAATGGTCACTGGTCACTGGTCACTGGTCAATGGTCTCTGTCGCTGGTCACTGGTCACGATTCGCTGGTCCCTGGTCATTGGTCACTGGTCAATGGTCACTGTCGCTGGTCACTGGTCACTGGTCACTGGTCACTGGTCACTTGTCACTGGTCAGTGGCCACTCGTCGCTGGTCACTTGTCACTGGTCACTGGTCACAGGTCAATGGTCACTGGTCACTGGACACTGGCCACTGGTCACTGGTCACTTGTCAGTGGTCACTGGTCACTGGTCACTTGTCACTGGTCACAAGTCACTGGTCACAAGTCACTGGTCACTTGTCACTGGTCACTGGTCACTGGTAACTGGTCAATGGTCACTGTCGCTGGTCAATGGTCACTGTCGCTGGTCACTGGTCACTGGTCACTGGTCACTGGTCACTTGTCACTGGTCAGTGGCCACTGGTCGCTGGTCACTTGTCACTGGTCACTGGTCACTGGTCACTGGTCACTGGTCACTGGTCACAAGTCACTGGTCACTGGTCACTGGTCATTGGTCACTGGTCACTGGTCACTGGTCACTGGTCACTGGTCAATGGTCACTGTCGCTGGTAAATGGTCACTGTCGCTGGTCAATGGTCAGTGTCGCTGGTCACTGGTCACTATTCGCTGGTCACTGGTCACTGGTCACTGTCGCTGGTCACTGGTCACTGGTCACTGGTCACTGGTCACTGGTCACAAGTCACTGGTCACTTGTCACTGGTCACTGGTCACTGGTCACTGGTCACTGCTCACTGGTCAATGGTCACTGTCGCTGGTCAATGGTCACTGTCGCTGGTCACTGGTCACTGGTCACTGATCACTGATCACTGGTCACTGGTCACTGGTCACTGGTCAATGGTCACTATCGCTGGTCAATGGTCACTGTCGCTGGTCACTGGTCACTGGTCACAGTCGCTGGTCACTGGTCCCTGGTCTCTAGTCACTGGTCACTGGTCACTGGTCGCTGGTCACTGGTCACTTGTCACTGGTCAGTGGCCACTGGTCGCTGGTCACTTGTCACTGGTCACTGGTCACTGGTCACTGGTCACAAGTCACTGGTCACTGGTCACTGTTCACTGGTCACTGGTCACTGGTCACTGGTCACTGGTCACTGGTCACTGGTCACTGGTCAATGGTCACTATCGCAGGTCAATGGTCACTGTCGCTGGTCACTGGTCACTGGTCACTTGTCACTGGTCACTGGTCACTGGTCACTGGTCACTGGTCACTGGTCACTGGTCACTGGTCACTGGTCGATGGTCACTGTCGCTGGTCACTGGTCACTGGTCACTGGTCACTGGTCAATGGTCACTGGTCACTGGTTACTGGTCAATGGTCACTATCGCTGGTCAATGGTCATTGTCGCTGGTCACTGGTCATTGGTCACTTGTCACTGGTCACTGGTCACTGGTCACTGGTCACTGGTCACTGGTCACTGGTCACAGGTCAATGGTCACTGGTCACTGGTCAATGGTCACTGTCGCTGGTCACTGGTCACTGGTCACTGGTCACTGGTCACTGGTCACTGGTCACTGGTCACTGGTCACTGGTCACTGGTCACTGGTCACTGGTCACTGGTCAATGGTCTCTGTCGCTGGTCACTGGTCACGATTCGCTGGTCCCTGGTCACTGGTCACTGGTCAATGGTCACTGTCGCTGGTCACTGGTCACTGGTCACTGGTCACTGGACACTGGTCACTGGTCACTGGTCACTGGTCACTGGTCACTGGTCACTGGTCACAAGTCACTGGTCACTTGTCACTGGTCACTGGTCACTCGTCACTGGTCAGTGGTCTCTGTCGCTGGTCACTGGTCCCGATTCGCTGGTCCCTGGTCACTGGTCACTGGTCAATGGTCACTGTCGCTGGTCACTGGTCACTGGTCACTGGTCACTGGTCACTGGTCACTGGTCACTTGTCACTGGTCAGTGGTCACTGGTCACTGGTCACTGGTCACAAGTCACTAGTCACTGGTCACTGGTCACTGGTCACTGGTCACTGGTCACTGGTCACTGGTCACTGGTCACTGGTCACTGGTCACTGGTCACCGGTCAATGGTCACTGTCGCTGGTCACTGGTCACTGGTCAGTGATCACTGGTCACTGGTCACAAGTCACTGGTCACTTGTCACTGGTCACTGGTCACTCGTCACTGGTCAATGGTCTCTGTCGCTGGTCACTGGTCACGATTCGCTGGTCCCTGGTCACTGGTCACTGGTCAATGGTCACTGTCGCTGGTCACTGGTCACTGGTCACTGGTCACTGGTCACTGGTCACTGGTCACTGTCGCTGGTCACTGGTCACTGGTCACTGGTCACTGGACACTGGTCACTCGTCACTGGTCACTGGTCACTGGTCACTGGTCACTGGTCACAAGTCACTGGTCACTTGTCACTGGTCACTGGTCACTCGTCACTGGTCAATGGTCTCTGTCGCTGGTCACTGGTCACGATTCGCTGGTCCCTGGTCACTGGTCACTGGTCAATGGTCACTGTCGCTGGTCACTGGTCACTGGTCACTGGTCACTGGTCACTGGTCACTGGTCACTTGTCACTGGTCAGTGGTCACTGGTCACTGGTCACTGGTCACAAGTCACTAGTCACTGGTCACTGGTCACTGGTCACTGGTCACTGGTCACTGGTCACTGGTCACTGGTCACTGGTCACTGGTCACTGGTCACCGGTCAATGGTCACTGTCGCTGGTCACTGGTCACTGGTCACTGATCACTGGTCACTGGTCACTGGTCACTGGTCACTGGTCAATGGTCACTATCGCTGGTCAATGGTCACTGTCGCTGGTCACTGGTCACTGGTCACTGGTAACTGGTCAATGGTCACTGTCGCTGGTCACTGGTCACTGGTCACTGGTCAATGGTCACTGGTCACTGGACACAGGTCACTGGTCACTGGTCACTGGTCATTGGTTACTGGTCACTGGTCACTGGTCACTGCTCACTGGTAACTGGTCAATGGTCACTGTCGCTGGTCACTGGTCACTGGTCACTGGTCAATGGTAACTTGTCACTGGGCAGTGGTCAATGGTCACTGGTCACTGGTCACTGGTCACTGGTCACTGGTCACAGGTCAATGGTCACTGGTCACTGGACACAGGTCACTGGTCACTGGTCACTGGTCACTGGTCACTGGTCACTGGTCAATGGTCACTGGCCACTGGTCACTGGTCACTTGTCACTGGTCACTGATCACTTGTCACTGGTCACTGGTCACTGGTCACTGGTCACTGGTCAATGGTCACTGTCGCTGGTCACTGGTCACTGGTCACTGATCACTGGTCACTGGTCACTGGTCACTGGTCACTGGTCAATGGTCACTATCGCTGGTCAATGGTCACTGTCGCTGGTCACTGGTCACTGGTCACTTGTCACTGGTCACTGGTCACTGGTCACTGGTCACTGGTCACTGGTCACTGGTCACAAGTCACTGGTCACTTGTCACTGGTCAGTGGCCACTCGTCAATGGTCACTGGTCACTGGTCACTGGTCAATGGTCTCTGTCGCTGGTCACTGGTCACGATTCGCTGGTCCCTGGTCACTGGTCACTGGTCAATGGTCACTGTCGCTGGTCACTGGTCACTGGTCACTGGTCACTGGTCACTGGTCACTTGTCACTGGTCAGTGGCCACTCGTCGCTGGTCACTTGTCACTGGTCACTTGTCACTGGTCACTGATCACTGGTCACTGGTCACTGGTCACTGGTCACAGGTCAATGGACACTGGTCACTGGTCACTGGTCACTGGTCACTGGTAACTGGTCAATGGTCACTGTCGCTGGTCACTGGTCACCGGTCACTGGTCACTGGTCAATGGTAACTTGTCACTGGCCAGTGGTCAATGGTCACTGGTCACTGGTCACTGGTCACTGGTCACTGGTCACTGGTCACTGGTCAATGGTCTCTGTCGCTGGTCACTGGTCACGATTCGCTGGTCCCTGGTCACTGGTCACTGGTCAATGGTCACTGTCGCTGGTCACTGGTCACTGGTCACTGGTCACTGGACACTGGTCACTGGTCACTGGTCACTGGTCACTGGTCACTGGTCACTGGTCACTGGTCACAAGTCTCTGGTCACTTGTCACTGGTCACTGGTCACTCGTCACTGGTCACAGGTCAATGGTAACTTGTCACTGGGCAGTGGTCAATGGTCACTGGTCACTGGTCACTGGTCACAGGTCAATGGTCACTGGTCACTGGACACAGATCACTGGTCACTGGTCACTGGTCACTGGTCACTGGTCACTGGTCAATGGTCACTGGTCAGTGGCCACTCGTCGCTGGTCACTTGTCACTGGTCACTGGTCACAGGTCAATGGTCACTGGTCACTGGACACTGGTCACTGGTCACTGGTCACTGATCACTGGTCACTGGTCACTGGTCACTGGTCACTGGTCACAGGTCAATGGTCACTGGTCACTGGTCACTGGTTACTGGTCAATGGTCACTATCGCTGGTCAATGGTCATTGTCGCTGGTCACTGGTCATTGGTCACATGTCACTGGTCACTGGTCACTGGTCACTGGTCACTGGTCACAGGTCAATGGTCACTGGTCACTGGTCACTGGTCAATGGTCACTGTCGCTGGTCACTGGTCACTGGTCACTGGTCACTGGTCACTGGTCACTGGTCACTGGTAACTGGTCAATGGTCACTGTCGCTGGTCACTGGTCACTGGTCACTGGTCACTGGTCAATGGTAACTTGTCACTGGCCAGTGGTCAATGGTCACTGGTCACTGGTCACTGGTCACTGGTCACTGGTCACAGGTCAATGGTCACTGGTCACTGGACACAGGTCACTGGTCACTGGTCACTGGTCACTGGTCACTGGTCACTGGTCAATGGTCACTGGCCACTGGTCACTGGTCAGTGGCCACTCGTCGCTGGTCACTTGTCACTGGTCACTTGTCACTGGTCACTGATCACTGGTCACTGGTCACTGGTCACTGGTCACAGGTCAATGGACACTGGTCACTGGTCACTGGTCACTGGTCACTGGTAACTGGTCAATGGTCACTGTCGCTGGTCACTGGTCACCGGTCACTGGTCACTGGTCAATGGTAACTTGTCACTGGCCAGTGGTCAATGGTCACTGGTCACTGGTCACTGGTCACTGGTCACTGGTCACTGGTCACTGGTCAATGGTCTCTGTCGCTGGTCACTGGTCACGATTCGCTGGTCCCTGGTCACTGGTCACTGGTCAATGGTCACTGTCGCTGGTCACTGGTCACTGGTCACTGGTCACTGGACACTGGTCACTGGTCACTGGTCACTGGTCACTGGTCACTGGTCACTGGTCACTGGTCACAAGTCTCTGGTCACTTGTCACTGGTCACTGGTCACTCGTCACTGGTCACAGGTCAATGGTAACTTGTCACTGGGCAGTGGTCAATGGTCACTGGTCACTGGTAACTGGTCAATGGTCACTGTCGCTGGTCAATGGTCACTGTCGCTGGTCACTGGTCACTGGTCACTGGTCACTGGTCACTTGTCACTGGTCACTGATCACTGGTCACTGGTCACTGGTCACTGGTCACTGGTCACTGGTCAATGGTCACTGTCGCTGGTCACTGGTCACTGGTCACTGATCACTGGTCACTGGTCACTGGTCACTTGTCACTGGTCACTGATCACTGGTCACTGGTCACTGGTCACTGGTCACTGGTCACTGGTCAATGGTCACTGTCGCTGGCCACTGGTCACTGGTCACTGATCACTGGTCACTGGTCACTGGTCACTGGTCACTGGTCAATGGTCACTATCGCTGGTCAATGGTCACTGTCGCTGGTCACTGGTCACTGGTCACTTGTCACTGGTCACTGGTCACTGGTCACTGGTCACTGGTCACTGGTCACTGGTCACTGGTCACTGGTCACTGGTCACTGGTCAATGGTCACTGTCGCTGGTCACTGGTCACTGGTCACTGGTCACTGGTCAATGGTCACTTGTCCCTGGGCAGTGGTCACTGGTCACTGGTCAATGGTCACTATCGCTGGTCAATGGTCACTGTCGCTGGTCACTGGTCACTTGTCACTGGTCACTGGTCACTGGTCACTGGTCACTGGTCACTGGTCACTGGTCACAAGTCACTGGTCACCTGTCACTGGTCAGTGGCCACTCGTCAATGGTCACTGGTCACTGGTCACTGGTCAATGGTCTCTGTCGCTGGTCACTGGTCACGATTCGCTGGTCCCTGGTCACTGGTCACTGGTCGATGGTCACTGTCGCTGGTCACTGGTCACTGGTCACTGGTCACTGGTCACTGGTCACTGGTCACTTGTCACTGGTCAGTGGTCACTGGTCACTGGTCACTGGTCACAAGTCACTAGTCACTGGTCACTGGTCACTGGTCACTGGTCACTGGTCACTGGTCACTGGTCACTGGTCACTGGTCACTGGTCACTGGTCACCGGTCAATGGTCACTGTCGCTGGTCACTGGTCACTGGTCACTGATCACTGGTCACTGGTCACTGGTCACTGGTCACTGGTCAATGGTCACTATCGCTGGTCAATGGTCACTGTCGCTGGTCACTGGTCACTGGTCACTTGTCACTAGTCACTGGTCACTGGTCACTGGTCACTGGTCACTGGTCTCTGGTCGATGGTCAGTGGTCACTGTCGCTGGTCACTGGTCACTGGTCACTTGTCCCTGGGCAGTGGTCACTGGTCACTGGTCACTGGTCACTGGTCACTGGTCAATGGTCACTGTCGCTGGTCACTGGTCACTGGTCACTTGTCCCTGGGCAGTGGTCACTTGTCACTGGTCAATGGTCACTATCGCTGGTCAATGGTCACTGTCGCTGGTCACTGGTCACTGGTCACTTGTCACTGGTCACTGGTCACTGGTCACTCGTCACTGATCACAGGTCAATGGTAACTTGTCACTGGGCAGTGGTCAATGGTCACTGGTCACTGGTCACTGGTCACAGGTCAATGGTCACTGGTCACTGGACACAGATCACTGGTCACTGGTCACTGGTCACTGGTCACTGGTCACTGGTCAATGGTCACTGGCCACTGGTCACTGGTCACTGGTCAGTGGCCACTGGTCGCTGGTCACTTGTCACTGGTCACTGGTCACTGGTCACTGGTCAGTGGCCACTCGTCAATGGTCACTGGTCACTGGTCACTGGTCAATGGTCTCTGTCGCTGGTCACTGGTCACGATTCGCTGGTCCCTGGTCATTGGTCACTGGTCAATGGTCACTGTCGCTGGTCACTGGTCACTGGTCACTGGTCACTGGTCACTTGTCACTGGTCAGTGGCCACTCGTCGCTGGTCACTTGTCACTGGTCACTGGTCACAGGTCAATGGTCACTGGTCACTGGACACTGGCCACTGGTCACTGGTCACTTGTCAGTGGTCACTGGTCACTGGTCACTGGTCACTGGTCACAAGTCACTGGTCACTTGTCACTGGTCACTGGTCACTGGTAACTGGTCAATGGTCACTGTCGCTGGTCAATGGTCACTGTCGCTGGTCACTGGTCACTGGTCACTGGTCACTGGTCACTGGTCACTTGTCACTGGTCAGTGGCCACTGGTCGCTGGTCACTTGTCACTGGTCACTGGTCACTGGTCACTGGTCACTGGTCACTGGTCACAAGTCACTGGTCACTGGTCACTGGTCATTGGTCACTGGTCACTGGTCACTGGTCACTGGTCACTGGTCAATGGTCACTGTCGCTGGTAAATGGTCACTGTCGCTGGTCAATGGTCAGTGTCGCTGGTCACTGGTCACTATTCGCTGGTCACTGGTCACTGGTCACTGTCGCTGGTCACTGGTCACTGGTCACTGGTCACTGGTCACTGGTCACAAGTCACTGGTCACTTGTCACTGGTCACTGGTCACTGGTAACTGGTCAATGGTCACTGTCGCTGGTCAATGGTCACTGGTCACTGGTCACTGGTCACTTGTCACTGGTCAGTGGCCACTGGTCGCTGGTCACTTGTCACTGGTCACTGGTCACTGGTCGCTGGTCACTGGTCACAGGTCAATGGACACTGGTCACAGGACACAGGTCACTTGTCACTGGTCACTGGTCACTGGTCACTATCGCTGGTCAATGGTCACTGTCGCTGGTCACTGGTCACTGGTCACTGGTCACTTGTCACTGGTCAGTGGCCACTCGTCGCTGGTCACTTGTCACTGGTCACTTGTCACTGGTCACTGATCACTGGTCACTGGTCACTGGTCACTGGTCACAGGTCAATGGACACTGGTCACTGGACACAGGTCACTTGTCACTGGTCACTGGTCACTGGTCACTGGTCACTTGTCACTGGTCACTGGTCACTGGTAACTGGTCAATGGTCACTGTCGCTGGTCAATGGTCACTGTCGCTGGTCACTGGTCACTGGTCACTGGTCACTGGTCACTTGTCACTGGTCACTGATCACTGGTCACTGGTCACTGGTCACTGGTCACTGGTCACTGGTCACTGGTCAATGGTCACTGTCGCTGGTCACTGGTCACTGGTCACTGATCACTGGTCACTGGTCACTGGTCACTGTCGCTGGTCACTGGTCATTGGTCACTTGTCACTGGTCACTGGTCACTGGTCACTGGTCACAGGTCAATGGTCACTGGTCACTGGACACTGGTCACTGGTCACTGGTCACTTGTCACTGGTCACTGATCACTGGTCACTGGTCACTGGTCACTGGTCACTGGTCAATGGTCACTATCGCTGGTCAATGGTCACTGTCGCTGGTCACTGGTCACTGGTCACTTGTCACTGGTCACTGGTCACTGGTCACTGGTCACTGGTCACTGGTCACTGGTCACTGGTCACTGGTCACTGGTCACTGGTCAATGGTCACTGTCGCTGGTCACTGGTCACTGGTCACTGGTCACTGGTCACTGGTCACTGGTCAATGGTCACTATCGCTGGTCAATGGTCACTGTCGCTGGTCACTGGTCACTGGTCACTTGTCACTGGTCACTGGTCACTGGTCACTGGTCACTGGTCACTGGTCACTGGTCACAAGTCACTGGTCACCTGTCACTGGTCAGTGGCCACTCGTCAATGGTCACTGGTCAATGGTCACTGGTCAATGGTCTCTGTCGCTGGTCACTGGTCACGATTCGCTGGTCCCTGGTCACTGGTCACTGGTCGATGGTCACTGTCGCTGGTCACTGGTCACTGGTCACTGGTCACTGGTCACTGGTCACTGGTCACTTGTCACTGGTCAGTGGTCACTGGTCACTGGTCACTGGTCACAAGTCACTAGTCACTGGTCACTGGTCACTGGTCACTGGTCACTGGTCACTGGTCACTGGTCACTGGTCACCGGTCAATGGTCACTGTCGCTGGTCACTGGTCACTGGTCACTGATCACTGGTCACTGGTCACTGGTCACTGGTCACTGGTCAATGGTCACTGTCGCTGGTCACTGGACACTGGTCACTGGTCACAGGTCAATGGTCACTGGTCACTGGTCACTGGTCAATGGTCACTATCGCTGGTCAATGGTCATTGTCGCTGGTCACTGGTCATTGGTCACTTGTCACTGGTCACTGGTCGCTGGTCACTGGTCACTGGTCACTGGTCACTGGTCACTGGACACTGGTCACTGGTAACTGGTCAATGGTCACTGTCGCTGGTCACTGGTCACTGGTCACTGGTCACTGGTCAATGGTCACTGGTCACTGGACACAGGTCACTGGTCACTGGTCACTGGTCATTGGTCAATGGTCACTGGCCACTGGTCACTGGTCACTGGTCAATGGTCCCTTTCGCTGGTCAATGGTCACTGTCGCTGGTCACTGGTCACTGGTAACTGGTCAATGGTCACTGTCGCTGGTCACTGGTCACTGGTCACTGGTCACTGGTCAATGGTAACTTGTCACTGGGCAGTGGTCAATGGTCACTGGTCACTGGTCACTGGTCACTGGTCACTGGTCACAGGTCAATGGTCACTGGTCACTGGACACAGGTCACTGGTCACTGGTCACTGGTCACTGGTCACTGGTGACTGGTCACTGGTCAATGGTCACTGGCCACTGGTCACTGGTCACTGGTCAATGGTCACTTTCGCTGGTCAATGGTCACTGTCGCTGGTAAATGGTCACTGTCGCTGGTCACTGGTCACTGGTCACTGGACACTGGTCACAGGTCAATGGTCACTGGTCACTGGACACTGGTCACTGGTCACTGGTCACTTGTCACTCGTCACTGATCACTGGTCACTGGTCACTGGTCACTGGTCACTGGTCACTGGTCACTGGTCAATGGTCACTGTCGCTGGTCACTGGTCACTGGTCACTGATCACTGGTGACTGGTCAATGGTCACTGTCGCTGGTCACTGGACACTGGTCACTGGTCACAGGTCAATGGTCACTGGTCACTGGTCACTGGTCAATGGTCACTATCGCTGTTCAATGGTCATTGTCGCTGGTCACTGGTCATTGGTCACTTGTCACTGGTCACTGGTCACTGGTCACTGGTCACTGGTCACTGGTAACTGGTCACAGGTCAATGGTCACTGGACACTGGTCACAGGTCAATGGTCACTGGTCACTGGACACTGGTCACTGGTCACTGGTCACTGGTCACTGGTCACTTGTCACTGGTCACTGATCACTGGTCACTGGTCACTGGTCACTGGTCACTGGTCACTGGTCACAGGTCAATGGTCACTGTCGCTGGTCACTGGTCACTGGTCACTGATCACTGGTCACTGGTCAATGGTCACTGTCGCTGGTCACTGGTCATTGGTCACTTGTCACTGGTCACTGGTCACTGGTCACTGGTCACAGGTCAATGGTCACTGGTCACTGGTCACTGGTCAATGGTCACTGTCGCTCGTCACTGGTCACTGGTCACTGGTCACTGGTCACTGGTCACTGGTAACTGGTCAATGGTCACTGTCGCTGGTCACTGGTCACTGGTCACTGGTCAATGGTAACTTGTCACTGGGCAGTGGTCAATGGTCACTGGTCACTGGTCACTGGTCACTGGTCACTGGTCACAGGTCAATGGTCACTGGTCACTGGACACAGGTCACTGGTCACTGGTCACTGGTCACTGGTCACTGGTCACTGGTCAATGGTCACTGGCCACTGGTCACTGGTCACTTGTCACTGGTCACTGATCACTTGTCACTGGTCACTGGTCACTGGTCACTGGTCACTGGTCAATGGTCACTGTCGCTGGTCACTGGTCACTGGTCACTGACCACTGGTCACTGGTCACTGGTCACTGGTCACTGGTCAATGGTCACTATCGCTGGTCAATGGTCACTGTCGCTGGTCACTGGTCACTGGTCACTTGTCACTGGTCACTGGTCACTGGTCACTGGTCACTGGTCACTGGTCACTGGTCACAAGTCACTGGTCACTTGTCACTGGTCAGTGGCCACTCGTCAATGGTCACTGGTCACTGGTCACTGGTCAATGGTCTCTGTCGCTGGTCACTGGTCACGATTCGCTGGTCCCTGGTCACTGGTCACTGGTCAATGGTCACTGTCGCTGGTCACTGGTCACTGGTCACTGGTCACTGGTCAATGGTCACTGTCGCTCGTCACTGGTCACTGGTCACTGGTCACTGGTCACTGGTCACTGGTAACTGGTCAATGGTCACTGTCGCTGGTCACTGGTCACTGGTCACTGGTCAATGGTAACTTGTCACTGGGCAGTGGTCAATGGTCACTGGTCACTGGTCACTGGTCACTGGTCACTGGTCACAGGTCAATGGTCACTGGTCACTGGACACAGGTCACTGGTCACTGGTCACTGGTCACTGGTCACTGGTCACTGGTCAATGGTCACTGGCCACTGGTCACTGGTCACTTGTCACTGGTCACTGATCACTTGTCACTGGTCACTGGTCACTGGTCACTGGTCACTGGTCAATGGTCACTGTCGCTGGTCACTGGTCACTGGTCACTGGTCACTTGTCACTGGTCAGTGGCCACTCGTCGCTGGTCACTTGTCACTGGTCACTTGTCACTGGTCACTGTTCACTGGTCACTGGTCACTGGTCACTGGTCACAGGTCAATGGACACTGGTCACTGGACACAGGTCACTTGTCACTGGTCACTGGTCACTGGTCACTGGTCACTTGTCACTGGTCACTGGTCACTGGTAACTGGTCAATGGTCACTGTCGCTGGTCAATGGTCACTGTCGCTGGTCACTGGTCACTGGTCACTGGTCACTGGTCACTTGTCACTGGTCACTGATCACTGGTCACTGGTCACTGGTCACTGGTCACTGGTCACTGGTCAATGGTCACTGTCGCTGGTCACTGGTCACTGGTCACTGATCACTGGTCACTGGTCAATGGTCACTTACGCTGGTCACTGGTCATTGGTCACTTGTCACTGGTCACTGGTCACTGGTCACTGGTCACAGGTCAATGGTCACTGGTCACTGGACACTGGTCACTGGTCACTGGTCACTTGTCACTGGTCACTGATCACTGGTCACTGGTCACTGGTCACTGGTCACTGGTCACTGGTCAATGGTCACTGTCGCTGGCCACTGGTCACTGGTCACTGATCACTGGTCACTGGTCACTGGTCACTGGTCACTGGTCAATGGTCACTATCGCTGGTCAATGGTCACTGTCGCTGGTCACTGGTCACTGGTCACTTGTCACTGGTCACTGGTCACTGGTCACTGGTCACTGGTCACTGGTCACTGGTCACTGGTCACTGGTCACTGGTCACTGGTCAATGGTCACTGTCGCTGGTCACTGGTCACTGGTCACTGGTCACTGGTCAATGGTCACTTGTCCCTGGGCAGTGGTCACTGGTCACTGGTCAATGGTCACTATCGCTGGTCAATGGTCACTGTCGCTGGTCACTGGTCACTGGTCACTTGTCACTGGTCTCTGGTCACTGGTCACTGGTCACTGGTCACTGGTCACTGGTCACAAGTCACTGGTCACCTGTCACTGGTCAGTGGCCACTCGTCAATGGTCACTGGTCACTGGTTACTGGTCAATGGTCTCTGTCGCTGGTCACTGGTCACGATTCGCTGGTCCCTGGTCACTGGTCACTGGTCGATGGTCACTGTCGCTGGTCACTGGTCACTGGTCACTGGTCACTGGTCACTGGTCACTGGTCACTTGTCACTGGTCAGTGGTCACTGGTCACTGGTCACTGGTCACAAGTCACTAGTCACTGGTCACTGGTCACTGGTCACTGGTCACTGGTCACTGGTCACTGGTCACTGGTCACTGGTCACTGGTCACTGGTCACTGGTCACCGGTCAATGGTCACTGTCGCTGGTCACTGGTCACTGGTCACTGATCACTGGTCACTGGTCACTGGTCACTGGTCACTGGTCAATGGTCACTATCGCTGGTCAATGGTCACTGTCGCTGGTCACTGGTCACTGGTCACTGGTCACTTGTCACTAGTCACTGGTCACTGGTCACTGGTCACTGGTCACTGGTCTCTGGTCGATGGTCAGTGGTCACTGTCGCTGGTCACTGGTCACTGGTCACTTGTCCCTGGGCAGTGGTCACTGGTCACTGGTCACTGGTCACTGGTCACTGGTCAATGGTCACTGTCGCTGGTCACTGGTCACTGGTCACTTGTCCCTGGGCAGTGGTCACTTGTCACTGGTCAATGGTCACTATCGCTGGTCAATGGTCACTGTCGCTGGTCACTGGTCACTGGTCACTTGTCACTGGTCACTGGTCACTGGTCACTGGTCACTGGTCACTGGTCAATGGTCACTGTCGCTGGTCACTGGTCACTGGTCACTGGTCACTGGTCACTGGTCACTGGTCAATGGTCACTATCGCTGGTCAATGGTCACTGTCGCTGGTCACTGGTCACTGGTCACTTGTCACTGGTCACTGGTCACTGGTCACTGGTCACTGGTCACTGGTCACTGGTCACAAGTCACTGGTCACCTGTCACTGGTCAGTGGCCACTCGTCAATGGTCACTGGTCAATGGTCACTGGTCAATGGTCTCTGTCGCTGGTCACTGGTCACGATTCGCTGGTCCCTGGTCACTGGTCACTGGTCGATGGTCACTGTCGCTGGTCACTGGTCACTGGTCACTGGTCACTTGTCACTGGTCAGTGGTCACTGGTCACTGGTCACTGGTCAAAAGTCACTAGTCACTGGTCACTGGTCACTGGTCACTGGTCACTGGTCACTGGTCACTGGTCACTGGTCACCGGTCAATGGTCACTGTCGCTGGTCACTGGTCACTGGTCACTGATCACTGGTCACTGGTCACTGGTCACTGGTCACTGGTCAATGGTCACTGTCGCTGGTCACTGGACACTGGTCACTGGTCACAGGTCAATGGTCACTGGTCACTGGTCACTGGTCAATGGTCACTATCGCTGGTCAATGGTCATTGTCGCTGGTCACTGGTCATTGGTCACTTGTCACTGGTCACTGGTCGCTGGTCACTGGTCACTGGTCACTGGTCACTGGTCACTGGACACTGGTCACTGGTAACTGGTCAATGGTCACTGTCGCTGGTCACTGGTCACTGGTCACTGGTCACTGGTCAATGGTCACTGGTCACTGGACACAGGTCACTGGTCACTGGTCACTGGTCATTGGTCAATGGTCACTGGCCACTGGTCACTGGTCACTGGTCAATGGTCCCTTTCGCTGGTCAATGGTCACTGTCGCTGGTCACTGGTCACTGGTAACTGGTCAATGGTCACTGTCGCTGGTCACTGGTCACTGGTCACTGGTCACTGGTCAATGGTAACTTGTCACTGGGCAGTGGTCAATGGTCACTGGTCACTGGTCACTGGTCACTGGTCACTGGTCACAGGTCTATGGTCACTGGTCACTGGACACAGGTCACTGGTCACTGGTCACTGGTCACTGGTCACTGGTCACTGGTCACTGGTCAATGGTCACTGGCCACTGGTCACTGGTCACTGGTCAATGGTCACTTTCGCTGGTCAATGGTCACTGTCGCTGGTAAATGGTCACTGTCGCTGGTCACTGGTCACTGGTCACTGGACACTGGTCACAGGTCAATGGTCACTGGTCACTGGACACTGGTCACTGGTCACTGGTCACTTGTCACTCGTCACTGATCACTGGTCACTGGTCACTGGTCAATGGTCACTGTCGCTGGTCACTGGTCACTGGTCACTGATCACTGGTGACTGGTCAATGGTCACTGTCGCTGGTCACTGGACACTGGTCACTGGTCACAGGTCAATGGTCACTGGTCACTGGTCACTGGTCAATGGTCACTATCGCTGTTCAATGGTCATTGTCGCTGGTCACTGGTCATTGGTCACTTGTCACTGGTCACTGGTCACTGGTCACTGGTCACTGGTCACTGGTAACTGGTCACAGGTCAATGGTCACTGGACACTGGTCACAGGTCAATGGTCACTGGTCACTGGACACTGGTCACTGGTCACTGGTCACTGGTCACTGGTCACTTGTCACTGGTCACTGATCACTGGTCACTGGTCACTGGTCACTGGTCACTGGTCACTGGTCACAGGTCAATGGTCACTGTCGCTGGTCACTGGTCACTGGTCACTGATCACTGGTCACTGGTCAATGGTCACTGTCGCTGGTCACTGGTCATTGGTCACTTGTCACTGGTCACTGGTCACTGGTCACTGGTCACAGGTCAATGGTCACTGGTCACTGGTCACTGGTCAATGGTCACTGTCGCTCGTCACTGGTCACTGGTCACTGGTCACTGGTCACTGGTCACTGGTAACTGGTCAATGGTCACTGTCGCTGGTCACTGGTCACTGGTCACTGGTCAATGGTAACTTGTCACTGGGCAGTGGTCAATGGTCACTGGTCACTGGTCACTGGTCACTGGTCACTGGTCACAGGTCAATGGTCACTGGTCACTGGACACAGGTCACTGGTCACTGGTCACTGGTCACTGGTCACTGGTCACTGGTCAATGGTCACTGGCCACTGGTCACTGGTCACTTGTCACTGGTCACTGATCACTTGTCACTGGTCACTGGTCACTGGTCACTGGTCACTGGTCAATGGTCACTGTCGCTGGTCACTGGTCACTGGTCACTGACCACTGGTCACTGGTCACTGGTCACTGGTCACTGGTCAATGGTCACTATCGCTGGTCAATGGTCACTGTCGCTGGTCACTGGTCACTGGTCACTTGTCACTGGTCACTGGTCACTGGTCACTGGTCACTGGTCACTGGTCACTGGTCACAAGTCACTGGTCACTTGTCACTGGTCAGTGGCCACTCGTCAATGGTCACTGGTCACTGGTCACTGGTCAATGGTCTCTGTCGCTGGTCACTGGTCACGATTCGCTGGTCCCTGGTCACTGGTCACTGGTCAATGGTCACTGTCGCTGGTCACTGGTCACTGGTCACTGGTCACTGGTCAATGGTCACTGTCGCTCGTCACTGGTCACTGGTCACTGGTCACTGGTCACTGGTAACTGGTCAATGGTCACTGTCGCTGGTCACTGGTCACTGGTCACTGGTCAATGGTAACTTGTCACTGGGCAGTGGTCAATGGTCACTGGTCACTGGTCACTGGTCACTGGTCACTGGTCACAGGTCAATGGTCACTGGTCACTGGACACAGGTCACTGGTCACTGGTCACTGGTCACTGGTCACTGGTCACTGGTCAATGGTCACTGGCCACTGGTCACTGGTCACTTGTCACTGGTCACTGATCACTTGTCACTGGTCACTGGTCACTGGTCACTGGTCACTGGTCAATGGTCACTGTCGCTGGTCACTGGTCACTGGTCACTGGTCACTTGTCACTGGTCAGTGGCCACTCGTCGCTGGTCACTTGTCACTGGTCACTTGTCACTGGTCACTGTTCACTGGTCACTGGTCACTGGTCACAGGTCAATGGACACTGGTCACTGGACACAGGTCACTTGTCACTGGTCACTGGTCACTGGTCACTGGTCACTTGTCACTGGTCACTGGTCACTGGTAACTGGTCAATGGTCACTGTCGCTGGTCAATGGTCACTGTCGCTGGTCACTGGTCACTGGTCACTGGTCACTGGTCACTTGTCACTGGTCACTGATCACTGGTCACTGGTCACTGGTCACTGGTCACTGGTCACTGGTCAATGGTCACTGTCGCTGGTCACTGGTCACTGATCACTGGTCACTGGTCAATGGTCACTTACGCTGGTCACTGGTCATTGGTCACTTGTCACTGGTCACTGGTCACTGGTCACTGGTCACAGGTCAATGGTCACTGGTCACTGGACACTGGTCACTGGTCACTGGTCACTTGTCACTGGTCACTGATCACTGGTCACTGGTCACTGGTCACTGGTCACTGGTCACTGGTCAATGGTCACTGTCGCTGGCCACTGGTCACTGGTCACTGATCACTGGTCACTGGTCACTGGTCACTGGTCACTGGTCAATGGTCACTATCGCTGGTCAATGGTCACTGTCGCTGGTCACTGGTCACTGGTCACTTGTCACTGGTCACTGGTCACTGGTCACTGGTCACTGGTCACTGGTCACTGGTCACTGGTCACTGGTCACTGGTCACTGGTCAATGGTCACTGTCGCTGGTCACTGGTCACTGGTCACTGGTCACTGGTCAATGGTCACTTGTCCCTGGGCAGTGGTCACTGGTCACTGGTCAATGGTCACTATCGCTGGTCAATGGTCACTGTCGCTGGTCACTGGTCACTGGTCACTTGTCACTGGTCACTGGTCACTGGTCACTGGTCACTGGTCACTGGTCACTGGTCACAAGTCACTGGTCACCTGTCACTGGTCAGTGGCCACTCGTCAATGGTCACTGGTCACTGGTCACTGGTCAATGGTCTCTGTCGCTGGTCACTGGTCACGATTCGCTGGTCCCTGGTCTCTGGTCACTGGTCGATGGTCACTGTCGCTGGTCACTGGTCACTGGTCACTGGTCACTGGTCACTGGTCACTGGTCACTTGTCACTGGTCAGTGGTCACTGGTCACTGGTCACTGGTCACAAGTCACTAGTCACTGGTCACTGGTCACTGGTCACTTGTCACTGGTCACTGGTCACTGGTCACTGGTCACTGGTCACTGGTCACTGGTCACTGGTCACCGGTCAATGGTCACTGTCGCTGGTCACTGGTCACTGGTCACTGATCACTGGTCACTGGTCACTGGTCACTGGTCACTGGTCAATGGTCACTATCGCTGGTCAATGGTCACTGTCGCTGGTCACTGGTCACTGGTCACTTGTCACTAGTCACTGGTCACTGGTCACTGGTCACTGGTCACTGGTCTCTGGTCGATGGTCAGTGGTCACTGTCGCTGGTCACTGGTCACTGGTCACTTGTCCCTGGGCAGTGGTCACTGGTCACTGGTCACAGGTCACTGGTCACTGGTCAATGGTCACTGTCGCTGGTCACTGGTCACTGGTCACTTGTCCCTGGGCAGTGGTCACTTGTCACTGGTCAATGGTCACTATCGCTGGTCAATGGTCACTGTCGCTGGTCACTGGTCACTGGTCACTTGTCACTGGTCACTGGTCACTGGTCACTGGTCACTTGTCACTGGTCAGTGGCCACTCGTCAATGGTCACTGGTCACTGGTCACTGGTCAATGGTCTCTGTCGCTGGTCACTGGTCACGATTCGCTGGTCCCTGGTCACTGGTCACTGGTCAATGGTCACTGTCGCTGGTCACTGGTCACTGGTCACTGGTCATTGGTCACTGGTCACTGGTTACTGGTCACTGGTCACTGGTCACTGGTCACTGGTCACTGGTCACTGGTCACAAGTCACTGGTCACTTGTCACTGGTCACTGGTCACTCGTCACTGGTCACAGGTCAATGGTAACTTGTCACTGGGCAGTGGTCAATGGTCACTGGTCACTGGTCACTGGTCACAGGTCAATGGTCACTGGTCACTGGACACAGATCACTGGTCACTGGTCACTGGTCACTGGTCACTGGTCACTGGTCACTGGTCACTGGTCAATGGTCACTGGCCACTGGTCACTGGTCACTGGTCAGTGGCCACTGGTCGCTGGTCACTTGTCACTGGTCACTGGTCACTGGTCACTGGTCAGTGGCCACTCGTCAATGGTCACTGGTCACTGGTCACTGGTCAATGGTCTCTGTCGCTGGTCACTGGTCACGATTCGCTGGTCCCTGGTCATTGGTCACTGGTCAATGGTCACTGTCGCTGGTCACTGGTCTCTGGTCACTGGTCACTGGTCACTTGTCACTGGTCAGTGGCCACTCGTCGCTGGTCACTTGTCACTGGTCACTGGTCACAGGTCAATGGTCACTGGTCACAAGTCACTGGTCACTTGTCACTGGTCACTGGTCACTGGTCACTGGTCACTGCTCACTGGTCAATGGTCACTGTCGCTGGTCAATGGTCACTGTCGCTGGTCACTGGTCACTGGTCACTGATCACTGATCACTGGTCACTGGTCACTGGTCACTGGTCAATGGTCACTATCGCTGGTCAATGGTCACTGTCGCTGGTCACTGGTCACTGGTCACAGTCGCTGGTCACTGGTCCCTGGTCTCTAGTCACTGGTCACTGGTCACTGGTCGCTGGTCACTGGTCACTTGTCACTGGTCAGTGGCCACTGGTCGCTGGTCACTTGTCACTGGTCACTGGTCACTGGTCACTGGTCACAAGTCACTGGTCACTGGTCACTGTTCACTGGTCACTGGTCACTGGTCACTGGTCACTGGTCACTGGTCAATGGTCACTATCGCAGGTCAATGGTCACTGTCGCTGGTCACTGGTCACTGGTCACTTGTCACTGGTCACTGGTCACTGGTCACTGGTCACTGGTCACTGGTCACTGGTCACTGGTCACTGGTCGATGGTCACTGTCGCTGGTCACTGGTCACTGGTCACTGGTCACTGGTCAATGGTCACTGGTCACTGGTTACTGGTCAATGGTCACTATCGCTGGTCAATGGTCATTGTCGCTGGTCACTGGTCATTGGTCACTTGTCACTGGTCACTGGTCACTGGTCACTGGTCACTGGTCACTGGTCACTGGTCACAGGTCAATGGTCACTGGTCACTGGTCAATGGTCACTGTCGCTGGTCACTGGTCACTGGTCACTGGTCACTGGTCACTGGTCACTGGTCACTGGTCACTGGTCACTGGTCACTGGTCACTGGTCACTGGTCACTGGTCAATGGTCTCTGTCGCTGGTCACTGGTCACGATTCGCTGGTCCCTGGTCACTGGTCACTGGTCAATGGTCACTGTCGCTGGTCACTGGTCACTGGTCACTGGTCACTGGACACTGGTCACTGGTCACTGGTCACTGGTCACTGGTCACTGGTCACTGGTCACAAGTCACTGGTCACTTGTCACTGGTCACTGGTCACTCGTCACTGGTCAGTGGTCTCTGTCGCTGGTCACTGGTCCCGATTCGCTGGTCCCTGGTCACTGGTCACTGGTCAATGGTCACTGTCGCTGGTCACTGGTCACTGGTCACTGGTCACTGGTCACTGGTCACTGGTCACTTGTCACTGGTCAGTGGTCACTGGTCACTGGTCACTGGTCACAAGTCACTAGTCACTGGTCACTGGTCACTGGTCACTGGTCACTGGTCACTGGTCACTGGTCACTGGTCACTGGTCACTGGTCACTGGTCACCGGTCAATGGTCACTGTCGCTGGTCACTGGTCACTGGTCAGTGATCACTGGTCACTGGTCACAAGTCACTGGTCACTTGTCACTGGTCACTGGTCACTCGTCACTGGTCAATGGTCTCTGTCGCTGGTCACTGGTCACGATTCGCTGGTCCCTGGTCACTGGTCACTGGTCAATGGTCACTGTCGCTGGTCACTGGTCACTGGTCACTGGTCACTGGTCACTGGTCACTGGTCACTGTCGCTGGTCACTGGTCACTGGTCACTGGTCACTGGACACTGGTCACTCGTCACTGGTCACTGGTCACTGGTCACTGGTCACTGGTCACAAGTCACTGGTCACTTGTCACTGGTCACTGGTCACTCGTCACTGGTCAATGGTCTCTGTCGCTGGTCACTGGTCACGATTCGCTGGTCCCTGGTCACTGGTCACTGGTCAATGGTCACTGTCGCTGGTCACTGGTCACTGGTCACTGGTCACTGGTCACTGGTCACTGGTCACTTGTCACTGGTCAGTGGTCACTGGTCACTGGTCACTGGTCACAAGTCACTAGTCACTGGTCACTGGTCACTGGTCACTGGTCACTGGTCACTGGTCACTGGTCACTGGTCACTGGTCACTGGTCACTGGTCACCGGTCAATGGTCACTGTCGCTGGTCACTGGTCACTGGTCACTGATCACTGGTCACTGGTCACTGGTCACTGGTCACTGGTCAATGGTCACTATCGCTGGTCAATGGTCACTGTCGCTGGTCACTGGTCACTGGTCACTGGTAACTGGTCAATGGTCACTGTCGCTGGTCACTGGTCACTGGTCACTGGTCAATGGTCACTGGTCACTGGACACAGGTCACTGGTCACTGGTCACTGGTCATTGGTCACTGGTCACTGGTCACTGGTCACTGCTCACTGGTAACTGGTCAATGGTCACTGTCGCTGGTCACTGGTCACTGGTCACTGGTCAATGGTAACTTGTCACTGGGCAGTGGTCAATGGTCACTGGTCACTGGTCACTGGTCACTGGTCACTGGTCACAGGTCAATGGTCACTGGTCACTGGACACAGGTCACTGGTCACTGGTCACTGGTCACTGGTCACTTGTCACTGGTCAGTGGCCACTCGTCAATGGTCACTGGTCACTGGTCACTGGTCAATGGTCTCTGTCGCTGGTCACTGGTCACGATTCGCTGGTCCCTGGTCACTGGTCACTGGTCAATGGTCACTGTCGCTGGTCACTGGTCACTGGTCACTGGTCATTGGTCACTGGTCACTGGTTACTGGTCACTGGTCACTGGTCACTGGTCACTGGTCACTGGTCACTGGTCACAAGTCACTGGTCACTTGTCACTGGTCACTGGTCACTCGTCACTGGTCACAGGTCAATGGTAACTTGTCACTGGGCAGTGGTCAATGGTCACTGGTCACTGGTCACTGGTCACAGGTCAATGGTCACTGGTCACTGGACACAGATCACTGGTCACTGGTCACTGGTCACTGGTCACTGGTCACTGGTCACTGGTCACTGGTCAATGGTCACTGGCCACTGGTCACTGGTCACTGGTCACTGGTCACTGGTCACTGGTCAGTGGCCACTCGTCAATGGTCACTGGTCACTGGTCACTGGTCAATGGTCTCTGTCGCTGGTCACTGGTCACGATTCGCTGGTCCCTGGTCATTGGTCACTGGTCAATGGTCACTGTCGCTGGTCACTGGTCACTGGTCACTGGTCACTGGTCACTTGTCACTGGTCAGTGGCCACTCGTCGCTGGTCACTTGTCACTGGTCACTGGTCACAGGTCAATGGTCACTGGTCACTGGACACTGGCCACTGGTCACTGGTCACTTGTCAGTGGTCACTGGTCACTGGTCACTTGTCACTGGTCACAAGTCACTGGTCACAAGTCACTGGTCACTTGTCACTGGTCACTGGTCACTGGTAACTGGTCAATGGTCACTGTCGCTGGTCAATGGTCACTGTCGCTGGTCACTGGTCACTGGTCACTGGTCACTGGTCACTTGTCACTGGTCAGTGGCCACTGGTCGCTGGTCACTTGTCACTGGTCACTGGTCACTGGTCACTGGTCACTGGTCACTGGTCACAAGTCACTGGTCACTGGTCACTGGTCATTGGTCACTGGTCACTGGTCACTGGTCACTGGTCACTGGTCAATGGTCACTGTCGCTGGTAAATGGTCACTGTCGCTGGTCAATGGTCAGTGTCGCTGGTCACTGGTCACTATTCGCTGGTCACTGGTCACTGGTCACTGTCGCTGGTCACTGGTCACTGGTCACTGGTCACTGGTCACTGGTCACAAGTCACTGGTCACTTGTCACTGGTCACTGGTCACTGGTCACTGGTCACTGCTCACTGGTCAATGGTCACTGTCGCTGGTCAATGGTCACTGTCGCTGGTCACTGGTCACTGGTCACTGATCACTGATCACTGGTCACTGGTCACTGGTCACTGGTCAATGGTCACTATCGCTGGTCAATGGTCACTGTCGCTGGTCACTGGTCACTGGTCACAGTCGCTGGTCACTGGTCCCTGGTCTCTAGTCACTGGTCACTGGTCACTGGTCGCTGGTCACTGGTCACTTGTCACTGGTCAGTGGCCACTGGTCGCTGGTCACTTGTCACTGGTCACTGGTCACTGGTCACTGGTCACAAGTCACTGGTCACTGGTCACTGTTCACTGGTCACTGGTCACTGGTCACTGGTCACTGGTCACTGGTCACTGGTCACTGGTCAATGGTCACTATCGCAGGTCAATGGTCACTGTCGCTGGTCACTGGTCACTGGTCACTTGTCACTGGTCACTGGTCACTGGTCACTGGTCACTGGTCACTGGTCACTGGTCACTGGTCACTGGTCGATGGTCACTGTCGCTGGTCACTGGTCACTGGTCACTGGTCACTGGTCAATGGTCACTGGTCACTGGTTACTGGTCAATGGTCACTATCGCTGGTCAATGGTCATTGTCGCTGGTCACTGGTCATTGGTCACTTGTCACTGGTCACTGGTCACTGGTCACTGGTCACTGGTCACTGGTCACTGGTCACAGGTCAATGGTCACTGGTCACTGGTCAATGGTCACTGTCGCTGGTCACTGGTCACTGGTCACTGGTCACTGGTCACTGGTCACTGGTCACTGGTCACTGGTCACTGGTCACTGGTCACTGGTCACTGGTCACTGGTCAATGGTCTCTGTCGCTGGTCACTGGTCACGATTCGCTGGTCCCTGGTCACTGGTCACTGGTCAATGGTCACTGTCGCTGGTCACTGGTCACTGGTCACTGGTCACTGGACACTGGTCACTGGTCACTGGTCACTGGTCACTGGTCACTGGTCACTGGTCACAAGTCACTGGTCACTTGTCACTGGTCACTGGTCACTCGTCACTGGTCAGTGGTCTCTGTCGCTGGTCACTGGTCCCGATTCGCTGGTCCCTGGTCACTGGTCACTGGTCAATGGTCACTGTCGCTGGTCACTGGTCACTGGTCACTGGTCACTGGTCACTGGTCACTGGTCACTTGTCACTGGTCAGTGGTCACTGGTCACTGGTCACTGGTCACAAGTCACTAGTCACTGGTCACTGGTCACTGGTCACTGGTCACTGGTCACTGGTCACTGGTCACTGGTCACTGGTCACTGGTCACTGGTCACCGGTCAATGGTCACTGTCGCTGGTCACTGGTCACTGGTCAGTGATCACTGGTCACTGGTCACAAGTCACTGGTCACTTGTCACTGGTCACTGGTCACTCGTCACTGGTCAATGGTCTCTGTCGCTGGTCACTGGTCACGATTCGCTGGTCCCTGGTCACTGGTCACTGGTCAATGGTCACTGTCGCTGGTCACTGGTCACTGGTCACTGGTCACTGGTCACTGGTCACTGGTCACTGTCGCTGGTCACTGGTCACTGGTCACTGGTCACTGGACACTGGTCACTCGTCACTGGTCACTGGTCACTGGTCACTGGTCACTGGTCACAAGTCACTGGTCACTTGTCACTGGTCACTGGTCACTCGTCACTGGTCAATGGTCTCTGTCGCTGGTCACTGGTCACGATTCGCTGGTCCCTGGTCACTGGTCACTGGTCAATGGTCACTGTCGCTGGTCACTGGTCACTGGTCACTGGTCACTGGTCACTGGTCACTGGTCACTTGTCACTGGTCAGTGGTCACTGGTCACTGGTCACTGGTCACAAGTCACTAGTCACTGGTCACTGGTCACTGGTCACTGGTCACTGGTCACTGGTCACTGGTCACTGGTCACTGGTCACTGGTCACTGGTCACCGGTCAATGGTCACTGTCGCTGGTCACTGGTCACTGGTCACTGATCACTGGTCACTGGTCACTGGTCACTGGTCACTGGTCAATGGTCACTATCGCTGGTCAATGGTCACTGTCGCTGGTCACTGGTCACTGGTCACTGGTAACTGGTCAATGGTCACTGTCGCTGGTCACTGGTCACTGGTCACTGGTCAATGGTCACTGGTCACTGGACACAGGTCACTGGTCACTGGTCACTGGTCATTGGTTACTGGTCACTGGTCACTGGTCACTGCTCACTGGTAACTGGTCAATGGTCACTGTCGCTGGTCACTGGTCACTGGTCACTGGTCAATGGTAACTTGTCACTGGGCAGTGGTCAATGGTCACTGGTCACTGGTCACTGGTCACTGGTCACTGGTCACAGGTCAATGGTCACTGGTCACTGGACACAGGTCACTGGTCACTGGTCACTGGTCACTGGTCACTGGTCACTGGTCAATGGTCACTGGCCACTGGTCACTGGTCACTTGTCACTGGTCACTGATCACTTGTCACTGGTCACTGGTCACTGGTCACTGGTCACTGGTCAATGGTCACTGTCGCTGGTCACTGGTCACTGGTCACTGATCACTGGTCACTGGTCACTGGTCACTGGTCACTGGTCAATGGTCACTATCGCTGGTCAATGGTCACTGTCGCTGGTCACTGGTCACTGGTCACTTGTCACTGGTCACTGGTCACTGGTCACTGGTCACTGGTCACTGGTCACTGGTCACAAGTCACTGGTCACTTGTCACTGGTCAGTGGCCACTCGTCAATGGTCACTGGTCACTGGTCACTGGTCAATGGTCTCTGTCGCTGGTCACTGGTCACGATTCGCTGGTCCCTGGTCACTGGTCACTGGTCAATGGTCACTGTCGCTGGTCACTGGTCACTGGTCACTGGTCACTGGTCACTGGTCACTTGTCACTGGTCAGTGGCCACTCGTCGCTGGTCACTTGTCACTGGTCACTTGTCACTGGTCACTGATCACTGGTCACTGGTCACTGGTCACTGGTCACAGGTCAATGGACACTGGTCACTGGTCACTGGTCACTGGTCACTGGTAACTGGTCAATGGTCACTGTCGCTGGTCACTGGTCACCGGTCACTGGTCACTGGTCAATGGTAACTTGTCACTGGCCAGTGGTCAATGGTCACTGGTCACTGGTCACTGGTCACTGGTCACTGGTCACTGGTCACTGGTCAATGGTCTCTGTCGCTGGTCACTGGTCACGATTCGCTGGTCCCTGGTCACTGGTCACTGGTCAATGGTCACTGTCGCTGGTCACTGGTCACTGGTCACTGGTCACTGGACACTGGTCACTGGTCACTGGTCACTGGTCACTGGTCACTGGTCACTGGTCACTGGTCACAAGTCTCTGGTCACTTGTCACTGGTCACTGGTCACTCGTCACTGGTCACAGGTCAATGGTAACTTGTCACTGGGCAGTGGTCAATGGTCACTGGTCACTGGTCACTGGTCACAGGTCAATGGTCACTGGTCACTGGACACAGATCACTGGTCACTGGTCACTGGTCACTGGTCACTGGTCACTGGTCAATGGTCACTGGTCAGTGGCCACTCGTCGCTGGTCACTTGTCACTGGTCACTGGTCACAGGTCAATGGTCACTGGTCACTGGACACTGGTCACTGGTCACTGGTCACTGATCACTGGTCACTGGTCACTGGTCACTGGTCACTGGTCACAGGTCAATGGTCACTGGTCACTGGTCACTGGTTACTGGTCAATGGTCACTATCGCTGGTCAATGGTCATTGTCGCTGGTCACTGGTCATTGGTCACATGTCACTGGTCACTGGTCACTGGTCACTGGTCACTGGTCACAGGTCAATGGTCACTGGTCACTGGTCACTGGTCAATGGTCACTGTCGCTGGTCACTGGTCACTGGTCACTGGTCACTGGTCACTGGTCACTGGTCACTGGTAACTGGTCAATGGTCACTGTCGCTGGTCACTGGTCACTGGTCACTGGTCACTGGTCAATGGTAACTTGTCACTGGCCAGTGGTCAATGGTCACTGGTCACTGGTCACTGGTCACTGGTCACTGGTCACAGGTCAATGGTCACTGGTCACTGGACACAGGTCACTGGTCACTGGTCACTGGTCACTGGTCACTGGTCACTGGTCAATGGTCACTGGCCACTGGTCACTGGTCACTGGTCACTGGTCACTGGTCACTGGTCAATGGTCACTGTCGCTGGTCACTGGTCACTGGTCAATGGTCACTGGCCACTGGTCACTGGTCACTGGTCACTGGTCACTGGTCACTGGTCACTGGTCACTGGTCGATGGTCACTGTCGCTGGTCACTGGTCACTGGTCACTGGTCACTGGTCACTGGTCAATGGTCACTGGTCACTGGTCACTGGTCACTGGTCACTGGTCACTGGTCACTGGTCACTGGTCACTGGTCACTGGTCACCGGTCAATGGTCACATGTCGCTGGTCACTGGTCACTGGTCACTGATCACTGGTCACTGGTCACTGGTCACTGGTCAATGGTCACTATCGCTGGTCAATGGTCACTGTCGCTGGTCACTGGTCACTGGTCACTGGTAACTGGTCAATGGTCACTGTCGCTGGTCACTGGTCACTGGTCACTGGTCAATGGTCACTGGTCACTGGACACAGGTCACTGGTCACTGGTCACTGGTCATTGGTCACTGGTCACTGGTCACAGGTCAATGGTCACTGGTCACTGGACACAGGTCACTGGTCACTGGTCACTGGTCACTGGTCACTGGTCACTGGTCACTGGTCACTGGTCACTGGTCACTGGTCACCGGTCAATGGTCACTGTCGCTGGTCACTGGTCACTGGTCACTGATCACTGGTCACTGGTCACTGGTCACTGGTCACTGGTCAATGGTCACTATCGCTGGTCAATGGTCACTGTCGCTGGTCACTGGTCACTGGTCACTGGTCACTTGTCACTGGTCAGTGGTCACTGGTCACTGGTCACTGGTCACAAGTCACTAGTCACTGGTCACTGGTCACTTGTCACTGGTCACTGGTCGCTGGTCACTGGTCACTGGTCACTGGTCACTGGTCACTGGACACTGGTCACTGGTAACTGGTCAATGGTCACTGTCGCTGGTCACTGGTCACTGGTCACTGGTCATTGGTCAATGGTCACTGGCCACTGGTCACTGGTCACTGGTCAATGGTCACTTTCGCTGGTCAATGGTCACTGTCGCTGGTCACTGGTCACTGGTAACTGGACAATGGTCACTGTCGCTGGTCACTGGTCACTGGTCACTGGTCACTGGTCAATGGTAACTTGTCACTGGGCAGTGGTCAATGGTCACTGGTCACTGGTCACTGGTCACTGGTCACTGGTCACAGGTCAATGGTCACTGGTCACTGGACACAGGTCACTGGTCACTGGTCACTGGTCACTGGTCACTGGTCACTGGTCACTGGTCAATGGTCACTGGCCACTGGTCACTGGTCACTGGTCAATGGTCACTTTCGCTGGTCAATGGTCACTGTCGCTGGTAAATGGTCACTGTCGCTGGTCACTGGTCACTGGTCACTGGACACTGGTCACAGGTCAATGGTCACTGGTCACTGGACACTGGTCACTGGTCACTGGTCACTTGTCACTCGTCACTGATCACTGGTCACTGGTCACTGGTCACTGGTCACTGGTCACTGGTCAATGGTCACTGTCGCTGGTCACTGGTCACTGGTCACTGATCACTGGTGACTGGTCAATGGTCACTGTCGCTGGTCACTGGACACTGGTCACTGGTCACAGGTCAATGGTCACTGGTCACTGGTCACTGGTCAATGGTCACTATCGCTGTTCAATGGTCACTAACGCTGGTCAATGGTCATTGTCGCTGGTCACTGGTCATTGGTCACTTGTCACTCGTCACTGATCACTGGTCACTGGTCACTGGTCAATGGTCACTGTCGCTGGTCACTGGTCACTGGTCACTGGTCACTGGTCAATGGTAACTTGTCACTGGGCAGTGGTCAATGGTCACTGGTCACTGGTCACTGGTCACTGGTCACTGGTCACAGGTCAATGGTCACTGGTCACTGGACACAGGTCACTGGTCACTGGTCACTGGTCACTGGTCACTGGTCACTGGTCACTGGTCACTGGTCACTGGTCAATGGTCACTGGCCACTGGTCACTGGTCACTGGTCAATGGTCACTTTCGCTGGTCAATGGTCACTGTCGCTGGTAAATGGTCACTGTCGCTGGTCACTGGTCACTGGTCACTGGACACTGGTCACAGGTCAATGGTCACTGGTCACTGGACACTGGTCACTGGTCACTGGTCACTTGTCACTCGTCACTGATCACTGGTCACTGGTCACTGGTCACTGGTCACTGGTCACTGGTCAATGGTCACTGTCGCTGGTCACTGGTCACTGGTCACTGATCACTGGTGACTGGTCAATGGTCACTGTCGCTGGTCACTGGACACTGGTCACTGGTCACAGGTCAATGGTCACTGGTCACTGGTCACTGGTCAATGGTCACTATCGCTGGTCAATGGTCATTGTCGCTGGTCACTGGTCTTTGGTCACTTGTCACTGGTCACTGGTCACTGGTCACTGGTCACTGGTCACTGGTAACTGGTCACAGGTCAATGGTCACTGGACACTGGTCACAGGTCAATGGTCACTGGTCACTGGACACTGGTCACTGGTCACTGGTCACTGGCCACTTGTCACTGGTCACTGATCACTGGTCACTGGTCACTGGTCACTGGTCACTGGTCACTGGTCACAGGTCAATGGTCACTGTCGCTGGTCACTGGTCACTGGTCACTGATCACTGGTCACTGGTCAATGGTCACTGTCGCTGGTCACTGGTCATTGGTCACTTGTCACTGGTCACTGGTCACTGGTCACTGGTCACAGGTCAATGGTCACTGGTCACTGGTCACAGGTCAATGGTCACTGTCGCTCGTCACTGGTCACTGGTCACTGGTCACTGGTCACTGGTCACTGGTAACTGGTCAATGGTCACTGTCGCTGGTCACTGGTCACTGGTCACTGGTCAATGGTAACTTGTCACTGGGCAGTGGTCAATGGTCACTGGTCACTGGTCACTGGTCACTGGTCACTGGTCACAGGTCAATGGTCACTGGTCACTGGACACAGGTCACTGGTCACTGGTCACTGGTCACTGGTCACTGGTCACTGGTCAATGGTCACTGGCCACTGGTCACTGGTCACTTGTCACTGGTCACTGATCACTTGTCACTGGTCACTGGTCACTGGTCACTGGTCACTGGTCAATGGTCACTGTCGCTGGTCACTGGTCACTGGTCACTGATCACTGGTCACTGGTCACTGGTCACTGGTCACTGGTCAATGGTCACTATCGCTGGTCAATGGTCACTGTCGCTGGTCACTGGTCACTGGTCACTTGTCACTGGTCACTGGTCACTGGTCACTGGTCACTGGTCACTGGTCACAAGTCACTGGTCACTTGTCACTGGTCAGTGGCCACTCGTCAATGGTCACTGGTCACTGGTCACTGGTCAATGGTCTCTGTCGCTGGTCACTGGTCACGATTCGCTGGTCCCTGGTCACTGGTCACTGGTCAATGGTCACTGTCGCTGGTCACTGGTCACTGGTCACTGGTCACTGGTCACTGGTCACTTGTCACTGGTCAGTGGCCACTCGTCGCTGGTCACTTGTCACTGGTCACTTGTCACTGGTCACTGATCACTGGTCACTGGTCACTGGTCACTGGTCACAGGTCAATGGACACTGGTCACTGGTCACTGGTCACTGGTCACTGGTAACTGGTCAATGGTCACTGTCGTTGGTCACTGGTCACCGGTCACTGGTCACTGGTCAATGGTAACTTGTCACTGGCCAGTGGTCAATGGTCACTGGTCACTGGTCACTGGTCACTGGTCACTGGTCACTGGTCACTGGTCAATGGTCTCTGTCGCTGGTCACTGGTCACGATTCGCTGGTCCCTGGTCACTGGTCACTGGTCAATGGTCACTGTCGCTGGTCACTGGTCACTGGTCACTGGTCACTGGACACTGGTCACTGGTCACTGGTCACTGGTCACTGGTCACTGGTCACTGGTCACTGGTCACAAGTCTCTGGTCACTTGTCACTGGTCACTGGTCACTCGTCACTGGTCACAGGTCAATGGTCACTGGTCACTGGACACAGGTCACTGGTCACTGGTCACTGGTCACTGGTCACTGGTCACTGGTCAATGGTCACTGGCCACTGGTCACTGGTCACTGGTCACTGGTCACTGGTCACTGGTCGATGGTCACTGTCGCTGGTCACTGGTCACTGGTCACTGGTCAATGGTCACTGGTCACTGGTTACTGGTCAATGGTCACTATCGCTGGTCAATGGTCATTGTCGCTGGTCACTGGTCATTGGTCACATGTCACTGGTCACTGGTCACTGGTCACTGGTCACTGGTCACTGGTCACTGGTCACTGGTCACTGGTCACTGGTCAATGGTCACTGGCCACTGGTCACTGGTCACTTGTCACTGGTCACTGATCACTTGTCACTGGTCACTGGTCACTGGTCACTGGTCACTGGTCAATGGTCACTGTCGCTGGTCACTGGTCACTGGTCACTGATCACTGGTCACTGGTCACTGGTCACTGGTCACTGGTCAATGGTCACTATCGCTGGTCAATGGTCACTGTCGCTGGTCACTGGTCACTGGTCACTTGTCACTGGTCACTGGTCACTGGTCACTGGTCACTGGTCACTGGTCACTGGTCACAAGTCACTGGTCACTTGTCACTGGTCAGTGGCCACTCGTCAATGGTCACTGGTCACTGGTCACTGGTCAATGGTCTCTGTCGCTGGTCACTGGTCACGATTCGCTGGTCCCTGGTCACTGGTCACTGGTCAATGGTCACTGTCGCTGGTCACTGGTCACTGGTCACTGGTCACTGGTCACTGGTCACTTGTCACTGGTCAGTGGCCACTCGTCGCTGGTCACTTGTCACTGGTCACTTGTCACTGGTCACTGATCACTGGTCACTGGTCACTGGTCACTGGTCACAGGTCAATGGACACTGGTCACTGGTCACTGGTCACTGGTCACTGGTAACTGGTCAATGGTCACTGTCGCTGGTCACTGGTCACCGGTCACTGGTCACTGGTCAATGGTAACTTGTCACTGGCCAGTGGTCAATGGTCACTGGTCACTGGTCACTGGTCACTGGTCACTGGTCACTGGTCACTGGTCAATGGTCTCTGTCGCTGGTCACTGGTCACGATTCGCTGGTCCCTGGTCACTGGTCACTGGTCAATGGTCACTGTCGCTGGTCACTGGTCACTGGTCACTGGTCACTGGACACTGGTCACTGGTCACTGGTCACTGGTCACTGGTCACTGGTCACTGGTCACTGGTCACAAGTCTCTGGTCACTTGTCACTGGTCACTGGTCACTCGTCACTGGTCACAGGTCAATGGTAACTTGTCACTGGGCAGTGGTCAATGGTCACTGGTCACTGGTCACTGGACACAGGTCACTGGTCACTGGTCACTGGTCACTGGTCACTGGTCACTGGTCAATGGTCACTGGTCAGTGGCCACTCGTCGCTGGTCACTTGTCACTGGTCACTGGTCACAGGTCAATGGTCACTGGTCACTGGACACTGGTCACTGGTCACTGGTCACTGATCACTGGTCACTGGTCACTGGTCACTGGTCACTGGTCACAGGTCAATGGTCACTGGTCACTGGTCACTGGTTACTGGTCAATGGTCACTATCGCTGGTCAATGGTCATTGTCGCTGGTCACTGGTCATTGGTCACATGTCACTGGTCACTGGTCACTGGTCACTGGTCACTGGTCACAGGTCAATGGTCACTGGTCACTGGTCACTGGTCAATGGTCACTGTCGCTGGTCACTGGTCACTGGTCACTGGTCACTGGTCACTGGTCACTGGTCACTGGTAACTGGTCAATGGTCACTGTCGCTGGTCACTGGACACTGGTCACTGGTCACTGGTCAATGGTAACTTGTCACTGGCCAGTGGTCAATGGTCACTGGTCACTGGTCACTGGTCACTGGTCACTGGTCACTGGTCACAGGTCAATGGTCACTGGTCACTGGACACAGGTCACTGGTCACTGGTCACTGGTCAATGGTCACTGGCCACTGGTCACTGGTCACTGGTCACTGGTCACTGGTCACTGGTCAATGGTCACTGTCGCTGGTCACTGGTCACTGGTCAATGGTCACTGGCCACTGGTCACTGGTCACTGGTCACTGGTCACTGGTCACTGGTCACTGGTCACTGGTCGATGGTCACTGTCGCTGGTCACTGGTCACTGGTCACTGGTCACTGGTCAATGGTCACTGGTCACTGGTCACTGGTCACTGGTCACTGGTCACTGGTCACTGGTCACTGGTCACTGGTCACCGGTCAATGGTCACTGTCGCTGGTCACTGGTCACTGGTCACTGATCACTGGTCACTGGTCACTGGTCACTGGTCACTGGTCAATGGTCACTATCGCTGGTCAATGGTCACTGTCGCTGGTCACTGGTCACTGGTCACTGGTAACTGGTCAATGGTCACTGTCGCTGGTCACTGGTCACTGGTCACTGGTCAATGGTCACTGGTCACTGGACACAGGTCACTGGTCACTGGTCACTGGTCATTGGTCACTGGTCACTGGTCACAGGTCAATGGTCACTGGTCACTGGACACAGGTCACTGGTCACTGGTCACTGGTCACTGGTCACTGGTCACTGGTCACTGGTCACTGGTCACTGGTCACTGGTCACCGGTCAATGGTCACTGTCGCTGGTCACTGGTCACTGGTCACTGATCACTGGTCACTGGTCACTGGTCACTGGTCACTGGTCAATGGTCACTATCGCTGGTCAATGGTCACTGTCGCTGGTCACTGGTCACTGGTCACTGGTCACTGGTCACTGGTCACTTGTCACTGGTCAGTGGTCACTGGTCACTGGTCACTGGTCACAAGTCACTAGTCACTGGTCACTGGTCACTTGTCACTGGTCACTGGTCGCTGGTCACTGGTCACTGGTCACTGGTCACTGGTCACTGGACACTGGTCACTGGTAACTGGTCAATGGTCACTGTCGCTGGTCACTGGTCACTGGTCACTGGTCATTGGTCAATGGTCACTGGCCACTGGTCACTGGTCACTGGTCAATGGTCACTTTCGCTGGTCAATGGTCACTGTCGCTGGTCACTGGTCACTGGTAACTGGTCAATGGTCACTGTCGCTGGTCACTGGTCACTGGTCAATGGTAACTTGTCACTGGGCAGTGGTCAATGGTCACTGGTCACTGGTCACTGGTCACTGGTCACTGGTCACAGGTCAATGGTCACTGGTCACTGGACACAGGTCACTGGTCACTGGTCACTGGTCACTGGTCACTGGTCACTGGTCACTGGTCACTTGTCAATGGTCACTGGCCACTGGTCACTGGTCACTGGTCAATGGTCACTTTCGCTGGTCAATGGTCACTGTCGCTGGTAAATGGTCACTGTCGCTGGTCACTGGTCACTGGTCACTGGACACTGGTCACAGGTCAATGGTCACTGGTCACTGGACACTGGTCACTGGTCACTGGTCACTTGTCACTCGTCACTGATCACTGGTCACTGGTCACTGGTCACTGGTCACTGGTCACTGGTCAATGGTCACTGTCGCTGGTCACTGGTCACTGGTCACTGATCACTGGTGACTGGTCAATGGTCACTGTCGCTGGTCACTGGACACTGGTCACTGGTCACAGGTCAATGGTCACTGGTCACTGGACACAGGTCACTGATCACTGGTCACTGGTCACTGGTCAATGGTCACTATCGCTGTTCAATGGTCACTATCGCTGGTCAATGGTCATTGTCGCTGGTCACTGGTCATTGGTCACTTGTCACTGGGCAGTGGTCAATGGTCACTGGTCACTGGTCACTGGTCACTGGTCACTGGTCACAGGTCAATGGTCACTGGTCACTGGACACAGGTCACTGGTCACTGGTCACTGGTCACTGGTCACTGGTCACTGGTCACTGGTCACTGGTCACTGGTCAATGGTCACTGGCCACTGGTCACTGGTCACTGGTCAATGGTCACTTTCGCTGGTCAATGGTCACTGTCGCTGGTAAATGGTCACTGTCGCTGGTCACTGGTCACTGGTCACTGGACACTGGTCACAGGTCAATGGTCACTGGTCACTGGACACTGGTCACTGGTCACTGGTCACTTGTCACTCGTCACTGATCACTGGTCACTGGTCACTGGTCACTGGTCACTGGTCACTGGTCAATGGTCACTGTCGCTGGTCACTGGTCACTGGTCACTGATCACTGGTGACTGGTCAATGGTCACTGTCGCTGGTCACTGGACGCTGGTCACTGGTCACAGGTCAATGGTCACTGGTCACTGGTCACTGGTCAATGGTCACTATCGCTGGTCAATGGTCACTGTCGCTGGTCACTGGTCATTGGTCACTTGTCACTGGTCACTGGTCACTGGTCACTGGTCACAGGTCAATGGTCACTGGTCACTGGTCACTGGTCAATGGTCACTGTCGCTCGTCACTGGTCACTGGTCACTGGTCACTGGTCACTGGTCACTGGTCACTGGTAACTGGTCAATGGTCACTGTCGCTTGTCACTGGTCACTGGTCACTGGTCAATGGTAACTTGTCACTGGGCAGTGGTCAATGGTCACTGGTCACTGGTCACTGGTCACTGGTCACTGGTCACAGGTCAATGGTCACTGGTCACTGGACACAGGTCACTGGTCACTGGTCACTGGTCACTGGTCACTGGTCACTGGTCAATGGTCACTGGCCACTGGTCACTGGTCACTTGTCACTGGTCACTGATCACTTGTCACTGGTCACTGGTCACTGGTCACTGGTCACTGGTCAATGGTCACTGTCGCTGGTCACTGGTCACTGGTCACTGATCACTGGTCACTGGTCACTGGTCACTGGTCACTGGTCAATGGTCACTATCGCTGGTCAATGGTCACTGTCGCTGGTCACTGGTCACTGGTCACTTGTCACTGGTCACTGGTCACTGGTCACTGGTCACTGGTCACTGGTCACTGGTCACAAGTCACTGGTCACTTGTCACTGGTCAGTGGCCACTCGTCAATGGTCACTGGTCACTGGTCACTGGTCAATGGTCTCTGTCGCTGGTCACTGGTCACGATTCGCTGGTCCCTGGTCACTGGTCACTGGTCAATGGTCACTGTCGCTGGTCACTGGTCACTGGTCACTGGTCACTGGTCACTGGTCACTTGTCACTGGTCAGTGGCCACTCGTCGCTGGTCACTTGTCACTGGTCACTTGTCACTGGTCACTGATCACTGGTCACTGGTCACTGGTCACTGGTCACAGGTCAATGGACACTGGTCACTGGTCACTGGTCACTGGTCACTGGTAACTGGTCAATGGTCACTGTCGCTGGTCACTGGTCACCGGTCACTGGTCACTGGTCAATGGTAACTTGTCACTGGCCAGTGGTCAATGGTCACTGGTCACTGGTCACTGGTCACTGGTCACTGGTCAATGGTCTCTGTCGCTGGTCGCTGGTCACGATTCGCTGGTCCCTGGTCACTGGTCACTGGTCAATGGTCACTGTCGCTGGTCACTGGTCACTGGTCACTGGTCACTGGACACTGGTCACTGGTCACTGGTCACTGGTCACTGGTCACTGGTCACTGGTCACTGGTCACAAGTCTCTGGTCACTTGTCACTGGTCACTGGTCACTCGTCACTGGTCACAGGTCAATGGTCACTGGTCACTGGACACAGGTCACTGGTCACTGGTCACTGGTCACTGGTCACTGGTCACTGGTCAATGGTCACTGGCCACTGGTCACTGGTCACTGGTCACTGGTCACTGGTCACTGGTCGATGGTCACTGTCGCTGGTCACTGGTCACTGGTCACTGGTCAATGGTCACTGGTCACTGGTTACTGGTCAATGGTCACTATCGCTGGTCAATGGTCATTGTCGCTGGTCACTGGTCATTGGTCACATGTCACTGGTCACTGGTCACTGGTCACTGGTCACTGGTCACAGGTCAATGGTCACTGGTCACTGGTCACTGGTCAATGGTCACTGTCGCTGGTCACTGGTCACTGGTCACTGGTCACTGGTCACTGGTCACTGGTCACTGGTAACTGGTCAATGGTCACTGTCGCTGGTCACTGGTCACTGGTCACTGGTCACTGGTCAATGGTAACTTGTCACTGGCCAGTGGTCAATGGTCACTGGCCACTGGTCACTGGTCACTGGTCAATGGTCACTTTCGCTGGTCAATGGTCACTGTCGCTGGTAAATGGTCACTGTCGCTGGTCACTGGTCACTGGTCACTGGACACTGGTCACAGGTCAATGGTCACTGGTCACTGGACACTGGTCACTGGTCACTGGTCACTTGTCACTCGTCACTGATCACTGGTCACTGGTCACTGGTCACTGGTCACTGGTCACTGGTCAATGGTCACTGTCGCTGGTCACTGGTCACTGGTCACTGATCACTGGTGACTGGTCAATGGTCACTGTCGCTGGTCACTGGACACTGGTCACTGGTCACAGGTCAATGGTCACTGGTCACTGGTCACTGGTCAATGGTCACTATCGCTGGTCAATGGTCATTGTCGCTGGTCACTGGTCTTTGGTCACTTGTCACTGGTCACTGGTCACTGGTCACTGGTCACTGGTCACTGGTAACTGGTCACAGGTCAATGGTCACTGGACACTGGTCACAGGTCAATGGTCACTGGTCACTGGACACTGGTCACTGGTCACTGGTCACTGGTCACTTGTCACTGGTCACTGATCACTGGTCACTGGTCACTGGTCACTGGTCACTGGTCACTGGTCACAGGTCAATGGTCACTGTCGCTGGTCACTGGTCACTGGTCACTGATCACTGGTCACTGGTCAATGGTCACTGTCGCTGGTCACTGGTCATTGGTCACTTGTCACTGTTCACTGGTCACTGGTCACTGGTCACAGGTCAATGGTCACTGGTCACTGGTCACTGGTCAATGGTCACTGTCGCTCGTCACTGGTCACTGGTCACTGGTCACTGGTCACTGGTCACTGGTCACTGGTAACTGGTCAATGGTCACTGTCGCTGGTCACTGGTCACTGGTCACTGGTCAATGGTAACTTGTCACTGGGCAGTGGTCAATGGTCACTGGTCACTGGTCACTGGTCACTGGTCACTGGTCACAGGTCAATGGTCACTGGTCACTGGACACAGGTCACTGGTCACTGGTCACTGGTCACTGGTCACTGGTCACTGGTCACTGGTCAATGGTCACTGGCCACTGGTCACTGGTCACTTGTCACTGGTCACTGATCACTTGTCACTGGTCACTGGTCACTGGTCACTGGTCACTGGTCACTGGTCAATGGTCACTGTCGCTGGTCACTGGTCACTGGTCACTGATCACTGGTCACTGGTCACTGGTCACTGGTCACTGGTCAATGGTCACTATCGCTGGTCAATGGTCACTGTCGCTGGTCACTGGTCACTGGTCACTTGTCACTGGTCACTGGTCACTGGTCACTGGTCACTGGTCACTGGTCACTGGTCACAAGTCACTGGTCACTTGTCACTGGTCAGTGGCCACTCGTCAATGGTCACTGGTCACTGGTCACTGGTCAATGGTCTCTGTCGCTGGTCACTGGTCACGATTCGCTGGTCCCTGGTCACTGGTCACTGGTCAATGGTCACTGTCGCTGGTCACTGGTCACTGGTCACTGGTCACTGGTCACTGGTCACTTGTCACTGGTCAGTGGCCACTCGTCGCTGGTCACTTGTCACTGGTCACTTGTCACTGGTCACTGATCACTGGTCACTGGTCACTGGTCACTGGTCACAGGTCAATGGACACTGGTCACTGGTCACTGGTCACTGGTCACTGGTAACTGGTCAATGGTCACTGTCGCTGGTCACTGGTCACCGGTCACTGGTCACTGGTCAATGGTAACTTGTCACTGGCCAGTGGTCAATGGTCACTGGTCACTGGTCACTGGTCACTGGTCACTGGTCACTGGTCACTGGTCAATGGTCTCTGTCGCTGGTCACTGGTCACGATTCGCTGGTCCCTGGTCACTGGTCACTGGTCAATGGTCACTGTCGCTGGTCACTGGTCACTGGTCACTGGTCACTGGACACTGGTCATTGTCGCTGGTCACTGGTCATTGGTCACATGTCACTGGTCACTGGTCACTGGTCACTGGTCACTGGTCACAGGTCAATGGTCACTGGTCACTGGTCACTGGTCAATGGTCACTGTCGCTGGTCACTGGTCACTGGTCACTGGTCACTGGTCACTGGTCACTGGTCACTGGTAACTGGTCAATGGTCACTGTCGCTGGTCACTGGTCACTGGTCACTGGTCACTGGTCAATGGTAACTTGTCACTGGCCAGTGGTCAATGGTCACTGGTCACTGGTCACTGGTCACTGGTCACTGGTCACAGGTCAATGGTCACTGGTCACTGGACACAGGTCACTGGTCACTGGTCACTGGTCACTGGTCACTGGTCACTGGTCAATGGTCACTGGCCACTGGTCACTGGTCACTGGTCACTGGTCAATGGTCACTGTCGCTGGTCACTGGTCACTGGTCAATGGTCACTGGCCACTGGTCACTGGTCACTGGTCACTGGTCACTGGTCACTGGTCACTGGTCACTGGTCGATGGTCACTGTCGCTGGTCACTGGTCACTGGTCACTGGTCACTGGTCAATGGTCACTGGTCACTGGTTACTGGTCAATGGTCACTAACGCTGGTCAATGGTCATTGTCGCTGGTCACTGGTCATTGGTCACTTGTCACTGGTCACTGGTCACTGGTCACTGGTCACTGGTCACTGGTCACAGGTCAATGGTCACTGGTCACTGGTCACTGGTCAATGGTCACTGTCGCTGGTCACTGGTCACTGGTCACTGGTCACTGGTCACTGGTCACTGGTCACTGGTCACTGGTCACTGGTCAATGGTCACTGTCGCTGGTCACTGGTCACTGGTCACTGGTCACTGGTCAATGGTAACTTGTCACTGGCCAGTGGTCAATGGTCACTGGTCACTGGTCACTGGTCACTGGTCACTGGTCACTGGTCACTGGTCACTGGTCAATGGTCTCTGTCGCTGGTCACTGGTCACGATTCGCTGGTCCCTGGTCACTGGTCACTGGTCAATGGTCACTGTCGCTGGTCACTGGTCACTGGTCACTGGTCACTGGACACTGGTCACTGGTCACTGGTCACTGGTCACTGGTCACTGGTCACAAGTCACTGGTCACTTGTCACTGGTCACTGGTCACTCGTCACTGGTCAATGGTCTCTGTCGCTGGTCACTGGTCACGATTCGCTGGTCCCTGGTCACTGGTCACTGGTCAATGGTCACTGTCGCTGGTCACTGGTCACTGGTCACTGGTCACTGGTCACTGGTCACTGGTCACTTGTCACTGGTCAGTGGTCACTGGTCACTGGTCACTGGTCACAAGTCACTAGTCACTGGTCACTGGTCACTGGTCACTGGTCACTGGTCACTGGTCACTGGTCACTGGTCACTGGTCACTGGTCACTGGTCACCGGTCAATGCTCACTGTCGCTGGTCACTGGTCACTGGTCACTGATCACTGGTCACTGGTCACTGGTCACTGGTCACTGGTCAATGGTCACTATCGCTGGTCAATGGTCACTGTCGCTGGTCACTGGTCACTGGTCACTTGTCACTGGTCACTGGTCACTGGTCACTGGTCACTGGTCACTGGTCTCTGGTCGATGGTCAATGGTCACTGTCGCTGGTCACTGGTCACTGGTCACTTGTCCCTGGGCAGTGGTCACTGGTCACTGGTCACTGGTCACTGGTCACTGGTCAATGGTCACTGTCGCTGGTCACTGGTCACTGGTCACTTGTCCCTGGGCAGTGGTCACTTGTCACTGGTCAATGGTCACTATCGCTGGTCAATGGTCACTGTCGCTGGTCACTGGTCACTGGTCACTTGTCACTGGTAACTGGTCACTGGTCACTGGTCACTGGTCACTGGTCACTGGTCACAAGTCACTGGTCACTTGTCACTGGTCAGTGGCCACTCGTCAATGGTCACTGGTCACTGGTCACTGGTCAATGGTCTCTGTGGCTGGTCACTGGTCACGATTCGCTGGTCCCTGGTCACTGGTCACTGGTCAATGGTCACTGTCGCTGGTCACTGGTCACTGGTCACTGGTCACTGGTCACTGGTCACTGGTCACTGGTCACTGGTCACTGGTCACTGGTCACTGGTCACAAGTCACTGGTCAATTGTCACTGGTCACTGGTCACTCGTCACTGGTCACAGGTCAATGGTAACTTGTCACTGGGCAGTGGTCAATGGTCACTGGTCACTGGTCACTGGTCACAGGTCAATGGTCACTGGTCACTGGACACAGATCACTGGTCACTGGTCACTGGTCACTGGTCACTGGTCACTGGTCAATGGTCACTGGCCACTGGTCACTGGTCACTGGTCAGTGGCCACTGGTCGCTGGTCACTTGTCACTGGTCACTGGTCACTGGTCACTGGTCACTGGTCACTGGTCACTGGTCACTGGTCACTGGTCACTGGTCACTGGTCAATGGTCACTGTCGCTGGTCACTGGTCACTGGTCAATGGTCACTATCGCTGGTCAATGGTCACTGTCGCTGGTCACTGGTCACTGGTCACTGGTCAATGGTCACTTGTCCCTGGGCAGTGGTCACTGATCACTGGTCAATGGTCACTGTCGCTGGTCAATGGTCACAGTCGCTGGTCACTGGTCACTGGTCACTTGTCACTGGTCACTAGTCACTGGTCACTGGTCACTGGTCAATGGTCACTGGTCACTGGTCACAAGTCACTGGTCACTTGTCACTGGTCAGTGGCCACTCGTCAATGGTCACTGGTCACTGGTCACTGGTCAATGGTCTCTGTCGCTGGTCACTGGTCACGATTCGCTGGTCCCTGGTCATTGGTCACTGGTCAATGGTCACTGTCGCTGGTCACTGGTCACTGGTCACTGGTCACTGGTCACTTGTCACTGGTCAGTGGCCACTCGTCGCTGTTCACTTGTCACTGGTCACTGGTCACTGGTCAATGGTCACTGGTCACTGGTTACTGGTCAATGGTCACTATCGCTGGTCAAAGGTCATTGTCGCTGGTCACTGGTCATTGGTCACTTGTCACTGGTCACTGGTCACTGGTCACAGGTCACTGGTCACAGGTCAATGGTCACTGGTCACTGGTCACTGGTCACTGGTCACTGGTCACAGGTCAATGGTCACTGGTATCTGGTCAATGGTCACTGTCGCTGGTCACTGGTCAATGGTAACTTGTCACTGGGCAGTGGTCAATGGTCACTGGTCGCTGGTCACTGGTCACTGGTCAATGGTCACTTTCGCTGGTCAATGGTCACTGTCGCTGGTCACTGGTCACTGGTCACTGGTCACTGTCGCTGGTCACTGGTCACTGGTCACTGGTCACTGGTAACTGGTCAATGGTCACTGTCGCTGGTCACTGGTCACTGGTCACTGGTCAGTGGTCAATGGTAACTTGTCACTGGGCAGTGGTCAATGGTCACTGGTCACTGGTCACTGGTCACTGGTCACTGGTCACTGGTCACAGGTCAATGGTCACTGGTCACTGGACACAGGTCACTGGTCACTGGTCACTGGTCACTGGTCACTGGTCACTGGTCACTGTTCACTGGTCACTGATCACTGGTCAATGGTCACCGTCGCTGGTCACTGTTCACTGGTCACTGATCACTGGTCACTAGTCACTGGTCACTGGTCACTGGTCAATGGTCACTTTCGCTGGTCAATGGTCACTGTCGCTGGTCACTGGTCACTGGTCACTGGTCACAGTCGCTGGTCACTGGTCACTGGTCACTGGTAACTGGTCAATGGTCACTGTCGCTGGTCACTGGTCACTGGTCACTGGTCACTGGTCACTGGTCAATGGTAATTTGTCACTGGGCAGTGGTCAATGGTCACTGGTCACTGGTCACTGGTCACAGGTCAATGGTCACTGGTCACTGGTCACTGGTCACAGGTCAATGGTCACTGGTCACTGGTCACTGGTCAATGGTCACTGTCGCTGGTCACTGGTCACTGGTCACTGGTCATTGGTCAATGGTCACTGGTCACTGGTCACTGGTCAATGGTCACTATCGCTGGTCAGTGGTCATTGTCGCTGGTCACTGGTCATTGGTCACTTGTCACTGGTCACTGGTCACTGGTCACTGGTCACTGGTCACTGGTCACAGGTCAATGGTCACTGGTCACTGGTCACTGGTCAATGGTCCCTGTCGCTGGTCACTGGTCACTGGTCACTGGTCACTGGTCATTGGTCACTGGTATCTGGTCAATGGTCACTGTCGCTGGTCACTGGTCACTGGTCACTGGTCACTGGTCAATGGTAACTTGTCACTGGGCAGTGGTCAATGGTCACTGGTCACTGGTCACTGGTCACTGGTCACTGGTCACAGGTCAATGGTCACTGGTCACTGGACACAGGTCACTGGTCACTGGTCACTGGTCAATGGTCACTGGTCACTGGTCAATGGTCACTGGCCACTGGTCTCTGGTCACTGGTCAATGGTCACTTTCGTTGGTCAATGGTCAATGGTCCCTGTCGCTGGTCACTGGTCACTGGTCACTGGTCACTGTCGCTGGTCACTGGTCACTGGTCACTGGTCACTGGTCACTGGTCACTGGTCAATGGTAACTTGTCACTGGTCACTGGTCACTGGTCATTGGTCACTTGTCACTGGTCACTGGTCACTGGTCACTGGTCTCTGGTCACTGGTCACTGGTCACAGGTCAATGGTCACTGGTCACTGGTCACTGGTCAATGGTCCCTGTCGCTGGTCACTGGTCACTGGTCACAAGTCACTGGTCACTTGTCACTGGTCACTGGTCACTGGTCACTGGTCACTGGTCAATGGTCACTGTCGCTGGTCAATGGTCACTGTCGCTGGTCACTGGTCACTGGTCACTGGTCACTGGTCACAAAGCACTGGTCACAAAGCACTGGTCACTTGTCACTGGTCAGTGGCCACTGGTCGCTGGTCACTTGTCACTGGTCACTGGTCACTGGTCACTAGTCACAATTCACTGGTCACTGGTCACTTGTCACTGGTCACTGGTCACTGGTCACTGGTCACTGGTCACTGGTCAATGGTCACTGTCGCTGGTCACTGGTCACTTGTCACAGGTCACTGGTCACTGGTCACTGGTCACAAGTCACTGGTCACTGGTCACTGGTCACTGGTCACTGGTCACTGGTTACTGGTCACTGTCGCTGATCACTGGTCACTGGACACTGGTCACTGGTCACTGGTCACAAGTCACTGGTCACTTGTCACTGGTCAATGGTCACTGTCGCTGGTCACTGGTCACTGGTCACTGGTCACTGGTCAATGGTCACTGGTCACTGGTCACTGGTCAATGGTCACTATCGCTGGTCAATGGTCATTGTCGCTGGTCACTGGTCATTGGTCACTTGTCACTGGTCACTGGTCACTGGTCACTGGTCACTGGTCACTGGTCACAGGTCAATGGTCACTGGTATCTGGTCAATGGTCACTGTCGCTGGTCACTGGTCACTGGTCACTGGTCACTGGTCAATGGTAACTTGTCACTGGGCAGTGGTCAATGGTCACTGGTCACTGGTCACTGGTCACTGGTCACTGGTCACTGGTCACAGGTCAATGGTCACTGGTCACTGGACACAGGTCACTGGTCACTGGTCACTGTCGCTGGTCACTGGTCATTGGTCACTTGTCACTGGTCACTGGTCACTGGTCAATGGTCACTGTCGCAGGTCACTGGTCACTGGTCACTGGTCACTGGTCACTGGTCACTGGTCACTGGTCACTGGTCAATGGTCACTGTCGCTGGTCACTGGTCACTGGTCACTGGTCACTGGTCAATGGTCACTGGTCACTGGTCACTGGTCAATGGTCACTATCGCTGGTCAATGGTCATTGTCGCTGGTCACTGGTCATTGGTCACTTGTCACTGGTCACTGGTCACTGGTCACTGGTCACTGGTCACTGGTCACAGGTCAATGGTCACTGGTATCTGGTCAATGGTCACTGTCGCTGGTCACTGGTCACTGGTCACTGGTCACTGGTCAATGGTAACTTGTCACTGGGCAGTGGTCAATGGTCACTGGTCACTGGTCACTGGTCACTGGTCACAGGTCAATGGTCACTGGTCACTGGACACAGGTCACTGGTCACTGGTCACTGGTCAATGGTCACTGGTCACTGGTCAATGGTCACTGGCCACTGGTCTCTGGTCACTGGTCAATGGTCACTTTCGTTGGTCAATGGTCAATGGTCCCTGTCGCTGGTCACTGGTCACTGGTCACTGGTCACTGGTCACTGGTCACTGGTCACTGTCGCTGGTCACTGGTCACTGGTCACTGGTCACTGGTAACTGGTCAATGGTCACTGTCACTGGTCACTGGTCACTGGTCACAGGTCAATGGTCACTGGTCACTGGACACAGGTCACTGGTCACTGGTCACTGGTCAATGGTCACTGGTCACTGGTCAATGGTCACTGGCCACTGGTCTCTGGTCACTGGTCAATGGTCACTTTCGTTGGTCAATGGTCAATGGTCCCTGTCGCTGGTCACTGGTCACTGGTCACTGGTCACTGGTATCTGGTCAATGGTCACTGTCGCTGGTCACTGGTCACTGGTCACTGGTCACTGGTCAATGGTAACTTGTCACTGGTCACTGGTCACTGGTCACTGGTCAATGGTGACTGGTCACTGGTCACTGGTCAATGGTCACTATCGCTGGTCAATGGTCATTGTCGCTGGTCACTGGTCATTGGTCACTTGTCACTGGTCACTGGTCACTGGTCACTGGTCACTGGTCACTGGTCACTGGTCACAGGTCAATGGTCACTGGTCACTGGTCACTGGTCAATGGTCCCTGTCGCTGGTCACTGGTCACTGGTCACAAGTCACTGGTCACTTGTCACTGGTCACTGGTCACTGGTCACTGGTCACTGGTCACTGGTCAATGGTCACTGTCGCTGGTCAATGGTCACTGTCGCTGGTCACTGGTCACTGGTCACTGGTCACTGGTCACAAAGCACTGGTCACAAAGCACTGGTCACTTGTCACTGGTCAGTGGCCACTGGTCGCTGGTCACTTGTCACTGGTCACTGGTCACTGGTCACTAGTCACAATTCACTGGTCACTGGTCACTTGTCACTGGTCACTGGTCACTGGTCACTGGTCACTGGTCACTGGTCACTGGTCAATGGTAACTTGTCACTGGGCAGTGGTCAATGGTCACTGGTCACTGGTCACTGGTCACAGGTCACTGGTCACTGGTCACTGTCGCTGGTCACTGGTCATTGGTCACTTGTCACTGGTCACTGGTCACTGGTCAATGGTCACTGTCGCAGGTCACTGGTCACTGGTCACTGGTCACTGGTCACTGGTCACTGGTCAATGGTCACTGTCGCTGGTCACTGGTCACTGGTCACTGGTCACTGGTCAATGGTCACTGGTCACTGGTCACTGGTCAATGGTCACTATCGCTGGTCAATGGTCATTGTCGCTGGTCACTGGTCATTGGTCACTTGTCACTGGTCACTGGTCACTGGTCACTGGTCACAGGTCAATGGTCACTGGTATCTGGTCAATGGTCACTGTCGCTGGTCACTGGTCACTGGTCACTGGTCACTGGTCAATGGTAACTTGTCACTGGGCAGTGGTCAATGGTCACTGGTCACTGGTCACTGGTCACTGGTCACAGGTCAATGGTCACTGGTCACTGGACACAGGTCACTGGTCACTGGTCAATGGTCACTGGTCACTGGTCAATGGTCACTGGCCACTGGTCAATGGTCACTGGTCACTGGTCACTGGTCACTGGTCACTGGTCACTGGTCAATGGTCACTGTCGCTGGTCACTGGTCACAGGTCAATGGTCACTGGTCACTGGACACTGGTCACTGGTCACTGGTCACTTGTCACTGGTCACTGGTCACTGGTCACTGGTCACTGGTCACTGGTCACTGGTCAATGGTCACTGTCGCTGGTCACTGGTCACTGGTCACTGGTCACTGGTCACTGGTCACTGGTCAATGGTAACTTGTCACTGGGCAGTGGTCAATGGTCACTGGTCACTGGTCACTGGTCACAGGTCAATGGTCACTGGTCACTGGACACAGGTCACTGGTCACTGGTCACTGGTCACTGGTCACTGGTCACTGGTCACTGGTCAATGGTCACTGTCGCTGGTCACTGGTCACAGGTCAATGGTCACTGGTCACTGGACACTGGTCACTGGTCACTGGTCACTTGTCACTGGTCACTGGTCACTGGTCACTGGTCACTGGTCACTGGTCACTGGTCAATGGTCACTGTCGCTGGTCACTGGTCACTGGTCACTGGTCACTGGTCAATGGTCACTGGTCACTGGTCCTGGTCAATGGTCACTATCGCTGGTCAATGGTCATTGTCGCTGGTCACTGGTCATTGGTCACTTGTCACTGGTCACTGGTCACTGGTCACTGGTCACTGGTCACTGGTCACTGGTCACAGGTCAATGGTCACTGGTCACTGGTCACTGGTCATTGGTCACTGGTATCTGGTCAATGGTCACTGTCGCTGGTCACTGGTCACTGGTCACTGGTCACTGGTCAATGGTAACTTGTCACTGGGCAGTGGTCAATGGTCACTGGTCACTGGTCACTGGTCACTGGTCACTGGTCACAGGTCAATGGTCACTGGTCACTGGACACAGGTCACTGGTCACTGGTCACTGGTCAATTGTCACTGGTCACTGGTCAATGGTCACTGGCCACTGGTCTCTGGTCACTGGTCAATGGTCACTTTCGTTGGTCAATGGTCAATGGTCCCTGTCGCTGGTCACTGGTCACTGGTCACTGGTCACAGGTCACTGGTCACTGGTCAATGGTCACTATCGCTGGTCAATGGTCACTGTCGCTGGTCACTGGTCACTGGTCACTTGTCACTGGTCACTGCTCACTGGTCACTGGACACTGGTCACTGGTCAATGGTCCCTGTCGCTGGAAAATGGTCACTGTCGCTGGTCACTGGTCACTGGTCACAGTCGCTGGTCACTGGTCACTGGTCTCTAGTCACTGGTCACTGGTCACTGGTCGCTGGTCACTGGTCACATGTCACTGGTCAGTGGCCACTGGTCGCTGGTCACTTGTCACAGGTCACTGGTCACTGGTCACTGGTCACAAGTCACTGGTCACTGGTCACTGGTCACTGGTCACTGGTCACTGGACACTGGTCACTGTCGCTGATCACTGGTCACTGGACACTGGTCACTGGTCACTGGTCACAAGTCACTGGTCACTTGTCACTGGTCAGTGGCCACTCGTCGCTGGTCACTTGTCACTGGTCACTGGTCACAGGTCAATGGTCACTGGTCACTGGACACTGGTCACTGGTCACAGGTCACTGGTCACTGGTCACTGGTCACTGGTCACTGGTCAATGGTCACTTTCGCTGGTCAATGGTCACTGTCGCTGGTAAACGGTCACTGTCGCTGGTCACTGGTCACTGGTCACTGGCCACTGGTCACAGGTCACTGGTCACTGGTCACTGGTCACTGGTCACTGGTCAATGGTCACTGGCAACTGGTCACGGGTCACTGGTCAATGGTCACTTTCGTTGGTCAATGGTCACTGTCGCTGGTAAATGGTCACTGTCGCTGGTCACTGGTCACTGGTCACTGGTCACTGGACACAGGTCACTGGTCACTGGCCACTGGTCACTGGTCACTGGTCAATGGTCACTTTCGCGGTTTAATGGTCACTGTCGCTGGTAAACGGTCACTGTCGCTGGTCACTGGTCACTGGTCACTGGACACTGGTCACTGGTCACTGGTCACTGGTCACTGGTCACAGGTCAATGGTCACTGGTCACTGGACACAGGTCACTGGGCACTGGTCACTGGTCACTGGTCACTGGTCACTGGTCACTGGTCAATGGTCACTGGCCACTGGTCACTGGTCACTGGTCAATGGTCACTTTCGCTGGTCAATGGTCACTGTCGCTGGTCACTGGTCACTGGTCACTGGTCACTGTCGCTGGTCACTGGTCACTGGTCACTTGTCACTGGTCACTGCTCACTGGTCACTGGACACTGGTCACTGGTCACTGGTCACTGGTCACTGGTCACTGGTCAATGGTAACTTGTCACTGGGCAGTGGTCAATGGTCACTGGTCACTGGGCACTGGTCACTGGTCACTGGTCACAGGTCAATGGTCACTGGTCACTGGACACAGGTCACTGGTCACTGGTCACTGGTCACTGGTCACTGGTCACTGGTCAATGGTCACTGGCCACTGGTCACTGGTCACTGGTCAATGGTCACTTTCGCTGGTCAATGGTCACTGTCGCTGGTCACTGTTCACTGGTCACTGGTCACTGTCGCTGGTCACTGGTCACTGGTCACTGGTCACTGGTAACTGGTCAATGGTCACTGTCGCTGGTCACTGGTCACTGGTCACTGGTCACTGGTCAATGGTAACTTGTCACTGGGCAGTGGTCAATTGTCACTGGTCACTGGTCAATGGTCACTGGCCACTGGTCTCTGGTCACTGGTCAATGGTCACTTTCGTTGGTCAATGGTCAATGGTCCCTGTCGCTGGTCACTGGTCACTGGTCACTGGTCACAGGTCACTGGTCACTGGTCAATGGTCACTATCGCTGGTCAATGGTCACTGTCGCTGGTCACTGGTCACTGGTCACTTGTCACTGGTCACTGCTCACTGGTCACTGGACACTGGTCACTGGTCAATGGTCCCTGTCGCTGGAAAATGGTCACTGTCGCTGGTCACTGGTCACTGGTCACAGTCGCTGGTCACTGGTCACTGGTCTCTAGTCACTGGTCACTGGTCACTGGTCGCTGGTCACTGGTCACATGTCACTGGTCAGTGGCCACTGGTCGCTGGTCACTTGTCACAGGTCACTGGTCACTGGTCACTGGTCACAAGTCACTGGTCACTGGTCACTGGTCACTGGTCACTGGTCACTGGTCACTGGACACTGGTCACTGTCGCTGATCACTGGTCACTGGACACTGGTCACTGGTCACTGGTCACAAGTCACTGGTCACTTGTCACTGGTCAGTGGCCACTCGTCGCTGGTCACTTGTCACTGGTCACTGGTCACAGGTCAATGGTCACTGGTCACTGGACACTGGTCACTGGTCACAGGTCACTGGTCACTGGTCACTGGTCACTGGTCACTGGTCAATGGTCACTTTCGCTGGTCAATGATCACTGTCGCTGGTAAACGGTCACTGTCGCTGGTCACTGGTCACTGGTCACTGGCCACTGGTCACAGGTCACTGGTCACTGGTCACTGGTCACTGGTCACTGGTCAATGGTCACTGGCAACTGGTCACGGGTCACTGGTCAATGGTCACTTTCGTTGGTCAATGGTCACTGTCGCTGGTAAATGGTCACTGTCGCTGGTCACTGGTCACTGGTCACTGGTCACTGGACACAGGTCACTGGTCACTGGCCACTGGTCACTGGTCACTGGTCAATGGTCACTTTCGCGGTTCAATGGTCACTGTCGCTGGTAAACGGTCACTGTCGCTGGTCACTGGTCACTGGTCACTGGACACTGGTCACTGGTCACTGGTCACTGGTCACTGGTCACAGGTCAATGGTCACTGGTCACTGGACACAGGTCACTGGGCACTGGTCACTGGTCACTGGTCACTGGTCACTGGTCACTGGTCAATGGTCACTGGCCACTGGTCACTGGTCACTGGTCAATGGTCACTTTCGCTGGTCAATGGTCACTGTCGCTGGTCACTGGTCACTGGTCACTGGTCACTGTCGCTGGTCACTGGTCACTGGTCACTTGTCACTGGTCACTGCTCACTGGTCACTGGACACTGGTCACTGGTCACTGGTCACTGGTCACTGGTCACTGGTCAATGGTAACTTGTCACTGGGCAGTGGTCAATGGTCACTGGTCACTGGGCACTGGTCACTGGTCACTGGTCACAGGTCAATGGTCACTGGTCACTGGACACAGGTCACTGGTCACTGGTCACTGGTCACTGGTCACTGGTCACTGGTCAATGGTCACTGGCCACTGGTCACTGGTCACTGGTCAATGGTCACTTTCGCTGGTCAATGGTCACTGTCGCTGGTCACTGTTCACTGGTCACTGGTCACTGTCGCTGGTCACTGGTCACTGGTCACTGGTCACTGGTAACTGGTCAATGGTCACTGTCGCTGGTCACTGGTCACTGGTCACTGGTCACTGGTCAATGGTAACTTGTCACTGGGCAGTGGTCAATGGTCACTGGTCACTGGTCACTGGTCACTGGTCACTGGTCACAGGTCAATGGTCACTGGTCACTGGACACAGGTCACTGGTCACTGGTCACTGGTCACTGGTCACTGTTCACTGGTCACTGATCACTGGTCAATGGTCACCGTCGCTGGTCACTGTTCACTGGTCACTGATCACTGGTCACTAGTCACTGGTCACTGGTCACTGGTCAATGGCCACTTTCGCTGGTCAATGGTCACTGTCGCTGGTCACTGGTCACTGTCGCTGGTCACTGGTCACTGGTCACTGGTAACTGGTCAATGGTCACTGTCGCTGGTCACTGGTCACTGGTCACTGGTCACTGGTCACTGGTCACTGGTCACTGGTCACAGGTCAATGTTCACTGGTCCCTGGTCACTGGTCAATGGTCACTGTCGCTGGTCACTGGTCACTGGTCACTGGTCACTGGTCAATGGTCACTGGTCACTGGTCACGGGTCAATGGTCACTATCGCTGGTCAATGGTCATTGTCGCTGGTCACTGGTCATTGGTCACTTGTCACTGGTCACTGGTCACTGGTCACTGGTCACTGGTCACTGGTCACAGGTCAATGGTCACTGGTCACTGGTCACTGGTCACTGGTCAATGGTCCCTGTCGCTGGTCACTGGTCACTGGTCACTGGTCACTGGTCATTGGTCACTGGTATCTGGTCAATGGTCACTGTCGCTGGTCACTGGTCACTGGTCTCTGGTCACTGGTCAATGGTAACTTGTCACTGGGCAGTGGTCAATGGTCACTGGTCACTGGTCACTGGTCACTGGTCACTGGTCACAGGTCAATGGTCACTGGTCACTGGACACAGGTCACTGGTCACTGGTCACTGGTCAATGGTCACTGGTCACTGGTCAATGGTCACTGGCCACTGGTCCCTGGTCACTGGTCAATGGTCACTTTCGTTGGTCAATGGTCAATGGTCCCTGTCGCTGGTCACTGGTCACTGGTCACTGGTCACTGGTCACTGGTCACTGGTCACTGGTATCTGGTCAATGGTCACTGTCGCTGGTCACTGGTCACTGGTCAATGGTCACTGTCGCTGGTCACTGGTAACTGGTCACTGGTCACTGGTCAATGGTCACTGGTCACTGGTCACTGGTCAATGGTCACTATCGCTGGTCAATGGTCATTGTCGCTGGTCACTGGTCATTGGTCACATGTCACTGGTCACTGGTCACTGGTCACTGGTCACTGGTCACTGGTCACTGGTCACTGGTCACTGGTCACAGGTCAATGGTCACTGGTCACTGGACACTGGTCAATGGTCCCTGTCGCTGGTCACTGGTCACTGGTCACAAGTCACTGGTCACTTGTCACTGGTCACTGGTCACTGGTCACTGGTCACTGGTCAATGGTCACTGTCGCTGGTCAATGGTCACTGTCGCTGGTCACTGGTCACTGGTCACTGGTCACTGGTCACAAAGCACTGGTCACAAAGCACTGGTCACTTGTCACTGGTCAGTGGCCACTGGTCACTGGTCACTTGTCACTGGTCACTGGTCACTGGTCAATGGTCACTGTCGCTGGTCACTGGTCACTGGTCACTGATCACTGGTCACTGGTCACTGGTCACTGGTCACTGGTCACTGGTCACTGGTCAATGGTCACTATCGCTGGTCAATGGTCACTGTCGCTGGTCACTGGTCACTGGTCACTTGTCACTGGTCACTGCTCACTGGTCACTGGACACTGGTCACTGGTCAATGGTCCCTGTCGCTGGAAAATGGTCACTGTCGCTGGTCACTGGTCACTGGTCACAGTCGCTGGTCACTGGTCACTGGTCTCTAGTCACTGGTCACTGGTCACTGGTCGCTGGTCACTGGTCACTGGTCAATGGTCACTGTCACTGTTCAATGGTAACTTGTCACTGGGCAGTGGTCAATGGTCACTGGTCACTGGTCACTGTTCACTGGTCACTGGTCACTGGACACAGGCACTGGTCACTGGTCACTGGTCACTGGTCACTGGTCACTGGTCAATGGTCACTGGCCACTGGTCACTGGTCACTGGTCAATGGTCACTTTCGCTGGTCAATGGTCACTGTCGCTGGTCACTGGTCACTGGTCACTGGTCACTGTCGCTGGTCACTGGTCACTGGTCTCTGGTCACTGGTCAATGGTCACTTTCGCTGGTCAATGGTCACTGTCGCTGGTCACTGGTCACTGGTCACTGGTCACTGTCGCTGGTCACTGGTCACTGGTCACTGGTCACTGGTAACTGGTCAATGGTCACTGTCGCTGGTCACTGGTCACTGGTCACTGGTCAGTGGTCAATGGTAACTTGTCACTGGGCAGTGGTCAATGGTCACTGGTCACTGGTCACTGGTCACTGGTCACTGGTCACAGGTCAATGGTCACTGGTCACTGGACACAGGCACTGGTCACTGGTCACTGGTCACTGGTCACTGGTCACTGGTCAATGGTCACTGGCCACTGGTCACTGGTCACTGGTCAATGGTCACTTTCGCTGGTCAATGGTCACTGTCGCTGGTCACTGGTCACTGGTCACTGGTCACTGTCGCTGGTCACTGGTCACTGGTCACTGGTCACTGGTAACTGGTCAATGGTCACTGTCGCTGGTCACTGGTCACTGGTCACTGGTCAGTGGTCAATGGTAACTTGTCACTGGGCAGTGGTCAATGGTCACTGGTCACTGGTCACTGGTCACTGATCACTGGTCAATGGTCACCGTCGCTGGTCACTGTTCACTGGTCACTGATCACTGGTCACTAGTCACTGGTCACTGGTCACTGGTCAATGGTCACTTTCGCTGGTCAATGGTCACTGTCGCTGGTCACTGGTCACTGGTCACTGGTCACAGTCGCTGGTCACTGGTCACTGGTCACTGGTAACTGGTCAATGGTCACTGTCGCTGGTCACTGGTCACTGGTCACTGGTCACTGGTCACTGGTCAATGGTAACTTGTCACTGGGCAGTGGTCAATGGTCACTGGTCACTGGTCACTGGTCACAGGTCAATTGTCACTGGTCACTGGTCACTGGTCAATGGTCACTGTCGCTGGTCACTGGTCACTGGTCACTGGTCATTGGTCAATGGTCACTGGTCACTGGTCACTGGTCAATGGTCACTATCGCTGGTCAATGGTCCTTGTCGCTGGTCACTGGTCATTGGTCACTTGTCACTGGTCACTGGTCACTGGTCACTGGTCACTGGTCACTGGTCACAGGTCAATGGTCACTGGTCACTGGTCACTGGTCAATGGTCCCTGTCGCTGGTCACTGGTCACTGGTCACTGGTCACTGGTCATTGGTCACTGGTATCTGGTCAATGGTCACTGTCGCTGGTCACTGGTCACTGGTCACTGGTCACTGGTCAATGGTAACTTGTCACTGGGCAGTGGTCAATGGTCACTGGTCACTGGTCACTGGTCACTGGTCACTGGTCACAGGTCAATGGTCACTGGTCACTGGACACAGGTCACTGGTCACTGGTCACTGGTCAATGGTCACTGGTCACTGGTCAATGGTCACTGGCCACTGGTCTCTGGTCACTGGTCAATGGTCACTTTCGTTGGTCAATGGTCAATGGTCCCTGTCGCTGGTCACTGGTCACTGGTCACTGGTCACTGGTCACTGGTCACTGGTCACTGGTATCTGGTCAATGGTCACTGTCGCTGGTCACTGGTCACTGGTCACTGGTCACTGGTCAATGGTAACTTGTCACTGGTCACTGGTCACTGGTCATTGGTCACTTGTCACTGGTCACTGGTCACTGGTCACTGGTCTCTGGTCACTGGTCACTGGTCACAGGTCAATGGTCACTGGTCACTGGTCACTGGTCACTGGTCACTGGTCACTGGTCAATGGTCACTGTCGCTGGTCAATGGTCACTGTCGCTGGTCACTGGTCACTGGTCACTGGTCACTGGTCACAAAGCACTGGTCACAAAGCACTGGTCACTTGTCACTGGTCAGTGGCCACTGGTCGCTGGTCACTTGTCACTGGTCACTGGTCACTGGTCACTAGTCACAATTCACTGGTCACTGGTCACTTGTCACTTGTCACTGGTCACTGGTCACTGGTCACTGGTCACTGGTCAATGGTCACTGTCGCTGGTCACTGGTCACTTGTCACAGGTCACTGGTCACTGGTCACTGGTCACAAGTCACTGGTCACTGGTCACTGGTCACTGGTCACTGGTCACTGGTCACTGGTTACTGGTCACTGTCGCTGATCACTGGTCACTGGACACTGGTCACTGGTCACTGGTCACAAGTCACTGGTCACTTGTCACTGGTCAATGGTCACTGTCGCTGGTCACTGGTCACTGGTCACTGGTCACTGGTCAATGGTCACTGGTCACTGGTCACTGGTCAATGGTCACTATCGCTGGTCAATGGTCATTGTCGCTGGTCACTGGTCATTGGTCACTTGTCACTGGTCACTGGTCACTGGTCACTGGTCACTGGTCACTGGTCACAGGTCAATGGTCACTGGTATCTGGTCAATGGTCACTGTCGCTGGTCACTGGTCACTGGTCACTGGTCACTGGTCAATGGTAACTTGTCACTGGGCAGTGGTCAATGGTCACTGGTCACTGGTCACTGGTCACTGGTCACAGGTCAATGGTCACTGGTCACTGGACACAGGTCACTGGTCACTGGTCACTGGTCAATGGTCACTGGTCACTGGTCAATGGTCACTGGTCAATGGTCACTATCGCTGGTCAATGGTCATTGTCGCTGGTCACTGGTCACTGGTCACTGGTCAATGGTCACTGGTCACTGGTCACTGGTCACTGGTCACTGGTCACTGGACACAGGCACTGGTCACTGGTCACTGGTCACTGGTCACTGGTCAATGGTCACTGGCCACTGGTCACTGGTCACTGGTCAATGGTCACTGTCGCTGGTCACTGGTCACTGGTCACTGGTCAATGTCGCTGGTCACTGGTCACTGGTCACTGGTCACTGGTCAATGGTCACTTTCGCTGGTCAATGGTCACTGTCGCTGGTCACTGGTCACTGGTCACTGGTCACTGTCGCTGGTCACTGGTCACTGGTCACTGGTCACTGGTAACTGGTCAATGGTCACTGTCGCTGGTCACTGGTCACTGGTCACTGGTCAGTGGTCAATGGTAACTTGTCACTGGGCAGTGGTCAATGGTCACTGGTCACTGGTCACTGGTCACTGGTCACTGGTCACAGGTCAATGGTCACTGGTCACTGGACACAGGCACTGGTCACTGGTCACTGGTCACTGGTCAATGGTCACTGGCCACTGGTCACTGGTCACTGGTCAATGGTCACTTTCGCTGGTCAATGGTCACTGTCGCTGGTCACTGGTCACTGGTCACTGGTCACTGTCGCTGGTCACTGGTCACTGGTCACTGGTCACTGGTAACTGGTCAATGGTCACTGTCGCTGGTCACTGGTCACTGGTCACTGGTCAGTGGTCAATGGTAACTTGTCACTGGGCAGTGGTCAATGGTCACTGGTCACTGGTCACTGGTCACTGGTCACTGGTCACTGGTCACAGGTCAATGGTCACTGGTCACTGGACACAGGTCACTGGTCACTGGTCACTGGTCACTGGTCACTGGTCACTGGTCACTGTTCACTGGTCACTGATCACTGGTCAATGGTCACCGTCGCTGGTCACTGTTCACTGGTCACTGATCACTGGTCACTAGTCACTGGTCACTGGTCACTGGTCAATGGTCACTTTCGCTGGTCAATGGTCACTGTCGCTGGTCACTGGTCACTGGTCACTGGTCACAGTCGCTGGTCACTGGTCACTGGTCACTGGTAACTGGTCAATGGTCACTGTCGCTGGTCACTGGTCACTGGTCACTGGTCACTGGTCACTGGTCAATGGTAATTTGTCACTGGGCAGTGGTCAATGGTCACTGGTCACTGTTCACTGGTCACAGGTCAATGGTCACTGGTCACTGGTCACTGGTCACAGGTCAATGGTCACTGGTCACTGGTCACTGGTCAATGGTCACTGTCGCTGGTCACTGGTCACTGGTCACTGGTCATTGGTCAATGGTCACTGGTCACTGGTCACTGGTCAATGGTCACTATCGCTGGTCAATGGTCATTGTCGCTGGTCACTGGTCATTGGTCACTTGTCACTGGTCACTGGTCACTGGTCACTGGTCACTGGTCACTGGTCACAGGTCAATGGTCACTGGTCACTGGTCACTGGTCAATGGTCCCTGTCGCTGGTCACTGGTCACTGGTCACTGGTCACTGGTCATTGGTCACTGGTATCTGGTCAATGGTCACTGTCGCTGGTCACTGGTCACTGGTCACTGGTCACTGGTCAATGGTAACTTGTCACTGGGCAGTGGTCAATGGTCACTGGTCACTGGTCACTGGTCACTGGTCACTGGTCACAGGTCAATGGTCACTGGTCACTGGACACAGGTCACTGGTCACTGGTCACTGGTCAATGGTCACTGGTCACTGGTCAATGGTCACTGGCCACTGGTCTCTGGTCACTGGTCAATGGTCACTTTCGTTGGTCAATGGTCAATGGTCCCTGTCGCTGGTCACTGGTCACTGGTCACTGGTCACTGGTCACTGGTCACTGGTATCTGGTCAATGGTCACTGTCGCTGGTCACTGGTCACTGGTCACTGGTCACTGGTCAATGGTAACTTGTCACTGGTCACTGGTCACTGGTCATTGGTCACTTGTCACTGGTCACTGGTCACTGGTCACTGGTCTCTGGTCACTGGTCACTGGTCACAGGTCAATGGTCACTGGTCACTGGTCACTGGTCAATGGTCCCTGTCGCTGGTCACTGGTCACTGGTCACAAGTCACTGGTCACTTGTCACTGGTCACTGGTCACTGGTCACTGGTCACTGGTCAATGGTCACTGTCGCTGGTCAATGGTCACTGTCGCTGGTCACTGGTCACTGGTCACTGGTCACTGGTCACAAAGCACTGGTCACAAAGCACTGGTCACTTGTCACTGGTCAGTGGCCACTGGTCGCTCGTCACTTGTCACTGGTCACTGGTCACTGGTCACTAGTCACAATTCACTGGTCACTGGTCACTTGTCACTGGTCACTGGTCACTGGTCACTGGTCACTGGTCACTGGTCAATGGTCACTGTCGCTGGTCACTGGTCACTTGTCACAGGTCACTGGTCACTGGTCACTGGTCACAAGTCACTGGTCACTGGTCACTGGTCACTGGTCACTGGTCACTGGTTACTGGTCACTGTCGCTGATCACTGGTCACTGGACACTGGTCACTGGTCACTGGTCACAAGTCACTGGTCACTTGTCACTGGTCAATGGTCACTGTCGCTGGTCACTGGTCACTGGTCACTGGTCACTGGTCAATGGTCACTGGTCACTGGTCACTGGTCAATGGTCACTATCGCTGGTCAATGGTCATTGTCGCTGGTCACTGGTCATTGGTCACTTGTCACTGGTCACTGGTCACTGGTCACTGGTCACTGGTCACTGGTCACAGGTCAATGGTCACTGGTATCTGGTCAATGGTCACTGTCGCTGGTCACTGGTCACTGGTCACTGGTCACTGGTCAATGGTAACTTGTCACTGGGCAGTGGTCAATGGTCACTGGTCACTGGTCACTGGTCACTGGTCACTGGTCACAGGTCAATGGTCACTGGTCACTGGACACAAGTCACTGGTCACTGGTCACTGTCGCTGGTCACTGGTCATTGGTCACTTGTCACTGGTCACTGGTCACTGGTCAATGGTCACTGTCGCAGGTCACTGGTCACTGGTCACTGGTCACTGGTCACTGGTCACTGGTCACTGGTCACTGGTCAATGGTCACTGTCGCTGGTCACTGGTCACTGGTCACTGGTCACTGGTCAATGGTCACTGGTCACTGGTCACTGGTCAATGGTCACTATCGCTGGTCAATGGTCATTGTCGCTGGTCAGTGGTCATTGGTCACTTGTCACTGGTCACTGGTCACTGGTCACTGGTCACTGGTCACTGGTCACAGGTTAATGGTCACTGGTATCTGGTCAATGGTCACTGTCGCTGGTCACTGGTCACTGGTCAATGGTAACTTGTCACTGGGCAGTGGTCAATGGTCACTGGTCACTGGTCACTGGTCACTGGTCACAGGTCAATGGTCACTGGTCACTGGACACAGGTCACTGGTCACTGGTCACTGGTCAATGGTCACTGGTCACTGGTCAATGGTCACTGGCCACTGGTCTCTGGTCACTGGTCAATGGTCACTTTCGTTGGTCAATGGTCACTTTCGTTGGTCAATGGTCAATGGTCCCTGTCGCTGGTCACTGGTCACTGGTCACTGGTCACTGGTCACTGGTCACTGGTATCTGGTCAATGGTCACTGTCGCTGGTCACTGGTCACTGGTCACTGGTCACTGGTCAATGGTAACTTGTCACTGGTCACTGGTCACTGGTCACTGGTCACTGGTCACTTGTCACTGGTCACTGGTCACTGGTCACTGGTCACTGGTCACTGGTCACTGGTCAATGGTCACTGTCGCTGGTCACTGGTCACTGGTCACTGGTCACTGGTCAATGGTCACTGGTCACTGGTCACTGGTCAATGGTCACTATCGCTGGTCAATGGTCATTGTCGCTGGTCACTGGTCATTGGTCACTTGTCACTGGTCACTGGTCACTGGTCACTGGTCACTGGTCACTGGTCACAGGTCAATGGTCACTGGTCACTGGTCACTGGTCATTGGTCACTGGTATCTGGTCAATGGTCACTGTCGCTGGTCACTGGTCACTAGTCACTGGTCACTGGTCACTGGTCAATGGTCACTTTCGCTGGTCAATGGTCACTGTCGCTGGTCACTGGTCACTGGTCACTGGTCACAGTCGCTGGTCACTGGTCACTGGTCACTGGTAACTGGTCAATGGTCACTGTCGCTGGTCACTGGTCACTGGTCACTGGTCACTGGTCACTGGTCAATGGTAACTTGTCACTGGGCAGTGGTCAATGGTCACTGGTCACTGGTCACTGGTCACAGGTCAATGGTCACTGGTCACTGGTCACTGGTCACTGGTCACAGGTCAATGGTCACTGGTCACTGGACACAGGTCACTGGTCACTGGTCACTGTCGCTGGTCACTGGTCATTGGTCACTTGTCACTGGTCACTGGTCACTGGTCACTGTCGCAGGTCACTGGTCACTGGTCACTGGTCACTGGTCACTGGTCACTGGTCACTGGTCACTGGTCAATGGTCACTGTCGCTGGTCACTGGTCACTGGTCACTGGTCACTGGTCAATGGTCACTGGTCACTGGTCACTGGTCAATGGTCACTATCGCTGGTCAATGGTCATTGTCGCTGGTCACTGGTCATTGGTCACTTGTCACTGGTCACTGGTCACTGGTCACTGGTCACTGGTCACTGGTCACAGGTCAATGGTCACTGGTATCTGGTCAATGGTCACTGTCGCTGGTCACTGGTCACTGGTCACTGGTCACTGGTCAATGGTAACTTGTCACTGGGCAGTGGTCAATGGTCACTGGTCACTGGTCACTGGTCACTGGTCACAGGTCAATGGTCACTGGTCACTGGACACAGGTCACTGGTCACTGGTCACTGGTCAATGGTCACTGGTCACTGGTCAATGGTCACTGGCCACTGGTCAATGGTCACTGGTCACTGGTCACTGGTCATTGGTCACTGGTATCTGGTCAATGGTCACTGTCGCTGGTCACTGGTCACTGGTCACTGGTCACTGGTCAATGGTAACTTGTCACTGGGCAGTGGTCAATGGTCACTGGTCACTGGTCACTGGTCACTGGTCACAGGTCAATGTTCACTGGTCACTGGACACAGGTCACTGGTCACTGGTCACTGGTCACTGGTCACTGGTCACTGGTCACTGGTCAATGGTCACTGTCGCTGGTCACTGGTCACAGGTCAATGGTCACTGGTCACTGGACACTGGTCACTGGTCACTGGTCACTTGTCACTGGTCACTGGTCACTGGTCACTGGTCACTGGTCACTGGTCACTGGTCAATGGTCACTGTCGCTGGTCACTGGTCACTGGTCACTGGTCACTGGTCAATGGTCACTGGTCACTGGTCACTGGTCAATGGTCACTATCGCTGGTCAATGGTCATTGTCGCTGGTCACTGGTCATTGGTCACTTGTCACTGGTCACTGGTCACTGGTCACTGGTCACTGGTCACTGGTCACTGGTCACAGGTCAATGGTCACTGGTCACTGGTCACTGGTCATTGGTCACTGGTATCTGGTCAATGGTCACTGTCGCTGGTCACTGGTCACTGGTCACTGGTCACTGGTCAATGGTAACTTGTCACTGGGCAGTGGTCAATGGTCACTGCTCACTGGTCACTGGTCACTGGTCACTGGTCACAGGTCAATGGTCACTGGTCACTGGACACAGGTCACTGGTCACTGGTCACTGGTCAATGGTCACTGGTCACTGGTCAATGGTCACTGGCCACTGGTCTCTGGTCACTGGTCAATGGTCACTTTCGTTGGTCAATGGTCAATGGTCCCTGTCGCTGGTCACTGGTCACTGGTCACTGGTCACAGGTCACTGGTCACTGGTCAATGGTCACTATCGCTGGTCAATGGTCACTGTCGCTGGTCACTGGTCACTGGTCACTTGTCACTGGTCACTGCTCACTGGTCACTGGACACTGGTCACTGGTCAATGGTCCCTGTCGCTGGAAAATGGTCACTGTCGCTGGTCACTGGTCACTGGTCACAGTCGCTGGTCACTGGTCACTGGTCTCTAGTCACTGGTCACTGGTCACTGGTCGCTGGTCACTGGTCACATGTCACTGGTCAGTGGCCACTGGTCGCTGGTCACTTGTCACAGGTCACTGGTCACTGGTCACTGGTCACAAGTCACTGGTCACTGGTCACTGGTCACTGGTCACTGGTCACTGGTCACTGGTCACTGGTCACTGTCGCTGATCACTGGTCACTGGACACTGGTCACTGGTCACTGGTCACAAGTCACTGGTCACTTGTCACTGGTCAGTGGCCACTCGTCGCTGGTCACTTGTCACTGGTCACTGGTCACAGGTCAATGGTCACTGGTCACTGGACACTGGTCACTGGTCACTGGTCACTTGTCACTGGTCAATGGTCACTATCGCTGGTCAATGGTCACTGTCGCTGGTCACTGGTCATTGGTCAATGGTCACTGTCGCTGGTCACTGGTCACTGGTCACTGGTCAATGGTCGCTGGCCACTGGTCTCTGGTCACTGGTCAATGGTCACTTTCGTTGGTCAATGGTCAATGGTCCCTGTCGCTGGTCACTGGTCACTGGTCACTTGTCACTGGTCACTGGTCACTGGTCACTTTTCCCTGGGCAGTGGTCACTGGTCACTGGTCAATGGTCACTATCGCTGGTCAATGGTCACTGGCGATGGTCACTGGTCACTGGTCACTGGTCAATGGTCAATGGTAACTTGTCACTGGGCAGTGGTCAATGGTCACTGGTCACTGGTCACTGGTCACTGGTCACAGGTCACTGGTCACTGGTCACTGGTCAATGGTCACTTTCGCTGGTCAATGGTCACTGGTCACTGGTCAATGGTCACTGGTCACTGGTCACTGGTCAATGGTCACTATCGCTGGTCAATGGTCATTGTCGCTGGTCACTGGTCATTGGTCACTGGTATCTGGTCAATGGTCACTGTCGCTGGTCACTGGTCACTGGTCACTGGTCACTGGTCAATGGTAACTTGTCACTGGGCAGTGGTCAATGGTCACTGGTCACTGGTCACTGGTCACTGGTCACTGGTCACAGGTCAATGGTCACTGGTCACTGGACACAGGTCACTGGTCACTGGTCACTGGTCAATGGTCACTGGTCACTGGTCAATGGTCACTGGCCACTGGTCTCTGGTCACTGGTCAATGGTCACTTTCGTTGGTCAATGGTCAATGGTCCCTGTCGCTGGTCACTGGTCACTGGTCACTGGTCACTGGTCACTGGTCACTGGTATCTGGTCAATGGTCACTGTCGCTGGACACTGGTCACTGGTCACTGATCACTGGTCACTGGTCACTGGTCACAGGTCACTGGTCACTGGTCAATGGTCACTATCGCTGGTCAATGGTCACTGTCGCTGGTCACTGGTCACTGGTCACTTGTCACTGGTCACTGCTCACTGGTCACTGGACACTGGTCACTGGTCAATGGTCCCTGTCGCTGGAAAATGGTCACTGTCGCTGGTCACTGGTCACTGGTCACAGTCGCTGGTCACTGGTCACTGGTCTCTAGTCACTGGTCACTGGTCACTGGTCGCTGGTCACTGGTCACATGTCACTGGTCAGTGGCCACTGGTCGCTGGTCACTTGTCACAGGTCACTGGTCACTGGTCACTGGTCACAAGTCACTGGTCACTGGTCACTGGTCACTGGTCACTGGTCACTGGTCACTGGTCACTGGTCACTGTCGCTGATCACTGGTCACTGGACACTGGTCACTGGTCACTGGTCACAAGTCACTGGTCACTTGTCACTGGTCAGTGGCCACTCGTCGCTGGTCACTTGTCACTGGTCACTGGTCACAGGTCAATGGTCACTGGTCACTGGACACTGGTCACTGGTCACTGGTCACTTGTCACTGGTCAATGGTCACTATCGCTGGTCAATGGTCACTGTCGCTGGTCACTGGTCATTGGTCACTTGTCACTGGTCACTGGTCACTGGTCAATGGTCACTGTCGCTGGTCACTGGTCACTGGTCACTGGTCACTGGTCACTGGTCACTGGTCACTGGTCACTGGTCACTTTTCCCTGGGCAGTGGTCACTGGTCACTGGTCAATGGTCACTATCGCTGGTCAATGGTCACTGGCGATGGTCACTGGTCACTGGTCACTGGTCAATGGTCAATGGTAACTTGTCACTGGGCAGTGGTCAATGGTCACTGGTCACTGGTCAATGGTCACTGTCGCTGGTCACTGGTCACTGGTCACTGGTCACTGGTCACTGGTCACTGGTCACTGGTCTATTTTCCCTGGGCAGTGGACACTGGTCACTGGTCAATGGTCACTATCGCTGGTCAATGGTCACTGGCGATGGTCACTGGTCACTGGTCACTGGTCAATGGTCAATGGTAACTTGTCACTGGGCAGTGGTCAATGGTCACTGGTCACTGGTCACTGGTCACTGGTCACTGGTCACTGGTCACTGGTCACTGGTCACTGGTCACTGGTCACTTTTCCCTGGGCAGTGGTCACTGGTCACTGGTCAATGGTCACTATCGCTGGTCAATGGTCACTGGCGATGGTCACTGGTCACTGGTCACTGGTCAATGGTCAATGGTAACTTGTCACTGGGCAGTGGTCAATGGTCACTGGTCACTGGTCACTGGTCACTGGTCACTGGTCACAGGTCAATGGTCACTGCTCACTGGACACAGGTCACTGGTCACTGGTCACTGGTCACTGGTCACTGTTCACTGGTCACTGATCACTGGTCAATGGTCACCGTCGCTGGTCACTGTTCACTGGTCACTGGTCACTGGTCACTGGTCACTGGTCACAGGTCAATGGTCACTGGTCCCTGGTCACTGGTCAATGGTCACTGTCGCTGGTCACTGGTCACTGGTCACTGGTCACTGGTCAATGGTCACTGGTCACTGGTCACGGGTCAATGGTCACTATCGCTGGTCAATGGTCATTGTCGCTGGTCACTGGTCATTGGTCACTTGTCACTGGTCACTGGTCACTGGTCACTGGTCACTGGTCACTGGTCACTGGTCACTGGTATCTGGTCAATGGTCACTGTCGCTGGTCACTGGTCACTGGTCACTGGTCACTGGTCAATGGTCACTGTCGCTGGTCACTGGTAACTGGTCACTGGTCACTGGTCAATGGTCACTGGTCACTGGTCACTGGTCAATGGTCACTATCGCTGGTCAATGGTCATTGTCGCTGGTCACTGGTCATTGGTCACTTGTCACTGGTCACTGGTCACTGGTCACTGGTCACTGGTCACTGGTCACTGGTCACTGGTCACTGGTCACAGGTCAATGGTCACTGGTCACTGGACACTGGTCAATGGTCCCTGTCGCTGGTCACTGGTCACTGGTCACAAGTCACTGGTCACTTGTCACTGGTCACTGGTCACTGGTCACTGGTCACTGGTCAATGGTCACTGTCGCTGGTCACTGGTCACTGGTCACTGGTCACTGGTCACTGGTCACTGGTCACTGGTATCTGGTCAATGGTCACTGTCGCTGGTCACTGGTCACTGGTCACTGGTCACTGGTCAATGGTCACTGTCGCTGGTCACTGGTAACTGGTCACTGGTCACTGGTCAATGGTCACTGGTCACTGGTCACTGGTCAATGGTCACTATCGCTGGTCAATGGTCATTGTCGCTGGTCACTGGTCATTGGTCACTTGTCACTGGTCACTGGTCACTGGTCACTGGTCACTGGTCACTGGTCACTGGTCACAGGTCAATGGTCACTGGTCACTGGACACTGGTCAATGGTCCCTGTCGCTGGTCACTGGTCACTGGTCACAAGTCACTGGTCACTTGTCACTGGTCACTGGTCACTGGTCACTGGTCACTGGTCAATGGTCACTGTCGCTGGTCAATGGTCACTGTCGCTGGTCACTGGTCACTGGTCACTGGTCACTGGTCACAAAGCACTGGTCACAAAGCACTGGTCACTTGTCACTGGTCAGTGGCCACTGGTCACTGGTCACTTGTCACTGGTCACTGGTCACTGGTCAATGGTCACTGTCGCTGGTCACTGGTCACTGGTCACTGATCACTGGTCACTGGTCACTGGTCACTGGTCACTGGTCACTGGTCAATGGTCACTATCGCTGGTCAATGGTCACTGTCGCTGGTCACTGGTCACTGGTCACTTGTCACTGGTCACTGCTCACTGGTCACTGGACACTGGTCACTGGTCAATGGTCCCTGTCGCTGGAAAATGGTCACTGTCGCTGGTCACTGGTCACTGGTCACAGTCGCTGGTCACTGGTCACTGGTCTCTAGTCACTGGTCACTGGTCACTGGTCGCTGGTCACTGGTCACTGGTCAATGGTCACTGTCACTGTTCAATGGTAACTTGTCACTGGGCAGTGGTCAATGGTCACTGGTCACTGGTCACTGGTCACTGGTCACTGGTCACTGGACACAGGCACTGGTCACTGGTCACTGGTCACTGGTCACTGGTCACTGGTCACTGGTCAATGGTCACTGGCCACTGGTCACTGGTCACTGGTCAATGGTCACTTTCGCTGGTCAATGGTCACTGTCGCTGGTCACTGGTCACTGGTCACTGGTCACTGTCGCTGGTCACTGGTCACTGGTCACTGGTCACTGGTCAATGGTCACTTTCGCTGGTCAATGGTCACTGTCGCTGGTCACTGGTCACTGGTCACTGGTCACTGTCGCTGGTCACTGGTCACTGGTCACTGGTCACTGGTAACTGGTCAATGGTCACTGTCGCTGGTCACTGGTCACTGGTCACTGGTCAGTGGTCAATGGTAACTTGTCACTGGGCAGTGGTCAATGGTCACTGGTCACTGGTCACTGGTCACTGGTCACTGGTCACAGGTCAATGGTCACTGGTCACTGGACACAGGCACTGGTCACTGGTCACTGGTCACTGGTCACTGGTCACTGGTCAATGGTCACTGGCCACTGGTCACTGGTCACTGGTCAATGGTCACTGTCGCTGGTCACTGGTCACTGGTCACTGGTCACTGTCGCTGGTCACTGGTCACTGGTCACTGGTCACTGGTAACTGGTCAATGGTCACTGTCGCTGGTCACTGGTCACTGGTCACTGGTCAGTGGTCAATGGTAACTTGTCACTGGGCAGTGGTCAATGGTCACTGGTCACTGGTCACTGGTCACTGGTCACTGGTCACTGGTCACAGGTCAATGGTCACTGGTCACTGGACACAGGTCACTGGTCACTGGTCACTGGTCACTGGTCACTGGTCACTGGTCACTGGTCACTGTTCACTGGTCACTGATCACTGGTCAATGGTCACCGTCGCTGGTCACTGTTCACTGGTCACTGATCACTGGTCACTAGTCACTGGTCACTGGTCACTGGTCAATGGTCACTTTCGCTGGTCAATGGTCACTGTCGCTGGTCACTGGTCACTGGTCACTGGTCACTGGTCAATGGTAACTTGTCACTGGGCAGTGGTCAATGGTCACTGGTCACTGGTCACTGGTCACTGGTCACTGGTCACAGGTCAATGGTCACTGGTCACTGGACACAGGTCACTGGACACTGGTCACTGGTCAATGGTCAATGGTCACTGGTCACTGGTCAATGGTCACTGGCCACTGGTCTCTGGTCACTGGTCAATGGTCACTTTCGTTGGTCAATGGTCAATGGTCCCTGTCGCTGGTCACTGGTCACTGGTCACTGGTCACTGGTCACTGGTCACTGGTCACTGGTATCTGGTCAATGGTCACTGTCGCTGGTCACTGGTCACTGGTCACTGGTCACTGGTCAATGGTAACTTGTCACTGGTCACTGGTCACTGGTCATTGGTCACTTGTCACTGGTCACTGGTCACTGGTCACTGGTCTCTGGTCACTGGTCACTGGTCACAGGTCAATGGTCACTGGTCACTGGTCACTGGTCACTGGTCACTGGTCACTGGTCAATGGTCACTGTCGCTGGTCAATGGTCACTGTCGCTGGTCACTGGTCACTGGTCACTGGTCACTGGTCACAAAGCACTGGTCACAAAGCACTGGTCACTTGTCACTGGTCAGTGGCCACTGGTCGCTGGTCACTTGTCACTGGTCACTGGTCACTGGTCACTAGTCACAATTCACTGGTCACTGGTCACTTGTCACTGGTCACTGGTCACTGGTCACTGGTCACTGGTCACTGGTCAATGGTCACTGTCGCTGGTCACTGGTCACTTGTCACAGGCCACTGGTCACTGGTCACTGGTCACAAGTCACTGGTCACTGGTCACTGGTCACTGGTCACTGGTCACTGGTCACTGGTTACTGGTCACTGTCGCAGATCACTGGTCACTGGACACTGGTCACTGGTCACTGGTCACAAGTCACTGGTCACTTGTCACTGGTCAATGGTCACTGTCGCTGGTCACTGGTCACTGGTCACTGGTCACTGGTCAATGGTCACTGGTCACTGGTCACTGGTCAATGGTCACTATCGCTGGTCAATGGTCATTGTCGCTGGTCACTGGTCATTGGTCACTTGTCACTGGTCACTGATCACTGGTCACTGGTCACTGGTCACTGGTCACAGGTCAATGGTCACTGGTATCTGGTCAATGGTCACTGTCGCTGGTCACTGGTCACTGGTCACTGGTCACTGGTCAATGGTAACTTGTCACTGGGCAGTGGTCAATGGTCACTGGTCACTGGTCACTGGTCACTGGTCACTGGTCACAGGTCAATGGTCACTGGTCACTGGACACAGGTCACTGGGCACTGGTCAATGGTCACTGTCGCTGGTCACTGGTCACTGGTCACTTGTCCCTGGGCAGTGGTCACTTGTCACTGGTCAATGGTCACTATCGCTGGTCAATGGTCACTGTCGCTGGTCACTGGTCACTGGTCACTTGTCACTGGTAACTGGTCACTGGTCACTGGTCACTGGTCACTGGTCACTGGTCACAAGTCACTGGTCACTTGTCACTGGTCAGTGGCCACTCGTCAATGGTCACTGGTCACTGGTCACTGGTCAATGGTCTCTGTGGCTGGTCACTGGTCACGATTCGCTGGTCCCTGGTCACTGGTCACTGGTCAATGGTCACTGTCGCTGGTCACTGGTCACTGGTCACTGGTCACTGGTCACTGGTCACTGGTCACTGGTCACTGGTCACTGGTCACTGGTCACTGGTCACAAGTCACTGGTCACTTGTCACTGGTCACTGGTCACTCGTCACTGGTCACAGGTCAATGGTAACTTGTCACTGGGCAGTGGTCAATGGTCACTGGTCACTGGTCACTGGTCACAGGTCAATGGTCACTGGTCACTGGACACAGATCACTGGTCACTGGTCACTGGTCACTGGTCACTGGTCACTGGTCAATGGTCACTGGCCACTGGTCACTGGTCACTGGTCAGTGGCCACTGGTCGCTGGTCACTTGTCACTGGTCACTGGTCACTGGTCACTGGTCACTGGTCACTGGTCACTGGTCACTGGTCACTGGTCACTGGTCACTGGTCAATGGTCACTGTCGCTGGTCACTGGTCACTGGTCAATGGTCACTATCGCTGGTCAATGGTCACTGTCGCTGGTCACTGGTCACTGGTCACTGGTCAATGGTCACTTGTCCCTGGGCAGTGGTCACTGATCACTGGTCAATGGTCACTGTCGCTGGTCAATGGTCACAGTCGCTGGTCACTGGTCACTGGTCACTTGTCACTGGTCACTAGTCACTGGTCACTGGTCACTGGTCAATGGTCACTGGTCACTGGTCACAAGTCACTGGTCACTTGTCACTGGTCAGTGGCCACTCGTCAATGGTCACTGGTCACTGGTCACTGGTCAATGGTCTCTGTCGCTGGTCACTGGTCACGATTCGCTGGTCCCTGGTCATTGGTCACTGGTCAATGGTCACTGTCGCTGGTCACTGGTCACTGGTCACTGGTCACTGGTCACTTGTCACTGGTCAGTGGCCACTCGTCGCTGTTCACTTGTCACTGGTCACTGGTCACTGGTCAATGGTCACTGGTCACTGGTTACTGGTCAATGGTCACTATCGCTGGTCAAAGGTCATTGTCGCTGGTCACTGGTCATTGGTCACTTGTCACTGGTCACTGGTCACTGGTCACTGGTCACTGGTCACAGGTCAATGGTCACTGGTCACTGGTCACTGGTCACTGGTCACTGGTCACAGGTCAATGGTCACTGGTATCTGGTCAATGGTCACTGTCGCTGGTCACTGGTCAATGGTAACTTGTCACTGGGCAGTGGTCAATGGTCACTGGTCGCTGGTCACTGGTCACTGGTCAATGGTCACTTTCGCTGGTCAATGGTCACTGTCGCTGGTCACTGGTCACTGGTCACTGGTCACTGTCGCTGGTCACTGGTCACTGGTCACTGGTCACTGGTAACTGGTCAATGGTCACTGTCGCTGGTCACTGGTCACTGGTCACTGGTCAGTGGTCAATGGTCACTGGTATCTGGTCAATGGTCACTGTCGCTGGTCACTGGTCACTGGTCACTGGTCACTGGTCAATGGTAACTTGTCACTGGGCAGTGGTCAATGGTCACTGGTCACTGGTCACTGGTCACTGGTCACAGGTCAATGGTCACTGGTCACTGGACACAGGTCACTGGTCACTGGTCAATGGTCACTGGTCACTGGTCAATGGTCACTGGCCACTGGTCAATGGTCACTGGTCACTGGTCACTGGTCACTGGTCACTGGTCACTGGTCAATGGTCACTGTCGCTGGTCACTGGTCACAGGTCAATGGTCACTGGTCACTGGACACTGGTCACTGGTCACTGGTCACTTGTCACTGGTCACTGGTCACTGGTCACTGGTCACTGGTCACTGGTCACTGGTCAATGGTCACTGTCGCTGGTCACTGGTCACTGGTCACTGGTCACTGGTCACTGGTCACTGGTCAATGGTAACTTGTCACTGGGCAGTGGTCAATGGTCACTGGTCACTGGTCACTGGTCACAGGTCAATGGTCACTGGTCACTGGACACAGGTCACTGGTCACTGGTCACTGGTCACTGGTCACTGGTCACTGGTCACTGGTCAATGGTCACTGTCGCTGGTCACTGGTCACAGGTCAATGGTCACTGGTCACTGGACACTGGTCACTGGTCACTGGTCACTGGTCACTGGTCACTGGTCACAGGTCAATGGTCACTGGTCACTGGTCACTGGTCATTGGTCACTGGTATCTGGTCAATGGTCACTGTCGCTGGTCACTGGTCACTGGTCACTGGTCACTGGTCAATGGTAACTTGTCACTGGGCAGTGGTCAATGGTCACTGCTCACTGGTCACTGGTCACTGGTCACTGGTCACAGGTCAATGGTCACTGGTCACTGGACACAGGTCACTGGTCACTGGTCACTGGTCAATGGTCACTGGTCACTGGTCAATGGTCACTGGCCACTGGTCTCTGGTCACTGGTCAATGGTCACTTTCGTTGGTCAATGGTCAATGGTCCCTGTCGCTGGTCACTGGTCACTGGTCACTGGTCACAGGTCACTGGTCACTGGTCAATGGTCACTATCGCTGGTCAATGGTCACTGTCGCTGGTCACTGGTCACTGGTCACTTGTCACTGGTCACTGCTCACTGGTCACTGGACACTGGTCACTGGTCAATGGTCCCTGTCGCTGGAAAATGGTCACTGTCGCTGGTCACTGGTCACTGGTCACAGTCGCTGGTCACTGGTCACTGGTCTCTAGTCACTGGTCACTGGTCACTGGTCGCTGGTCACTGGTCACATGTCACTGGTCAGTGGCCACTGGTCGCTGGTCACTTGTCACAGGTCACTGGTCACTGGTCACTGGTCACAAGTCACTGGTCACTGGTCACTGGTCACTGGTCACTGGTCACTGGTCACTGGTCACTGGTCACTGTCGCTGATCACTGGTCACTGGACACTGGTCACTGGTCACTGGTCACAAGTCACTGGTCACTTGTCACTGGTCAGTGGCCACTCGTCGCTGGTCACTTGTCACTGGTCACTGGTCACAGGTCAATGGTCACTGGTCACTGGACACTGGTCACTGGTCACTGGTCACTTGTCACTGGTCAATGGTCACTATCGCTGGTCAATGGTCACTGTCGCTGGTCACTGGTCATTGGTCAATGGTCACTGTCGCTGGTCACTGGTCACTGGTCACTGGTCAATGGTCGCTGGCCACTGGTCTCTGGTCACTGGTCAATGGTCACTTTCGTTGGTCAATGGTCAATGGTCCCTGTCGCTGGTCACTGGTCACTGGTCACTTGTCACTGGTCACTGGTCACTGGTCACTTTTCCCTGGGCAGTGGTCACTGGTCACTGGTCAATGGTCACTATCGCTGGTCAATGGTCACTGGCGATGGTCACTGGTCACTGGTCACTGGTCAATGGTCAATGGTAACTTGTCACTGGGCAGTGGTCAATGGTCACTGGTCACTGGTCACTGGTCACTGGTCACAGGTCACTGGTCACTGGTCACTGGTCAATGGTCACTTTCGCTGGTCAATGGTCACTGGTCACTGGTCAATGGTCACTGGTCACTGGTCACTGGTCAATGGTCACTATCGCTGGTCAATGGTCATTGTCGCTGGTCACTGGTCATTGGTCACTGGTATCTGGTCAATGGTCACTGTCGCTGGTCACTGGTCACTGGTCACTGGTCACTGGTCAATGGTAACTTGTCACTGGGCAGTGGTCAATGGTCACTGGTCACTGGTCACTGGTCACTGGTCACTGGTCACAGGTCAATGGTCACTGGTCACTGGACACAGGTCACTGGTCACTGGTCACTGGTCAATGGTCACTGGTCACTGGTCAATGGTCACTGGCCACTGGTCTCTGGTCACTGGTCAATGGTCACTTTCGTTGGTCAATGGTCAATGGTCCCTGTCGCTGGTCACTGGTCACTGGTCACTGGTCACTGGTCACTGGTCACTGGTATCTGGTCAATGGTCACTGTCGCTGGACACTGGTCACTGGTCACTGATCACTGGTCACTGGTCACTGGTCACAGGTCACTGGTCACTGGTCAATGGTCACTATCGCTGGTCAATGGTCACTGTCGCTGGTCACTGGTCACTGGTCACTTGTCACTGGTCACTGCTCACTGGTCACTGGACACTGGTCACTGGTCAATGGTCCCTGTCGCTGGAAAATGGTCACTGTCGCTGGTCACTGGTCACTGGTCACAGTCGCTGGTCACTGGTCACTGGTCTCTAGTCACTGGTCACTGGTCACTGGTCGCTGGTCACTGGTCACATGTCACTGGTCAGTGGCCACTGGTCGCTGGTCACTTGTCACAGGTCACTGGTCACTGGTCACTGGTCACAAGTCACTGGTCACTGGTCACTGGTCACTGGTCACTGGTCACTGGTCACTGGTCACTGGTCACTGTCGCTGATCACTGGTCACTGGACACTGGTCACTGGTCACTGGTCACAAGTCACTGGTCACTTGTCACTGGTCAGTGGCCACTCGTCGCTGGTCACTTGTCACTGGTCACTGGTCACAGGTCAATGGTCACTGGTCACTGGACACTGGTCACTGGTCACTGGTCACTTGTCACTGGTCAATGGTCACTATCGCTGGTCAATGGTCACTGTCGCTGGTCACTGGTCATTGGTCACTTGTCACTGGTCACTGGTCACTGGTCAATGGTCACTGTCGCTGGTCACTGGTCACTGGTCACTGGTCACTGGTCACTGGTCACTGGTCACTGGTCACTGGTCACTTTTCCCTGGGCAGTGGTCACTGGTCACTGGTCAATGGTCACTATCGCTGGTCAATGGTCACTGGCGATGGTCACTGGTCACTGGTCACTGGTCAATGGTCAATGGTAACTTGTCACTGGGCAGTGGTCAATGGTCACTGGTCACTGGTCAATGGTCACTGTCGCTGGTCACTGGTCACTGGTCACTGGTCACTGGTCACTGGTCACTGGTCACTGGTCTATTTTCCCTGGGCAGTGGACACTGGTCACTGGTCAATGGTCACTATCGCTGGTCAATGGTCACTGGCGATGGTCACTGGTCACTGGTCACTGGTCAATGGTCAATGGTAACTTGTCACTGGGCAGTGGTCAATGGTCACTGGTCACTGGTCACTGGTCACTGGTCACTGGTCACTGGTCACTGGTCACTGGTCACTGGTCACTGGTCACTTTTCCCTGGGCAGTGGTCACTGGTCACTGGTCAATGGTCACTATCGCTGGTCAATGGTCACTGGCGATGGTCACTGGTCACTGGTCACTGGTCAATGGTCAATGGTAACTTGTCACTGGGCAGTGGTCAATGGTCACTGGTCACTGGTCACTGGTCACTGGTCACTGGTCACAGGTCAATGGTCACTGCTCACTGGACACAGGTCACTGGTCACTGGTCACTGGTCACTGGTCACTGTTCACTGGTCACTGATCACTGGTCAATGGTCACCGTCGCTGGTCACTGTTCACTGGTCACTGGTCACTGGTCACTGGTCACTGGTCACAGGTCAATGGTCACTGGTCCCTGGTCACTGGTCAATGGTCACTGTCGCTGGTCACTGGTCACTGGTCACTGGTCACTGGTCAATGGTCACTGGTCACTGGTCACGGGTCAATGGTCACTATCGCTGGTCAATGGTCATTGTCGCTGGTCACTGGTCATTGGTCACTTGTCACTGGTCACTGGTCACTGGTCACTGGTCACTGGTCACTGGTCACTGGTCACTGGTATCTGGTCAATGGTCACTGTCGCTGGTCACTGGTCACTGGTCACTGGTCACTGGTCAATGGTCACTGTCGCTGGTCACTGGTAACTGGTCACTGGTCACTGGTCAATGGTCACTGGTCACTGGTCACTGGTCAATGGTCACTATCGCTGGTCAATGGTCATTGTCGCTGGTCACTGGTCATTGGTCACTTGTCACTGGTCACTGGTCACTGGTCACTGGTCACTGGTCACTGGTCACTGGTCACTGGTCACTGGTCACAGGTCAATGGTCACTGGTCACTGGACACTGGTCAATGGTCCCTGTCGCTGGTCACTGGTCACTGGTCACAAGTCACTGGTCACTTGTCACTGGTCACTGGTCACTGGTCACTGGTCACTGGTCAATGGTCACTGTCGCTGGTCACTGGTCACTGGTCACTGGTCACTGGTCACTGGTCACTGGTCACTGGTATCTGGTCAATGGTCACTGTCGCTGGTCACTGGTCACTGGTCACTGGTCACTGGTCAATGGTCACTGTCGCTGGTCACTGGTAACTGGTCACTGGTCACTGGTCAATGGTCACTGGTCACTGGTCACTGGTCAATGGTCACTATCGCTGGTCAATGGTCATTGTCGCTGGTCACTGGTCATTGGTCACTTGTCACTGGTCACTGGTCACTGGTCACTGGTCACTGGTCACTGGTCACTGGTCACAGGTCAATGGTCACTGGTCACTGGACACTGGTCAATGGTCCCTGTCGCTGGTCACTGGTCACTGGTCACAAGTCACTGGTCACTTGTCACTGGTCACTGGTCACTGGTCACTGGTCACTGGTCAATGGTCACTGTCGCTGGTCAATGGTCACTGTCGCTGGTCACTGGTCACTGGTCACTGGTCACTGGTCACAAAGCACTGGTCACAAAGCACTGGTCACTTGTCACTGGTCAGTGGCCACTGGTCACTGGTCACTTGTCACTGGTCACTGGTCACTGGTCAATGGTCACTGTCGCTGGTCACTGGTCACTGGTCACTGATCACTGGTCACTGGTCACTGGTCACTGGTCACTGGTCACTGGTCAATGGTCACTATCGCTGGTCAATGGTCACTGTCGCTGGTCACTGGTCACTGGTCACTTGTCACTGGTCACTGCTCACTGGTCACTGGACACTGGTCACTGGTCAATGGTCCCTGTCGCTGGAAAATGGTCACTGTCGCTGGTCACTGGTCACTGGTCACAGTCGCTGGTCACTGGTCACTGGTCTCTAGTCACTGGTCACTGGTCACTGGTCGCTGGTCACTGGTCACTGGTCAATGGTCACTGTCACTGTTCAATGGTAACTTGTCACTGGGCAGTGGTCAATGGTCACTGGTCACTGGTCACTGGTCACTGGTCACTGGTCACTGGACACAGGCACTGGTCACTGGTCACTGGTCACTGGTCACTGGTCACTGGTCACTGGTCAATGGTCACTGGCCACTGGTCACTGGTCACTGGTCAATGGTCACTTTCGCTGGTCAATGGTCACTGTCGCTGGTCACTGGTCACTGGTCACTGGTCACTGTCGCTGGTCACTGGTCACTGGTCACTGGTCACTGGTCAATGGTCACTTTCGCTGGTCAATGGTCACTGTCGCTGGTCACTGGTCACTGGTCACTGGTCACTGTCGCTGGTCACTGGTCACTGGTCACTGGTCACTGGTAACTGGTCAATGGTCACTGTCGCTGGTCACTGGTCACTGGTCACTGGTCAGTGGTCAATGGTAACTTGTCACTGGGCAGTGGTCAATGGTCACTGGTCACTGGTCACTGGTCACTGGTCACTGGTCACAGGTCAATGGTCACTGGTCACTGGACACAGGCACTGGTCACTGGTCACTGGTCACTGGTCACTGGTCACTGGTCAATGGTCACTGGCCACTGGTCACTGGTCACTGGTCAATGGTCACTGTCGCTGGTCACTGGTCACTGGTCACTGGTCACTGTCGCTGGTCACTGGTCACTGGTCACTGGTCACTGGTAACTGGTCAATGGTCACTGTCGCTGGTCACTGGTCACTGGTCACTGGTCAGTGGTCAATGGTAACTTGTCACTGGGCAGTGGTCAATGGTCACTGGTCACTGGTCACTGGTCACTGGTCACTGGTCACTGGTCACAGGTCAATGGTCACTGGTCACTGGACACAGGTCACTGGTCACTGGTCACTGGTCACTGGTCACTGGTCACTGGTCACTGGTCACTGTTCACTGGTCACTGATCACTGGTCAATGGTCACCGTCGCTGGTCACTGTTCACTGGTCACTGATCACTGGTCACTAGTCACTGGTCACTGGTCACTGGTCAATGGTCACTTTCGCTGGTCAATGGTCACTGTCGCTGGTCACTGGTCACTGGTCACTGGTCACTGGTCAATGGTAACTTGTCACTGGGCAGTGGTCAATGGTCACTGGTCACTGGTCACTGGTCACTGGTCACTGGTCACAGGTCAATGGTCACTGGTCACTGGACACAGGTCACTGGACACTGGTCACTGGTCAATGGTCAATGGTCACTGGTCACTGGTCAATGGTCACTGGCCACTGGTCTCTGGTCACTGGTCAATGGTCACTTTCGTTGGTCAATGGTCAATGGTCCCTGTCGCTGGTCACTGGTCACTGGTCACTGGTCACTGGTCACTGGTCACTGGTCACTGGTATCTGGTCAATGGTCACTGTCGCTGGTCACTGGTCACTGGTCACTGGTCACTGGTCAATGGTAACTTGTCACTGGTCACTGGTCACTGGTCATTGGTCACTTGTCACTGGTCACTGGTCACTGGTCACTGGTCTCTGGTCACTGGTCACTGGTCACAGGTCAATGGTCACTGGTCACTGGTCACTGGTCACTGGTCACTGGTCACTGGTCAATGGTCACTGTCGCTGGTCAATGGTCACTGTCGCTGGTCACTGGTCACTGGTCACTGGTCACTGGTCACAAAGCACTGGTCACAAAGCACTGGTCACTTGTCACTGGTCAGTGGCCACTGGTCGCTGGTCACTTGTCACTGGTCACTGGTCACTGGTCACTAGTCACAATTCACTGGTCACTGGTCACTTGTCACTGGTCACTGGTCACTGGTCACTGGTCACTGGTCACTGGTCAATGGTCACTGTCGCTGGTCACTGGTCACTTGTCACAGGCCACTGGTCACTGGTCACTGGTCACAAGTCACTGGTCACTGGTCACTGGTCACTGGTCACTGGTCACTGGTCACTGGTTACTGGTCACTGTCGCAGATCACTGGTCACTGGACACTGGTCACTGGTCACTGGTCACAAGTCACTGGTCACTTGTCACTGGTCAATGGTCACTGTCGCTGGTCACTGGTCACTGGTCACTGGTCACTGGTCAATGGTCACTGGTCACTGGTCACTGGTCAATGGTCACTATCGCTGGTCAATGGTCATTGTCGCTGGTCACTGGTCATTGGTCACTTGTCACTGGTCACTGATCACTGGTCACTGGTCACTGGTCACTGGTCACAGGTCAATGGTCACTGGTATCTGGTCAATGGTCACTGTCGCTGGTCACTGGTCACTGGTCACTGGTCACTGGTCAATGGTAACTTGTCACTGGGCAGTGGTCAATGGTCACTGGTCACTGGTCACTGGTCACTGGTCACTGGTCACAGGTCAATGGTCACTGGTCACTGGACACAGGTCACTGGGCACTGGTCAATGGTCACTGTCGCTGGTCACTGGTCACTGGTCACTTGTCCCTGGGCAGTGGTCACTTGTCACTGGTCAATGGTCACTATCGCTGGTCAATGGTCACTGTCGCTGGTCACTGGTCACTGGTCACTTGTCACTGGTAACTGGTCACTGGTCACTGGTCACTGGTCACTGGTCACTGGTCACAAGTCACTGGTCACTTGTCACTGGTCAGTGGCCACTCGTCAATGGTCACTGGTCACTGGTCACTGGTCAATGGTCTCTGTGGCTGGTCACTGGTCACGATTCGCTGGTCCCTGGTCACTGGTCACTGGTCAATGGTCACTGTCGCTGGTCACTGGTCACTGGTCACTGGTCACTGGTCACTGGTCACTGGTCACTGGTCACTGGTCACTGGTCACTGGTCACTGGTCACAAGTCACTGGTCACTTGTCACTGGTCACTGGTCACTCGTCACTGGTCACAGGTCAATGGTAACTTGTCACTGGGCAGTGGTCAATGGTCACTGGTCACTGGTCACTGGTCACAGGTCAATGGTCACTGGTCACTGGACACAGATCACTGGTCACTGGTCACTGGTCACTGGTCACTGGTCACTGGTCAATGGTCACTGGCCACTGGTCACTGGTCACTGGTCAGTGGCCACTGGTCGCTGGTCACTTGTCACTGGTCACTGGTCACTGGTCACTGGTCACTGGTCACTGGTCACTGGTCACTGGTCACTGGTCACTGGTCACTGGTCAATGGTCACTGTCGCTGGTCACTGGTCACTGGTCAATGGTCACTATCGCTGGTCAATGGTCACTGTCGCTGGTCACTGGTCACTGGTCACTGGTCAATGGTCACTTGTCCCTGGGCAGTGGTCACTGATCACTGGTCAATGGTCACTGTCGCTGGTCAATGGTCACAGTCGCTGGTCACTGGTCACTGGTCACTTGTCACTGGTCACTAGTCACTGGTCACTGGTCACTGGTCAATGGTCACTGGTCACTGGTCACAAGTCACTGGTCACTTGTCACTGGTCAGTGGCCACTCGTCAATGGTCACTGGTCACTGGTCACTGGTCAATGGTCTCTGTCGCTGGTCACTGGTCACGATTCGCTGGTCCCTGGTCATTGGTCACTGGTCAATGGTCACTGTCGCTGGTCACTGGTCACTGGTCACTGGTCACTGGTCACTTGTCACTGGTCAGTGGCCACTCGTCGCTGTTCACTTGTCACTGGTCACTGGTCACTGGTCAATGGTCACTGGTCACTGGTTACTGGTCAATGGTCACTATCGCTGGTCAAAGGTCATTGTCGCTGGTCACTGGTCATTGGTCACTTGTCACTGGTCACTGGTCACTGGTCACTGGTCACTGGTCACAGGTCAATGGTCACTGGTCACTGGTCACTGGTCACTGGTCACTGGTCACAGGTCAATGGTCACTGGTATCTGGTCAATGGTCACTGTCGCTGGTCACTGGTCAATGGTAACTTGTCACTGGGCAGTGGTCAATGGTCACTGGTCGCTGGTCACTGGTCACTGGTCAATGGTCACTTTCGCTGGTCAATGGTCACTGTCGCTGGTCACTGGTCACTGGTCACTGGTCACTGTCGCTGGTCACTGGTCACTGGTCACTGGTCACTGGTAACTGGTCAATGGTCACTGTCGCTGGTCACTGGTCACTGGTCACTGGTCAGTGGTCAATGGTCACTGGTATCTGGTCAATGGTCACTGTCGCTGGTCACTGGTCACTGGTCACTGGTCACTGGTCAATGGTAACTTGTCACTGGGCAGTGGTCAATGGTCACTGGTCACTGGTCACTGGTCACTGGTCACAGGTCAATGGTCACTGGTCACTGGACACAGGTCACTGGTCACTGGTCAATGGTCACTGGTCACTGGTCAATGGTCACTGGCCACTGGTCAATGGTCACTGGTCACTGGTCACTGGTCACTGGTCACTGGTCACTGGTCAATGGTCACTGTCGCTGGTCACTGGTCACAGGTCAATGGTCACTGGTCACTGGACACTGGTCACTGGTCACTGGTCACTTGTCACTGGTCACTGGTCACTGGTCACTGGTCACTGGTCACTGGTCACTGGTCAATGGTCACTGTCGCTGGTCACTGGTCACTGGTCACTGGTCACTGGTCACTGGTCACTGGTCAATGGTAACTTGTCACTGGGCAGTGGTCAATGGTCACTGGTCACTGGTCACTGGTCACAGGTCAATGGTCACTGGTCACTGGACACAGGTCACTGGTCACTGGTCACTGGTCACTGGTCACTGGTCACTGGTCACTGGTCAATGGTCACTGTCGCTGGTCACTGGTCACAGGTCAATGGTCACTGGTCACTGGACACTGGTCACTGGTCACTGGTCACTTGTCACTGGTCACTGGTCACTGGTCACTGGTCACTGGTCACTGGTCACTGGTCAATGGTCACTGTCGCTGGTCACTGGTCACTGGTCACTGGTCACTGGTCAATGGTCACTGGTCACTGGTCCTGGTCAATGGTCACTATCGCTGGTCAATGGTCATTGTCGCTGGTCACTGGTCATTGGTCACTTGTCACTGGTCACTGGTCACTGGTCACTGGTCACTGGTCACTGGTCACTGGTCACAGGTCAATGGTCACTGGTCACTGGTCACTGGTCATTGGTCACTGGTATCTGGTCAATGGTCACTGTCGCTGGTCACTGGTCACTGGTCACTGGTCACTGGTCAATGGTAACTTGTCACTGGGCAGTGGTCAATGGTCACTGGTCACTGGTCACTGGTCACTGGTCACTGGTCACAGGTCAATGGTCACTGGTCACTGGACACAGGTCACTGGTCACTGGTCACTGGTCAATTGTCACTGGTCACTGGTCAATGGTCACTGGCCACTGGTCTCTGGTCACTGGTCAATGGTCACTTTCGTTGGTCAATGGTCAATGGTCCCTGTCGCTGGTCACTGGTCACTGGTCACTGGTCACAGGTCACTGGTCACTGGTCAATGGTCACTATCGCTGGTCAATGGTCACTGTCGCTGGTCACTGGTCACTGGTCACTTGTCACTGGTCACTGCTCACTGGTCACTGGACACTGGTCACTGGTCAATGGTCCCTGTCGCTGGAAAATGGTCACTGTCGCTGGTCACTGGTCACTGGTCACAGTCGCTGGTCACTGGTCACTGGTCTCTAGTCACTGGTCACTGGTCACTGGTCGCTGGTCACTGGTCACATGTCACTGGTCAGTGGCCACTGGTCGCTGGTCACTTGTCACAGGTCACTGGTCACTGGTCACTGGTCACAAGTCACTGGTCACTGGTCACTGGTCACTGGTCACTGGTCACTGGACACTGGTCACTGTCGCTGATCACTGGTCACTGGACACTGGTCACTGGTCACTGGTCACAAGTCACTGGTCACTTGTCACTGGTCAGTGGCCACTCGTCGCTGGTCACTTGTCACTGGTCACTGGTCACAGGTCAATGGTCACTGGTCACTGGACACTGGTCACTGGTCACAGGTCACTGGTCACTGGTCACTGGTCACTGGTCACTGGTCAATGGTCACTTTCGCTGGTCAATGGTCACTGTCGCTGGTAAACGGTCACTGTCGCTGGTCACTGGTCACTGGTCACTGGCCACTGGTCACAGGTCACTGGTCACTGGTCACTGGTCACTGGTCACTGGTCAATGGTCACTGGCAACTGGTCACGGGTCACTGGTCAATGGTCACTTTCGTTGGTCAATGGTCACTGTCGCTGGTAAATGGTCACTGTCGCTGGTCACTGGTCACTGGTCACTGGTCACTGGACACAGGTCACTGGTCACTGGCCACTGGTCACTGGTCACTGGTCAATGGTCACTTTCGCGGTTTAATGGTCACTGTCGCTGGTAAACGGTCACTGTCGCTGGTCACTGGTCACTGGTCACTGGACACTGGTCACTGGTCACTGGTCACTGGTCACTGGTCACAGGTCAATGGTCACTGGTCACTGGACACAGGTCACTGGGCACTGGTCACTGGTCACTGGTCACTGGTCACTGGTCACTGGTCAATGGTCACTGGCCACTGGTCACTGGTCACTGGTCAATGGTCACTTTCGCTGGTCAATGGTCACTGTCGCTGGTCACTGGTCACTGGTCACTGGTCACTGTCGCTGGTCACTGGTCACTGGTCACTTGTCACTGGTCACTGCTCACTGGTCACTGGACACTGGTCACTGGTCACTGGTCACTGGTCACTGGTCACTGGTCAATGGTAACTTGTCACTGGGCAGTGGTCAATGGTCACTGGTCACTGGGCACTGGTCACTGGTCACTGGTCACAGGTCAATGGTCACTGGTCACTGGACACAGGTCACTGGTCACTGGTCACTGGTCACTGGTCACTGGTCACTGGTCAATGGTCACTGGCCACTGGTCACTGGTCACTGGTCAATGGTCACTTTCGCTGGTCAATGGTCACTGTCGCTGGTCACTGTTCACTGGTCACTGGTCACTGTCGCTGGTCACTGGTCACTGGTCACTGGTCACTGGTAACTGGTCAATGGTCACTGTCGCTGGTCACTGGTCACTGGTCACTGGTCACTGGTCAATGGTAACTTGTCACTGGGCAGTGGTCAATTGTCACTGGTCACTGGTCAATGGTCACTGGCCACTGGTCTCTGGTCACTGGTCAATGGTCACTTTCGTTGGTCAATGGTCAATGGTCCCTGTCGCTGGTCACTGGTCACTGGTCACTGGTCACAGGTCACTGGTCACTGGTCAATGGTCACTATCGCTGGTCAATGGTCACTGTCGCTGGTCACTGGTCACTGGTCACTTGTCACTGGTCACTGCTCACTGGTCACTGGACACTGGTCACTGGTCAATGGTCCCTGTCGCTGGAAAATGGTCACTGTCGCTGGTCACTGGTCACTGGTCACAGTCGCTGGTCACTGGTCACTGGTCTCTAGTCACTGGTCACTGGTCACTGGTCGCTGGTCACTGGTCACATGTCACTGGTCAGTGGCCACTGGTCGCTGGTCACTTGTCACAGGTCACTGGTCACTGGTCACTGGTCACAAGTCACTGGTCACTGGTCACTGGTCACTGGTCACTGGTCACTGGTCACTGGACACTGGTCACTGTCGCTGATCACTGGTCACTGGACACTGGTCACTGGTCACTGGTCACAAGTCACTGGTCACTTGTCACTGGTCAGTGGCCACTCGTCGCTGGTCACTTGTCACTGGTCACTGGTCACAGGTCAATGGTCACTGGTCACTGGACACTGGTCACTGGTCACAGGTCACTGGTCACTGGTCACTGGTCACTGGTCACTGGTCAATGGTCACTTTCGCTGGTCAATGATCACTGTCGCTGGTAAACGGTCACTGTCGCTGGTCACTGGTCACTGGTCACTGGCCACTGGTCACAGGTCACTGGTCACTGGTCACTGGTCACTGGTCACTGGTCAATGGTCACTGGCAACTGGTCACGGGTCACTGGTCAATGGTCACTTTCGTTGGTCAATGGTCACTGTCGCTGGTAAATGGTCACTGTCGCTGGTCACTGGTCACTGGTCACTGGTCACTGGACACAGGTCACTGGTCACTGGCCACTGGTCACTGGTCACTGGTCAATGGTCACTTTCGCGGTTCAATGGTCACTGTCGCTGGTAAACGGTCACTGTCGCTGGTCACTGGTCACTGGTCACTGGACACTGGTCACTGGTCACTGGTCACTGGTCACTGGTCACAGGTCAATGGTCACTGGTCACTGGACACAGGTCACTGGGCACTGGTCACTGGTCACTGGTCACTGGTCACTGGTCACTGGTCAATGGTCACTGGCCACTGGTCACTGGTCACTGGTCAATGGTCACTTTCGCTGGTCAATGGTCACTGTCGCTGGTCACTGGTCACTGGTCACTGGTCACTGTCGCTGGTCACTGGTCACTGGTCACTTGTCACTGGTCACTGCTCACTGGTCACTGGACACTGGTCACTGGTCACTGGTCACTGGTCACTGGTCACTGGTCAATGGTAACTTGTCACTGGGCAGTGGTCAATGGTCACTGGTCACTGGGCACTGGTCACTGGTCACTGGTCACAGGTCAATGGTCACTGGTCACTGGACACAGGTCACTGGTCACTGGTCACTGGTCACTGGTCACTGGTCACTGGTCAATGGTCACTGGCCACTGGTCACTGGTCACTGGTCAATGGTCACTTTCGCTGGTCAATGGTCACTGTCGCTGGTCACTGTTCACTGGTCACTGGTCACTGTCGCTGGTCACTGGTCACTGGTCACTGGTCACTGGTAACTGGTCAATGGTCACTGTCGCTGGTCACTGGTCACTGGTCACTGGTCACTGGTCAATGGTAACTTGTCACTGGGCAGTGGTCAATGGTCACTGGTCACTGGTCACTGGTCACTGGTCACTGGTCACAGGTCAATGGTCACTGGTCACTGGACACAGGTCACTGGTCACTGGTCACTGGTCACTGGTCACTGTTCACTGGTCACTGATCACTGGTCAATGGTCACCGTCGCTGGTCACTGTTCACTGGTCACTGATCACTGGTCACTAGTCACTGGTCACTGGTCACTGGTCAATGGCCACTTTCGCTGGTCAATGGTCACTGTCGCTGGTCACTGGTCACTGTCGCTGGTCACTGGTCACTGGTCACTGGTAACTGGTCAATGGTCACTGTCGCTGGTCACTGGTCACTGGTCACTGGTCACTGGTCACTGGTCACTGGTCACTGGTCACAGGTCAATGTTCACTGGTCCCTGGTCACTGGTCAATGGTCACTGTCGCTGGTCACTGGTCACTGGTCACTGGTCACTGGTCAATGGTCACTGGTCACTGGTCACGGGTCAATGGTCACTATCGCTGGTCAATGGTCATTGTCGCTGGTCACTGGTCATTGGTCACTTGTCACTGGTCACTGGTCACTGGTCACTGGTCACTGGTCACTGGTCACAGGTCAATGGTCACTGGTCACTGGTCACTGGTCACTGGTCAATGGTCCCTGTCGCTGGTCACTGGTCACTGGTCACTGGTCACTGGTCATTGGTCACTGGTATCTGGTCAATGGTCACTGTCGCTGGTCACTGGTCACTGGTCTCTGGTCACTGGTCAATGGTAACTTGTCACTGGGCAGTGGTCAATGGTCACTGGTCACTGGTCACTGGTCACTGGTCACTGGTCACAGGTCAATGGTCACTGGTCACTGGACACAGGTCACTGGTCACTGGTCACTGGTCAATGGTCACTGGTCACTGGTCAATGGTCACTGGCCACTGGTCCCTGGTCACTGGTCAATGGTCACTTTCGTTGGTCAATGGTCAATGGTCCCTGTCGCTGGTCACTGGTCACTGGTCACTGGTCACTGGTCACTGGTCACTGGTCACTGGTATCTGGTCAATGGTCACTGTCGCTGGTCACTGGTCACTGGTCAATGGTCACTGTCGCTGGTCACTGGTAACTGGTCACTGGTCACTGGTCAATGGTCACTGGTCACTGGTCACTGGTCAATGGTCACTATCGCTGGTCAATGGTCATTGTCGCTGGTCACTGGTCATTGGTCACATGTCACTGGTCACTGGTCACTGGTCACTGGTCACTGGTCACTGGTCACTGGTCACTGGTCACTGGTCACAGGTCAATGGTCACTGGTCACTGGACACTGGTCAATGGTCCCTGTCGCTGGTCACTGGTCACTGGTCACAAGTCACTGGTCACTTGTCACTGGTCACTGGTCACTGGTCACTGGTCACTGGTCAATGGTCACTGTCGCTGGTCAATGGTCACTGTCGCTGGTCACTGGTCACTGGTCACTGGTCACTGGTCACAAAGCACTGGTCACAAAGCACTGGTCACTTGTCACTGGTCAGTGGCCACTGGTCACTGGTCACTTGTCACTGGTCACTGGTCACTGGTCAATGGTCACTGTCGCTGGTCACTGGTCACTGGTCACTGATCACTGGTCACTGGTCACTGGTCACTGGTCACTGGTCACTGGTCACTGGTCAATGGTCACTATCGCTGGTCAATGGTCACTGTCGCTGGTCACTGGTCACTGGTCACTGCTCACTGGTCACTGGACACTGGTCACTGGTCAATGGTCCCTGTCGCTGGAAAATGGTCACTGTCGCTGGTCACTGGTCACTGGTCACAGTCGCTGGTCACTGGTCACTGGTCTCTAGTCACTGGTCACTGGTCACTGGTCGCTGGTCACTGGTCACTGGTCAATGGTCACTGTCACTGTTCAATGGTAACTTGTCACTGGGCAGTGGTCAATGGTCACTGGTCACTGGTCACTGTTCACTGGTCACTGGTCACTGGACACAGGCACTGGTCACTGGTCACTGGTCACTGGTCACTGGTCACTGGTCAATGGTCACTGGCCACTGGTCACTGGTCACTGGTCAATGGTCACTTTCGCTGGTCAATGGTCACTGTCGCTGGTCACTGGTCACTGGTCACTGGTCACTGTCGCTGGTCACTGGTCACTGGTCTCTGGTCACTGGTCAATGGTCACTTTCGCTGGTCAATGGTCACTGTCGCTGGTCACTGGTCACTGGTCACTGGTCACTGTCGCTGGTCACTGGTCACTGGTCACTGGTCACTGGTAACTGGTCAATGGTCACTGTCGCTGGTCACTGGTCACTGGTCACTGGTCAGTGGTCAATGGTAACTTGTCACTGGGCAGTGGTCAATGGTCACTGGTCACTGGTCACTGGTCACTGGTCACTGGTCACAGGTCAATGGTCACTGGTCACTGGACACAGGCACTGGTCACTGGTCACTGGTCACTGGTCACTGGTCACTGGTCAATGGTCACTGGCCACTGGTCACTGGTCACTGGTCAATGGTCACTTTCGCTGGTCAATGGTCACTGTCGCTGGTCACTGGTCACTGGTCACTGGTCACTGTCGCTGGTCACTGGTCACTGGTCACTGGTCACTGGTAACTGGTCAATGGTCACTGTCGCTGGTCACTGGTCACTGGTCACTGGTCAGTGGTCAATGGTAACTTGTCACTGGGCAGTGGTCAATGGTCACTGGTCACTGGTCACTGGTCACTGATCACTGGTCAATGGTCACCGTCGCTGGTCACTGTTCACTGGTCACTGATCACTGGTCACTAGTCACTGGTCACTGGTCACTGGTCAATGGTCACTTTCGCTGGTCAATGGTCACTGTCGCTGGTCACTGGTCACTGGTCACTGGTCACAGTCGCTGGTCACTGGTCACTGGTCACTGGTAACTGGTCAATGGTCACTGTCGCTGGTCACTGGTCACTGGTCACTGGTCACTGGTCACTGGTCAATGGTAACTTGTCACTGGGCAGTGGTCAATGGTCACTGGTCACTGGTCACTGGTCACAGGTCAATTGTCACTGGTCACTGGTCACTGGTCAATGGTCACTGTCGCTGGTCACTGGTCACTGGTCACTGGTCATTGGTCAATGGTCACTGGTCACTGGTCACTGGTCAATGGTCACTATCGCTGGTCAATGGTCCTTGTCGCTGGTCACTGGTCATTGGTCACTTGTCACTGGTCACTGGTCACTGGTCACTGGTCACTGGTCACTGGTCACAGGTCAATGGTCACTGGTCACTGGTCACTGGTCAATGGTCCCTGTCGCTGGTCACTGGTCACTGGTCACTGGTCACTGGTCATTGGTCACTGGTATCTGGTCAATGGTCACTGTCGCTGGTCACTGGTCACTGGTCACTGGTCACTGGTCAATGGTAACTTGTCACTGGGCAGTGGTCAATGGTCACTGGTCACTGGTCACTGGTCACTGGTCACTGGTCACAGGTCAATGGTCACTGGTCACTGGACACAGGTCACTGGTCACTGGTCACTGGTCAATGGTCACTGGTCACTGGTCAATGGTCACTGGCCACTGGTCTCTGGTCACTGGTCAATGGTCACTTTCGTTGGTCAATGGTCAATGGTCCCTGTCGCTGGTCACTGGTCACTGGTCACTGGTCACTGGTCACTGGTCACTGGTCACTGGTATCTGGTCAATGGTCACTGTCGCTGGTCACTGGTCACTGGTCACTGGTCACTGGTCAATGGTAACTTGTCACTGGTCACTGGTCACTGGTCATTGGTCACTTGTCACTGGTCACTGGTCACTGGTCACTGGTCTCTGGTCACTGGTCACTGGTCACAGGTCAATGGTCACTGGTCACTGGTCACTGGTCACTGGTCACTGGTCACTGGTCAATGGTCACTGTCGCTGGTCAATGGTCACTGTCGCTGGTCACTGGTCACTGGTCACTGGTCACTGGTCACAAAGCACTGGTCACAAAGCACTGGTCACTTGTCACTGGTCAGTGGCCACTGGTCGCTGGTCACTTGTCACTGGTCACTGGTCACTGGTCACTAGTCACAATTCACTGGTCACTGGTCACTTGTCACTTGTCACTGGTCACTGGTCACTGGTCACTGGTCACTGGTCAATGGTCACTGTCGCTGGTCACTGGTCACTTGTCACAGGTCACTGGTCACTGGTCACTGGTCACAAGTCACTGGTCACTGGTCACTGGTCACTGGTCACTGGTCACTGGTCACTGGTTACTGGTCACTGTCGCTGATCACTGGTCACTGGACACTGGTCACTGGTCACTGGTCACAAGTCACTGGTCACTTGTCACTGGTCAATGGTCACTGTCGCTGGTCACTGGTCACTGGTCACTGGTCACTGGTCAATGGTCACTGGTCACTGGTCACTGGTCAATGGTCACTATCGCTGGTCAATGGTCATTGTCGCTGGTCACTGGTCATTGGTCACTTGTCACTGGTCACTGGTCACTGGTCACTGGTCACTGGTCACTGGTCACAGGTCAATGGTCACTGGTATCTGGTCAATGGTCACTGTCGCTGGTCACTGGTCACTGGTCACTGGTCACTGGTCAATGGTAACTTGTCACTGGGCAGTGGTCAATGGTCACTGGTCACTGGTCACTGGTCACTGGTCACAGGTCAATGGTCACTGGTCACTGGACACAGGTCACTGGTCACTGGTCACTGGTCAATGGTCACTGGTCACTGGTCAATGGTCACTGGTCAATGGTCACTATCGCTGGTCAATGGTCATTGTCGCTGGTCACTGGTCACTGGTCACTGGTCAATGGTCACTGGTCACTGGTCACTGGTCACTGGTCACTGGTCACTGGACACAGGCACTGGTCACTGGTCACTGGTCACTGGTCACTGGTCAATGGTCACTGGCCACTGGTCACTGGTCACTGGTCAATGGTCACTGTCGCTGGTCACTGGTCACTGGTCACTGGTCAATGTCGCTGGTCACTGGTCACTGGTCACTGGTCACTGGTCAATGGTCACTTTCGCTGGTCAATGGTCACTGTCGCTGGTCACTGGTCACTGGTCACTGGTCACTGTCGCTGGTCACTGGTCACTGGTCACTGGTCACTGGTAACTGGTCAATGGTCACTGTCGCTGGTCACTGGTCACTGGTCACTGGTCAGTGGTCAATGGTAACTTGTCACTGGGCAGTGGTCAATGGTCACTGGTCACTGGTCACTGGTCACTGGTCACTGGTCACAGGTCAATGGTCACTGGTCACTGGACACAGGCACTGGTCACTGGTCACTGGTCACTGGTCAATGGTCACTGGCCACTGGTCACTGGTCACTGGTCAATGGTCACTTTCGCTGGTCAATGGTCACTGTCGCTGGTCACTGGTCACTGGTCACTGGTCACTGTCGCTGGTCACTGGTCACTGGTCACTGGTCACTGGTAACTGGTCAATGGTCACTGTCGCTGGTCACTGGTCACTGGTCACTGGTCAGTGGTCAATGGTAACTTGTCACTGGGCAGTGGTCAATGGTCACTGGTCACTGGTCACTGGTCACTGGTCACTGGTCACTGGTCACAGGTCAATGGTCACTGGTCACTGTACACAGGTCACTGGTCACTGGTCACTGGTCACTGGTCACTGGTCACTGGTCACTGTTCACTGGTCACTGATCACTGGTCAATGGTCACCGTCGCTGGTCACTGTTCACTGGTCACTGATCACTGGTCACTAGTCACTGGTCACTGGTCACTGGTCAATGGTCACTTTCGCTGGTCAATGGTCACTGTCGCTGGTCACTGGTCACTGGTCACTGGTCACAGTCGCTGGTCACTGGTCACTGGTCACTGGTAACTGGTCAATGGTCACTGTCGCTGGTCACTGGTCACTGGTCACTGGTCACTGGTCACTGGTCAATGGTAATTTGTCACTGGGCAGTGGTCAATGGTCACTGGTCACTGTTCACTGGTCACAGGTCAATGGTCACTGGTCACTGGTCACTGGTCACAGGTCAATGGTCACTGGTCACTGGTCACTGGTCAATGGTCACTGTCGCTGGTCACTGGTCACTGGTCACTGGTCATTGGTCAATGGTCACTGGTCACTGGTCACTGGTCAATGGTCACTATCGCTGGTCAATGGTCATTGTCGCTGGTCACTGGTCATTGGTCACTTGTCACTGGTCACTGGTCACTGGTCACTGGTCACTGGTCACTGGTCACAGGTCAATGGTCACTGGTCACTGGTCACTGGTCAATGGTCCCTGTCGCTGGTCACTGGTCACTGGTCACTGGTCACTGGTCATTGGTCACTGGTATCTGGTCAATGGTCACTGTCGCTGGTCACTGGTCACTGGTCACTGGTCACTGGTCAATGGTAACTTGTCACTGGGCAGTGGTCAATGGTCACTGGTCACTGGTCACTGGTCACTGGTCACTGGTCACAGGTCAATGGTCACTGGTCACTGGACACAGGTCACTGGTCACTGGTCACTGGTCAATGGTCACTGGTCACTGGTCAATGGTCACTGGCCACTGGTCTCTGGTCACTGGTCAATGGTCACTTTCGTTGGTCAATGGTCAATGGTCCCTGTCGCTGGTCACTGGTCACTGGTCACTGGTCACTGGTCACTGGTCACTGGTATCTGGTCAATGGTCACTGTCGCTGGTCACTGGTCACTGGTCACTGGTCACTGGTCAATGGTAACTTGTCACTGGTCACTGGTCACTGGTCATTGGTCACTTGTCACTGGTCACTGGTCACTGGTCACTGGTCTCTGGTCACTGGTCACTGGTCACAGGTCAATGGTCACTGGTCACTGGTCACTGGTCAATGGTCCCTGTCGCTGGTCACTGGTCACTGGTCACAAGTCACTGGTCACTTGTCACTGGTCACTGGTCACTGGTCACTGGTCACTGGTCAATGGTCACTGTCGCTGGTCAATGGTCACTGTCGCTGGTCACTGGTCACTGGTCACTGGTCACTGGTCACAAAGCACTGGTCACAAAGCACTGGTCACTTGTCACTGGTCAGTGGCCACTGGTCGCTCGTCACTTGTCACTGGTCACTGGTCACTGGTCACTAGTCACAATTCACTGGTCACTGGTCACTTGTCACTGGTCACTGGTCACTGGTCACTGGTCACTGGTCACTGGTCAATGGTCACTGTCGCTGGTCACTGGTCACTTGTCACAGGTCACTGGTCACTGGTCACTGGTCACAAGTCACTGGTCACTGGTCACTGGTCACTGGTCACTGGTCACTGGTTACTGGTCACTGTCGCTGATCACTGGTCACTGGACACTGGTCACTGGTCACTGGTCACAAGTCACTGGTCACTTGTCACTGGTCAATGGTCACTGTCGCTGGTCACTGGTCACTGGTCACTGGTCACTGGTCAATGGTCACTGGTCACTGGTCACTGGTCAATGGTCACTATCGCTGGTCAATGGTCATTGTCGCTGGTCACTGGTCATTGGTCACTTGTCACTGGTCACTGGTCACTGGTCACTGGTCACTGGTCACTGGTCACAGGTCAATGGTCACTGGTATCTGGTCAATGGTCACTGTCGCTGGTCACTGGTCACTGGTCACTGGTCACTGGTCAATGGTAACTTGTCACTGGGCAGTGGTCAATGGTCACTGGTCACTGGTCACTGGTCACTGGTCACTGGTCACAGGTCAATGGTCACTGGTCACTGGACACAAGTCACTGGTCACTGGTCACTGTCGCTGGTCACTGGTCATTGGTCACTTGTCACTGGTCACTGGTCACTGGTCAATGGTCACTGTCGCAGGTCACTGGTCACTGGTCACTGGTCACTGGTCACTGGTCACTGGTCACTGGTCACTGGTCAATGGTCACTGTCGCTGGTCACTGGTCACTGGTCACTGGTCACTGGTCAATGGTCACTGGTCACTGGTCACTGGTCAATGGTCACTATCGCTGGTCAATGGTCATTGTCGCTGGTCAGTGGTCATTGGTCACTTGTCACTGGTCACTGGTCACTGGTCACTGGTCACTGGTCACTGGTCACAGGTTAATGGTCACTGGTATCTGGTCAATGGTCACTGTCGCTGGTCACTGGTCACTGGTCAATGGTAACTTGTCACTGGGCAGTGGTCAATGGTCACTGGTCACTGGTCACTGGTCACTGGTCACAGGTCAATGGTCACTGGTCACTGGACACAGGTCACTGGTCACTGGTCACTGGTCAATGGTCACTGGTCACTGGTCAATGGTCACTGGCCACTGGTCTCTGGTCACTGGTCAATGGTCACTTTCGTTGGTCAATGGTCACTTTCGTTGGTCAATGGTCAATGGTCCCTGTCGCTGGTCACTGGTCACTGGTCACTGGTCACTGGTCACTGGTCACTGGTATCTGGTCAATGGTCACTGTCGCTGGTCACTGGTCACTGGTCACTGGTCACTGGTCAATGGTAACTTGTCACTGGTCACTGGTCACTGGTCACTGGTCACTGGTCACTTGTCACTGGTCACTGGTCACTGGTCACTGGTCACTGGTCACTGGTCACTGGTCAATGGTCACTGTCGCTGGTCACTGGTCACTGGTCACTGGTCACTGGTCAATGGTCACTGGTCACTGGTCACTGGTCAATGGTCACTATCGCTGGTCAATGGTCATTGTCGCTGGTCACTGGTCATTGGTCACTTGTCACTGGTCACTGGTCACTGGTCACTGGTCACTGGTCACTGGTCACAGGTCAATGGTCACTGGTCACTGGTCACTGGTCATTGGTCACTGGTATCTGGTCAATGGTCACTGTCGCTGGTCACTGGTCACTAGTCACTGGTCACTGGTCACTGGTCAATGGTCACTTTCGCTGGTCAATGGTCACTGTCGCTGGTCACTGGTCACTGGTCACTGGTCACAGTCGCTGGTCACTGGTCACTGGTCACTGGTAACTGGTCAATGGTCACTGTCGCTGGTCACTGGTCACTGGTCACTGGTCACTGGTCACTGGTCAATGGTAACTTGTCACTGGGCAGTGGTCAATGGTCACTGGTCACTGGTCACTGGTCACAGGTCAATGGTCACTGGTCACTGGTCACTGGTCACTGGTCACAGGTCAATGGTCACTGGTCACTGGACACAGGTCACTGGTCACTGGTCACTGTCGCTGGTCACTGGTCATTGGTCACTTGTCACTGGTCACTGGTCACTGGTCACTGTCGCAGGTCACTGGTCACTGGTCACTGGTCACTGGTCACTGGTCACTGGTCACTGGTCACTGGTCAATGGTCACTGTCGCTGGTCACTGGTCACTGGTCACTGGTCACTGGTCAATGGTCACTGGTCACTGGTCACTGGTCAATGGTCACTATCGCTGGTCAATGGTCATTGTCGCTGGTCACTGGTCATTGGTCACTTGTCACTGGTCACTGGTCACTGGTCACTGGTCACTGGTCACTGGTCACAGGTCAATGGTCACTGGTATCTGGTCAATGGTCACTGTCGCTGGTCACTGGTCACTGGTCACTGGTCACTGGTCAATGGTAACTTGTCACTGGGCAGTGGTCAATGGTCACTGGTCACTGGTCACTGGTCACTGGTCACAGGTCAATGGTCACTGGTCACTGGACACAGGTCACTGGTCACTGGTCACTGGTCAATGGTCACTGGTCACTGGTCAATGGTCACTGGCCACTGGTCAATGGTCACTGGTCACTGGTCACTGGTCATTGGTCACTGGTATCTGGTCAATGGTCACTGTCGCTGGTCACTGGTCACTGGTCACTGGTCACTGGTCAATGGTAACTTGTCACTGGGCAGTGGTCAATGGTCACTGGTCACTGGTCACTGGTCACTGGTCACAGGTCAATGGTCACTGGTCACTGGACACAGGTCACTGGTCACTGGTCACTGGTCACTGGTCACTGGTCACTGGTCACTGGTCAATGGTCACTGTCGCTGGTCACTGGTCACAGGTCAATGGTCACTGGTCACTGGACACTGGTCACTGGTCACTGGTCACTTGTCACTGGTCACTGGTCACTGGTCACTGGTCACTGGTCACTGGTCACTGGTCAATGGTCACTGTCGCTGGTCACTGGTCACTGGTCACTGGTCACTGGTCAATGGTCACTGGTCACTGGTCACTGGTCAATGGTCACTATCGCTGGTCAATGGTCATTGTCGCTGGTCACTGGTCATTGGTCACTTGTCACTGGTCACTGGTCACTGGTCACTGGTCACTGGTCACTGGTCACTGGTCACAGGTCAATGGTCACTGGTCACTGGTCACTGGTCATTGGTCACTGGTATCTGGTCAATGGTCACTGTCGCTGGTCACTGGTCACTGGTCACTGGTCACTGGTCAATGGTAACTTGTCACTGGGCAGTGGTCAATGGTCACTGCTCACTGGTCACTGGTCACTGGTCACTGGTCACAGGTCAATGGTCACTGGTCACTGGACACAGGTCACTGGTCACTGGTCACTGGTCAATGGTCACTGGTCACTGGTCAATGGTCACTGGCCACTGGTCTCTGGTCACTGGTCAATGGTCACTTTCGTTGGTCAATGGTCAATGGTCCCTGTCGCTGGTCACTGGTCACTGGTCACTGGTCACAGGTCACTGGTCACTGGTCAATGGTCACTATCGCTGGTCAATGGTCACTGTCGCTGGTCACTGGTCACTGGTCACTTGTCACTGGTCACTGCTCACTGGTCACTGGACACTGGTCACTGGTCAATGGTCCCTGTCGCTGGAAAATGGTCACTGTCGCTGGTCACTGGTCACTGGTCACAGTCGCTGGTCACTGGTCACTGGTCTCTAGTCACTGGTCACTGGTCACTGGTCGCTGGTCACTGGTCACATGTCACTGGTCAGTGGCCACTGGTCGCTGGTCACTTGTCACAGGTCACTGGTCACTGGTCACTGGTCACAAGTCACTGGTCACTGGTCACTGGTCACTGGTCACTGGTCACTGGTCACTGGTCACTGGTCACTGTCGCTGATCACTGGTCACTGGACACTGGTCACTGGTCACTGGTCACAAGTCACTGGTCACTTGTCACTGGTCAGTGGCCACTCGTCGCTGGTCACTTGTCACTGGTCACTGGTCACAGGTCAATGGTCACTGGTCACTGGACACTGGTCACTGGTCACTGGTCACTTGTCACTGGTCAATGGTCACTATCGCTGGTCAATGGTCACTGTCGCTGGTCACTGGTCATTGGTCAATGGTCACTGTCGCTGGTCACTGGTCACTGGTCACTGGTCAATGGTCGCTGGCCACTGGTCTCTGGTCACTGGTCAATGGTCACTTTCGTTGGTCAATGGTCAATGGTCCCTGTCGCTGGTCACTGGTCACTGGTCACTTGTCACTGGTCACTGGTCACTGGTCACTTTTCCCTGGGCAGTGGTCACTGGTCACTGGTCAATGGTCACTATCGCTGGTCAATGGTCACTGGCGATGGTCACTGGTCACTGGTCACTGGTCAATGGTCAATGGTAACTTGTCACTGGGCAGTGGTCAATGGTCACTGGTCACTGGTCACTGGTCACTGGTCACAGGTCACTGGTCACTGGTCACTGGTCAATGGTCACTTTCGCTGGTCAATGGTCACTGGTCACTGGTCAATGGTCACTGGTCACTGGTCACTGGTCAATGGTCACTATCGCTGGTCAATGGTCATTGTCGCTGGTCACTGGTCATTGGTCACTGGTATCTGGTCAATGGTCACTGTCGCTGGTCACTGGTCACTGGTCACTGGTCACTGGTCAATGGTAACTTGTCACTGGGCAGTGGTCAATGGTCACTGGTCACTGGTCACTGGTCACTGGTCACTGGTCACAGGTCAATGGTCACTGGTCACTGGACACAGGTCACTGGTCACTGGTCACTGGTCAATGGTCACTGGTCACTGGTCAATGGTCACTGGCCACTGGTCTCTGGTCACTGGTCAATGGTCACTTTCGTTGGTCAATGGTCAATGGTCCCTGTCGCTGGTCACTGGTCACTGGTCACTGGTCACTGGTCACTGGTCACTGGTATCTGGTCAATGGTCACTGTCGCTGGACACTGGTCACTGGTCACTGATCACTGGTCACTGGTCACTGGTCACAGGTCACTGGTCACTGGTCAATGGTCACTATCGCTGGTCAATGGTCACTGTCGCTGGTCACTGGTCACTGGTCACTTGTCACTGGTCACTGCTCACTGGTCACTGGACACTGGTCACTGGTCAATGGTCCCTGTCGCTGGAAAATGGTCACTGTCGCTGGTCACTGGTCACTGGTCACAGTCGCTGGTCACTGGTCACTGGTCTCTAGTCACTGGTCACTGGTCACTGGTCGCTGGTCACTGGTCACATGTCACTGGTCAGTGGCCACTGGTCGCTGGTCACTTGTCACAGGTCACTGGTCACTGGTCACTGGTCACAAGTCACTGGTCACTGGTCACTGGTCACTGGTCACTGGTCACTGGTCACTGGTCACTGGTCACTGTCGCTGATCACTGGTCACTGGACACTGGTCACTGGTCACTGGTCACAAGTCACTGGTCACTTGTCACTGGTCAGTGGCCACTCGTCGCTGGTCACTTGTCACTGGTCACTGGTCACAGGTCAATGGTCACTGGTCACTGGACACTGGTCACTGGTCACTGGTCACTTGTCACTGGTCAATGGTCACTATCGCTGGTCAATGGTCACTGTCGCTGGTCACTGGTCATTGGTCACTTGTCACTGGTCACTGGTCACTGGTCAATGGTCACTGTCGCTGGTCACTGGTCACTGGTCACTGGTCACTGGTCACTGGTCACTGGTCACTGGTCACTGGTCACTTTTCCCTGGGCAGTGGTCACTGGTCACTGGTCAATGGTCACTATCGCTGGTCAATGGTCACTGGCGATGGTCACTGGTCACTGGTCACTGGTCAATGGTCAATGGTAACTTGTCACTGGGCAGTGGTCAATGGTCACTGGTCACTGGTCAATGGTCACTGTCGCTGGTCACTGGTCACTGGTCACTGGTCACTGGTCACTGGTCACTGGTCACTGGTCACTGGTCTATTTTCCCTGGGCAGTGGACACTGGTCACTGGTCAATGGTCACTATCGCTGGTCAATGGTCACTGGCGATGGTCACTGGTCACTGGTCACTGGTCAATGGTCAATGGTAACTTGTCACTGGGCAGTGGTCAATGGTCACTGGTCACTGGTCACTGGTCACTGGTCACTGGTCACTGGTCACTGGTCACTGGTCACTGGTCACTGGTCACTTTTCCCTGGGCAGTGGTCACTGGTCACTGGTCAATGGTCACTATCGCTGGTCAATGGTCACTGGCGATGGTCACTGGTCACTGGTCACTGGTCAATGGTCAATGGTAACTTGTCACTGGGCAGTGGTCAATGGTCACTGGTCACTGGTCACTGGTCACTGGTCACTGGTCACAGGTCAATGGTCACTGCTCACTGGACACAGGTCACTGGTCACTGGTCACTGGTCACTGGTCACTGTTCACTGGTCACTGATCACTGGTCAATGGTCACCGTCGCTGGTCACTGTTCACTGGTCACTGGTCACTGGTCACTGGTCACTGGTCACAGGTCAATGGTCACTGGTCCCTGGTCACTGGTCAATGGTCACTGTCGCTGGTCACTGGTCACTGGTCACTGGTCACTGGTCAATGGTCACTGGTCACTGGTCACGGGTCAATGGTCACTATCGCTGGTCAATGGTCATTGTCGCTGGTCACTGGTCATTGGTCACTTGTCACTGGTCACTGGTCACTGGTCACTGGTCACTGGTCACTGGTCACTGGTCACTGGTATCTGGTCAATGGTCACTGTCGCTGGTCACTGGTCACTGGTCACTGGTCACTGGTCAATGGTCACTGTCGCTGGTCACTGGTAACTGGTCACTGGTCACTGGTCAATGGTCACTGGTCACTGGTCACTGGTCAATGGTCACTATCGCTGGTCAATGGTCATTGTCGCTGGTCACTGGTCATTGGTCACTTGTCACTGGTCACTGGTCACTGGTCACTGGTCACTGGTCACTGGTCACTGGTCACTGGTCACTGGTCACAGGTCAATGGTCACTGGTCACTGGACACTGGTCAATGGTCCCTGTCGCTGGTCACTGGTCACTGGTCACAAGTCACTGGTCACTTGTCACTGGTCACTGGTCACTGGTCACTGGTCACTGGTCAATGGTCACTGTCGCTGGTCACTGGTCACTGGTCACTGGTCACTGGTCACTGGTCACTGGTCACTGGTATCTGGTCAATGGTCACTGTCGCTGGTCACTGGTCACTGGTCACTGGTCACTGGTCAATGGTCACTGTCGCTGGTCACTGGTAACTGGTCACTGGTCACTGGTCAATGGTCACTGGTCACTGGTCACTGGTCAATGGTCACTATCGCTGGTCAATGGTCATTGTCGCTGGTCACTGGTCATTGGTCACTTGTCACTGGTCACTGGTCACTGGTCACTGGTCACTGGTCACTGGTCACTGGTCACAGGTCAATGGTCACTGGTCACTGGACACTGGTCAATGGTCCCTGTCGCTGGTCACTGGTCACTGGTCACAAGTCACTGGTCACTTGTCACTGGTCACTGGTCACTGGTCACTGGTCACTGGTCAATGGTCACTGTCGCTGGTCAATGGTCACTGTCGCTGGTCACTGGTCACTGGTCACTGGTCACTGGTCACAAAGCACTGGTCACAAAGCACTGGTCACTTGTCACTGGTCAGTGGCCACTGGTCACTGGTCACTTGTCACTGGTCACTGGTCACTGGTCAATGGTCACTGTCGCTGGTCACTGGTCACTGGTCACTGATCACTGGTCACTGGTCACTGGTCACTGGTCACTGGTCACTGGTCAATGGTCACTATCGCTGGTCAATGGTCACTGTCGCTGGTCACTGGTCACTGGTCACTTGTCACTGGTCACTGCTCACTGGTCACTGGACACTGGTCACTGGTCAATGGTCCCTGTCGCTGGAAAATGGTCACTGTCGCTGGTCACTGGTCACTGGTCACAGTCGCTGGTCACTGGTCACTGGTCTCTAGTCACTGGTCACTGGTCACTGGTCGCTGGTCACTGGTCACTGGTCAATGGTCACTGTCACTGTTCAATGGTAACTTGTCACTGGGCAGTGGTCAATGGTCACTGGTCACTGGTCACTGGTCACTGGTCACTGGTCACTGGACACAGGCACTGGTCACTGGTCACTGGTCACTGGTCACTGGTCACTGGTCACTGGTCAATGGTCACTGGCCACTGGTCACTGGTCACTGGTCAATGGTCACTTTCGCTGGTCAATGGTCACTGTCGCTGGTCACTGGTCACTGGTCACTGGTCACTGTCGCTGGTCACTGGTCACTGGTCACTGGTCACTGGTCAATGGTCACTTTCGCTGGTCAATGGTCACTGTCGCTGGTCACTGGTCACTGGTCACTGGTCACTGTCGCTGGTCACTGGTCACTGGTCACTGGTCACTGGTAACTGGTCAATGGTCACTGTCGCTGGTCACTGGTCACTGGTCACTGGTCAGTGGTCAATGGTAACTTGTCACTGGGCAGTGGTCAATGGTCACTGGTCACTGGTCACTGGTCACTGGTCACTGGTCACAGGTCAATGGTCACTGGTCACTGGACACAGGCACTGGTCACTGGTCACTGGTCACTGGTCACTGGTCACTGGTCAATGGTCACTGGCCACTGGTCACTGGTCACTGGTCAATGGTCACTGTCGCTGGTCACTGGTCACTGGTCACTGGTCACTGTCGCTGGTCACTGGTCACTGGTCACTGGTCACTGGTAACTGGTCAATGGTCACTGTCGCTGGTCACTGGTCACTGGTCACTGGTCAGTGGTCAATGGTAACTTGTCACTGGGCAGTGGTCAATGGTCACTGGTCACTGGTCACTGGTCACTGGTCACTGGTCACTGGTCACAGGTCAATGGTCACTGGTCACTGGACACAGGTCACTGGTCACTGGTCACTGGTCACTGGTCACTGGTCACTGGTCACTGGTCACTGTTCACTGGTCACTGATCACTGGTCAATGGTCACCGTCGCTGGTCACTGTTCACTGGTCACTGATCACTGGTCACTAGTCACTGGTCACTGGTCACTGGTCAATGGTCACTTTCGCTGGTCAATGGTCACTGTCGCTGGTCACTGGTCACTGGTCACTGGTCACTGGTCAATGGTAACTTGTCACTGGGCAGTGGTCAATGGTCACTGGTCACTGGTCACTGGTCACTGGTCACTGGTCACAGGTCAATGGTCACTGGTCACTGGACACAGGTCACTGGACACTGGTCACTGGTCAATGGTCAATGGTCACTGGTCACTGGTCAATGGTCACTGGCCACTGGTCTCTGGTCACTGGTCAATGGTCACTTTCGTTGGTCAATGGTCAATGGTCCCTGTCGCTGGTCACTGGTCACTGGTCACTGGTCACTGGTCACTGGTCACTGGTCACTGGTATCTGGTCAATGGTCACTGTCGCTGGTCACTGGTCACTGGTCACTGGTCACTGGTCAATGGTAACTTGTCACTGGTCACTGGTCACTGGTCATTGGTCACTTGTCACTGGTCACTGGTCACTGGTCACTGGTCTCTGGTCACTGGTCACTGGTCACAGGTCAATGGTCACTGGTCACTGGTCACTGGTCACTGGTCACTGGTCACTGGTCAATGGTCACTGTCGCTGGTCAATGGTCACTGTCGCTGGTCACTGGTCACTGGTCACTGGTCACTGGTCACAAAGCACTGGTCACAAAGCACTGGTCACTTGTCACTGGTCAGTGGCCACTGGTCGCTGGTCACTTGTCACTGGTCACTGGTCACTGGTCACTAGTCACAATTCACTGGTCACTGGTCACTTGTCACTGGTCACTGGTCACTGGTCACTGGTCACTGGTCACTGGTCAATGGTCACTGTCGCTGGTCACTGGTCACTTGTCACAGGCCACTGGTCACTGGTCACTGGTCACAAGTCACTGGTCACTGGTCACTGGTCACTGGTCACTGGTCACTGGTCACTGGTTACTGGTCACTGTCGCAGATCACTGGTCACTGGACACTGGTCACTGGTCACTGGTCACAAGTCACTGGTCACTTGTCACTGGTCAATGGTCACTGTCGCTGGTCACTGGTCACTGGTCACTGGTCACTGGTCAATGGTCACTGGTCACTGGTCACTGGTCAATGGTCACTATCGCTGGTCAATGGTCATTGTCGCTGGTCACTGGTCATTGGTCACTTGTCACTGGTCACTGATCACTGGTCACTGGTCACTGGTCACTGGTCACAGGTCAATGGTCACTGGTATCTGGTCAATGGTCACTGTCGCTGGTCACTGGTCACTGGTCACTGGTCACTGGTCAATGGTAACTTGTCACTGGGCAGTGGTCAATGGTCACTGGTCACTGGTCACTGGTCACTGGTCACTGGTCACAGGTCAATGGTCACTGGTCACTGGACACAGGTCACTGGGCACTGGTCAATGGTCACTGTCGCTGGTCACTGGTCACTGGTCACTTGTCCCTGGGCAGTGGTCACTTGTCACTGGTCAATGGTCACTATCGCTGGTCAATGGTCACTGTCGCTGGTCACTGGTCACTGGTCACTGGTCACTGGTCAATGGTCACTGGTCACTGGTCACTGGTCAATGGTCACTATCGCTGGTCAATGGTCATTGTCGCTGGTCACTGGTCATTGGTCACTTGTCACTGGTCACTGGTCACTGGTCACTGGTCACTGGTCACTGGTCACAGGTCAATGGTCACTGGTCACTGGTCACTGGTCATTGGTCACTGGTATCTGGTCAATGGTCACTGTCGCTGGTCACTGGTCACTAGTCACTGGTCACTGGTCACTGGTCAATGGTCACTTTCGCTGGTCAATGGTCACTGTCGCTGGTCACTGGTCACTGGTCACTGGTCACAGTCGCTGGTCACTGGTCACTGGTCACTGGTAACTGGTCAATGGTCACTGTCGCTGGTCACTGGTCACTGGTCACTGGTCACTGGTCACTGGTCAATGGTAACTTGTCACTGGGCAGTGGTCAATGGTCACTGGTCACTGGTCACTGGTCACAGGTCAATGGTCACTGGTCACTGGTCACTGGTCACTGGTCACAGGTCAATGGTCACTGGTCACTGGACACAGGTCACTGGTCACTGGTCACTGTCGCTGGTCACTGGTCATTGGTCACTTGTCACTGGTCACTGGTCACTGGTCACTGTCGCAGGTCACTGGTCACTGGTCACTGGTCACTGGTCACTGGTCACTGGTCACTGGTCACTGGTCAATGGTCACTGTCGCTGGTCACTGGTCACTGGTCACTGGTCACTGGTCAATGGTCACTGGTCACTGGTCACTGGTCAATGGTCACTATCGCTGGTCAATGGTCATTGTCGCTGGTCACTGGTCATTGGTCACTTGTCACTGGTCACTGGTCACTGGTCACTGGTCACTGGTCACTGGTCACAGGTCAATGGTCACTGGTATCTGGTCAATGGTCACTGTCGCTGGTCACTGGTCACTGGTCACTGGTCACTGGTCAATGGTAACTTGTCACTGGGCAGTGGTCAATGGTCACTGGTCACTGGTCACTGGTCACTGGTCACAGGTCAATGGTCACTGGTCACTGGACACAGGTCACTGGTCACTGGTCACTGGTCAATGGTCACTGGTCACTGGTCAATGGTCACTGGCCACTGGTCAATGGTCACTGGTCACTGGTCACTGGTCATTGGTCACTGGTATCTGGTCAATGGTCACTGTCGCTGGTCACTGGTCACTGGTCACTGGTCACTGGTCAATGGTAACTTGTCACTGGGCAGTGGTCAATGGTCACTGGTCACTGGTCACTGGTCACTGGTCACAGGTCAATGGTCACTGGTCACTGGACACAGGTCACTGGTCACTGGTCACTGGTCACTGGTCACTGGTCACTGGTCACTGGTCAATGGTCACTGTCGCTGGTCACTGGTCACAGGTCAATGGTCACTGGTCACTGGACACTGGTCACTGGTCACTGGTCACTTGTCACTGGTCACTGGTCACTGGTCACTGGTCACTGGTCACTGGTCACTGGTCAATGGTCACTGTCGCTGGTCACTGGTCACTGGTCACTGGTCACTGGTCAATGGTCACTGGTCACTGGTCACTGGTCAATGGTCACTATCGCTGGTCAATGGTCATTGTCGCTGGTCACTGGTCATTGGTCACTTGTCACTGGTCACTGGTCACTGGTCACTGGTCACTGGTCACTGGTCACTGGTCACAGGTCAATGGTCACTGGTCACTGGTCACTGGTCATTGGTCACTGGTATCTGGTCAATGGTCACTGTCGCTGGTCACTGGTCACTGGTCACTGGTCACTGGTCAATGGTAACTTGTCACTGGGCAGTGGTCAATGGTCACTGCTCACTGGTCACTGGTCACTGGTCACTGGTCACAGGTCAATGGTCACTGGTCACTGGACACAGGTCACTGGTCACTGGTCACTGGTCAATGGTCACTGGTCACTGGTCAATGGTCACTGGCCACTGGTCTCTGGTCACTGGTCAATGGTCACTTTCGTTGGTCAATGGTCAATGGTCCCTGTCGCTGGTCACTGGTCACTGGTCACTGGTCACAGGTCACTGGTCACTGGTCAATGGTCACTATCGCTGGTCAATGGTCACTGTCGCTGGTCACTGGTCACTGGTCACTTGTCACTGGTCACTGCTCACTGGTCACTGGACACTGGTCACAGGTCAATGGTCACTGGTCACTGGACACAGGTCACTGGTCACTGGTCACTGGTCAATGGTCACTGGTCACTGGTCAATGGTCACTGGCCACTGGTCTCTGGTCACTGGTCAATGGTCACTTTCGTTGGTCAATGGTCAATGGTCCCTGTCGCTGGTCACTGGTCACTGGTCACTGGTCACAGGTCACTGGTCACTGGTCAATGGTCACTATCGCTGGTCAATGGTCACTGTCGCTGGTCACTGGTCACTGGTCACTTGTCACTGGTCACTGCTCACTGGTCACTGGACACTGGTCACTGGTCAATGGTCCCTGTCGCTGGAAAATGGTCACTGTCGCTGGTCACTGGTCACTGGTCACAGTCGCTGGTCACTGGTCACTGGTCTCTAGTCACTGGTCACTGGTCACTGGTCGCTGGTCACTGGTCACATGTCACTGGTCAGTGGCCACTGGTCGCTGGTCACTTGTCACAGGTCACTGGTCACTGGTCACTGGTCACAAGTCACTGGTCACTGGTCACTGGTCACTGGTCACTGGTCACTGGTCACTGGTCACTGGTCACTGTCGCTGATCACTGGTCACTGGACACTGGTCACTGGTCACTGGTCACAAGTCACTGGTCACTTGTCACTGGTCAGTGGCCACTCGTCGCTGGTCACTTGTCACTGGTCACTGGTCACAGGTCAATGGTCACTGGTCACTGGACACTGGTCACTGGTCACTGGTCACTTGTCACTGGTCAATGGTCACTATCGCTGGTCAATGGTCACTGTCGCTGGTCACTGGTCATTGGTCAATGGTCACTGTCGCTGGTCACTGGTCACTGGTCACTGGTCAATGGTCGCTGGCCACTGGTCTCTGGTCACTGGTCAATGGTCACTTTCGTTGGTCAATGGTCAATGGTCCCTGTCGCTGGTCACTGGTCACTGGTCACTTGTCACTGGTCACTGGTCACTGGTCACTTTTCCCTGGGCAGTGGTCACTGGTCACTGGTCAATGGTCACTATCGCTGGTCAATGGTCACTGGCGATGGTCACTGGTCACTGGTCACTGGTCAATGGTCAATGGTAACTTGTCACTGGGCAGTGGTCAATGGTCACTGGTCACTGGTCACTGGTCACTGGTCACAGGTCACTGGTCACTGGTCACTGGTCAATGGTCACTTTCGCTGGTCAATGGTCACTGGTCACTGGTCAATGGTCACTGGTCACTGGTCACTGGTCAATGGTCACTATCGCTGGTCAATGGTCATTGTCGCTGGTCACTGGTCATTGGTCACTGGTATCTGGTCAATGGTCACTGTCGCTGGTCACTGGTCACTGGTCACTGGTCACTGGTCAATGGTAACTTGTCACTGGGCAGTGGTCAATGGTCACTGGTCACTGGTCACTGGTCACTGGTCACTGGTCACAGGTCAATGGTCACTGGTCACTGGACACAGGTCACTGGTCACTGGTCACTGGTCAATGGTCACTGGTCACTGGTCAATGGTCACTGGCCACTGGTCTCTGGTCACTGGTCAATGGTCACTTTCGTTGGTCAATGGTCAATGGTCCCTGTCGCTGGTCACTGGTCACTGGTCACTGGTCACTGGTCACTGGTCACTGGTATCTGGTCAATGGTCACTGTCGCTGGACACTGGTCACTGGTCACTGATCACTGGTCACTGGTCACTGGTCACAGGTCACTGGTCACTGGTCAATGGTCACTATCGCTGGTCAATGGTCACTGTCGCTGGTCACTGGTCACTGGTCACTTGTCACTGGTCACTGCTCACTGGTCACTGGACACTGGTCACTGGTCAATGGTCCCTGTCGCTGGAAAATGGTCACTGTCGCTGGTCACTGGTCACTGGTCACAGTCGCTGGTCACTGGTCACTGGTCTCTAGTCACTGGTCACTGGTCACTGGTCGCTGGTCACTGGTCACATGTCACTGGTCAGTGGCCACTGGTCGCTGGTCACTTGTCACAGGTCACTGGTCACTGGTCACTGGTCACAAGTCACTGGTCACTGGTCACTGGTCACTGGTCACTGGTCACTGGTCACTGGTCACTGGTCACTGTCGCTGATCACTGGTCACTGGACACTGGTCACTGGTCACTGGTCACAAGTCACTGGTCACTTGTCACTGGTCAGTGGCCACTCGTCGCTGGTCACTTGTCACTGGTCACTGGTCACAGGTCAATGGTCACTGGTCACTGGACACTGGTCACTGGTCACTGGTCACTTGTCACTGGTCAATGGTCACTATCGCTGGTCAATGGTCACTGTCGCTGGTCACTGGTCATTGGTCACTTGTCACTGGTCACTGGTCACTGGTCAATGGTCACTGTCGCTGGTCACTGGTCACTGGTCACTGGTCACTGGTCACTGGTCACTGGTCACTGGTCACTGGTCACTTTTCCCTGGGCAGTGGTCACTGGTCACTGGTCAATGGTCACTATCGCTGGTCAATGGTCACTGGCGATGGTCACTGGTCACTGGTCACTGGTCAATGGTCAATGGTAACTTGTCACTGGTCACTGGTCACTGGTCACAGGTCAATGGTCACTGGTCACTGGACACTGGTCAATGGTCCCTGTCGCTGGTCACTGGTCACTGGTCACAAGTCACTGTCGCTGGTCACTGGTCACTGGTCACTGGTCACTGGTCACTGGTCACTGGTCACTGGTCACTGGTCTATTTTCCCTGGGCAGTGGACACTGGTCACTGGTCAATGGTCACTATCGCTGGTCAATGGTCACTGGCGATGGTCACTGGTCACTGGTCACTGGTCAATGGTCAATGGTAACTTGTCACTGGGCAGTGGTCAATGGTCACTGGTCACTGGTCACTGGTCACTGGTCACTGGTCACTGGTCACTGGTCACTGGTCACTGGTCACTGGTCACTTTTCCCTGGGCAGTGGTCACTGGTCACTGGTCAATGGTCACTATCGCTGGTCAATGGTCACTGGCGATGGTCACTGGTCACTGGTCACTGGTCAATGGTCAATGGTAACTTGTCACTGGGCAGTGGTCAATGGTCACTGGTCACTGGTCACTGGTCACTGGTCACTGGTCACTGGTCACTGGTCACTGGTCACTGGTCACTGGTCACTTTTCCCTGGGCAGTGGTCACTGGTCACTGGTCAATGGTCACTATCGCTGGTCAATGGTCACTGGCGATGGTCACTGGTCACTGGTCACTGGTCAATGGTCAATGGTAACTTGTCACTGGGCAGTGGTCAATGGTCACTGGTCACTGGTCACTGGTCACTGGTCACTGGTCACAGGTCAATGGTCACTGCTCACTGGACACAGGTCACTGGTCACTGGTCACTGGTCACTGGTCACTGTTCACTGGTCACTGATCACTGGTCAATGGTCACCGTCGCTGGTCACTGTTCACTGGTCACTGGTCACTGGTCACTGGTCACTGGTCACAGGTCAATGGTCACTGGTCCCTGGTCACTGGTCAATGGTCACTGTCGCTGGTCACTGGTCACTGGTCACTGGTCACTGGTCAATGGTCACTGGTCACTGGTCACGGGTCAATGGTCACTATCGCTGGTCAATGGTCATTGTCGCTGGTCACTGGTCATTGGTCACTTGTCACTGGTCACTGGTCACTGGTCACTGGTCACTGGTCACTGGTCACTGGTCACTGGTATCTGGTCAATGGTCACTGTCGCTGGTCACTGGTCACTGGTCACTGGTCACTGGTCAATGGTCACTGTCGCTGGTCACTGGTAACTGGTCACTGGTCACTGGTCAATGGTCACTGGTCACTGGTCACTGGTCAATGGTCACTATCGCTGGTCAATGGTCATTGTCGCTGGTCACTGGTCATTGGTCACTTGTCACTGGTCACTGGTCACTGGTCACTGGTCACTGGTCACTGGTCACTGGTCACTGGTCACTGGTCACAGGTCAATGGTCACTGGTCACTGGACACTGGTCAATGGTCCCTGTCGCTGGTCACTGGTCACTGGTCACAAGTCACTGGTCACTTGTCACTGGTCACTGGTCACTGGTCACTGGTCACTGGTCAATGGTCACTGTCGCTGGTCACTGGTCACTGGTCACTGGTCACTGGTCACTGGTCACTGGTCACTGGTATCTGGTCAATGGTCACTGTCGCTGGTCACTGGTCACTGGTCACTGGTCACTGGTCAATGGTCACTGTCGCTGGTCACTGGTAACTGGTCACTGGTCACTGGTCAATGGTCACTGGTCACTGGTCACTGGTCAATGGTCACTATCGCTGGTCAATGGTCATTGTCGCTGGTCACTGGTCATTGGTCACTTGTCACTGGTCACTGGTCACTGGTCACTGGTCACTGGTCACTGGTCACTGGTCACAGGTCAATGGTCACTGGTCACTGGACACTGGTCAATGGTCCCTGTCGCTGGTCACTGGTCACTGGTCACAAGTCACTGGTCACTTGTCACTGGTCACTGGTCACTGGTCACTGGTCACTGGTCAATGGTCACTGTCGCTGGTCAATGGTCACTGTCGCTGGTCACTGGTCACTGGTCACTGGTCACTGGTCACAAAGCACTGGTCACAAAGCACTGGTCACTTGTCACTGGTCAGTGGCCACTGGTCACTGGTCACTTGTCACTGGTCACTGGTCACTGGTCAATGGTCACTGTCGCTGGTCACTGGTCACTGGTCACTGATCACTGGTCACTGGTCACTGGTCACTGGTCACTGGTCACTGGTCAATGGTCACTATCGCTGGTCAATGGTCACTGTCGCTGGTCACTGGTCACTGGTCACTTGTCACTGGTCACTGCTCACTGGTCACTGGACACTGGTCACTGGTCAATGGTCCCTGTCGCTGGAAAATGGTCACTGTCGCTGGTCACTGGTCACTGGTCACAGTCGCTGGTCACTGGTCACTGGTCTCTAGTCACTGGTCACTGGTCACTGGTCGCTGGTCACTGGTCACTGGTCAATGGTCACTGTCACTGTTCAATGGTAACTTGTCACTGGTCACTGGTCACTGGTCACTGGTCACTGGTCACTGGACACAGGCACTGGTCACTGGTCACTGGTCACTGGTCACTGGTCACTGGTCACTGGTCAATGGTCACTGGCCACTGGTCACTGGTCACTGGTCAATGGTCACTTTCGCTGGTCAATGGTCACTGTCGCTGGTCACTGGTCACTGGTCACTGGTCACTGTCGCTGGTCACTGGTCACTGGTCACTGGTCACTGGTCAATGGTCACTTTCGCTGGTCAATGGTCACTGTCGCTGGTCACTGGTCACTGGTCACTGGTCACTGTCGCTGGTCACTGGTCACTGGTCACTGGTCACTGGTAACTGGTCAATGGTCACTGTCGCTGGTCACTGGTCACTGGTCACTGGTCAGTGGTCAATGGTAACTTGTCACTGGGCAGTGGTCAATGGTCACTGGTCACTGGTCACTGGTCACTGGTCACTGGTCACAGGTCAATGGTCACTGGTCACTGGACACAGGCACTGGTCACTGGTCACTGGTCACTGGTCACTGGTCACTGGTCAATGGTCACTGGCCACTGGTCACTGGTCACTGGTCAATGGTCACTGTCGCTGGTCACTGGTCACTGGTCACTGGTCACTGTCGCTGGTCACTGGTCACTGGTCACTGGTCACTGGTAACTGGTCAATGGTCACTGTCGCTGGTCACTGGTCACTGGTCACTGGTCAGTGGTCAATGGTAACTTGTCACTGGGCAGTGGTCAATGGTCACTGGTCACTGGTCACTGGTCACTGGTCACTGGTCACTGGTCACAGGTCAATGGTCACTGGTCACTGGACACAGGTCACTGGTCACTGGTCACTGGTCACTGGTCACTGGTCACTGGTCACTGGTCACTGTTCACTGGTCACTGATCACTGGTCAATGGTCACCGTCGCTGGTCACTGTTCACTGGTCACTGATCACTGGTCACTAGTCACTGGTCACTGGTCACTGGTCAATGGTCACTTTCGCTGGTCAATGGTCACTGTCGCTGGTCACTGGTCACTGGTCACTGGTCACTGGTCAATGGTAACTTGTCACTGGGCAGTGGTCAATGGTCACTGGTCACTGGTCACTGGTCACTGGTCACTGGTCACAGGTCAATGGTCACTGGTCACTGGACACAGGTCACTGGACACTGGTCACTGGTCAATGGTCAATGGTCACTGGTCACTGGTCAATGGTCACTGGCCACTGGTCTCTGGTCACTGGTCAATGGTCACTTTCGTTGGTCAATGGTCAATGGTCCCTGTCGCTGGTCACTGGTCACTGGTCACTGGTCACTGGTCACTGGTCACTGGTCACTGGTATCTGGTCAATGGTCACTGTCGCTGGTCACTGGTCACTGGTCACTGGTCACTGGTCAATGGTAACTTGTCACTGGTCACTGGTCACTGGTCATTGGTCACTTGTCACTGGTCACTGGTCACTGGTCACTGGTCTCTGGTCACTGGTCACTGGTCACAGGTCAATGGTCACTGGTCACTGGTCACTGGTCACTGGTCACTGGTCACTGGTCAATGGTCACTGTCGCTGGTCAATGGTCACTGTCGCTGGTCACTGGTCACTGGTCACTGGTCACTGGTCACAAAGCACTGGTCACAAAGCACTGGTCACTTGTCACTGGTCAGTGGCCACTGGTCGCTGGTCACTTGTCACTGGTCACTGGTCACTGGTCACTAGTCACAATTCACTGGTCACTGGTCACTTGTCACTGGTCACTGGTCACTGGTCACTGGTCACTGGTCACTGGTCAATGGTCACTGTCGCTGGTCACTGGTCACTTGTCACAGGCCACTGGTCACTGGTCACTGGTCACAAGTCACTGGTCACTGGTCACTGGTCACTGGTCACTGGTCACTGGTCACTGGTTACTGGTCACTGTCGCAGATCACTGGTCACTGGACACTGGTCACTGGTCACTGGTCACAAGTCACTGGTCACTTGTCACTGGTCAATGGTCACTGTCGCTGGTCACTGGTCACTGGTCACTGGTCACTGGTCAATGGTCACTGGTCACTGGTCACTGGTCAATGGTCACTATCGCTGGTCAATGGTCATTGTCGCTGGTCACTGGTCATTGGTCACTTGTCACTGGTCACTGATCACTGGTCACTGGTCACTGGTCACTGGTCACAGGTCAATGGTCACTGGTATCTGGTCAATGGTCACTGTCGCTGGTCACTGGTCACTGGTCACTGGTCACTGGTCAATGGTAACTTGTCACTGGGCAGTGGTCAATGGTCACTGGTCACTGGTCACTGGTCACTGGTCACTGGTCACAGGTCAATGGTCACTGGTCACTGGACACAGGTCACTGGGCACTGGTCAATGGTCACTGTCGCTGGTCACTGGTCACTGGTCACTTGTCCCTGGGCAGTGGTCACTTGTCACTGGTCAATGGTCACTATCGCTGGTCAATGGTCACTGTCGCTGGTCACTGGTCACTGGTCACTTGTCACTGGTAACTGGTCACTGGTCACTGGTCACTGGTCACTGGTCACTGGTCACAAGTCACTGGTCACTTGTCACTGGTCAGTGGCCACTCGTCAATGGTCACTGGTCACTGGTCACTGGTCAATGGTCTCTGTGGCTGGTCACTGGTCACGATTCGCTGGTCCCTGGTCACTGGTCACTGGTCAATGGTCACTGTCGCTGGTCACTGGTCACTGGTCACTGGTCACTGGTCACTGGTCACTGGTCACTGGTCACTGGTCACTGGTCACTGGTCACTGGTCACAAGTCACTGGTCACTTGTCACTGGTCACTGGTCACTCGTCACTGGTCACAGGTCAATGGTAACTTGTCACTGGGCAGTGGTCAATGGTCACTGGTCACTGGTCACTGGTCACAGGTCAATGGTCACTGGTCACTGGACACAGATCACTGGTCACTGGTCACTGGTCACTGGTCACTGGTCACTGGTCAATGGTCACTGGCCACTGGTCACTGGTCACTGGTCAGTGGCCACTGGTCGCTGGTCACTTGTCACTGGTCACTGGTCACTGGTCACTGGTCACTGGTCACTGGTCACTGGTCACTGGTCACTGGTCACTGGTCACTGGTCAATGGTCACTGTCGCTGGTCACTGGTCACTGGTCAATGGTCACTATCGCTGGTCAATGGTCACTGTCGCTGGTCACTGGTCACTGGTCACTGGTCAATGGTCACTTGTCCCTGGGCAGTGGTCACTGATCACTGGTCAATGGTCACTGTCGCTGGTCAATGGTCACAGTCGCTGGTCACTGGTCACTGGTCACTTGTCACTGGTCACTAGTCACTGGTCACTGGTCACTGGTCAATGGTCACTGGTCACTGGTCACAAGTCACTGGTCACTTGTCACTGGTCAGTGGCCACTCGTCAATGGTCACTGGTCACTGGTCACTGGTCAATGGTCTCTGTCGCTGGTCACTGGTCACGATTCGCTGGTCCCTGGTCATTGGTCACTGGTCAATGGTCACTGTCGCTGGTCACTGGTCACTGGTCACTGGTCACTGGTCACTTGTCACTGGTCAGTGGCCACTCGTCGCTGTTCACTTGTCACTGGTCACTGGTCACTGGTCAATGGTCACTGGTCACTGGTTACTGGTCAATGGTCACTATCGCTGGTCAAAGGTCATTGTCGCTGGTCACTGGTCATTGGTCACTTGTCACTGGTCACTGGTCACTGGTCACTGGTCACTGGTCACAGGTCAATGGTCACTGGTCACTGGTCACTGGTCACTGGTCACTGGTCACAGGTCAATGGTCACTGGTATCTGGTCAATGGTCACTGTCGCTGGTCACTGGTCAATGGTAACTTGTCACTGGGCAGTGGTCAATGGTCACTGGTCGCTGGTCACTGGTCACTGGTCAATGGTCACTTTCGCTGGTCAATGGTCACTGTCGCTGGTCACTGGTCACTGGTCACTGGTCACTGTCGCTGGTCACTGGTCACTGGTCACTGGTCACTGGTAACTGGTCAATGGTCACTGTCGCTGGTCACTGGTCACTGGTCACTGGTCAGTGGTCAATGGTAACTTGTCACTGGGCAGTGGTCAATGGTCACTGGTCACTGGTCACTGGTCACTGGTCACTGGTCACTGGTCACAGGTCAATGGTCACTGGTCACTGGACACAGGTCACTGGTCACTGGTCACTGGTCACTGGTCACTGGTCACTGGTCACTGTTCACTGGTCACTGATCACTGGTCAATGGTCACCGTCGCTGGTCACTGTTCACTGGTCACTGATCACTGGTCACTAGTCACTGGTCACTGGTCACTGGTCAATGGTCACTTTCGCTGGTCAATGGTCACTGTCGCTGGTCACTGGTCACTGGTCACTGGTCACAGTCGCTGGTCACTGGTCACTGGTCACTGGTAACTGGTCAATGGTCACTGTCGCTGGTCACTGGTCACTGGTCACTGGTCACTGGTCACTGGTCAATGGTAATTTGTCACTGGGCAGTGGTCAATGGTCACTGGTCACTGGTCACTGGTCACAGGTCAATGGTCACTGGTCACTGGTCACTGGTCACAGGTCAATGGTCACTGGTCACTGGTCACTGGTCAATGGTCACTGTCGCTGGTCACTGGTCACTGGTCACTGGTCATTGGTCAATGGTCACTGGTCACTGGTCACTGGTCAATGGTCACTATCGCTGGTCAGTGGTCATTGTCGCTGGTCACTGGTCATTGGTCACTTGTCACTGGTCACTGGTCACTGGTCACTGGTCACTGGTCACTGGTCACAGGTCAATGGTCACTGGTCACTGGTCACTGGTCAATGGTCCCTGTCGCTGGTCACTGGTCACTGGTCACTGGTCACTGGTCATTGGTCACTGGTATCTGGTCAATGGTCACTGTCGCTGGTCACTGGTCACTGGTCACTGGTCACTGGTCAATGGTAACTTGTCACTGGGCAGTGGTCAATGGTCACTGGTCACTGGTCACTGGTCACTGGTCACTGGTCACAGGTCAATGGTCACTGGTCACTGGACACAGGTCACTGGTCACTGGTCACTGGTCAATGGTCACTGGTCACTGGTCAATGGTCACTGGCCACTGGTCTCTGGTCACTGGTCAATGGTCACTTTCGTTGGTCAATGGTCAATGGTCCCTGTCGCTGGTCACTGGTCACTGGTCACTGGTCACTGTCGCTGGTCACTGGTCACTGGTCACTGGTCACTGGTCACTGGTCACTGGTCAATGGTAACTTGTCACTGGTCACTGGTCACTGGTCATTGGTCACTTGTCACTGGTCACTGGTCACTGGTCACTGGTCTCTGGTCACTGGTCACTGGTCACAGGTCAATGGTCACTGGTCACTGGTCACTGGTCAATGGTCCCTGTCGCTGGTCACTGGTCACTGGTCACAAGTCACTGGTCACTTGTCACTGGTCACTGGTCACTGGTCACTGGTCACTGGTCAATGGTCACTGTCGCTGGTCAATGGTCACTGTCGCTGGTCACTGGTCACTGGTCACTGGTCACTGGTCACAAAGCACTGGTCACAAAGCACTGGTCACTTGTCACTGGTCAGTGGCCACTGGTCGCTGGTCACTTGTCACTGGTCACTGGTCACTGGTCACTAGTCACAATTCACTGGTCACTGGTCACTTGTCACTGGTCACTGGTCACTGGTCACTGGTCACTGGTCACTGGTCAATGGTCACTGTCGCTGGTCACTGGTCACTTGTCACAGGTCACTGGTCACTGGTCACTGGTCACAAGTCACTGGTCACTGGTCACTGGTCACTGGTCACTGGTCACTGGTTACTGGTCACTGTCGCTGATCACTGGTCACTGGACACTGGTCACTGGTCACTGGTCACAAGTCACTGGTCACTTGTCACTGGTCAATGGTCACTGTCGCTGGTCACTGGTCACTGGTCACTGGTCACTGGTCAATGGTCACTGGTCACTGGTCACTGGTCAATGGTCACTATCGCTGGTCAATGGTCATTGTCGCTGGTCACTGGTCATTGGTCACTTGTCACTGGTCACTGGTCACTGGTCACTGGTCACTGGTCACTGGTCACAGGTCAATGGTCACTGGTATCTGGTCAATGGTCACTGTCGCTGGTCACTGGTCACTGGTCACTGGTCACTGGTCAATGGTAACTTGTCACTGGGCAGTGGTCAATGGTCACTGGTCACTGGTCACTGGTCACTGGTCACTGGTCACTGGTCACAGGTCAATGGTCACTGGTCACTGGACACAGGTCACTGGTCACTGGTCACTGTCGCTGGTCACTGGTCATTGGTCACTTGTCACTGGTCACTGGTCACTGGTCAATGGTCACTGTCGCAGGTCACTGGTCACTGGTCACTGGTCACTGGTCACTGGTCACTGGTCACTGGTCACTGGTCAATGGTCACTGTCGCTGGTCACTGGTCACTGGTCACTGGTCACTGGTCAATGGTCACTGGTCACTGGTCACTGGTCAATGGTCACTATCGCTGGTCAATGGTCATTGTCGCTGGTCACTGGTCATTGGTCACTTGTCACTGGTCACTGGTCACTGGTCACTGGTCACTGGTCACTGGTCACAGGTCAATGGTCACTGGTATCTGGTCAATGGTCACTGTCGCTGGTCACTGGTCACTGGTCACTGGTCACTGGTCAATGGTAACTTGTCACTGGGCAGTGGTCAATGGTCACTGGTCACTGGTCACTGGTCACTGGTCACAGGTCAATGGTCACTGGTCACTGGACACAGGTCACTGGTCACTGGTCACTGGTCAATGGTCACTGGTCACTGGTCAATGGTCACTGGCCACTGGTCTCTGGTCACTGGTCAATGGTCACTTTCGTTGGTCAATGGTCAATGGTCCCTGTCGCTGGTCACTGGTCACTGGTCACTGGTCACTGGTCACTGGTCACTGGTCACTGTCGCTGGTCACTGGTCACTGGTCACTGGTCACTGGTAACTGGTCAATGGTCACTGTCACTGGTCACTGGTCACTGGTCACAGGTCAATGGTCACTGGTCACTGGACACAGGTCACTGGTCACTGGTCACTGGTCAATGGTCACTGGTCACTGGTCAATGGTCACTGGCCACTGGTCTCTGGTCACTGGTCAATGGTCACTTTCGTTGGTCAATGGTCAATGGTCCCTGTCGCTGGTCACTCGTCACTGGTCACTGGTCACTGGTATCTGGTCAATGGTCACTGTCGCTGGTCACTGGTCACTGGTCACTGGTCACTGGTCAATGGTAACTTGTCACTGGTCACTGGTCACTGGTCACTGGTCAATGGTGACTGGTCACTGGTCACTGGTCAATGGTCACTATCGCTGGTCAATGGTCATTGTCGCTGGTCACTGGTCATTGGTCACTTGTCACTGGTCACTGGTCACTGGTCACTGGTCACTGGTCACTGGTCACTGGTCACAGGTCAATGGTCACTGGTCACTGGTCACTGGTCAATGGTCCCTGTCGCTGGTCACTGGTCACTGGTCACAAGTCACTGGTCACTTGTCACTGGTCACTGGTCACTGGTCACTGGTCACTGGTCAATGGTCACTGTCGCTGGTCAATGGTCACTGTCGCTGGTCACTGGTCACTGGTCACTGGTCACTGGTCACAAAGCACTGGTCACAAAGCACTGGTCACTTGTCACTGGTCAGTGGCCACTGGTCGCTGGTCACTTGTCACTGGTCACTGGTCACTGGTCACTAGTCACAATTCACTGGTCACTGGTCACTTGTCACTGGTCACTGGTCACTGGTCACTGGTCACTGGTCACTGGTCACTGGTCAATGGTAACTTGTCACTGGGCAGTGGTCAATGGTCACTGGTCACTGGTCACTGGTCACAGGTCACTGGTCACTGGTCACTGTCGCTGGTCACTGGTCATTGGTCACTTGTCACTGGTCACTGGTCACTGGTCAATGGTCACTGTCGCAGGTCACTGGTCACTGGTCACTGGTCACTGGTCACTGGTCACTGGTCAATGGTCACTGTCGCTGGTCACTGGTCACTGGTCACTGGTCACTGGTCAATGGTCACTGGTCACTGGTCACTGGTCAATGGTCACTATCGCTGGTCAATGGTCATTGTCGCTGGTCACTGGTCATTGGTCACTTGTCACTGGTCACTGGTCACTGGTCACTGGTCACAGGTCAATGGTCACTGGTATCTGGTCAATGGTCACTGTCGCTGGTCACTGGTCACTGGTCACTGGTCACTGGTCAATGGTAACTTGTCACTGGGCAGTGGTCAATGGTCACTGGTCACTGGTCACTGGTCACTGGTCACAGGTCAATGGTCACTGGTCACTGGACACAGGTCACTGGTCACTGGTCACTGGTCAATGGTCACTGGTCACTGGTCAATGGTCACTGGCCACTGGTCAATGGTCACTGGTCACTGGTCACTGGTCACTGGTCACTGGTCACTGGTCAATGGTCACTGTCGCTGGTCACTGGTCACAGGTCAATGGTCACTGGTCACTGGACACTGGTCACTGGTCACTGGTCACTTGTCACTGGTCACTGGTCACTGGTCACTGGTCACTGGTCACTGGTCACTGGTCAATGGTCACTGTCGCTGGTCACTGGTCACTGGTCACTGGTCACTGGTCACTGGTCACTGGTCAATGGTAACTTGTCACTGGGCAGTGGTCAATGGTCACTGGTCACTGGTCACTGGTCACAGGTCAATGGTCACTGGTCACTGGACACAGGTCACTGGTCACTGGTCACTGGTCACTGGTCACTGGTCACTGGTCACTGGTCAATGGTCACTGTCGCTGGTCACTGGTCACAGGTCAATGGTCACTGGTCACTGGACACTGGTCACTGGTCACTGGTCACTTGTCACTGGTCACTGGTCACTGGTCACTGGTCACTGGTCACTGGTCACTGGTCAATGGTCACTGTCGCTGGTCACTGGTCACTGGTCAATGGTCACTGGTCACTGGTCCTGGTCAATGGTCACTATCGCTGGTCAATGGTCATTGTCGCTGGTCACTGGTCATTGGTCACTTGTCACTGGTCACTGGTCACTGGTCACTGGTCACTGGTCACTGGTCACTGGTCACAGGTCAATGGTCACTGGTCACTGGTCACTGGTCATTGGTCACTGGTATCTGGTCAATGGTCACTGTCGCTGGTCACTGGTCACTGGTCACTGGTCACTGGTCAATGGTAACTTGTCACTGGGCAGTGGTCAATGGTCACTGGTCACTGGTCACTGGTCACTGGTCACTGGTCACAGGTCAATGGTCACTGGTCACTGGACACAGGTCACTGGTCAATGGTAACTTGTCACTGGGCAGTGGTCAATGGTCACTGGTCACTGGTCACTGGTCACAGGTCACTGGTCACTGGTCACTGTCGCTGGTCACTGGTCATTGGTCACTTGTCACTGGTCACTTGTCACTGGTCACTGGTCACTGGTCACTAGTCACAATTCACTGGTCACTGGTCACTTGTCACTGGTCACTGGTCACTGGTCACTGGTCACTGGTCACTGGTCACTGGTCAATGGTAACTTGTCACTGGGCAGTGGTCAATGGTCACTGGTCACTGGTCACTGGTCACAGGTCACTGGTCACTGGTCACTGTCGCTGGTCACTGGTCATTGGTCACTTGTCACTGGTCACTGGTCACTGGTCAATGGTCACTGTCGCAGGTCACTGGTCACTGGTCACTGGTCACTGGTCACTGGTCACTGGTCAATGGTCACTGTCGCTGGTCACTGGTCACTGGTCACTGGTCACTGGTCAATGGTCACTGGTCACTGGTCACTGGTCAATGGTCACTATCGCTGGTCAATGGTCATTGTCGCTGGTCACTGGTCATTGGTCACTTGTCACTGGTCACTGGTCACTGGTCACTGGTCACAGGTCAATGGTCACTGGTATCTGGTCAATGGTCACTGTCGCTGGTCACTGGTCACTGGTCACTGGTCACTGGTCAATGGTAACTTGTCACTGGGCAGTGGTCAATGGTCACTGGTCACTGGTCACTGGTCACTGGTCACAGGTCAATGGTCACTGGTCACTGGACACAGGTCACTGGTCACTGGTCACTGGTCAATGGTCACTGGTCACTGGTCAATGGTCACTGGCCACTGGTCAATGGTCACTGGTCACTGGTCACTGGTCACTGGTCACTGGTCACTGGTCAATGGTCACTGTCGCTGGTCACTGGTCACAGGTCAATGGTCACTGGTCACTGGACACTGGTCACTGGTCACTGGTCACTTGTCACTGGTCACTGGTCACTGGTCACTGGTCACTGGTCACTGGTCACTGGTCAATGGTCACTGTCGCTGGTCACTGGTCACTGGTCACTGGTCACTGGTCACTGGTCACTGGTCAATGGTAACTTGTCACTGGGCAGTGGTCAATGGTCACTGGTCACTGGTCACTGGTCACAGGTCAATGGTCACTGGTCACTGGACACAGGTCACTGGTCACTGGTCACTGGTCACTGGTCACTGGTCACTGGTCACTGGTCAATGGTCACTGTCGCTGGTCACTGGTCACAGGTCAATGGTCACTGGTCACTGGACACTGGTCACTGGTCACTGGTCACTTGTCACTGGTCACTGGTCACTGGTCACTGGTCACTGGTCACTGGTCACTGGTCAATGGTCACTGTCGCTGGTCACTGGTCACTGGTCAATGGTCACTGGTCACTGGTCCTGGTCAATGGTCACTATCGCTGGTCAATGGTCATTGTCGCTGGTCACTGGTCATTGGTCACTTGTCACTGGTCACTGGTCACTGGTCACTGGTCACTGGTCACTGGTCACTGGTCACAGGTCAATGGTCACTGGTCACTGGTCACTGGTCATTGGTCACTGGTATCTGGTCAATGGTCACTGTCGCTGGTCACTGGTCACTGGTCACTGGTCACTGGTCAATGGTAACTTGTCACTGGGCAGTGGTCAATGGTCACTGGTCACTGGTCACTGGTCACTGGTCACTGGTCACAGGTCAATGGTCACTGGTCACTGGACACAGGTCACTGGTCACTGGTCACTGGTCAATTGTCACTGGTCACTGGTCAATGGTCACTGGCCACTGGTCTCTGGTCACTGGTCAATGGTCACTTTCGTTGGTCAATGGTCAATGGTCCCTGTCGCTGGTCACTGGTCACTGGTCACTGGTCACAGGTCACTGGTCACTGGTCAATGGTCACTATCGCTGGTCAATGGTCACTGTCGCTGGTCACTGGTCACTGGTCACTTGTCACTGGTCACTGCTCACTGGTCACTGGACACTGGTCACTGGTCAATGGTCCCTGTCGCTGGAAAATGGTCACTGTCGCTGGTCACTGGTCACTGGTCACAGTCGCTGGTCACTGGTCACTGGTCTCTAGTCACTGGTCACTGGTCACTGGTCGCTGGTCACTGGTCACATGTCACTGGTCAGTGGCCACTGGTCGCTGGTCACTTGTCACAGGTCACTGGTCACTGGTCACTGGTCACAAGTCACTGGTCACTGGTCACTGGTCACTGGTCACTGGTCACTGGTCACTGGACACTGGTCACTGTCGCTGATCACTGGTCACTGGACACTGGTCACTGGTCACTGGTCACAAGTCACTGGTCACTTGTCACTGGTCAGTGGCCACTCGTCGCTGGTCACTTGTCACTGGTCACTGGTCACAGGTCAATGGTCACTGGTCACTGGACACTGGTCACTGGTCACAGGTCACTGGTCACTGGTCACTGGTCACTGGTCACTGGTCAATGGTCACTTTCGCTGGTCAATGGTCACTGTCGCTGGTAAACGGTCACTGTCGCTGGTCACTGGTCACTGGTCACTGGCCACTGGTCACAGGTCACTGGTCACTGGTCACTGGTCACTGGTCACTGGTCAATGGTCACTGGCAACTGGTCACGGGTCACTGGTCAATGGTCACTTTCGTTGGTCAATGGTCACTGTCGCTGGTAAATGGTCACTGTCGCTGGTCACTGGTCACTGGTCACTGGTCACTGGACACAGGTCACTGGTCACTGGCCACTGGTCACTGGTCACTGGTCAATGGTCACTTTCGCGGTTCAATGGTCACTGTCGCTGGTAAACGGTCACTGTCGCTGGTCACTGGTCACTGGTCACTGGACACTGGTCACTGGTCACTGGTCACTGGTCACTGGTCACAGGTCAATGGTCACTGGTCACTGGACACAGGTCACTGGGCACTGGTCACTGGTCACTGGTCACTGGTCACTGGTCACTGGTCAATGGTCACTGGCCACTGGTCACTGGTCACTGGTCAATGGTCACTTTCGCTGGTCAATGGTCACTGTCGCTGGTCACTGGTCACTGGTCACTGGTCACTGTCGCTGGTCACTGGTCACTGGTCACTTGTCACTGGTCACTGCTCACTGGTCACTGGACACTGGTCACTGGTCACTGGTCACTGGTCACTGGTCACTGGTCAATGGTAACTTGTCACTGGGCAGTGGTCAATGGTCACTGGTCACTGGGCACTGGTCACTGGTCACTGGTCACTGGTCAATGGTCACTGGTCACTGGACACAGGTCACTGGTCACTGGTCACTGGTCACTGGTCACTGGTCACTGGTCAATGGTCACTGGCCACTGGTCACTGGTCACTGGTCAATGGTCACTTTCGCTGGTCAATGGTCACTGTCGCTGGTCACTGTTCACTGGTCACTGGTCACTGTCGCTGGTCACTGGTCACTGGTCACTGGTCACTGGTAACTGGTCAATGGTCACTGTCGCTGGTCACTGGTCACTGGTCACTGGTCACTGGTCAATGGTAACTTGTCACTGGGCAGTGGTCAATTGTCACTGGTCACTGGTCAATGGTCACTGGCCACTGGTCTCTGGTCACTGGTCAATGGTCACTTTCGTTGGTCAATGGTCAATGGTCCCTGTCGCTGGTCACTGGTCACTGGTCACTGGTCACAGGTCACTGGTCACTGGTCAATGGTCACTATCGCTGGTCAATGGTCACTGTCGCTGGTCACTGGTCACTGGTCACTTGTCACTGGTCACTGCTCACTGGTCACTGGACACTGGTCACTGGTCAATGGTCCCTGTCGCTGGAAAATGGTCACTGTCGCTGGTCACTGGTCACTGGTCACAGTCGCTGGTCACTGGTCACTGGTCTCTAGTCACTGGTCACTGGTCACTGGTCGCTGGTCACTGGTCACATGTCACTGGTCAGTGGCCACTGGTCGCTGGTCACTTGTCACAGGTCACTGGTCACTGGTCACTGGTCACAAGTCACTGGTCACTGGTCACTGGTCACTGGTCACTGGTCACTGGTCACTGGACACAGGTCACTGGTCACTGGCCACTGGTCACTGGTCACTGGTCAATGGTCACTTTCGCGGTTCAATGGTCACTGTCGCTGGTAAACGGTCACTGTCGCTGGTCACTGGTCACTGGTCACTGGACACTGGTCACTGGTCACTGGTCACTGGTCACTGGTCACAGGTCAATGGTCACTGGTCACTGGACACAGGTCACTGGGCACTGGTCACTGGTCACTGGTCACTGGTCACTGGTCACTGGTCAATGGTCACTGGCCACTGGTCACTGGTCACTGGTCAATGGTCACTTTCGCTGGTCAATGGTCACTGTCGCTGGTCACTGGTCACTGGTCACTGGTCACTGTCGCTGGTCACTGGTCACTGGTCACTTGTCACTGGTCACTGCTCACTGGTCACTGGACACTGGTCACTGGTCACTGGTCACTGGTCACTGGTCACTGGTCAATGGTAACTTGTCACTGGGCAGTGGTCAATGGTCACTGGTCACTGGGCACTGGTCACTGGTCACTGGTCACAGGTCAATGGTCACTGGTCACTGGACACAGGTCACTGGTCACTGGTCACTGGTCACTGGTCACTGGTCACTGGTCAATGGTCACTGGCCACTGGTCACTGGTCACTGGTCAATGGTCACTTTCGCTGGTCAATGGTCACTGTCGCTGGTCACTGTTCACTGGTCACTGGTCACTGTCGCTGGTCACTGGTCACTGGTCACTGGTCACTGGTAACTGGTCAATGGTCACTGTCGCTGGTCACTGGTCACTGGTCACTGGTCACTGGTCAATGGTAACTTGTCACTGGGCAGTGGTCAATGGTCACTGGTCACTGGTCACTGGTCACTGGTCACTGGTCACAGGTCAATGGTCACTGGTCACTGGACACAGGTCACTGGTCACTGGTCACTGGTCACTGGTCACTGTTCACTGGTCACTGATCACTGGTCAATGGTCACCGTCGCTGGTCACTGTTCACTGGTCACTGATCACTGGTCACTAGTCACTGGTCACTGGTCACTGGTCAATGGCCACTTTCGCTGGTCAATGGTCACTGTCGCTGGTCACTGGTCACTGTCGCTGGTCACTGGTCACTGGTCACTGGTAACTGGTCAATGGTCACTGTCGCTGGTCACTGGTCACTGGTCACTGGTCACTGGTCACTGGTCACTGGTCACTGGTCACAGGTCAATGTTCACTGGTCCCTGGTCACTGGTCAATGGTCACTGTCGCTGGTCACTGGTCACTGGTCACTGGTCACTGGTCAATGGTCACTGGTCACTGGTCACGGGTCAATGGTCACTATCGCTGGTCAATGGTCATTGTCGCTGGTCACTGGTCATTGGTCACTTGTCACTGGTCACTGGTCACTGGTCACTGGTCACTGGTCACTGGTCACAGGTCAATGGTCACTGGTCACTGGTCACTGGTCACTGGTCAATGGTCCCTGTCGCTGGTCACTGGTCACTGGTCACTGGTCACTGGTCATTGGTCACTGGTATCTGGTCAATGGTCACTGTCGCTGGTCACTGGTCACTGGTCTCTGGTCACTGGTCAATGGTAACTTGTCACTGGGCAGTGGTCAATGGTCACTGGTCACTGGTCACTGGTCACTGGTCACTGGTCACAGGTCAATGGTCACTGGTCACTGGACACAGGTCACTGGTCACTGGTCACTGGTCAATGGTCACTGGTCACTGGTCAATGGTCACTGGCCACTGGTCCCTGGTCACTGGTCAATGGTCACTTTCGTTGGTCAATGGTCAATGGTCCCTGTCGCTGGTCACTGGTCACTGGTCACTGGTCACTGGTCACTGGTCACTGGTCACTGGTATCTGGTCAATGGTCACTGTCGCTGGTCACTGGTCACTGGTCAATGGTCACTGTCGCTGGTCACTGGTAACTGGTCACTGGTCACTGGTCAATGGTCACTGGTCACTGGTCACTGGTCAATGGTCACTATCGCTGGTCAATGGTCATTGTCGCTGGTCACTGGTCATTGGTCACATGTCACTGGTCACTGGTCACTGGTCACTGGTCACTGGTCACTGGTCACTGGTCACTGGTCACTGGTCACAGGTCAATGGTCACTGGTCACTGGACACTGGTCAATGGTCCCTGTCGCTGGTCACTGGTCACTGGTCACAAGTCACTGGTCACTTGTCACTGGTCACTGGTCACTGGTCACTGGTCACTGGTCAATGGTCACTGTCGCTGGTCAATGGTCACTGTCGCTGGTCACTGGTCACTGGTCACTGGTCACTGGTCACAAAGCACTGGTCACAAACCACTGGTCACTTGTCACTGGTCAGTGGCCACTGGTCACTGGTCACTTGTCACTGGTCACTGGTCACTGGTCAATGGTCACTGTCGCTGGTCACTGGTCACTGGTCACTGATCACTGGTCACTGGTCACTGGTCACTGGTCACTGGTCACTGGTCAATGGTCACTATCGCTGGTCAATGGTCACTGTCGCTGGTCACTGGTCACTGGTCACTTGTCACTGGTCACTGCTCACTGGTCACTGGACACTGGTCACTGGTCAATGGTCCCTGTCGCTGGAAAATGGTCACTGTCGCTGGTCACTGGTCACTGGTCACAGTCGCTGGTCACTGGTCACTGGTCTCTAGTCACTGGTCACTGGTCACTGGTCGCTGGTCACTGGTCACTGGTCAATGGTCACTGTCACTGTTCAATGGTAACTTGTCACTGGGCAGTGGTCAATGGTCACTGGTCACTGGTCACTGTTCACTGGTCACTGGTCACTGGACACAGGCACTGGTCACTGGTCACTGGTCACTGGTCACTGGTCACTGGTCAATGGTCACTGGCCACTGGTCACTGGTCACTGGTCAATGGTCACTTTCGCTGGTCAATGGTCACTGTCGCTGGTCACTGGTCACTGGTCACTGGTCACTGTCGCTGGTCACTGGTCACTGGTCTCTGGTCACTGGTCAATGGTCACTTTCGCTGGTCAATGGTCACTGTCGCTGGTCACTGGTCACTGGTCACTGGTCACTGTCGCTGGTCACTGGTCACTGGTCACTGGTCACTGGTAACTGGTCAATGGTCACTGTCGCTGGTCACTGGTCACTGGTCACTGGTCAGTGGTCAATGGTAACTTGTCACTGGGCAGTGGTCAATGGTCACTGGTCACTGGTCACTGGTCACTGGTCACTGGTCACAGGTCAATGGTCACTGGTCACTGGACACAGGCACTGGTCACTGGTCACTGGTCACTGGTCACTGGTCACTGGTCAATGGTCACTGGCCACTGGTCACTGGTCACTGGTCAATGGTCACTTTCGCTGGTCAATGGTCACTGTCGCTGGTCACTGGTCACTGGTCACTGGTCACTGTCGCTGGTCACTGGTCACTGGTCACTGGTCACTGGTAACTGGTCAATGGTCACTGTCGCTGGTCACTGGTCACTGGTCACTGGTCAGTGGTCAATGGTAACTTGTCACTGGGCAGTGGTCAATGGTCACTGGTCACTGGTCACTGGTCACTGATCACTGGTCAATGGTCACCGTCGCTGGTCACTGTTCACTGGTCACTGATCACTGGTCACTAGTCACTGGTCACTGGTCACTGGTCAATGGTCACTTTCGCTGGTCAATGGTCACTGTCGCTGGTCACTGGTCACTGGTCACTGGTCACAGTCGCTGGTCACTGGTCACTGGTCACTGGTAACTGGTCAATGGTCACTGTCGCTGGTCACTGGTCACTGGTCACTGGTCACTGGTCACTGGTCAATGGTAACTTGTCACTGGGCAGTGGTCAATGGTCACTGGTCACTGGTCACTGGTCACAGGTCAATTGTCACTGGTCACTGGTCACTGGTCAATGGTCACTGTCGCTGGTCACTGGTCACTGGTCACTGGTCATTGGTCAATGGTCACTGGTCACTGGTCACTGGTCAATGGTCACTATCGCTGGTCAATGGTCCTTGTCGCTGGTCACTGGTCATTGGTCACTTGTCACTGGTCACAGGTCACTGGTCACTGGTCACTGGTCACTGGTCACAGGTCAATGGTCACTGGTCACTGGTCACTGGTCAATGGTCCCTGTCGCTGGTCACTGGTCACTGGTCACTGGTCACTGGTCATTGGTCACTGGTATCTGGTCAATGGTCACTGTCGCTGGTCACTGGTCACTGGTCACTGGTCACTGGTCAATGGTAACTTGTCACTGGGCAGTGGTCAATGGTCACTGGTCACTGGTCACTGGTCACTGGTCACTGGTCACAGGTCAATGGTCACTGGTCACTGGACACAGGTCACTGGTCACTGGTCACTGGTCAATGGTCACTGGTCACTGGTCAATGGTCACTGGCCACTGGTCTCTGGTCACTGGTCAATGGTCACTTTCGTTGGTCAATGGTCAATGGTCCCTGTCGCTGGTCACTGGTCACTGGTCACTGGTCACTGGTCACTGGTCACTGGTCACTGGTATCTGGTCAATGGTCACTGTCGCTGGTCACTGGTCACTGGTCACTGGTCACTGGTCAATGGTAACTTGTCACTGGTCACTGGTCACTGGTCATTGGTCACTTGTCACTGGTCACTGGTCACTGGTCACTGGTCTCTGGTCACTGGTCACTGGTCACAGGTCAATGGTCACTGGTCACTGGTCACTGGTCACTGGTCACTGGTCACTGGTCAATGGTCACTGTCGCTGGTCAATGGTCACTGTCGCTGGTCACTGGTCACTGGTCACTGGTCACTGGTCACAAAGCACTGGTCACAAAGCACTGGTCACTTGTCACTGGTCAGTGGCCACTGGTCGCTGGTCACTTGTCACTGGTCACTGGTCACTGGTCACTAGTCACAATTCACTGGTCACTGGTCACTTGTCACTGGTCACTGGTCACTGGTCACTGGTCACTGGTCACTGGTCAATGGTCACTGTCGCTGGTCACTGGTCACTTGTCACAGGTCACTGGTCACTGGTCACTGGTCACAAGTCACTGGTCACTGGTCACTGGTCACTGGTCACTGGTCACTGGTCACTGGTTACTGGTCACTGTCGCTGATCACTGGTCACTGGACACTGGTCACTGGTCACTGGTCACAAGTCACTGGTCACTTGTCACTGGTCAATGGTCACTGTCGCTGGTCACTGGTCACTGGTCACTGGTCACTGGTCAATGGTCACTGGTCACTGGTCACTGGTCAATGGTCACTATCGCTGGTCAATGGTCATTGTCGCTGGTCACTGGTCATTGGTCACTTGTCACTGGTCACTGGTCACTGGTCACTGGTCACTGGTCACTGGTCACAGGTCAATGGTCACTGGTATCTGGTCAATGGTCACTGTCGCTGGTCACTGGTCACTGGTCACTGGTCACTGGTCAATGGTAACTTGTCACTGGGCAGTGGTCAATGGTCACTGGTCACTGGTCACTGGTCACTGGTCACTGGTCACTGGACACAGGTCACTGGGCACTGGTCACTGTCGCTGGTCACTGGTCATTGGTCACTTGTCACTGGTCACTGGTCACTGGTCAATGGTCACTGTCGCAGGTCACTGGTCACTGGTCACTGGTCACTGGTCACTGGTCACTGGTCACTGGTCACTGGTCAATGGTCACTGTCGCTGGTCACTGGTCACTGGTCACTGGTCACTGGTCAATGGTCACTGGTCACTGGTCACTGGTCAATGGTCACTATCGCTGGTCAATGGTCATTGTCGCTGGTCACTGGTCATTGGCCACTTGTCACTGGTCACTGGTCACTGGTCACTGGTCACTGGTCACTGGTCACAGGTCAATGGTCACTGGTATCTGGTCAATGGTCACTGTCGCTGGTCACTGGTCACTGGTCACTGGTCACTGGTCAATGGTCACTGGTCACTGGTCAATGGTCACTGGTCAATGGTCACTATCGCTGGTCAATGGTCATTGTCGCTGGTCACTGGTCACTGGTCACTGGTCAATGGTCACTGGTCACTGGTCACTGGTCACTGGTCACTGGTCACTGGACACAGGCACTGGTCACTGGTCACTGGTCACTGGTCACTGGTCAATGGTCACTGGCCACTGGTCACTGGTCACTGGTCAATGGTCACTGTCGCTGGTCACTGGTCACTGGTCACTGGTCAATGTCGCTGGTCACTGGTCACTGGTCACTGGTCACTGGTCAATGGTCACTTTCGCTGGTCAATGGTCACTGTCGCTGGTCACTGGTCACTGGTCACTGGTCACAGTCGCTGGTCACTGGTCACTGGTCACTGGTCACTGGTAACTGGTCAATGGTCACTGTCGCTGGTCACTGGTCACTGGTCACTGGTCAGTGGTCAATGGTAACTTGTCACTGGGCAGTGGTCAATGGTCACTGGTCACTGGTCACTGGTCACTGGTCACTGGTCACAGGTCAATGGTCACTGGTCACTGGACACAGGCACTGGTCACTGGTCACTGGTCACTGGTCAATGGTCACTGGCCACTGGTCACTGGTCACTGGTCAATGGTCACTTTCGCTGGTCAATGGTCACTGTCGCTGGTCACTGGTCACTGGTCACTGGTCACTGTCGCTGGTCACTGGTCACTGGTCACTGGTCACTGGTAACTGGTCAATGGTCACTGTCGCTGGTCACTGGTCACTGGTCACTGGTCAGTGGTCAATGGTAACTTGTCACTGGGCAGTGGTCAATGGTCACTGGTCACTGGTCACTGGTCACTGGTCACTGGTCACTGGTCACAGGTCAATGGTCACTGGTCACTGGACACAGGTCACTGGTCACTGGTCACTGGTCACTGGTCACTGGTCACTGGTCACTGTTCACTGGTCACTGATCACTGGTCAATGGTCACCGTCGCTGGTCACTGTTCACTGGTCACTGATCACTGGTCACTAGTCACTGGTCACTGGTCACTGGTCAATGGTCACTTTCGCTGGTCAATGGTCACTGTCGCTGGTCACTGGTCACTGGTCACTGGTCACAGTCGCTGGTCACTGGTCACTGGTCACTGGTAACTGGTCAATGGTCACTGTCGCTGGTCACTGGTCACTGGTCACTGGTCACTGGTCACTGGTCAATGGTAATTTGTCACTGGGCAGTGGTCAATGGTCACTGGTCACTGTTCACTGGTCACAGGTCAATGGTCACTGGTCACTGGTCACTGGTCACAGGTCAATGGTCACTGGTCACTGGTCACTGGTCAATGGTCACTGTCGCTGGTCACTGGTCACTGGTCACTGGTCATTGGTCAATGGTCACTGGTCACTGGTCACTGGTCAATGGTCACTATCGCTGGTCAATGGTCATTGTCGCTGGTCACTGGTCATTGGTCACTTGTCACTGGTCACTGGTCACTGGTCACTGGTCACTGGTCACTGGTCACAGGTCAATGGTCACTGGTCACTGGTCACTGGTCAATGGTCCCTGTCGCTGGTCACTGGTCACTGGTCACTGGTCACTGGTCATTGGTCACTGGTATCTGGTCAATGGTCACTGTCGCTGGTCACTGGTCACTGGTCACTGGTCACTGGTCAATGGTAACTTGTCACTGGGCAGTGGTCAATGGTCACTGGTCACTGGTCACTGGTCACTGGTCACTGGTCACAGGTCAATGGTCACTGGTCACTGGACACAGGTCACTGGTCACTGGTCACTGGTCAATGGTCACTGGTCACTGGTCAATGGTCACTGGCCACTGGTCTCTGGTCACTGGTCAATGGTCACTTTCGTTGGTCAATGGTCAATGGTCCCTGTCGCTGGTCACTGGTCACTGGTCACTGGTCACTGGTCACTGGTCACTGGTATCTGGTCAATGGTCACTGTCGCTGGTCACTGGTCACTGGTCACTGGTCACTGGTCAATGGTAACTTGTCACTGGTCACTGGTCACTGGTCATTGGTCACTTGTCACTGGTCACTGGTCACTGGTCACTGGTCTCTGGTCACTGGTCACTGGTCACAGGTCAATGGTCACTGGTCACTGGTCACTGGTCAATGGTCCCTGTCGCTGGTCACTGGTCACTGGTCACAAGTCACTGGTCACTTGTCACTGGTCACTGGTCACTGGTCACTGGTCACTGGTCAATGGTCACTGTCGCTGGTCAATGGTCACTGTCGCTGGTCACTGGTCACTGGTCACTGGTCACTGGTCAATGGTCACTGGTCACTGGTCACTGGTCAATGGTCACTATCGCTGGTCAATGGTCATTGTCGCTGGTCACTGGTCATTGGTCACTTGTCACTGGTCACTGGTCACTGGTCACTGGTCACTGGTCACTGGTCACAGGTCAATGGTCACTGGTATCTGGTCAATGGTCACTGTCGCTGGTCACTGGTCACTGGTCACTGGTCACTGGTCAATGGTAACTTGTCACTGGGCAGTGGTCAATGGTCACTGGTCACTGGTCACTGGTCACTGGTCACTGGTCACAGGTCAATGGTCACTGGTCACTGGACACAGGTCACTGGTCACTGGTCACTGTCGCTGGTCACTGGTCATTGGTCACTTGTCACTGGTCACTGGTCACTGGTCAATGGTCACTGTCGCAGGTCACTGGTCACTGGTCACTGGTCACTGGTCACTGGTCACTGGTCACTGGTCACTGGTCAATGGTCACTGTCGCTGGTCACTGGTCACTGGTCACTGGTCACTGGTCAATGGTCACTGGTCACTGGTCACTGGTCAATGGTCACTATCGCTGGTCAATGGTCATTGTCGCTGGTCAGTGGTCATTGGTCACTTGTCACTGGTCACTGGTCACTGGTCACTGGTCACTGGTCACTGGTCACAGGTTAATGGTCACTGGTATCTGGTCAATGGTCACTGTCGCTGGTCACTGGTCACTGGTCAATGGTAACTTGTCACTGGGCAGTGGTCAATGGTCACTGGTCACTGGTCACTGGTCACTGGTCACAGGTCAATGGTCACTGGTCACTGGACACAGGTCACTGGTCACTGGTCACTGGTCAATGGTCACTGGTCACTGGTCAATGGTCACTGGCCACTGGTCTCTGGTCACTGGTCAATGGTCACTTTCGTTGGTCAATGGTCACTTTCGTTGGTCAATGGTCAATGGTCCCTGTCGCTGGTCACTGGTCACTGGTCACTGGTCACTGGTCACTGGTCACTGGTATCTGGTCAATGGTCACTGTCGCTGGTCACTGGTCACTGGTCACTGGTCACTGGTCAATGGTAACTTGTCACTGGTCACTGGTCACTGGTCACTGGTCACTGGTCACTTGTCACTGGTCACTGGTCACTGGTCACTGGTCACTGGTCACTGGTCACTGGTCAATGGTCACTGTCGCTGGTCACTGGTCACTGGTCACTGGTCACTGGTCAATGGTCACTGGTCACTGGTCACTGGTCAATGGTCACTATCGCTGGTCAATGGTCATTGTCGCTGGTCACTGGTCATTGGTCACTTGTCACTGGTCACTGGTCACTGGTCACTGGTCACTGGTCACTGGTCACAGGTCAATGGTCACTGGTCACTGGTCACTGGTCATTGGTCACTGGTATCTGGTCAATGGTCACTGTCGCTGGTCACTGGTCACTAGTCACTGGTCACTGGTCACTGGTCAATGGTCACTTTCGCTGGTCAATGGTCACTGTCGCTGGTCACTGGTCACTGGTCACTGGTCACAGTCGCTGGTCACTGGTCACTGGTCACTGGTAACTGGTCAATGGTCACTGTCGCTGGTCACTGGTCACTGGTCAATGGTCACTGGCCACTGGTCACTGGTCACTGGTCAATGGTCACTTTCGCTGGTCAATGGTCACTGTCGCTGGTCACTGGTCACTGGTCACTGGTCACTGTCGCTGGTCACTGGTCACTGGTCACTGGTCACTGGTAACTGGTCAATGGTCACTGTCGCTGGTCACTGGTCACTGGTCACTGGTCAGTGGTCAATGGTAACTTGTCACTGGGCAGTGGTCAATGGTCACTGGTCACTGGTCACTGGTCACTGGTCACTGGTCACTGGTCACAGGTCAATGGTCACTGGTCACTGGACACAGGTCACTGGTCACTGGTCACTGGTCACTGGTCACTGGTCACTGGTCACTGTTCACTGGTCACTGATCACTGGTCAATGGTCACCGTCGCTGGTCACTGTTCACTGGTCACTGATCACTGGTCACTAGTCACTGGTCACTGGTCACTGGTCAATGGTCACTTTCGCTGGTCAATGGTCACTGTCGCTGGTCACTGGTCACTGGTCACTGGTCACAGTCGCTGGTCACTGGTCACTGGTCACTGGTAACTGGTCAATGGTCACTGTCGCTGGTCACTGGTCACTGGTCACTGGTCACTGGTCACTGGTCAATGGTAATTTGTCACTGGGCAGTGGTCAATGGTCACTGGTCACTGTTCACTGGTCACAGGTCAATGGTCACTGGTCACTGGTCACTGGTCACAGGTCAATGGTCACTGGTCACTGGTCACTGGTCAATGGTCACTGTCGCTGGTCACTGGTCACTGGTCACTGGTCATTGGTCAATGGTCACTGGTCACTGGTCACTGGTCAATGGTCACTATCGCTGGTCAATGGTCATTGTCGCTGGTCACTGGTCATTGGTCACTTGTCACTGGTCACTGGTCACTGGTCACTGGTCACTGGTCACTGGTCACAGGTCAATGGTCACTGGTCACTGGTCACTGGTCAATGGTCCCTGTCGCTGGTCACTGGTCACTGGTCACTGGTCACTGGTCATTGGTCACTGGTATCTGGTCAATGGTCACTGTCGCTGGTCACTGGTCACTGGTCACTGGTCACTGGTCAATGGTAACTTGTCACTGGGCAGTGGTCAATGGTCACTGGTCACTGGTCACTGGTCACTGGTCACTGGTCACAGGTCAATGGTCACTGGTCACTGGACACAGGTCACTGGTCACTGGTCACTGGTCAATGGTCACTGGTCACTGGTCAATGGTCACTGGCCACTGGTCTCTGGTCACTGGTCAATGGTCACTTTCGTTGGTCAATGGTCAATGGTCCCTGTCGCTGGTCACTGGTCACTGGTCACTGGTCACTGGTCACTGGTCACTGGTATCTGGTCAATGGTCACTGTCGCTGGTCACTGGTCACTGGTCACTGGTCACTGGTCAATGGTAACTTGTCACTGGTCACTGGTCACTGGTCATTGGTCACTTGTCACTGGTCACTGGTCACTGGTCACTGGTCTCTGGTCACTGGTCACTGGTCACAGGTCAATGGTCACTGGTCACTGGTCACTGGTCAATGGTCCCTGTCGCTGGTCACTGGTCACTGGTCACAAGTCACTGGTCACTTGTCACTGGTCACTGGTCACTGGTCACTGGTCACTGGTCAATGGTCACTGTCGCTGGTCAATGGTCACTGTCGCTGGTCACTGGTCACTGGTCACTGGTCACTGGTCAATGGTCACTGGTCACTGGTCACTGGTCAATGGTCACTATCGCTGGTCAATGGTCATTGTCGCTGGTCACTGGTCATTGGTCACTTGTCACTGGTCACTGGTCACTGGTCACTGGTCACTGGTCACTGGTCACAGGTCAATGGTCACTGGTATCTGGTCAATGGTCACTGTCGCTGGTCACTGGTCACTGGTCACTGGTCACTGGTCAATGGTAACTTGTCACTGGGCAGTGGTCAATGGTCACTGGTCACTGGTCACTGGTCACTGGTCACTGGTCACAGGTCAATGGTCACTGGTCACTGGACACAGGTCACTGGTCACTGGTCACTGTCGCTGGTCACTGGTCATTGGTCACTTGTCACTGGTCACTGGTCACTGGTCAATGGTCACTGTCGCAGGTCACTGGTCACTGGTCACTGGTCACTGGTCACTGGTCACTGGTCACTGGTCACTGGTCAATGGTCACTGTCGCTGGTCACTGGTCACTGGTCACTGGTCACTGGTCAATGGTCACTGGTCACTGGTCACTGGTCAATGGTCACTATCGCTGGTCAATGGTCATTGTCGCTGGTCAGTGGTCATTGGTCACTTGTCACTGGTCACTGGTCACTGGTCACTGGTCACTGGTCACTGGTCACAGGTTAATGGTCACTGGTATCTGGTCAATGGTCACTGTCGCTGGTCACTGGTCACTGGTCAATGGTAACTTGTCACTGGGCAGTGGTCAATGGTCACTGGTCACTGGTCACTGGTCACTGGTCACAGGTCAATGGTCACTGGTCACTGGACACAGGTCACTGGTCACTGGTCACTGGTCAATGGTCACTGGTCACTGGTCAATGGTCACTGGCCACTGGTCTCTGGTCACTGGTCAATGGTCACTTTCGTTGGTCAATGGTCACTTTCGTTGGTCAATGGTCAATGGTCCCTGTCGCTGGTCACTGGTCACTGGTCACTGGTCACTGGTCACTGGTCACTGGTATCTGGTCAATGGTCACTGTCGCTGGTCACTGGTCACTGGTCACTGGTCACTGGTCAATGGTAACTTGTCACTGGTCACTGGTCACTGGTCACTGGTCACTGGTCACTTGTCACTGGTCACTGGTCACTGGTCACTGGTCACTGGTCACTGGTCACTGGTCAATGGTCACTGTCGCTGGTCACTGGTCACTGGTCACTGGTCACTGGTCAATGGTCACTGGTCACTGGTCACTGGTCAATGGTCACTATCGCTGGTCAATGGTCATTGTCGCTGGTCACTGGTCATTGGTCACTTGTCACTGGTCACTGGTCACTGGTCACTGGTCACTGGTCACTGGTCACAGGTCAATGGTCACTGGTCACTGGTCACTGGTCATTGGTCACTGGTATCTGGTCAATGGTCACTGTCGCTGGTCACTGGTCACTAGTCACTGGTCACTGGTCACTGGTCAATGGTCACTTTCGCTGGTCAATGGTCACTGTCGCTGGTCACTGGTCACTGGTCACTGGTCACAGTCGCTGGTCACTGGTCACTGGTCACTGGTAACTGGTCAATGGTCACTGTCGCTGGTCACTGGTCACTGGTCACTGGTCACTGGTCACTGGTCAATGGTAACTTGTCACTGGGCAGTGGTCAATGGTCACTGGTCACTGGTCACTGGTCACAGGTCAATGGTCACTGGTCACTGGTCACTGGTCACTGGTCAATGGTAACTTGTCACTGGGCAGTGGTCAATGGTCACTGGTCACTTGTCACTGGTCACTGGTCACTGGTCACTGTCGCAGGTCACTGGTCACTGGTCACTGGTCACTGGTCACTGGTCACTGGTCACTGGTCACTGGTCAATGGTCACTGTCGCTGGTCACTGGTCACTGGTCACTGGTCACTGGTCAATGGTCACTGGTCACTGGTCACTGGTCAATGGTCACTATCGCTGGTCAATGGTCATTGTCGCTGGTCACTGGTCATTGGTCACTTGTCACTGGTCACTGGTCACTGGTCACTGGTCACTGGTCACTGGTCACAGGTCAATGGTCACTGGTATCTGGTCAATGGTCACTGTCGCTGGTCACTGGTCACTGGTCACTGGTCACTGGTCAATGGTAACTTGTCACTGGGCAGTGGTCAATGGTCACTGGTCACTGGTCACTGGTCACTGGTCACAGGTCAATGGTCACTGGTCACTGGACACAGGTCACTGGTCACTGGTCACTGGTCAATGGTCACTGGTCACTGGTCAATGGTCACTGGCCACTGGTCAATGGTCACTGGTCACTGGTCACTGGTCATTGGTCACTGGTATCTGGTCAATGGTCACTGTCGCTGGTCACTGGTCACTGGTCACTGGTCACTGGTCAATGGTAACTTGTCACTGGGCAGTGGTCAATGGTCACTGGTCACTGGTCACTGGTCACTGGTCACAGGTCAATGGTCACTGGTCACTGGACACAGGTCACTGGTCACTGGTCACTGGTCACTGGTCACTGGTCACTGGTCACTGGTCAATGGTCACTGTCGCTGGTCACTGGTCACAGGTCAATGGTCACTGGTCACTGGACACTGGTCACTGGTCACTGGTCACTTGTCACTGGTCACTGGTCACTGGTCACTGGTCACTGGTCACTGGTCACTGGTCAATGGTCACTGTCGCTGGTCACTGGTCACTGGTCACTGGTCACTGGTCAATGGTCACTGGTCACTGGTCACTGGTCAATGGTCATTGTCGCTGGTCACTGGTCATTGGTCACTTGTCACTGGTCACTGGTCACTGGTCACTGGACACTGGTCCCTGGTCACTGGTCACAGGTCAATGGTCACTGGTCACTGGTCACTGGTCATTGGTCACTGGTATCTGGTCAATGGTCACTGTCGCTGGTCACTGGTCACTGGTCACTGGTCACTGGTCAATGGTAACTTGTCACTGGGCAGTGGTCAATGGTCACTGCTCACTGGTCACTGGTCACTGGTCACTGGTCACAGGTCAATGGTCACTGGTCACTGGACACAGGTCACTGGTCACTGGTCACTGGTCAATGGTCACTGGTCACTGGTCAATGGTCACTGGCCACTGGTCTCTGGTCACTGGTCAATGGTCACTTTCGTTGGTCAATGGTCAATGGTCCCTGTCGCTGGTCACTGGTCACTGGTCACTGGTCACAGGTCACTGGTCACTGGTCAATGGTCACTATCGCTGGTCAATGGTCACTGTCGCTGGTCACTGGTCACTGGTCACTTGTCACTGGTCACTGCTCACTGGTCACTGGACACTGGTCACTGGTCAATGGTCCCTGTCGCTGGAAAATGGTCACTGTCGCTGGTCACTGGTCACTGGTCACAGTCGCTGGTCACTGGTCACTGGTCTCTAGTCACTGGTCACTGGTCACTGGTCGCTGGTCACTGGTCACATGTCACTGGTCAGTGGCCACTGGTCGCTGGTCACTTGTCACAGGTCACTGGTCACTGGTCACTGGTCACAAGTCACTGGTCACTGGTCACTGGTCACTGGTCACTGGTCACTGGTCACTGGTCACTGGTCACTGTCGCTGATCACTGGTCACTGGACACTGGTCACTGGTCACTGGTCACAAGTCACTGGTCACTTGTCACTGGTCAGTGGCCACTCGTCGCTGGTCACTTGTCACTGGTCACTGGTCACAGGTCAATGGTCACTGGTCACTGGACACTGGTCACTGGTCACTGGTCACTTGTCACTGGTCAATGGTCACTATCGCTGGTCAATGGTCACTGTCGCTGGTCACTGGTCATTGGTCAATGGTCACTGTCGCTGGTCACTGGTCACTGGTCACTGGTCAATGGTCACTGGCCACTGGTCTCTGGTCACTGGTCAATGGTCACTTTCGTTGGTCAATGGTCAATGGTCCCTGTCGCTGGTCACTGGTCACTGGTCACTTGTCACTGGTCACTGGTCACTGGTCACTTTTCCCTGGGCAGTGGTCACTGGTCACTGGTCAATGGTCACTATCGCTGGTCAATGGTCACTGGCGATGGTCACTGGTCACTGGTCACTGGTCAATGGTCAATGGTAACTTGTCACTGGGCAGTGGTCAATGGTCACTGGTCACTGGTCACTGGTCACTGGTCACAGGTCACTGGTCACTGGTCACTGGTCACTGGTCACTGGTCACTGGTCAATGGTCACTGGTCACTGGTCACTGGTCAATGGTCACTATCGCTGGTCAATGGTCATTGTCGCTGGTCACTGGTCATTGGTCACTTGTCACTGGTCACTGGTCACTGGTCACTGGTCACTGGTCACTGGTCACAGGTCAATGGTCACTGGTATCTGGTCAATGGTCACTGTCGCTGGTCACTGGTCACTGGTCACTGGTCACTGGTCAATGGTAACTTGTCACTGGGCAGTGGTCAATGGTCACTGGTCACTGGTCACTTGTCACTGGTCACAGGTCAATGGTCACTGGTCACTGGACACAGGTCACTGGTCACTGGTCACTGGTCAATGGTCACTGGTCACTGGTCAATGGTCACTGGCCACTGGTCAATGGTCACTGGTCACTGGTCACTGGTCATTGGTCACTGGTATCTGGTCAATGGTCACTGTCGCTGGTCACTGGTCACTGGTCACTGGTCACTGGTCAATGGTAACTTGTCACTGGGCAGTGGTCAATGGTCACTGGTCACTGGTCACTGGACACAGGTCACTGGTCACTGGTCACCGGTCACTGGTCACTGGTCACTGGTCAATGGTCCCTGGCCACTGGTCACTGGTCACTGTCGCTGGTCACTGGTCACTGGTCACTGGTCACTGGTAACTGGTCAATGGTCACTGTCGCTGGTCACTGGTCACTGGTCACTGGTCACTGGTCAATGGTAACTTGTCACTGGTCAATGGTAACTTGTCACTGGGCAGTGGTCAATGGTCACTGGTCACTGGTCACTGGTCACTGGTCACTGGTCACAGGTCAATGGTCACTGGTCACTGGACACAGGTCACTGGTCACTGGTCACTGGTCACAGGTCAATGGTCACTGGTCACTGGTCACTGGTCAATGGTCACTGTCGCTGGTCACTGGTCACTGGTCAATGGTCACTTGTCCCTGGGCAGTGGTCACTGGTCACTGATCACTGGTCACTGGTCACTGGTCACTGGTCAATGGTCACTGTCGCTGGTCACTGTTCACTGGTCACTGATCACTGGTCACTGGTCACTGGTCACTGGTCACTGGTCACTGGTCACTGGTCACTGGTCACTGGTCACTGGTCACAGGTCAATGGTCACTGGTCACTGGTCACTGGTCAATGGTCACTGTCGCTGGTCACTGGTCACTGGTCACTGGTCACTGGTCAATGGTCTCTGTCGCTGGTCACTGGTCACGATTCGCTGGTCCCTGGTCACTGGTACTGGTCAATGGTCACTGTCGCTGATCACTGGTCACTGGTCACTGGTCACTGGTCACTGGACAATGGTCACTGTCGCTGGTCACTGGTCACTGGTCACTGATCACTGGTCACTGGTCACTGGTCACTGGTCACTGGTCACTGGTCAATGGTCACTGTCGCTGGTCACTGTTCACTGGTCACTGATCACTGGTCACTGGTCACTGGTCACTGGTCACTGGTCACTGGTCACTGGTCACTGATCACTGGTCACTGGTCACTGGTCACTGGTCACTGGTCACTGGTCAATGGTCACTATCGCTGGTCAATGGTCACTGTCGCTGGTCACTGGTCATTGGTCACTTGTCACTGGTCACTGGTCACTGGTCACTGGTCACTGGTCACTGGTCACAGGTCAATGGTCACTGGTCACTGGTCACTGGTCAATGGTCACTGTCGCTGGTCACTGGTCACTTGTCAATGGTCACTTGTCCCTGGGCAGTGGTCACTGGTCACTGGTCAATGGTCACTGTCGCTGGTCACTGGTCACTGGTCACTTGTCACTGGTCACTGGTCACTGGTCACTGGTCACTGGTCACTGGTCACAAGTCACTGGTCACTTGTCACTGGTCAGTGGCCACTCGTCAATGGTCACTGGTCACTGGTCACTGGTCAATGGTCTCTGTCGCTGGTCACTGGTCACGATTCGCTGGTCCCTGGTCACTGGTACTGGTCAATGGTCACTGTCGCTGATCACTGGTCACTGGTCACTGGTCACTGGTCACTGGTCAATGGTCACTGTCGCTGGTCACTGGTCACTGGTCACTGATCACTGGTCACTGGTCACTGGTCACTGGTCACTGGTCACTGGTCAATGGTCACTGTCGCTGGTCACTGTTCACTGGTCACTGGTCACTGGTCACTGGTCACAGGTCAATGGTCACTGGTCACTGGACACAGGTCACTGGTCACACTGGTCACTGGTCACTGGTCACTGGTCACTGGTCACTGGTCAATGGTCACTGGCCACTGGTCACTGGTCACTGGTCAATGGTCACTTTCGCTGGTCAATGGTCACTGTCGCTCGTAAACGGTCACTGTCGCTGGTCACTGGTCACAGGTCAATGGTCACTGGTCACTGGTCACTGGTCAATGGTCACTGTCGCTGGTCACTGGTCACTGGTCACTGGTCACTGGTCACAAGTCACTGGTCACTTGTCACTGGTCACTGGTCAATGGTCACTGTCGCTGGTCACTGGTCACTAGTCACTGGTCACTGGTCACTGGTCACTGGTCACAAGTCACTGGTCACTGGTCACTGGTCAATGGTCACTATCGCTGGTCACTTGTCACTGGTCACTGGTCACTGGTCACTGGTCACTGGTCACAAGTCACTGGTCACTTGTCACTGGTCACTGGTCAATGGTCACTGTCGCTGGTCACTGGTCACTAGTCACTGGTCACTGGTCACTGGTCACTGGTCACTGGTCACTGGTCACTGGTCACAGGTCAATGGTCACTGGTCACTGGACACAGGTCACTGGTCACACTGGTCACTGGTCACTGGTCACTGGTCACTGGTCACTGGTCAATGGACACAAGTCACTGGTCACTGGTCACTGGTCACAAGTCACTGGTCACTGGTCACTGGTCAATGGTCACTATCGCTGGTCACTTGTCACAGGTCACTGGTCACTGGTCACTGGTCACTGGTCACAAGTCACTGGTCACTTGTCACAGGTCACTGGTCACTGGTCACTGGTCACTGGTCACTGGTCACTGGTCAATGGTCACTGGCCACTGGTCACTGGTCACTGGTCAATGGTCACTTTCGCTGGTCAATGGTCACTGTCGCTCGTAAACGGTCACTGTCGCTGGTCACTGGTCACTGGTCACTGGTCACTGGTCACTGGTCACTGGTCAATGGTCACTGGTCACTGGACACTGGTCACTGGTCACTGGTCACTGGTCACTGGTCACTGGTCAATGGTAACTTGTCACCGGTCACTGGTCACTGGTCACTGGTCAATGGTCACTGGCCACTGGTCACTGGTCACTGGTCAATGGTCACTTTCGCTGGTCAATGGTCACTGTCGCTGGTCACTGGTCACTGGTCACTGGTCACTGTCGCTGGTCACTGGTCACTGGTCACTGGTCACTGGTAACTGGTCAATGGTCACTGTCGCTGGTCACTGGTCACTGGTCACTGGTCACTGGTCAATGGTAACTTGTCACTGGGCAGTGGTCAATGGTCACTGGTCACTGGTCACTGGTCACTGGTCACTGGTCACAGGTCAATGGTCACTGGTCACTGGTCACTGGTCACTGGTCAATGGTCACTTTCGCTGGTCAATGGTCACTGTCGCTGGTAAACGGTCACTGTCGCTGGTCACTGGTCACTGGTCACTGGTCACTGGTCACTGGTCACTGGTCACTGGTCACTGGTCACTGGTCACAGGTCAATGGTCACTGGTCACTGGACACAGGTCACTGGTCACTGGTCACCGGTCACTGGTCACTGGTCACTGGTCAATGGTCCCTGGCCACTGGTCACTGGTCACTGTCGCTGGTCACTGGTCACTGGTCACTGGTCACTGGTAACTGGTCAATGGTCACTGTCGCTGGTCACTGGTCACTGGTCACTGGTCACTGGTCACTGGTCAATGGTAACTTGTCACTGGTCAATGGTAACTTGTCACTGGGCAGTGGTCAATGGTCACTGGTCACTGGTCACTGGTCACTGGTCACTGGTCACAGGTCAATGGTCACTGGTCACTGGACACAGGTCACTGGTCACTGGTCACTGGTCACTGGTCACTGGTCACTGTTCACTGGTCACTGATCACTGGTCAATGGTCACCGTCGCTGGTCACGGTTCACTGGTCACTGATCACTGGTCACGAGTCACTGGTCACTGGTCACTGGTCAATGGTCACTATCGCTGGTCAATGGTCATTGTCGCTGGTCACTGGTCATTGGTCACTTTCGCTGGTCAATGGTCACTGTCGCTCGTAAACGGTCACTGTCGCTGGTCACTGGTCACAGGTCAATGGTCACTGGTCACTGGTCACTGGTCAATGGTCACTGTCGCTGGTCACTGGTCACTGGTCACTGGTCACTGGTCACAAGTCACTGGTCACTTGTCACTGGTCACTGGTCACTGGTCATTGGTCACTTGTCACTGGTCACTGGTCACTGGTCACTGGTCACTGGTCACTGGTCACAGGTCAATGGTCACTGGTATCTGGTCAATGGTCACTGTCACTGGTCACAGGTCACTGGTCACTGGTCACTGGTCAATGGTCACTTTCGCTGGTCAATGGTCACTGGTCACTGGTCACTGGACACAGGTCACTGGTCACTGGTCACTGGTCACTGGTCACTGGTCAATGGTCACTTTCACTGGTCAATGGTCACTGTCGTTGGTAAACGGTCACTGTCGCTGGTCACTGGTCACTGGTCACTGGCCACTGGTCACAGGTCACTGGTCACTGGTCACTGGTCACTGGTCACTGGTCAATGGTCACTGGGAACTGGTCACGGGTCACTGGTCAATGGTCACTTTCGTTGGTCAATGGTCACTGTCGCTGGTAAATGGTCACTGTCGCTGGTCACTGGTCACTGGTCACTAGTCACTGGACACAGGTCACTGGTCACTGGCCACTGGTCACTGGTCACTGGTCAATGGTCACTTTCGCTGGTCAATGGTCACTGTCGCTGGTAAACGGTCACTGTCGCTGGTCACTGGTCACTGGTCACTGGTCACTGGTCACTGGTCACTGGTCACTGGTCACTGGTCACTGGTCACTGGTCACTTTTCCCTGGGCAGTGGTCACTGGTCACTGGTCAATGGTCACTATCGCTGGTCAATGGTCACTGGCGATGGTCACTGGTCACTGGTCACTGGTCAATGGTCAATGGTCACTGGTCACTGGTATCTGGTCAATGGTCACTGTCGCTGGTCACTGGTCACTGGTCACTGGTCACTGGTCAATGGTAACTTGTCACTGGTCACTGGTCACTGGTCACTGGTCACTGGTCACTTGTCACTGGTCACTGGTCACTGGTCACTGGTCACTGGTCAATGGTCACTGTCGCTGGTCACTGGTCACTGGTCACTGGTCACTGGTCAATGGTCACTGGTCACTGGTCACTGGTCAATGGTCACTATCGCTGGTCAATGGTCATTGTCGCTGGTCACTGGTCATTGGTCACTGGTCAATGGTCACTGGCCACTGGTCTCTGGTCACTGGTCAATGGTCACTTTCGTTGGTCAATGGTCAATGGTCCCTGTCGCTGGTCACTGGTCACTGGTCACTGGTCACAGGTCACTGGTCACTGGTCAATGGTCACTATCGCTGGTCAATGGTCACTGTCGCTGGTCACTGGTCACTGGTCACTTGTCACTGGTCACTGCTCACTGGTCACTGGACACTGGTCACTGGTCAATGGTCCCTGTCGCTGGAAAATGGTCACTGTCGCTGGTCACTGGTCACTGGTCACAGTCGCTGGTCACTGGTCACTGGTCTCTAGTCACTGGTCACTGGTCACTGGTCACTGGTCACAGGTCAATGGTCACTGGTCACTGGTCACTGGTCAATGGTCACTGTCGCTGGTCACTGGTCACTGGTCACTGGTCACTGGTCACAAGTCACTGGTCACTTGTCACTGGTCACTGGTCACTGGTCATTGGTCACTTGTCACTGGTCACTGGTCACTGGTCACTGGTCACTGGTCACAGGTCAATGGTCACTGGTATCTGGTCAATGGTCACTGTCGCTGGTCACTGGTCACTGGTCACTGGTCACTGGTCAATGGTAACTTGTCACTGGGCAGTGGTCAATGGTCACTGGTCACTGGTCACTTGTCACTGGTCACAGGTCAATGGTCACTGGTCACTGGACACAGGTCACTGGTCACTGGTCACTGGTCAATGGTCACTGGTCACTGGTCAATGGTCACTGGCCACTGGTCAATGGTCACTGGTCACTGGTCACTGGTCATTGGTCACTGGTATCTGGTCAATGGTCACTGTCGCTGGTCACTGGTCACTGGTCACTGGTCACTGGTCAATGGTAACTTGTCACTGGGCAGTGGTCAATGGTCACTGGTCACTGGTCACTGGTCACTGGTCACAGGTCAATGGTCACTGGTCACTGGACACAGGTCACTGGTCACTGGTCACTGGTCACTGGTCACTGGTCACTGGTCACTGGTCAATGGTCACTGTCGCTGGTCACTGGTCACAGGTCAATGGTCACTGGTCACTGGACACTGGTCACTGGTCACTGGTCACTTGTCACTGGTCACTGGTCACTGGTCACTGGTCACTGGTCACTGGTCACTGGTCAATGGTCACTGTCGCTGGTCACTGGTCACTGGTCACTGGTCACTGGTCAATGGTCACTGGTCACTGGTCACTGGTCACTGGTCACTGGTATCTGGTCAATGGTCACTGTCGCTGGTCACTGGTCACTGGTCACTGGTCACTGGTCAATGGTAACTTGTCACTGGTCACTGGTCACTGGTCACTGGTCACTGGTCACTTGTCACTGGTCACTGGTCACTGGTCACTGGTCACTGGTCAATGGTCACTGTCGCTGGTCACTGGTCACTGGTCACTGGTCACTGGTCAATGGTCACTGGTCACTGGTCACTGGTCAATGGTCACTATCGCTGGTCAATGGTCATTGTCGCTGGTCACTGGTCATTGGTCACTGGTCAATGGTCACTGGCCACTGGTCTCTGGTCACTGGTCAATGGTCACTTTCGTTGGTCAATGGTCAATGGTCCCTGTCGCTGGTCACTGGTCACTGGTCACTGGTCACAGGTCACTGGTCACTGGTCAATGGTCACTATCGCTGGTCAATGGTCACTGTCGCTGGTCACTGGTCACTGGTCACTTGTCACTGGTCACTGCTCACTGGTCACTGGACACTGGTCACTGGTCAATGGTCCCTGTCGCTGGAAAATGGTCACTGTCGCTGGTCACTGGTCACTGGTCACAGTCGCTGGTCACTGGTCACTGGTCTCTAGTCACTGGTCACTGGTCACTGGTCGCTGGTCACTGGTCACATGTCACTGGTCAGTGGCCACTGGTCGCTGGTCACTTGTCACAGGTCACTGGTCACTGGTCACTGGTCACAAGTCACTGGTCACTGGTCACTGGTCACTGGTCACTGGTCACTGGTCACTGGTCACTGGTCACTGTCGCTGATCACTGGTCACTGGACACTGGTCACTGGTCACTGGTCACAAGTCACTGGTCACTTGTCACTGGTCAGTGGCCACTCGTCGCTGGTCACTTGTCACTGGTCACTGGTCACAGGTCAATGGTCACTGGTCACTGGACACTGGTCACTGGTCACTGGTCACTTGTCACTGGTCAATGGTCACTATCGCTGGTCAATGGTCACTGTCGCTGGTCACTGGTCATTGGTCACTTGTCACTGGTCACTGGTCACTGGTCAATGGTCACTGTCGCTGGTCACTGGTCACTGGTCACTGGTCACTGGTCACTGGTCACTGGTCACTGGTCACTGGTCACTTTTCCCTGGGCAGTGGTCACTGGTCACTGGTCAATGGTCACTATCGCTGGTCAATGGTCACTGGCGATGGTCACTGGTCACTGGTCACTGGTCAATGGTCAATGGTAACTTGTCACTGGGCAGTGGTCAATGGTCACTGGTCACTGGTCACTGGTCACTGGTCACAGGTCACTGGTCACTGGTCACTGGTCAATGGTCACTTTCGCTGGTCAATGGTCACTGGTCACTGGTCACTGGACACAGGTCACTGGTCACTGGTCACTGGTCACTGGTCACTGGTCAATGGTCACTTTCACTGGTCAATGGTCACTGTCGTTGGTAAACGGTCACTGTCGCTGGTCACTGGTCACTGGTCACTGGCCACTGGTCACAGGTCACTGGTCACTGGTCACTGGTCACTGGTCACTGGTCAATGGTCACTGGGAACTGGTCACGGGTCACTGGTCAATGGTCACTTTCGTTGGTCAATGGTCACTGTCGCTGGTAAATGGTCACTGTCGCTGGTCACTGGTCACTGGTCACTAGTCACTGGACACAGGTCACTGGTCACTGGCCACTGGTCACTGGTCACTGGTCAATGGTCACTTTCGCTGGTCAATGGTCACTGTCGCTGGTAAACGGTCACTGTCGCTGGTCACTGGTCACTGGTCACTGGTCACTGGTCACTGGTCACTGGTCACTGGTCACTGGTCACTGGTCACTGGTCACAGGTCAATGGTCACTGGTCACTGGACACAGGTCACTGGTCACTGGTCACTGGTCACTGGTCACTGGTCAATGGTCACTAGCCACTGGTCACTGGTCACTGGTCAATGGTCACTTTCGCTGGTCAATGGTCACTGTCGCTGGTCACTGGTCACTGGTCACTGGTCACTGTCGCTGGTCACTGGTCACTGGTCACTTGTCACTGGTCACTGCTCACTGGTCACTGGACACTGGTCACTGGTCAATGGTCCCTGTCGCTGGAAAATGGTCACTGTCGCTGGTCACTGGTCACTGGTCACAGTCGCTGGTCACTGGTCACTGGTCTCTAGTCACTGGTCACTGGTCACTGGTCACTGGTCACTTTTCCCTGGGCAGTGGTCACTGGTCACTGGTCAATGGTCACTATCGCTGGTCAATGGTCACTGTCGCTGGTCACTGGTCACTGGTCACTGGTCAATGGTCACTGTCACTGTTCAATGGTAACTTGTCACTGGGCAGTGGTCAATGGTCACTGGTCACTGGTAACTGGTCACTGGTCACTGGTCACAGGTCAATGGTCACTGGTCACTGGACACAGGCACTGGTCACTGGTCACTGGTCACTGGTCACTGGTCACTGGTCAATGGTCACTGGCCACTGGTCACTGGTCACTGGTCAATGGTCACTTTCGCTGGTCAATGGTCACTGTAGCGGGACACTGGTCACTGGTCACTGGTCACTGTCGCTGGTCACTGGTCACTGGTCACTGGTCACTGGTAACTGGTCAATGGTCACTGTCGCTGGTCACGGGTCACTGGTCACTGGTCACTGGTCAATGGTAACTTGTCACTGGGCAGTGGTCAATGGTCACTGGTCACTGGTCACTGGTCACTGGTCACTGGTCACAGGTCAATGGTCACTGGTCACTGGACACAGGTCACTGGTCACTGGTCACTGGTCACTGGTCACTGTTCACTGGTCACTGATCACTGGTCAATGGTCACCGTTGCTGGTCACTGTTCACTGGTCACTGATCACTGGTCACTAGTCACTGGTCACTGGTCACTGGTCAATGGTCACTTTCGCTGGTCAATGGTCACTGTCGCTGGTCACTGGTCACTGGTCACTGGTCACAGTCGCTGGTCACTGGTCACTGGTCAATGGTCACTGTCGCTGGTCACTGGTCACTGGTCACTGGTCACTGGTCACTGGTCAATGGTAACTTGTCACTGGGCAGTGGTCAATGGTCACTGGTCACTGGTCACTGGTCACTGGTCACTGGTCACAGGTCAATGGTCACTGGTCACTGGTCACTGGTCACAGGTCAATGGTCACTGGTCAATGGTCACTGTCGCTGGTCACTGGTCACTGGTCACTGGTCACTGGTCAATGGTCACTGGTCACTGGTCACTGGTCAATGGTCACTATCGCTGGTCAATGGTCATTGTCGCTGGTCACTGGTCATTGGTCACTGGTCAATGGTCACTGGCCACTGGTCTCTGGTCACTGGTCAATGGTCACTTTCGTTGGTCAATGGTCAATGGTCCCTGTCGCTGGTCACTGGTCACTGGTCACTGGTCACAGGTCACTGGTCACTGGTCAATGGTCACTATCGCTGGTCAATGGTCACTGTCGCTGGTCACTGGTCACTGGTCACTTGTCACTGGTCACTGCTCACTGGTCACTGGACACTGGTCACTGGTCAATGGTCCCTGTCGCTGGAAAATGGTCACTGTCGCTGGTCACTGGTCACTGGTCACAGTCGCTGGTCACTGGTCACTGGTCTCTAGTCACTGGTCACTGGTCACTGGTCGCTGGTCACTGGTCACATGTCACTGGTCAGTGGCCACTGGTCGCTGGTCACTTGTCACAGGTCACTGGTCACTGGTCACTGGTCACAAGTCACTGGTCACTGGTCACTGGTCACTGGTCACTGGTCACTGGTCACTGGTCACTGGTCACTGTCGCTGATCACTGGTCACTGGACACTGGTCACTGGTCACTGGTCACAAGTCACTGGTCACTTGTCACTGGTCAGTGGCCACTCGTCGCTGGTCACTTGTCACTGGTCACTGGTCACAGGTCAATGGTCACTGGTCACTGGACACTGGTCACTGGTCACTGGTCACTTGTCACTGGTCAATGGTCACTATCGCTGGTCAATGGTCACTGTCGCTGGTCACTGGTCATTGGTCACTTGTCACTGGTCACTGGTCACTGGTCAATGGTCACTGTCGCTGGTCACTGGTCACTGGTCACTGGTCAATGGTCACTGGCCACTGGTCTCTGGTCACTGGTCAATGGTCACTTTCGTTGGTCAATGGTCAATGGTCCCTGTCGCTGGTCACTGGTCACTGGTCACTGGTCACTGGTCACTGGTCACTGGTCACTTTTCCCTGGGCAGTGGTCACTGGTCACTGGTCAATGGTCACTATCGCTGGTCAATGGTCACTGGCGATGGTCACTGGTCACTGGTCACTGGTCAATGGTCAATGGTAACTTGTCACTGGGCAGTGGTCAATGGTCACTGGTCACTGGTCACTGGTCACTGGTCACAGGTCACTGGTCACTGGTCACTGGTCAATGGTCACTTTCGCTGGTCAATGGTCACTGGTCACTGGTCAATGGTCACTGGTCACTGGTCACTGGTCAATGGTCACTATCGCTGGTCAATGGTCATTGTCGCTGGTCACTGGTCATTGGTCACTGGTATCTGGTCAATGGTCACTGTCGCTGGTCACTGGTCACTGGTCACTGGTCACTGGTCACTGGTCAATGGTAACTTGTCACTGGGCAGTGGTCAATGGTCACTGGTCACTGGTCACTGGTCACTGGTCACTGGTCACAGGTCAATGGTCACTGGTCACTGGACACAGGTCACTGGTCACTGGTCACTGGTCAATGGTCACTGGTCACTGGTCAATGGTCACTGGCCACTGGTCTCTGGTCACTGGTCAATGGTCACTTTCGTTGGTCAATGGTCAATGGTCCCTGTCGCTGGTCACTGGTCACTGGTCACTGGTCACTGGTCACTGGTCACTGGTATCTGGTCAATGGTCACTGTCGCTGGACACTGGTCACTGGTCACTGATCACTGGTCACTGGTCACTGGTCACAGGTCACTGGTCACTGGTCAATGGTCACTATCGCTGGTCAATGGTCACTGTCGCTGGTCACTGGTCACTGGTCACTTGTCACTGGTCACTGCTCACTGGTCACTGGACACTGGTCACTGGTCAATGGTCCCTGTCGCTGGAAAATGGTCACTGTCGCTGGTCACTGGTCACTGGTCACAGTCGCTGGTCACTGGTCACTGGTCTCTAGTCACTGGTCACTGGTCACTGGTCGCTGGTCACTGGTCACATGTCACTGGTCAGTGGCCACTGGTCGCTGGTCACTTGTCACAGGTCACTGGTCACTGGTCACTGGTAACAAGTCACTGGTCACTGGTCACTGGTCACTGGTCACTGGTCACTGGTCACTGGTCACTGGTCACTGTCGCTGATCACTGGTCACTGGACACTGGTCACTGGTCACTGGTCACAAGTCACTGGTCACTTGTCACTGGTCAGTGGCCACTCGTCGCTGGTCACTTGTCACTGGTCACTGGTCACAGGTCAATGGTCACTGGTCACTGGACACTGGTCACTGGTCACTGGTCACTTGTCACTGGTCAATGGTCACTATCGCTGGTCAATGGTCACTGTCGCTGGTCACTGGTCATTGGTCACTTGTCACTGGTCACTGGTCACTGGTCAATGGTCACTGTCGCTGGTCACTGGTCACTGGTCACTGGTCACTGGTCACTGGTCACTGGTCACTGGTCACTGGTCACTTTTCCCTGGGCAGTGGTCACTGGTCACTGGTCAATGGTCACTATCGCTGGTCAATGGTCACTGGCGATGGTCACTGGTCACTGGTCACTGGTCAATGGTCAATGGTAACTTGTCACTGGGCAGTGGTCAATGGTCACTGGTCACTGGTCACTGGTCACTGGTCACAGGTCACTGGTCACTGGTCACTGGTCAATGGTCACTTTCGCTGGTCAATGGTCACTGGTCACTGGTCACTGGACACAGGTCACTGGTCACTGGTCACTGGTCACTGGTCACTGGTCAATGGTCACTTTCACTGGTCAATGGTCACTGTCGTTGGTAAACGGTCACTGTCGCTGGTCACTGGTCACTGGTCACTGGCCACTGGTCACAGGTCACTGGTCACTGGTCACTGGTCACTGGTCACTGGTCAATGGTCACTGGGAACTGGTCACGGGTCACTGGTCAATGGTCACTTTCGTTGGTCAATGGTCACTGTCGCTGGTAAATGGTCACTGTCGCTGGTCACTGGTCACTGGTCACTAGTCACTGGACACAGGTCACTGGTCACTGGCCACTGGTCACTGGTCACTGGTCAATGGTCACTTTCGCTGGTCAATGGTCACTGTCGCTGGTAAACGGTCACTGTCGCTGGTCACTGGTCACTGGTCACTGGTCACTGGTCACTGGTCACTGGTCACTGGTCACTGGTCACTGGTCACTGGTCACAGGTCAATGGTCACTGGTCACTGGACACAGGTCACTGGTCACTGGTCACTGGTCACTGGTCACTGGTCAATGGTCACTAGCCACTGGTCACTGGTCACTGGTCAATGGTCACTTTCGCTGGTCAATGGTCACTGTCGCTGGTCACTGGTCACTGGTCACTGGTCACTGTCGCTGGTCACTGGTCACTGGTCACTTGTCACTGGTCACTGCTCACTGGTCACTGGACACTGGTCACTGGTCAATGGTCCCTGTCGCTGGAAAATGGTCACTGTCGCTGGTCACTGGTCACTGGTCACAGTCGCTGGTCACTGGTCACTGGTCTCTAGTCACTGGTCACTGGTCACTGGTCACTGGTCACTTTTCCCTGGGCAGTGGTCACTGGTCACTGGTCAATGGTCACTATCGCTGGTCAATGGTCACTGTCGCTGGTCACTGGTCACTGGTCACTGGTCAATGGTCACTGTCACTGTTCAATGGTAACTTGTCACTGGGCAGTGGTCAATGGTCACTGGTCACTGGTAACTGGTCACTGGTCACTGGTCACAGGTCAATGGTCACTGGTCACTGGACACAGGCACTGGTCACTGGTCACTGGTCACTGGTCACTGGTCACTGGTCAATGGTCACTGGCCACTGGTCACTGGTCACTGGTCAATGGTCACTTTCGCTGGTCAATGGTCACTGTAGCGGGACACTGGTCACTGGTCACTGGTCACTGTCGCTGGTCACTGGTCACTGGTCACTGGTCACTGGTAACTGGTCAATGGTCACTGTCGCTGGTCACGGGTCACTGGTCACTGGTCACTGGTCAATGGTAACTTGTCACTGGGCAGTGGTCAATGGTCACTGGTCACTGGTCACTGGTCACTGGTCACTGGTCACAGGTCAATGGTCACTGGTCACTGGACACAGGTCACTGGTCACTGGTCACTGGTCACTGGTCACTGTTCACTGGTCACTGATCACTGGTCAATGGTCACCGTTGCTGGTCACTGTTCACTGGTCACTGATCACTGGTCACTAGTCACTGGTCACTGGTCACTGGTCAATGGTCACTTTCGCTGGTCAATGGTCACTGTCGCTGGTCACTGGTCACTGGTCACTGGTCACAGTCGCTGGTCACTGGTCACTGGTCACTGGTAACTGGTCAATGGTCACTGTCGCTGGTCACTGGTCACTGGTCACTGGTCACTGGTCACTGGTCAATGGTAACTTGTCACTGGGCAGTGGTCAATGGTCACTGGTCACTGGTCACTGGTCACTGGTCACTGGTCACAGGTCAATGGTCACTGGTCACTGGTCACTGGTCACAGGTCAATGGTCACTGGTCACTGGTCACTGGTCAATGGTCACAGTCGCTGGTCACTGGTCACTGGTCACTGGTCAATGGTCACTTTCGCTGGTCAATGGTCACTGTCGCTGGTCACTGGTCACTGGTCACTGGTCACTGTCGCTGGTCACTGGTCACTGGTCACTGGTCACTGGTAACTGGTCAATGGTCACTGTCGCTGGTCACTGGTCACTGGTCACTGGTCACTGGTCACTGGTCACTGGTCACAGGTCAATGGTCACTGGTCACTGGACACAGGTCACTGGTCACTGGTCACTGGTCACTGGTAACTGGTCAATGGTCACTGTCGCTGGTCACTGGTCACTGGTCACTGGTCAATGGTAACTTGTCACTGGGCAGTGGTCAATGGTCACTGGTCACTGGTCACTGGTCACTGGTCACTGGTCACAGGTCAATGGTCACTGGTCACTGGTCACTGGTCACTGGTCACAGGTCAATGGTCACTGGTCACTGGTCACTGGTCAATGGTCACTGTCGCTGGTCACTGGTCACTGGTCACAGGTCAATGGTCACTGGTCACTGGTCACTGGTCAATGGTCCCTGTCGCTGGTCACTGGTCACTGGTCACTGGTCACTGGTCATTGGTCACTGGTATCTGGTCAATGGTCACTGTCGCTGGTCACTGGTCACTGGTCACTGGTCACTGGTCACTGGTCAATGGTAACTTGTCACTGGGCAGTGGTCAATGGTCACTGGTCACTGGTCACTGGTCACTGGTCACTGGTCACAGGTCAATGGTCACTGGTCACTGGACACAGGTCACTGGTCACTGGTCACTGGTCACTGGTCACTGGTCAATGGTCACTGGCCACTGGTCTCTGGTCACTGGTCAATGGTCACTTTCGTTGGTCAATGGTCAATGATCCCTGTCGCTGGTCACTGGTCACTGGTCACTGGTCACTGGTCACTGGTATCTGGTCAATGGTCACTGTCGCTGGTCACTGGTCACTGGTCACTGGTCACTGGTCAATGGTAACTTGTCACTGGTCACTGGTCACTGGTCACTGGTCACTTGTCACTGGTCACTGGTCACTGGTCACTGGTCACTGGTCACTGGTCACTGGTCACTGGTCAATGGTCACTGTCGCTGGTCACTGGTCACTGGTCACTGGTCACTGGTCAATGGTCACTGGTCACTGGTCACTGGTCAATGGTCACTATCGCTGGTCAATGGTCATTGTCGCTGGTCACTGTTCACTGGTCACTGATCACTGGTCAATGGTCACCGTCGCTGGTCACTGTTCACTGGTCACTGATCACTGGTCACTAGTCACTGGTCACTGGTCACTGGTCAATGGTCCCTTTCGCTGGTCAATGGTCACTGTCGCTGGTCACTGGTCACTGGTCACTGGTCACAGTCGCTGGTCACTGGTCACTGGTCACTGGTCACTGGTCAATGGTCACTGTCGCTGGTCACTGGTCACTGGTCACTGGTCACTGGTCACTGGTCAATGGTCACTGGTCACTGGTCACTGGTCAATGGTCACTATCGCTGGTCAATGGTCATTGTCGCTGGTCACTGGTCATTGGTCACTTGTCACTGGTCACTGGTCACTGGTCACTGGTCACTGGTCACTGGTCACTGGTCACAGGTCAATGGTAACTGGTCACTGGTCACTGGTCAATGGTCCCTGTCGCTGGTCACTGGTCACTGGTCACAAGTCACTGGTCACTTGTCACTGGTCACTGGTCACTGGTCACTGGTCACTGGTCAATGGTCACTGTCGCTGGTCAATGGTCACTGTCGCTGGTCACTGGTCACTGGTCACTGGTCACTGGTCACAAAGCACTGGTCACAAAGCACTGGTCACTTGTCACTGGTCAGTGGCCACTGGTCGCTGGTCACTTGTCACTGGTCAATGGTCACTGGTCACTGGTCACTGGTCAATGGTCCCTGTCGCTGGTCACTGGTCACTGGTCACAAGTCACTGGTCACTTGTCACTGGTCACTGGTCACTGGTCACTGGTCACTGGTCAATGGTCACTGTCGCTGGTCAATGGTCACTGTCGCTGGTCACTGGTCACTGGTCACTGGTCACTGGTCACAAAGCACTGGTCACAAAGCACTGGTCACAAAGCACTGGTCACTTGTCACTGGTCAGTGGCCACTGGTCGCTGGTCACTTGTCACTGGTCAGTGGCTACTGGTCGCTGGTCACTTGTCACTGGTCAATGGTCACTGGTCACTGGTCACTGGTCAATGGTCCCTGTCGCTGGTCACTGGTCACTGGTCACAAGTCACTGGTCACTTGTCACTGGTCACTGGTCACTGGTCACTGGTCACTGGTCAATGGTCACTGTCGCTGGTCAATGGTCACTGTCGCTGGTCACTGGTCACTGGTCACTGGTCACTGGTCACAAAGCACTGGTCACAAAGCACTGGTCACTTGTCACTGGTCAGTGGCCACTGGTCGCTGGTCACTTGTCACTGGTCACTGGTCACTGGTCACTAGTCACAATTCACTGGTCACTGGTCACTTGTCACTGGTCACTGGTCACTGGTCACTGGTCACTGGTCACTGGTCAATGGTCACTGTCGCTGGTCACTGGTCACTGGTCACTGATCACTGGTCACTGGTCACTGGTCACAGGTCACTGGTCACTGGTCAATGGTCACTATCGCTGGTCAATGGTCACTGTCGCTGGTCACTGGTCACTGGTCACTTGTCACTGGTCACTGCTCACTGGTCACTGGACACTGGTCACTGGTCAATGGTCCCTGTCGCTGGAAAATGGTCACTGTCGCTGGTCACTGGTCACTGGTCACAGTCGCTGGTCACTGGTCACTGGTCTCTAGTCACTGGTCACTGGTCACTGGTCGCTGGTCACTGGTCACTTGTCACTGGTCAGTGGCCACTGGTCGCTGGTCACTTGTCACAGGTCACTGGTCACTGGTCACTGGTCACAAGTCACTGGTCACTGGTCACTGGTCACTGGTCACTGGTCACTTGTCACTGGTCAGTGGCCACTCGTCGCTGGTCACTTGTCACTGGTCACTGGTCACAGGTCAATGGTCACTGGTCACTGGACACTGGTCACTGGTCACTGGTCACTTGTCACTGGTCAATGGTCACTATCGCTGGTCAATGGTCACTGTCGCCGGTCACTGGTCATTGGTCACTTGTCACTGGTCACTGGTCACTGGTCAATGGTCACTGTCGCTGGTCACTGGTCACTGGTCACTGGTCACTGGTCACTGGTCACTGGTCACTGGTCACTGGTCAATGGTCACTGTCGCTGGTCACTGGTCACTGGTCACTGGTCACTGATCAATGGTCACTGGTCACTGGTAACTGGTCAATGGTCACTATCGCTGGTCAATGGTCATTGCCGCTGGTCACTGGTCATTGGTCACTTGTCACTGGTCACTGGTCACTGGTCACTGGTCACTGGTCACAGGTCAATGGTCACTGGTCACTGGTCACTGGTCAATGGTCCCTGTCGCTGGTCACTGGTCACTGGTCACTGGTCACTGGTCATTGGTCACTGGTATCTGGTCAATGGTCACTGTCGCTGGTCACTGGTCACTGGTCACTGGTCACTGGTCAATGGTAACTTGTCACTGGGCAGTGGTCAATGGTCACTGGTCACTGGTCACTGGTCACTGGTCACTGGTCACAGGTCAATGGTCACTGGTCACTGGACACAGGTCACTGGTCACTGGTCACTGGTCAATGGTCACTGGTCACTGGTCAATGGTCACTGGCCACTGGTCTCTGGTCACTGGTCAATGGTCACTTTCGTTGGTCAATGGTCAATGGTCCCTGTCGCTGGTCACTGGTCACTGGTCACTGGTCACTGGTCACTGGTCACTGGTCACTGGTCACTGGTATCTGGTCAATGGTCGCTGTCGCTGGTCACTGGTCAATGGTAACTTGTCACTGGTCACTGGTCACTGGTCACTGGTCACTTGTCACTGGTCACTGGTCACTGGTCACTGGTCACTGGTCACTGGTCACTGGTCAATGGTCACTGTCGCTGGTCACTGGTCACTGCTCACTGGTCACTGGTCAATGGTCACTGGTCACTGGTCACTGGTCAATGGTCACTATCGCTGGTCTATGGTCATTGTCGCTGGTCACTGGTCATTGGTCACTTGTCACTGGTCACTGGTCACTGGTCACTGGTCACTGGTCACTGGTCACTGGTCACTGGTCACAGGTCAATGGTCACTGGTCACTGGTCACTGGTCAATGGTCCCTGTCGCTGGTCACTGGTCACTGGTCACAAGTCACTGGTCACTTGTCACTGGTCACTGGTCACTGGTCACTGGTCACTGGTCAATTGTCACTGTCGCTGGTCAATGGTCACTGTCGCTGGTCACTGGTCACTGGTCACTGGTCACTGGTCACAAAGCACTGGTCACAAAGCACTGGTCACTTGTCACTGGTCAGTGGCCACTGGTCGCTGGTCACTTGTCACTGGTCACTGGTCACTGGTCACTAGTCACAATTCACTGGTCACTGGTCACTTGTCACTGGTCACTGGTCACTGGTCACTGGTCACTGGTCACTGGTCAATGGTCACTGTCGCTGGTCACTGGTCACTGGTCACTGATCACTGGTCACTGGTCACTGGTCACAGGTCACTGGTCACTGGTCATTGGTCACTATCGCTGGTCAATGGTCACTGTCGCTGGTCACTGGTCACTGGTCACTTGTCACTGGTCACTGCTCACTGGTCACTGGACACTGGTCACTGGTCAATGGTCCCTGTCGCTGGAAAATGGTCACTGTCGCTGGTCACTGGTCACTGGTCACAGTCGCTGGTCACTGGTCACTGGTCTCTAGTCACTGGTCACTGGTCACTGGTCGCTGGTCACTGGCCACTGGTCACAGGTCACTGGTCACTGGTCACTGGTCACTGGTCACTGGTCAATGGTCACTGGCAACTGGTCACGGGTCACTGGTCAATGGTCACTTTCGTGGGTCAATGGTCACTGTCGCTGGTAAATGGTCACTGTCGCTGGTCACTGGTCACTGGTCACTGGTCACTGGACACAGGTCACTGGTCACTGGCCACTGGTCACTGGTCACTGGTCAATGGTCACTTTCGCTGGTCAATGGTCACTGTCGCTGGTAAACGGTCACTGTCGCTGGTCACTGGTCACTGGTCACTGGTCACTGGTCACTGGTCACTGGTCACTGGTCACTGGTCACAGGTCAATGGTCACTGGTCACTGGACACAGGTCACTGGTCACTGGTCACTGGTCACTGGTCACTGGTCACTGGTCAATGGTCACTGGTCACTGGTCAATGGTCACTTTCGCTGGTCAATGGTCACTGTCGCTGGTCACTGGTCACTGGTCACTGGTCACTGTCGCTGGTCACTGGTCACTGGTCACTTGTCACTGGTCACTGCTCACTGGTCACTGGACACTGGTCACTGGTCAATGGTCCCTGTCGCTGGAAAATGGTCACTGTCGCTGGTCACTGGTCACTGGTCACAGTCGCTGGTCACTGGTCACTGGTCTCTAGTCACTGGTCACTGGTCACTGGTCGCTGGTCACTGGTCACTTGTCACTGGTCAGTGGCCACTGGTCGCTGGTCACTTGTCACAGGTCACTGGTCACTGGTAACTGGTCACAAGTCACTGGTCACTGGTCACTGGTCACTGGTCACTGGTCACTGGTCACTTGTCACTGGTCAGTGGCCACTCGTCGCTGGTCACTTGTCACTGGTCACTGGTCACTGGTCACAAAGCACTGGTCACAAAGCACTGGTCACTTGTCACTGGTCAGTGGCCACTGGTCGCTGGTCACTTGTCACTGGTCAATGGTCACTGGTCACTGGTCACTGGTCAATGGTCCCTGTCGCTGGTCACTGGTCACTGGTCAATGGTCACTATCGCTGGTCAATGGTCACTGTCGCTGGTCACTGGTCACTGGTCACTGGTCAATGGTCACTGTCACTGTTCAATGGTAACTTGTCACTGGGCAGTGGTCAATGGTCACTGGTCACTGGTCACTGGTCACTGGTCACTGGTCACAGGTCAATGGTCACTGGTCACTGGACACAGGCACTGGTCACTGGTCACTGGTCACTGGTCACTGGTCACTGGTCAATGGTCACTGGCCACTGGTCACTGGTCACTGGTCAATGGTCAATTTCGCTGGTCAATGGTCACTGTAGCGGGACACTGGTCACTGGTCACTGGTCACTGTCGCTGGTCACTGGTCACTGGTCACTGGTCACTGGTAACTGGTCAATGGTCACTGTCGCTGGTCACGGGTCACTGGTCACTGGTCACTGGTCAATGGTAACTTGTCACTGGGCAGTGGTCAATGGTCACTGGTCACTGGTCACTGGTCACTGGTCACTGGTCACAGGTCAATGGTCACTGGTCACTGGACACAGGTCACTGGTCACTGGTCACTGGTCACTGGTCACTGTTCACTGGTCACTGATCACTGGTCAATGGTCACCGTTGCTGGTCACTGTTCACTGGTCACTGATCACTGGTCACTAGTCACTGGTCACTGGTCACTGGTCAATGGTCACTTTCGCTGGTCAATGGTCACTGTCGCTGGTCACTGGTCACTGGTCACTGGTCACAGTCGCTGGTCACTGGTCACTGGTCACTGGTAACTGGTCAATGGTCACTGTCGCTGGTCACTGGTCACTGGTCACTGGTCACTGGTCACTGGTCAATGGTAACTTGTCACTGGGCAGTGGTCAATGGTCACTGGTCACTGGTCACTGGTCACTGGTCACTGGTCACAGGTCAATGGTCACTGGTCACTGGTCACTGGTCACAGGTCAATGGTCACTGGTCACTGGTCACTGGTCAATGGTCACTGTCGCTTGTCACTGGTCACTGGTCACTGGTCAATGGTCACTTTCGCTGGTCAATGGTCACTGTCGCTGGTCACTGGTCACTGGTCACTGGTCACTGTCGCTGGTCACTGGTCACTGGTAACTGGTCAATGGTCACTGTCGCTGGTCACTGGTCACTGGTCACTGGTCACTGGTCAATGGTAACTTGTTACTGGGCAGTGGTCAATGGTCACTGGTCACTGGTCACTGGTCACTGGTCACTGGTCACAGGTCAATGGTCACTGGTCACTGGACACAGGTCACTGGTCACTGGTCACTGGTCACTGGTCACTGTTCACTGGTCACTGATCACTGGTCAATGGTCACCGTCGCTGGTCACTGTTCACTGGTCACTGATCACTGGTCACTAGTCACTGGTCACTGGTCACTGGTCAATGGTCTCTTTCGCTGGTCAATGGTCACTGTCGCTGGTCACTGGTCACTGGTCACTGGTCACAGTCGCTGGTCACTGGTCACTGGTCACTGGTAACTGGTCAATGGTCACTGTCGCTGGTCACTGGTCACTGGTCACTGGTCAATGGTAACTTGTCACTGGGCAGTGGTCAATGGTCACTGGTCACTGGTCACTGGTCACTGGTCACTGGTCACAGGTCAATGGTCACTGGTCACTGGTCACTGGTCACTGGTCACAGGTCAATGGTCACTGGTCACTGGTCACTGGTCAATGGTCACTGTCGCTGGTCACTGGTCACTGGTCACAGGTCAATGGTCACTGGTCACTGGTCACTGGTCAATGGTCCCTGTCGCTGGTCACTGGTCACTGGTCACTGGTCACTGGTCATTGGTCACTGGTATCTGGTCAATGGTCACTGTCGCTGGTCACTGGTCACTGGTCACTGGTCACTGGTCAATGGTAACTTGTCACTGGGCAGTGGTCAATGGTCACTGGTCACTGGTCACTGGTCACTGGTCACTGGTCACAGGTCAATGGTCACTGGTCACTGGACACAGGTCACTGGTCACTGGTCACTGGTCACTGGTCACTGGTCAATGGTCACTGGCCACTGGTCTCTGGTCACTGGTCAATGGTCACTTTCGTTGGTCAATGGTCAATGATCCCTGTCGCTGGTCACTGGTCACTGGTCACTGGTCACTGGTCACTGGTATCTGGTCAATGGTCACTGTCGCTGGTCACTGGTCACTGGTCAATGGTAACTTGTCACTGGTCACTGGTCACTGGTCACTGGTCACTTGTCACTGGTCACTGGTCACTGGTCACTGGTCACTGGTCACTGGTCACTGGTCACTGGTCAATGGTCACTGTCACTGGTCACTGGTCACTGGTCACTGGTCACTGGTCAATGGTCACTGGTCACTGGTCACTGGTCAATGGTCACTATCGCTGGTCAATGGTCATTGTCGCTGGTCACTGGTCATTGGTCACTTGTCACTGGTCACTGGTCACTGGTCACTGGTCACTGGTCACTGGTCACTGGTCACTGGTCAATGGTCACTGTCGCTGGTCACTGGTCACTGGTCACTGGTCACTGGTCACTGGTCAATGGTCACTGGTCACTGGTCACTGGTCAATGGTCACTATCGCTGGTCAATGGTCATTGTCGCTGGTCACTGGTCATTGGTCACTTGTCACTGGTCACTGGTCACTGGTCACTGGTCACTGGTCACTGGTCACAGGTCAATGGTCACTGGTCACTGGTCACTGGTCAATGGTCCCTGTCGCTGGTCACTGGTCACTGGTCACAAGTCACTGGTGACTTGTCACTGGTCACTGGTCACTGGTCACTGGTCACTGGTCAATGGTCACTGTCGCTGGTCAATGGTCACTGTCGCTGGTCACTGGTCACTGGTCACTGGTCACTGGTCACAAAGCACTGGTCACAAAGCACTGGTCACTTGTCACTGGTCAGTGGCCACTGGTCGCTGGTCACTTGTCACTGGTCAATGGTCACTGGTCACTGGTCACTGGTCAATGGTCCCTGTCGCTGGTCACTGGTCACTGGTCACAAGTCACTGGTCACTTGTCACTGGTCACTGGTCACTGGTCACTGGTCACTGGTCAATGGTCACTGTCGCTGTTCAATGGTCACTGTCGCTGGTCACTGGTCACTGGTCACTGGTCACTGGTCACAAAGCACTGGTCACAAAGCACTGGTCACTTGTCACTGGTCAGTGGCCACTGGTCGCTGGTCACTTGTCACTGGTCACTGGTCACTGGTCACTAGTCACAATTCACTGGTCACTGGTCACTTGTCACTGGTCACTGGTCACTGGTCACTGGTCACTGGTCACTGGTCAATGGTCACTGTCGCTGGTCACTGGTCACTGGTCACTGATCACTGGTCACTGGTCACTGGTCACAGGTCACTGGTCACTGGTCAATGGTCACTATCGCTGGTCAATGGTCACTGTCGCTGGTCACTGGTCACTGGTCACTTGTCACTGGTCACTGCTCACTGGTCACTGGACACTGGTCACTGGTCCCTGTCGCTGGAAAATGGTCACTGTCGCTGGTCACTGGTCACTGGTCACAGTCGCTGGTCACTGGTCACTGGTCTCTAGTCACTGGTCACTGGTCACTGGTCGCTGGTCACTGGTCACTTGTCACTGGTCAGTGGCCACTGGTCGCTGGTCACTTGTCACAGGTCACTGGTCACTGGTCACTGGTCACAAGTCACTGGTCACTGGTCACTGGTCACTGGTCACTGGTCACTGGTCACTGGTCACTGGTCACTGTCGCTGATCACTGGTCACTGGACACTGGTCACTGGTCACTGGTCACAAGTCACTGGTCACTTGTCACTGGTCAGTGGCCACTCGTCGCTGGTCACTTGTCACTGGTCACTGGTCACAGGTCAATGGTCACTGGTCACTGGACACTGGTCACTGGTCACTGGTCACTTGTCACTGGTCAATGGTCACTATCGCTGGTCAATGGTCACTGTCGCTGGTCACTGGTCATTGGTCACTTGTCACTGGTCACTGGTCACTGGTCAATGGTCACTGTCGCTGGTCACTGGTCACTGGTCACTGGTCACTGGTCACTGGTCACTGGTCACTGGTCACTGGTCAATGGTCACTGTCGCTGGTCACTGGTCACTGGTCACTGGTCACTGATCAATGGTCACTGGTCACTGGTAACTGGTCAATGGTCACTATCGCTGGTCAATGGTCATTGCCGCTGGTCACTGGTCATTGGTCACTTGTCACTGGTCACTGGTCACTGGTCACTGGTCACTGGTCACAGGTCAATGGTCACTGGTCACTGGTCACTGGTCAATGGTCCCTGTCGCTGGTCACTGGTCACTGGTCACTGGTCACTGGTCATTGGTCACTGGTATCTGGTCAATGGTCACTGTCGCTGGTCACTGGTCACTGGTCACTGGTCACTGGTCAATGGTAACTTGTCACTGGGCAGTGGTCAATGGTCACTGGTCACTGGTCACTGGTCACTGGTCACTGGTCACTGGTCACAGGTCAATGGTCACTGGTCACTGGACACAGGTCACTGGTCACTGGTCACTGGTCAATGGTCACTGGTCACTGGTCAATGGTCACTGGCCACTGGTCTCTGGTCACTGGTCAATGGTCACTTTCGTTGGTCAATGGTCAATGGTCCCTGTCGCTGGTCACTGGTCACTGGTCACTGGTCACTGGTCACTGGTCACTGGTCAATGGTCACTGTCGCTGGTCACTGGTCACTGCTCACTGGTCACTGGTCAATGGTCACTGGTCACTGGTCACTGGTCACTGGTCACTGGTCACTGGTCAATGGTCACTATCGCTGGTCAATGGTCATTGTCGCTGGTCACTGGTCATTGGTCACTCGTCACTGGTCACTGGTCACTGGTCACTGGTCACTGGTCACTGGTCACTGGTCACAGGTCAATGGTCACTGGTCATTGGTCACTGGTCAATGGTCCCTGTCGCTGGTCACTGGTCACTGGTCACAAGTCACTGGTCACTTGTCACTGGTCACTGGTCACTGGTCACTGGTCACTGGTCAATGGTCACTGTCGCTGGTCAATGGTCACTGTCGCTGGTCACTGGTCACTGGTCACTGGTCACTGGTCACAAAGCACTGGTCACAAAGCACTGGTCACTGTCGCTGGTCACTGGTCACTGGTCACTGGTCACTGGTCACAAAGCACTGGTCACAAAGCACTGGTCACTTGTCACTGGTCAGTGGCCACTGGTCGCTGGTCACTTGTCACTGGTCAATGGTCACTGGTCACTGGTCACTGGTCAATGGTCCCTGTCGCTGGTCACTGGTCACTGGTCACAAGTCACTGGTCACTTGTCACTGGTCACTGGTCACTGGTCACTGGTCACTGGTCAATGGTCACTGTCGGTGGTCACTTGTCACTGGTCAATGGTCACTGGTCACTGGTCACTGGTCAATGGTCCCTGTCGCTGGTCACTGGTCACTGGTCACAAGTCACTGGTCACTTGTCACTGGTCACTGGTCACTGGTCACTGGTCAATGGTCACTGTCGCTGGTCAAAGGTCACTGTCGCTGGTCACTGGTCACTGGTCACTGGTCACTGGTCACAAAGCACTGGTCACAAAGCACTGGTCACTTGTCACTGGTCAGTGGCCACTGGTCGCTGGTCACTTGTCACTGGTCACTGGTCACTGGTCACTAGTCACAATTCACTGGTCACTGGTCACTTGTCACTGGTCACTGGTCACTGGTCACTGGTCACTGGTCACTGGTCAATGGTCACTGTCGCTGGTCACTGGTCACTGGTCACTGATCACTGGTCACTGGTCACTGGTCACAGGTCACTGGTCACTGGTCAATGGTCACTATCGCTGGTCATTGGTCACTGTCGCTGGTCACTGGTCACTGGTCACTTGTCACTGGTCACTGCTCACTGGTCACTGGACACTGGTCACTGGTCAATGGTCCCTGTCGCTGGAAAATGGTCACTGTCGCTGGTCACTGGTCACTAGTCACTGGTCACTGGTCACTGGTCGCTGGTCACTGGTCACTTGTCACTGGTCAGTGGCCACTGGTCGCTGGTCACTTGTCACAGGTCACTGGTCACTGGTCACTGGTCACAAGTCACTGGTCACTGGTCACTGGTCACTGGTCACTGGTCACTGGTCAATGGTCACTGTCGCTGGTCAAAGGTCACTGTCGCTGGTCACTGGTCACTGGTCACTGGTCACTGGTCACAAAGCACTGGTCACAAAGCACTGGTCACTTGTCACTGGTCAGTGGCCACTGGTCGCTGGTCACTTGTCACTGGTCACTGGTCACTGGTCACTAGTCACAATTCACTGGTCACTGGTCACTTGTCACTGGTCACTGGTCACTGGTCACTGGTCACTGGTCACTGGTCACTGGTCAATGGTCACTGTCGCTGGTCACTGGTCACTGGTCACTGATCACTGGTCACTGGTCACTGGTCACAGGTCACTGGTCACTGGTCAATGGTCACTATCGCTGGTCATTGGTCACTGTCGCTGGTCACTGGTCACTGGTCACTTGTCACTGGTCACTGCTCACTGGTCACTGGACACTGGTCACTGGTCAATGGTCCCTGTCGCTGGAAAATGGTCACTGTCGCTGGTCACTGGTCACTAGTCACTGGTCACTGGTCACTGGTCGCTGGTCACTGGTCACTTGTCACTGGTCAGTGGCCACTGGTCGCTGGTCACTTGTCACAGGTCACTGGTCACTGGTCACTGGTCACAAGTCACTGGTCACTGGTCACTGGTCACTGGTCACTGGTCACTGGTCACTGGTCACTGGTCACTGGTCACTGGTCACTGGTCACTTGTCACTGGTCAATGGTCACTATCGCTGGTCAATGGTCACTGTCGCTGGTCACTGGTCATTGGTCACTTGTCACTGGTCACTGGTCACTGGTCAATGGTCACTGTCGCTGGTCACTGGTCACTGGTCACTGGTCACTGGTCACTGGTCACTGGTCACTGGTCACTGGTCACTTTTCCCTGGGCAGTGGTCACTGGTCACTGGTCAATGGTCACTATCGCTGGTCAATGGTCACTGGCGATGGTCACTGGTCACTGGTCACTGGTCAATGGTCAATGGTAACTTGTCACTGGGCAGTGGTCAATGGTCACTGGTCACTGGTCACTGGTCACTATCGCAGGTCAATGGTCACTGTCGCTGGTCACTGGTCACTGGTCACTTGTCACTGGTCACTGGTCACTGGTCACTGGTCACTGGTCAATGGTCACTGGTCACTGGACACAGGTCACTGGTCACTGGTCACTTGTCACTGGTCAATGGTCACTGGGAACTGGTCACGGGTCACTGGTCAATGGTCACTTTCGTTGGTCAATGGTCACTGTCGCTGGTAAATGGTCACTGTCGCTGGTCACTGGTCACTGGTCACTAGTCACTGGACACAGGTCACTGGTCACTGGCCACTGGTCACTGGTCACTGGTCAATGGTCACTTTCGCTGGTCAATGGTCACTGTCGCTGGTAAACGGTCACTGTCGCTGGTCACTGGTCACTGGTCACTGGTCACTGGTCACTGGTCACTGGTCACTGGTCACTGGTCACTGGTCACTGGTCACAGGTCAATGGTCACTGGTCACTGGACACAGGTCACTGGTCACTGGTCACTGGTCACTGGTCACTGGTCAATGGTCACTAGCCACTGGTCACTGGTCACTGGTCAATGGTCACTTTCGCTGGTCAATGGTCACTGTCGCTGGTCACTGGTCACTGGTCACTGGTCACTGTCGCTGGTCACTGGTCACTGGTCACTTGTCACTGGTCACTGCTCACTGGTCACTGGACACTGGTCACTGGTCAATGGTCCCTGTCGCTGGAAAATGGTCACTGTCGCTGGTCACTGGTCACTGGTCACAGTCGCTGGTCACTGGTCACTGGTCTCTAGTCACTGGTCACTGGTCACTGGTCACTGGTCACTTTTCCCTGGGCAGTGGTCACTGGTCACTGGTCAATGGTCACTATCGCTGGTCAATGGTCACTGTCGCTGGTCACTGGTCACTGGTCACTGGTCAATGGTCACTGTCACTGTTCAATGGTAACTTGTCACTGGGCAGTGGTCAATGGTCACTGGTCACTGGTCACTGGTCACTGGTCACTGGTCACAGGTCAATGGTCACTGGTCACTGGACACAGGCACTGGTCACTGGTCACTGGTCACTGGTCACTGGTCACTGGTCAATGGTCACTGGCCACTGGTCACTGGTCACTGGTCAATGGTCACTTTCGCTGGTCAATGGTCACTGTAGCGGGACACTGGTCACTGGTCACTGGTCACTGTCGCTGGTCACTGGTCACTGGTCACTGGTCACTGGTAACTGGTCAATGGTCACTGTCGCTGGTCACGGGTCACTGGTCACTGGTCACTGGTCAATGGTAACTTGTCACTGGGCAGTGGTCAATGGTCACTGGTCACTGGTCACTGGTCACTGGTCACTGGTCACAGGTCAATGGTCACTGGTCACTGGACACAGGTCACTGGTCACTGGTCACTGGTCACTGGTCACTGTTCACTGGTCACTGATCACTGGTCAATGGTCACCGTTGCTGGTCACTGTTCACTGGTCACTGATCACTGGTCACTAGTCACTGGTCACTGGTCACTGGTCAATGGTCACTTTCGCTGGTCAATGGTCACTGTCGCTGGTCACTGGTCACTGGTCACTGGTCACAGTCGCTGGTCACTGGTCACTGGTCACTGGTAACTGGTCAATGGTCACTGTCGCTGGTCACTGGTCACTGGTCACTGGTCACTGGTCACTGGTCAATGGTAACTTGTCACTGGGCAGTGGTCAATGGTCACTGGTCACTGGTCACTGGTCACTGGTCACTGGTCACAGGTCAATGGTCACTGGTCACTGGTCACTGGTCACAGGTCAATGGTCACTGGTCACTGGTCACTGGTCAATGGTCACTGTCGCTGGTCACTGGTCACTGGTCACTGGTCAATGGTCACTTTCGCTGGTCAATGGTCACTGTCGCTGGTCACTGGTCACTGGTCACTGGTCACTGTCGCTGGTCACTGGTCACTGGTAACTGGTCAATGGTCACTGTCGCTGGTCACTGGTCACTGGTCACTGGTCACTGGTCAATGGTAACTTGTTACTGGGCAGTGGTCAATGGTCACTGGTCACTGGTCACTGGTCACTGGTCACTGGTCACAGGTCAATGGTCACTGGTCACTGGACACAGGTCACTGGTCACTGGTCACTGGTCACTGGTCACTGTTCACTGGTCACTGATCACTGGTCAATGGTCACCGTCGCTGGTCACTGTTCACTGGTCACTGATCACTGGTCACTAGTCACTGGTCACTGGTCACTGGTCAATGGTCTCTTTCGCTGGTCAATGGTCACTGTCGCTGGTCACTGGTCACTGGTCACTGGTCACAGTCGCTGGTCACTGGTCACTGGTCACTGGTAACTGGTCAATGGTCACTGTCGCTGGTCACTGGTCACTGGTCACTGGTCAATGGTAACTTGTCACTGGGCAGTGGTCAATGGTCACTGGTCACTGGTGTCACGTCCCGCGACGTGGAGTCTACTATTATCTAACCCTTTAAATCGAATATATTTACTATTTCGTACTTTGGTGTATTGTAATCACCTAGTATACAAGTGTTGCCGATAAGGCATTGTAATCCGTAATCTACAAGAAGAAATCAAGTCAAGAATCAACGGACGGCAACAGTGAGCAGGAGGACCAGCATGAAGGAGGTAGCCGCACAGCTACTAGCCGCACACCAGCTAGCCAGTCGTGCGCACACAAAGGGGACCAGTGGACGCCAGCTGATGGGTCAGAGGCCCCTTCCGCCAGCGGAGTCGACACCTTCGCGAAGCTGCGCTCCTGATCATCGCCACAAATTTGCCCTCCCTATTATATCCCGTAAATCGAGCTCCAATACGGAACCGATGTATTTTAACTTCAATCCCTAGTATGTGGGCTGTACGAAACCAATCGTACAGAGCACATCGAAAACCCAGTAGCGTAAACTTCTAAAAAGGAATTAAAATAAGAATTTAACTATCGACGCTACTGAGGGTTTCGTATAACTGCAGAAATACGTCTTAAGTAAAGCAGAAGACACCGAAATAGGCGCGCAATAGCTCAAATTCTGCAGTAAACAAAACTCTCGGATAGCCCGCTGGAAAGAATTCTTCAGGTGGATCCCACGGCAGATGATTGGGCGATTTCATCTCCCACCGTCTTAATTGTCATGTGACAAACCTGGAGAAGGAGTGACCAATTGCCCTATAAAAAGGGATCGGACCACCCGCGGAGATTATTACCATGTTATAAAAGTTATCATGTTCAGTTATTATATTAATTCCTCATCAATCACACGTTAAAGACTACAAGAATCTTTTGAATCGAGAAAAAACAAAACAGTAATAAAAGTTGAAGTGTAGACATCGTAACGGTAAATAAAATTGATTTTTGTTACATTAAATCAGTGAGTGAAGTGTTCTACCTCAAATTCCAATCCTCTTTGATTTGACGTTTGTCTTTTGCTAAAATGAAATAAATTACGAAAATGTACACTGATAATTCACGGGTTGCGTTGAATGATGGTATTACCTATGAGCAGAACGTTGCCCGCGGTTTTACCAGAAATCAAGCGTAAACCTTGAGAGACGCGATTTGTAAAATATTAATAAATTCTAATGAAATATTTGCAATTACATCGAGCTTGCCTTCCCCGATGGTGCTGTTGAAGAGCAGAACGTTGCCCGCGGTAGCACCTGGTGCGGAAGGTGGAGATTGATGCATCGGTCAATTAATAATTGCTGGTTAAAATACCAAAGGACAAATGCCAAGGAATCATCGTGCGGGGCGACGAGTGCAGCTACGAAAACTGAATTGTTATTATCGTGAAGCGCCGGCGACCGGCGACGAGCTTCTTGGTATCGCTACACCTCCGATCGTCAGGCAAGAGATCGAACCCCCTGCATTTGGGCGAACCCTGGTTGTTGGCGAGTGGACCACCCCGAAGCCCGACCAGGCCCAGGAGATATCAGGGGTTTCATCAGGTCCCATCTCGTGGAAGTTAATCCCAATCTCATAATAAGAAAGGTAGGGTACTTCACAGAATAATAATATTGAATATCAAAAACGTTGTCTCGACTATCCCAGAGCGTAAATCCCTGGATTAGCTCAAAAGCGGTTAAATACGTAACCTCCCAAAAAATCGCGGCCCCGAATAGGAAGTAGGGACGTAACACTGGTCACTGGTCACTGGTCACTGGTCACAGGTCAATGGTCACTGGTCACTGGTCACTGGTCACTGGTCACAGGTCAATGGTCACTGGTCACTGGTCACTGGTCAATGGTCACTGTCGCTGGTCACTGGTCACTGGTCACAGGTCAATGGTCACTGGTCACTGGTCACTGGTCAATGGTCCCTGTCGCTGGTCACTGGTCACTGGTCACTGGTCACTGGTCATTGGTCACTGGTATCTGGTCAATGGTCACTGTCGCTGGTCACTGGTCACTGGTCACTGGTCACTGGTCAATGGTAACTTGTCACTGGGCAGTGGTCAATGGTCACTGGTCACTGGTCACTGGTCACTGGTCACTGGTCACAGGTCAATGGTCACTGGTCACTGGACACAGGTCACTGGTCACTGGTCACTGGTCACTGGTCACTGGTCAATGGTCACTGGCCACTGGTCTCTGGTCACTGGTCAATGGTCACTTTCGTTGGTCAATGGTCAATGATCCCTGTCGCTGGTCACTGGTCACTGGTCACTGGTCACTGGTCACTGGTAACTGGTCACTGGTCACTGGTCACTTTTCCCTGGGCAGTGGTCACTGGTCACTGGTCAATGGTCACTATCGCTGGTCAATGGTCACTGGCGATGGTCACTGGTCACTGGTCACTGGTCAATGGTCAATGGTAACTTGTCACTGGGCAGTGGTCAATGGTCACTGGTCACTGGTCACTGGTCACTATCGCAGGTCAATGGTCACTGTCGCTGGTCACTGGTCACTGGTCACTTGTCACTGGTCACTGGTCACTGGTCACTGGTCACTGGTCAATGGTCACTGGTCACTGGACACAGGTCACTGGTCACTGGTCACTGGTCACTGGTCAATGGTCACTGGGAACTGGTCACGGGTCACTGGTCAATGGTCACTTTCGTTGGTCAATGGTCACTGTCGCTGGTAAATGGTCACTGTCGCTGGTCACTGGTCACTGGTCACTAGTCACTGGACACAGGTCACTGGTCACTGGCCACTGGTCACTGGTCACTGGTCAATGGTCACTTTCGCTGGTCAATGGTCACTGTCGCTGGTAAACGGTCACTGTCGCTGGTCACTGGTCACTGGTCACTGGTCACTGGTCACTGGTCACTGGTCACTGGTCACTGGTCACTGGTCACTGGTCACAGGTCAATGGTCACTGGTCACTGGACACAGGTCACTGGTCACTGGTCACTGGTCACTGGTCACTGGTCAATGGTCACTAGCCACTGGTCACTGGTCACTGGTCAATGGTCACTTTCGCTGGTCAATGGTCACTGTCGCTGGTCACTGGTCACTGGTCACTGGTCACTGTCGCTGGTCACTGGTCACTGGTCACTTGTCACTGGTCACTGCTCACTGGTCACTGGACACTGGTCACTGGTCAATGGTCCCTGTCGCTGTTCAATGGTAACTTGTCACTGGGCAGTGGTCAATGGTCACTGGTCACTGGTCACTGGTCACTGGTCACTGTCGCTGGTCACTGGTCACTGGTCACAGTCGCTGGTCACTGGTCACTGGTCACTGGTCAATGGTCACTGTCACTGTTCAATGGTAACTTGTCACTGGGCAGTGGTCAATGGTCACTGTCGCTGGTCACTGGTCACTGGTCACTGGTCACTGGTCACTGTCGCTGGTCACTGGTCACTGGTCACAGTCGCTGGTCACTGGTCACTGGTCACTGGTCAATGGTCACTGTCACTGTTCAATGGTAACTTGTCACTGGGCAGTGGTCAATGGTCACTGGTCACTGGTCACTGGTCACTGGTCACTGGTCACAGGTCAATGGTCACTGGTCACTGGACACAGGCACTGGTCACTGGTCACTGGTCACTGGTCACTGGTCACTGGTCAATGGTCACTGGCCACTGGTCACTGGTCACTGGTCAATGGTCACTTTCGCTGGTCAATGGTCACTGTAGCGGGACACTGGTCACTGGTCACTGGTCACTGTCGCTGGTCACTGGTCACTGGTCACTGGTCACTGGTAACTGGTCAATGGTCACTGTCGCTGGTCACGGGTCACTGGTCACTGGTCACTGGTCAATGGTAACTTGTCACTGGGCAGTGGTCAATGGTCACTGGTCACTGGTCACTGGTCACTGGTCACTGGTCACAGGTCAATGGTCACTGGTCACTGGACACAGGTCACTGGTCACTGGTCACTGGTCACTGGTCACTGTTCACTGGTCACTGATCACTGGTCAATGGTCACCGTTGCTGGTCACTGTTCACTGGTCACTGATCACTGGTCACTAGTCACTGGTCACTGGTCACTGGTCAATGGTCACTTTCGCTGGTCAATGGTCACTGTCGCTGGTCACTGGTCACTGGTCACTGGTCACAGTCGCTGGTCACTGGTCACTGGTCACTGGTAACTGGTCAATGGTCACTGTCGCTGGTCACTGGTCACTGGTCACTGGTCACTGGTCACTGGTCAATGGTAACTTGTCACTGGGCAGTGGTCAATGGTCACTGGTCACTGGTCACTGGTCACTGGTCACTGGTCACAGGTCAATGGTCACTGGTCACTGGTCACTGGTCACAGGTCAATGGTCACTGGTCACTGGTCACTGGTCAATGGTCACTGTCGCTGGTCACTGGTTACTGGTCACTGGTCAATGGTCACTTTCGCTGGTCAATGGTCACTGTCGCTGGTCACTGGTCACTGGTCACTGGTCACTGTCGCTGGTCACTGGTCACTGGTAACTGGTCAATGGTCACTGTCGCTGGTCACTGGTCACTGGTCACTGGTCACTGGTCAATGGTAACTTGTTACTGGGCAGTGGTCAATGGTCACTGGTCACTGGTCACCGGTCACTGGTCACTGGTCACAGGTCAATGGTCACTGGTCACTGGACACAGGTCACTGGTCACTGGTCACTGGTCACTGGTCACTGTTCACTGGTCACTGATCACTGGTCAATGGTCACCGTCGCTGGTCACTGTTCACTGGTCACTGATCACTGGTCACTAGTCACTGGTCACTGGTCACTGGTCAATGGTCTCTTTCGCTGGTCAATGGTCACTGTCGCTGGTCACTGGTCACTGGTCACTGGTCACAGTCGCTGGTCACTGGTCACTGGTCACTGGTAACTGGTCAATGGTCACTGTCGCTGGTCACTGGTCACTGGTCACTGGTCAATGGTAACTTGTCACTGGGCAGTGGTCAATGGTCACTGGTCACTGGTCACTGGTCACTGGTCACTGGTCACAGGTCAATGGTCACTGGTCACTGGTCACTGGTCACTGGTCACAGGTCAATGGTCACTGGTCAATGGTCACTGTCGCTGGTCACTGGTCACTGGTCACAGGTCAATGGTCACTGGTCACTGGTCACTGGTCAATGGTCCCTGTCGCTGGTCACTGGTCACTGGTCACTGGTCACTGGTCATTGGTCACTGGTATCTGGTCAATGGTCACTGTCGCTGGTCACTGGTCACTGGTCACTGGTCACTGGTCAATGGTAACTTGTCACTGGGCAGTGGTCAATGGTCACTGGTCACTGGTCACTGGTCACTGGTCACTGGTCACAGGTCAATGGTCACTGGTCACTGGACACAGGTCACTGGTCACTGGTCACTGGTCACTGGTCACTGGTCCATGGTCACTGGCCACTGGTCTCTGGTCACTGGTCAATGGTCACTTTCGTTGGTCAATGGTCAATGATCCCTGTCGCTGGTCACTGGTCACTGGTCACTGGTCACTGGTCACTGGTATCTGGTCAATGGTCACTGTCGCTGGTCACTGGTCACTGGTCACTGGTCAATGGTCACTGTCGCTGGTCACTGGTCACTGGTCACAGGTCAATGGTCACTGGTCACTGGTCACTGGTCAATGGTCCCTGTCGCTGGTCACTGGTCACTGGTCACTGGTCACTGGTCATTGGTCACTGGTATCTGGTCAATGGTCACTGTCGCTGGTCACTGGTCACTGGTCACTGGTCACTGGTCAATGGTAACTTGTCACTGGGCAGTGGTCAATGGTCACTGGTCACTGGTCACTGGTCACTGGTCACTGGTCACAGGTCAATGGTCACTGGTCACTGGTCACTGGTCAATGGTCACTGTCGCTGGTCACTGGTCACTGGTCACAGGTCAATGGTCACTGGTCACTGGTCACTGGTCAATGGTCCCTGTCGCTGGTCACTGGTCACTGGTCACTGGTCACTGGTCATTGGTCACTGGTATCTGGTCAATGGTCACTGTCGCTGGTCACTGGTCACTGGTCACTGGTCACTGGTCAATGGTAACTTGTCACTGGGCAGTGGTCAATGGTCACTGGTCACTGGTCACTGGTCACTGGTCACTGGTCACAGGTCAATGGTCACTGGTCACTGGTCACTGGTCAATGGTCCCTGTCGCTGGTCACTGGTCACTGGTCACTGGTCACTTGTCATTGGTCACTGGTATCTGGTCAATGGTCACTGTCGCTGGTCACTGGTCACTGGTCACTGGTCACTGGTCAATGGTAACTTGTCACTGGGCAGTGGTCAATGGTCACTGGTCACTGGTCACTGGTCACTGGTCACTGGTCACTGGTCAATGGTCACTGTCGCTGGTCAATGGTCACTGTCGCTGGTCACTGGTCACTGGTCACTGGTCACTGGTCACAAAGCACTGGTCACAAAGCACTGGTCACTTGTCACTGGTCAGTGGCCACTGGTCGCTGGTCACTTGTCACTGGTCACTGGTCACTGGTCACTAGTCACAATTCACTGGTCACTGGTCACTTGTCACTGGTCACTGGTCACTGGACACTGGTCACTGGTCACTGGTCAATGGTCACTGTCGCTGGTCACTGGTCACTGGTCACTGATCACTGGTCACTGGTCACTGGTCACTGGTCACTTGTCACTGGTCAGTGGCCACTGGTCGCTGGTCACTTGTCACAGGTCACTGGTCACTGGTCACTGGTCACAAGTCACTGGTCACTGGTCACTGGTCACTGGTCACTGGTCACTGGTCACTGTCGCTGATCACTGGTCACTGGACACTGGTCACTGGTCACTGGTCACAAGTCACTGGTCACTTGTCACTGGTCAGTGGCCACTCGTCGCTGGTCACTTGTCACTGGTCACTGGTCACAGGTCAATGGTCACTGGTCACTGGACACTGGTCACTGGTCACTGGTCACTTGTCACTGGTCAATGGTCACTATCGCTGGTCAATGTTCACTGTCGCTGGTCACTGGTCATTGGTCACTTGTCACTGGTCACTGGTCACTGGTCAATGGTCACTGTCGCTGGTCACTGGTCACTGGTCACTGGTCACTGGTCACTGGTCACTGGTCACTGGTCACTGGTCAATGGTCACTGTAGCTGGTCACTGGTCACTGGTCACTGGTCACTGATCAATGGTCACTGGTCACTGGTAACTGGTCAATGGTCACTATCGCTGGTCAATGGTCATTGCCGCTGGTCACTGGTCATTGGTCACTTGTCACTGGTCACTGGTCACTGGTCACTGGTCACTGGTCACAGGTCAATGGTCACTGGTCACTGGTCACTGGTCAATGGTCCCTGTCGCTGGTCACTGGTCACTGGTCACTGGTCACTGGTCATTGGTCACTGGTATCTGGTCAATGGTCACTGGTCACTGGTCACTGGTCACAGGTCAATGGTCACTGGTCACTGGACACAGGTCACTGGTCACTGGTCACTGGTCAATGGTCACTGGTCACTGGTCAATGGTCACTGGCCACTGGTCTCTGGTCACTGGTCAATGGTCACTTTCGTTGGTCAATGGTCAATGGTCCCTGTCGCTGGTCACTGGTCACTGGTCACTGGTCACTGGTCACTGGTCACTGGTCACTGGTATCTGGTCAATGGTCGCTGTCGCTGGTCACTGGTCACTGGTCACTGGTCACTGGTCAATGGTAACTTGTCACTGGTCACTGGTCACTGGTCACTGGTCACTTGTCACTGGTCACTGGTCACTGGTCACTGGTCACTGGTCACTGGTCACTGGTCAATGGTCACTGTCGCTGGTCACTGGTCACTGCTCACTGGTCACTGGTCAATGGTCACTGGTCACTGGTCACTGGTCAATGGTCACTATCGCTGGTCTATGGTCATTGTCGCTGGTCACTGGTCATTGGTCACTTGTCACTGGTCACTGGTCACTGGTCACTGGTCACTGGTCACTGGTCACTGGTCACAGGTCAATGGTCACTGGTCACTGGTCACTGGTCAATGGTCCCTGTCGCTGGTCACTGGTCACTGGTCACAAGTCACTGGTCACTTGTCACTGGTCACTGGTCACTGGTCACTGGTCACTGGTCAATTGTCACTGTCGCTGGTCAATGGTCACTGTCGCTGGTCACTGGTCACTGGTCACTGGTCACTGGTCACAAAGCACTGGTCACAAAGCACTGGTCACTTGTCACTGGTCAGTGGCCACTGGTCGCTGGTCACTTGTCACTGGTCACTGGTCACTGGTCACTAGTCACAATTCACTGGTCACTGGTCACTTGTCACTGGTCACTGGTCACTGGTCACTGGTCACTGGTCACTGGTCAATGGTCACTGTCGCTGGTCACTGGTCACTGGTCACTGATCACTGGTCACTGGTCACTGGTCACAGGTCACTGGTCACTGGTCATTGGTCACTATCGCTGGTCAATGGTCACTGTCGCTGGTCACTGGTCACTGGTCACTTGTCACTGGTCACTGCTCACTGGTCACTGGACACTGGTCACTGGTCAATGGTCCCTGTCGCTGGAAAATGGTCACTGTCGCTGGTCACTGGTCACTGGTCACAGTCGCTGGTCACTGGTCACTGGTCTCTAGTCACTGGTCACTGGTCACTGGTCGCTGGTCACTGGCCACTGGTCACAGGTCACTGGTCACTGGTCACTGGTCACTGGTCACTGGTCAATGGTCACTGGCAACTGGTCACGGGTCACTGGTCAATGGTCACTTTCGTGGGTCAATGGTCACTGTCGCTGGTAAATGGTCACTGTCGCTAGTCACTGGTCACTGGTCACTGGTCACTGGACACAGGTCACTGGTCACTGGCCACTGGTCACTGGTCACTGGTCAATGGTCACTTTCGCTGGTCAATGGTCACTGTCGCTGGTAAACGGTCACTGTCGCTGGTCACTGGTCACTGGTCACTGGTCACTGGTCACTGGTCACTGGTCACTGGTCACTGGTCACAGGTCAATGGTCACTGGTCACCGGACACAGGTCACTGGTCACTGGTCACTGGTCACTGGTCACTGGTCAATGGTCACTGGTCACTGGTCAATGGTCACTTTCGCTGGTCAATGGTCACTGTCGCTGGTCACTGGTCACTGGTCACTGGTCACTGTCGCTGGTCACTGGTCACTGGTCACTTGTCACTGGTCACTGCTCACTGGTCACTGGACACTGGTCACTGGTCAATGGTCCCTGTCGCTGGAAAATGGTCACTGTCGCTGGTCACTGGTCACTGGTCACAGTCGCTGGTCACTGGTCTCTAGTCACTGGTCACTGGTCACTGGTCGCTGGTCACTGGTCACTTGTCACTGGTCAGTGGCCACTGGTCGCTGGTCACTTGTCACAGGTCACTGGTCACTGGTAACTGGTCACAAGTCACTGGTCACTGGTCACTGGTCACTGGTCACTGGTCACTGGTCACTTGTCACTGGTCAGTGGCCACCCGTCGCTGGTCACTTGTCACTGGTCACTGGTCACAGGTCAATGGTCACTGGTCACTGGACACTGGTCACTGGTCACTGGTCACTGGTCACTGGTCACTGGTCACTGGTCAATGGTCACTGTCGCTGGTCACTGGTCACTGGTCACTGGTCACTGGTCACTGGTCAATGGTCACTATCGCTGGTCAATGGTCATTGTCGCTGGTCACTGGTCATTGGTCACTTGTCACTGGTCACTGGTCACTGGTCACTGGTCACTGGTCACTGGTCACTGGTCAATGGTCACTGTCGCTGGTCACTGGTCACTGGTCACTGGTCACTGGTCACTGGTCAATGGTCACTGGTCACTGGTCACTGGTCAATGGTCACTATCGCTGGTCAATGGTCATTGTCGCTGGTCACTGGTCATTGGTCACTTGTCACTGGTCACTGGTGACTGGTCACTGGTGACTGGTCACTGGTCACTGGTCACAGGTCAATGGTCACTGGTCACTGGTCACTGGTCACTGGTCAATGGTCCCTGTCGCTGGTCACTGGTCACTGGTCACAAGTCACTGGTCACTTGTCACTGGTCACTGGTCACTGGTCACTGGTCACTGGTCACTGGTCAATGGTCACTGTCGCTGGTCAATGGTCACTGTCGCTGGTCACTGGTCACTGGTCACTGGTCACTGGTCACAAAGCACTGGTCACAAAGCACTGGTCACTTGTCACTGGTCAGTGGCCACTGGTCGCTGGTCACTTGTCACTGGTCAATGGTCACTGGTCACTGGTCACTGGTCAATGGTCCCTGTCGCTGGTCACTGGTCACTGGTCACTGGTCACTGGTCATTGGTCACTGGTATCTGGTCAATGGTCACTGTCGCTGGTCACTGGTCACTGGTCACTGGTCACTGGTCAATGGTAACTTGTCACTGGTCACTGGTCACTGGTCACTGGTCACTTGTCACTGGTCACTGGTCACTGGTCACTGGTCACTGGTCACTGGTCACTGGTCACTGGTCAATGGTCACTGTCGCTGGTCACTGGTCACTGGTCACTGGTCACTGGTCAATGGTCACTGGTCACTGGTCACTGGTCAATGGTCACTATCGCTGGTCAATGGTCATTGTCGCTGGTCACTGGTCATTGGTCACTTGTCACTGGTCACTGGTCACTGGTCACTGGTCACTGGTCAATGGTCACTGTCGCTGGTCAATGGTCACTGTCGCTGGTCACTGGTCACTGGTCACTGGTCACTGGTCACTGGTCACTGGTCACTGGTCACTGGTCACAGGTCAATGGTCACTATCGCTGGTCAATGGTCATTGTCGCTGGTCACTGGTCATTGGTCACTCGTCACTGGTCACTGGTCACTGGTCACTGGTCACTGGTCACTGGTCACTGGTCACTGGTCACAGGTCAATGGTCACTGGTCACTGGTCACTGGTCAATGGTCCCTGTCGCTGGTCACTGGTCACTGGTCACAAGTCACTGGTCACTTGTCACTGGTCACTGGTCACTGGTCACTGGTCACTGGTCAATGGTCACTGTCGCTGGTCAATGGTCACTGTCGCTGGTCACTGGTCACTGGTCACTGGTCACTGGTCAAGAAGCACTGGTCACAAAGCACTGGTCACTGTCGCTGGTCACTGGTCACTGGTCACTGGTCACTGGTCACAAAGCACTGGTCACTTGTCACTGGTCAGTGGCCACTGGTCGCTGGTCACTTGTCACTGGTCAATGGTCACTGGTCACTGGTCACTGGTCAATGGTCCCTGTCGCTAGTCACTGGTCACTGGTCACAAGTCACTGGTCACTTGTCACTGGTCACTGGTCACTGGTCACTGGTCACTGGTCAATGGTCACTGTCGGTGGTCAATGGTCACTGTCGCTGGTCACTGGTCACTGGTCACTGGTCACTGGTCACAAAGCACTGGTCACAAAGCACTGGTCACTTGTCACTGGTCAGTGGCCACTGGTCGCTGGTCACTTGTCACTGGTCACTGGTCACTGGTCACTGGTCACTCGTCACTGGTCAATGGTCACTGTCGCTGGTCACTGGTCACTGGTCACTGGTCACTGATCAATGGTCACTGGTCACTGGTAACTGGTCAATGGTCACTATCGCTGGTCAATGGTCATTGCCGCTGGTCACTGGTCATTGGTCACTTGTCACTGGTCACTGGTCACTGGTCACTGGTCACTGGTCACTGGTCACAGGTCAATGGTCACTGGTCACTGGTCACTGGTCAATGGTCCCTGTCGCTGGTCACTGGTCACTGGTCACTGGTCACTGGTCATTGGTCACTGGTATCTGGTCAATGGTCACTGTCGCTGGTCACTGGTCACTGGTCACTGGTCACTGGTCAATGGTAACTTGTCACTGGGCAGTGGTCAATGGTCACTGGTCACTGGTCACTGGTCACTGGTCACAGGTCAATGGTCACTGGTCACTGGACACAGGTCACTGGTCACTGGTCACTGGTCAATGGTCACTGGTCACTGGTCAATGGTCACTGGCCACTGGTCTCTGGTCACTGGTCAATGGTCACTTTCGTTGGTCAATGGTCAATGGTCCCTGTCGCTGGTCACTGGTCACTGGTCACTGGTCACTGGTCACTGGTCACTGGTCACTGGTATCTGGTCAATGGTCACTGTCGCTGGTCACTGGTCACTGGTCACTGGTCACTGGTCAATGGTAACTTGTCACTGGTCACTGGTCACTGGTCACTTGTCACTGGTCACTGGTCACTGGTCACTGGTCACTGGTCACTGGTCACTGGTCAATGGTCACTGTCGCTGGTCACTGGTCACTGCTCACTGGTCACTGGTCAATGGTCACTGGTCACTGGTCACTGGTCAATGGTCACTATCGCTGGTCAATGGTCATTGTCGCTGGTCACTGGTCATTGGTCACTTGTCACTGGTCACTGGTCACTGGTCACTGCTCACTGGTCACTGGTCACTGGTCACAGGTCAATGGTCACTGGTCACTGGTCACTGGTCAATGGTCCCTGTCGCTGGTCACTGGTCACTGGTCACAAGTCACTGGTCACTTGTCACTGGTCACTGGTCACTGGTCAATTGTCACTGTCGCTGGTCAATGGTCACTGTCGCTGGTCACTGGTCACTGGTCACTGGTCACTGGTCACAAAGCACTGGTCACAAAGCACTGGTCACTTGTCACTGGTCAGTGGCCACTGGTCGCTGGTCACTTGTCACTGGTCACTGGTCACTGGTCACTAGTCACAATTCACTGGTCACTGGTCACTTGTCACTGGTCACTGGTCACTGGTCACTGGTCAATGGTCACTGTCGCTGGTCACTGGTCACTGGTCACTGATCACTGGTCACTGGTCACTGGTCACAGGTCACTGGTCACTGGTCATTGGTCACTATCGCTGGTCAATGGTCACTGTCGCTGGTCACTGGTCACTGGTCACTTGTCACTGGTCACTGCTCACTGGTCACTGGACACTGGTCACTGGTCAATGGTCCCTGTCGCTGGAAAATGGTCACTGTCGCTGGTCACTGGTCACTGGTCACAGTCGCTGGTCACTGGTCACTGGTCTCTAGTCACTGGTCACTGGTCACTGGTCGCTGGTCACTGGTCACTTGTCACTGGTCAGTGGCCACTGGTCGCTGGTCACTTGTCACAGGTCACTGGTCACTGGTCACTGGTCACAAGTCACTGGTCACTGGTCACTGGTCACTGGTCACTGGTCACTGGTCACTGGTCACTGGTCACTGTCGCTGATCACTGGTCACTGGACACTGGTCACTGGTCACTGGTCACAAGTCACTGGTCACTTGTCACTGGTCAGTGGCCACTCGTCGCTGGTCACTTGTCACATGTCACTGGTCACAGGTCAATGGTCAATGGTCACTGGACACTGGTCACTGGTCACTGGTCACTTGTCACTGGTCAATGGTCACTATCGCTGGTCAATGGTCACTGTCGCTGGTCACTGGTCATTGGTCACTTGTCACTGGTCACTGGTCACTGGTCAATGGTCACTGTCGCTGGTCACTGGTCACTGGTCACTGGTCACTGGTCACTGGTCACTGGTCACTGGTCACTTTTCCCTGGGCAGTGGTCACTGGTCACTGGTCAATGGTCACTATCGCTGGTCAATGGTCACTGTCGCTGGTCACAGGTCACTGGTCACTGGTCAATGGTCAATGGTAACTTGTCACTGGGCAGTGGTCAATGGTCACTGGTCACTGGTCACTGGTCACTGGTCACAGGTCACTGGTCACTGGTCACTGGTCACTGGTCACTGGTCAATGGTCACTTTCGCTGGTCAATGGTCACTGGTCACTGGTCACTGGACACAGGTCACTGGTCACTGGTCACTGGTCACTGGTCACTGGTCAATGGTCACTTTCGCTGGTCAATGGTCACTGTCGCTGGTAAACGGTCACTGTCGCTGGACACTGGTCACTGGTCACTGGCCACTGGTCACAGGTCACTGGTCACTGGTCACTGGTCACTGGTCACTGGTCAATGGTCACTGGCAACTGGTCACGGGTCACTGGTCAATGGTCACTTTCGTGGGTCAATGGTCACTGTCGCTGGTAAATGGTCACTGTCGCTGGTCACTGGTCACTGGTCACTGGTCACTGGACACAGGTCACTGGTCACTGGCCACTGGTCACTGGTCACTGGTCAATGGTCACTTTCGCTGGTCAATGGTCACTGTCGCTGGTAAACGGTCACTGTCGCTGGTCACTGGTCACTGGTCACTGGTCACTGGTCACTGGTCACTGGTCACTGGTCACAGGTCAATGGTCACTGGTCACTGGACACAGGTCACTGGTCACTGGTCACTGGTCACTGGTCACTGGTCACTGGTCAATGGTCACTGGTCACTGGTCAATGGTCACTTTGGCTGGTCAATGGTCACTGTCGCTGGTCACTGGTCACTGGTCACTGGTCACTGTCGCTGGTCACTGGTCACTGGTCACTTGTCACTGGTCACTGCTCACTGGTCACTGGACACTGGTCACTGGTCAATGGTCCCTGTCGCTGGAAAATGGTCACTGTCGCTGGTCACTGGTCACTGGTCACAGTCGCTGGTCACTGGTCACTGGTCTCTAGTCACTGGTCACTGGTCACTGGTCGCTGGTCACTGGTCACTTGTCACTGGTCAGTGGCCACTGGTCGCTGGTCACTTGTCACAGGTCACTGGTCACTGGTCACTGGTCACAAGTCACTGGTCACTGGTCACTGGTCACTGGTCACTGGTCACTGCTCACTGGTCACTGGTCAATGTCGCTGATCACTGGTCACTGGACACTGGTCACTGGTCACTGGTCACAAGTCACTGGTCACTTGTCACTGGTCAGTGGCCACTCGTCGCTGGTCACTTGTCACTGGTCACTGGTCACAGGTCAATGGTCACTGGTCACTGGACACTGGTCACTGGTCACTGGTCACTGGTCACTGGTCACTGGTCACTGGTCAATGGTCACTGTCGCTGGTCACTGGTCACTGGTCACTGGTCACTGGTCAATGGTCACTGGTCACTGGTCACTGGTCAATGGTCACTATCGCTGGTCAATGGTCATTGTCGCTGGTCACTGGTCATTGGTCACTTGTCACTGGTCACTGGTCACTGGTCACTGGTCACTGGTCACTGGTCACTGGTAACTTGTCACTGGGCAGTGGTCAATGGTCACTGGTCACTGGTCACTGGTCACTGGTCACTCGTCACAGGTCAATGGTCACTGGTCACTGGACACAGGTCACTGGTCACTGGTCACTGGTCACTGGTCACTGGTCAATGGTCACTGGCCACTGGTCTCTGGTCACTGGTCAATGGTCACTTTCGTTGGTCAATGGTCAATGATCCCTGTCGCTGGTCACTGGTCACTGGTCACTGGTCACTGGTCACTGGTATCTGGTCAATGGTCACTGTCGCTGGTCACTGGTCACTGGTCACTGGTCACTGGTCAATGGTAACTTGTCACTGGTCACTGGTCACTGGTCACTGGTCACTTGTCACTGGTCACTGGTCACTGGTCACTGGTCACTGGTCACTGGTCACTGGTCACTGGTCAATGGTCACTGTCGCTGGTCACTGGTCACTGGTCACTGGTCACTGGTCAATGGTCACTGGTCACTGGTCACTGGTCAATGGTCACTATCGCTGGTCAATGGTCATTGTCGCTGGTCACTGGTCATTGGTCACTTGTCACTGGTCACTGGTCACTGGTCACTGGTCACTGGTCACTGGTCACTGGTCACTGGTCACTGGTCAATGGTCACTGTCGCTGGTCACTGGTCACTGGTCACTGGTCACTGGTCACTGGTCAATGGTCACTGGTCACTGGTCACTGGTCAATGGTCACTATCGCTGGTCAATGGTCATTGTCGCTGGTCACTGGTCATTGGTCACTTGTCACTGGTCACTGGTCACTGGTCACTGGTCACTGGTCACTGGTCACTGGTCACAGGTCAATGGTCACTGGTCACTGGTCACTGGCCAATGGTCCCTGTCGCTGGTCACTGGTCACTGGTCACAAGTCACTGGTCACTTGTCACTGGTCACTGGTCACTGGTCACTGGTCACTGGTCAATGGTCACTGTCGCTGGTCAATGGTCACTGTCGCTGGTCACTGGTCACTGGTCACAAAGCACTGGTCACAAAGCACTGGTCACTTGTCACTGGTCAGTGGCCACTGGTCGCTGGTCACTTGTCACTGGTCAATGGTCACTGGTCACTGGTCACTGGTCAATGGTCCCTGTCGCTGGTCACTGGTCACTGGTCACAAGTCACTGGTCACTTGTCACTGGTCACTGGTCACTGGTCAATGGTCACTGTCGCTGGTCAATGGTCACTGTCGCTGGTCACTGGTCACTGGTCACTGGTCACTGGTCACAAAGCACTGGTCACAAAGCACTGGTCACTTGTCACTGGTCAGTGGCCACTGGTCGCTGGTCACTTGTCACTGGTCACTGGTCACTGGTCACTGGCCACTGGTCTCTGGTCACTGTTCAATGCTCACTTTCGTTGGTCAATGGTCAATGGTCCCTGTCGCTGGTCACTGGTCACTGGTCACTGGTCACTGGTCACTGGTCACTGGTATCTGGTCAATGGTCACTGTCGCTGGTCACTGGTCACTGGTCACTGGTCACTGGTCAATGGTCCCTGTCGCTGGAAAATGTTTACTGTCGCTGGTCACTGGTCACTGGTCACAGTCGCTGGTCACTGGTCACTGGTCTCTAGTCACTGGTCACTGGTCACTGGTCGCTGGTCACTGGTCACTTGTCACTGGTCAGTGGCCACTGGTCGCTGGTCACTTGTCACAGGTCACTGGTCACTGGTCACTGGTCACAAGTCACTGGTCACTGGTCACTGGTCACTGGTCACTGGTCACTGGTCACTGGTCACTGGTCAATGTCGCTGATCACTGGTCACTGGACACTGGTCACTGGTCACTGGTCACAAGTCACTGGTCACTTGTCACTGGTCAGTGGCCACTCGTCGCTGGTCACTTGTCACTGGTCACTGGTCACAGGTCAATGGTCACTGGTCACTGGACACTGGTCACTGGTCACTGGTCACTTGTCACTGGTCAATGGTCACTATCGCTGGTCAATGGTCACTGTCGCTGGTCACTGGTCATTGGTCACTTGTCACTGGTCACTGGTCACTGGTCAATGGTCACTGTCGCTGGTCACTGGTCACTGGTCACTGGTCACTGGTCACTGGTCACTTTTCCCTGGGCAGTGGTCACTGGTCACTGGTCAATGGTCACTATCGCTGGTCAATGGTCACTGTCGCTGGTCACTGGTCACTGGTCACTGGTCAATGGTCACTGTCACTGTTCAATGGTAACTTGTCACTTGGCAGTGGTCAATGGTCACTGGTCACTGGTCACTGGTCACTGGTCACTGGTCACAGGTCAATGGTCACTGGTCACTGGACACAGGCACTGGTCACTGGTCACTGGTCACTGGTCACTGGTCAATGGTCACTGGCCACTGGTCACTGGTCACTGGTCAATGGTCACTTTCGCTGGTCAATGGTCACTGTCGCTGGTCACTGGTCACTGGTCACTGGTCACTGTCGCTGGTCACTGGTCACTGGTCACTGGTCACTGGTAACTGGTCAATGGTCACTGTCGCTGGTCACTGGTCACTGGTCACTGGTCACTGGTCAATGGTAACTTGTTACTGGGCAGTGGTCAATAGTCAATGGTCACTATCGCTGGTCAATGGTCACTGTTGCTGGTCACTGGTCACTGGTCACTTGTCACTGGTCACTGCTCACTGGTCACTGGACACTGGTCACTGGTCAATGGTCCCTGTCGCTGGAAAATGGTCACTGTCGCTGGTCACTGGTCACTGGTCACAGTCGCTGGTCACTGGTCACTGGTCTCTAGTCACTGGTCACTGGTCACTGGTCGCTGGTCACTGGTCACTTGTCACTGGTCAGTGGCCACTGGTCGCTGGTCACTTGTCACAGGTCACTGGTCACTGGTCACTGGTCACAAGTCACTGGTCACTGGTCACTGGTCACTGGTCACTGGTCACTGGTCACTGGTCACTGGTCACTGTCGCTGATCACTGGTCACTGGACACTGGTCACTGGTCACTGGTCACAAGTCACTGGTCACTTGTCACTGGTCAGTGGCCACTCGTCGCTGGTCACTTGTCACTGGTCACTGGTCACAGGTCAATGGTCACTGGTCACTGGACACTGGTCACTGGTCACTGGTCACTTGTCACTGGTCAATGGTCACTATCGCTGGTCAATGGTCACTGTCGCTGGTCACTGGTCATTGGTCACTTGTCACTGGTCACTGGTCACTGGTCAATGGTCACTGTCGCTGGTCACTGGTCACTGGTCACTGGTCACTGGTCACTGGTCACTGGTCACTGGTCACTGGTCAATGGTCACTGTCGCTGGTCACTGGTCACTGGTCACTGGTCACTGATCAATGGTCACTGGTCACTGGTAACTGGTCAATGGTCACTATCGCTGGTCAATGGTCATTGCCGCTGGTCACTGGTCATTGGTCACTTGTCACTGGTCACTGGTCACTGGTCACTGGTCACTGGTCACTGGTCACAGGTCAATGGTCACTGGTCACTGGTCACTGGTCAATGGTCCCTGTCGCTGGTCACTGGTCACTGGTCACTGGTCACTGGTCATTGGTCACTGGTATCTGGTCAATGGTCACTGTCGCTGGTCACTGGTCACTGGTCACTGGTCACTGGTCAATGGTAACTTGTCACTGGGCAGTGGACAATGGTCACTGGTCACTGGTCACTGGTCACTGGTCACTGGTCACTGGTCACAGGTCAATGGTCACTGGTCACTGGACACAGGTCACTGGTCACTGGTCACTGGTCAATGGTCACTGGTCACTGGTCAATGGTCACTGGCCACTGGTCTCTGGTCACTGGTCAATGGTCACTTTCGTTGGTCAATGGTCAATGGTCCCTGTCGCTGGTCACTGGTCACTGGTCACTGGTCACTGGTCACTGGTCACTGGTATCTGGTCAATGGTCACTGTCGCTGGTCACTGGTCACTGGTCACTGGTCACTGGTCACTGGTCAATGGTAACTTGACACTGGGCAGTGGTCAATGGTCACTGGTCACTGGTCACTGGTCACTGGTCACAGGTCAATGGTCACTGGTCACTGGACACAGGTCACTGGTCACTGGTCACTGGTCACTGGTCACTGGCCACTGGTCTCTGGTCACTGGTCAATGGTCACTTTCGTTGGTCAATGGTCAATGATCCCTGTCGCTGGTCACTGGTCACTGGTCACTGGTCACTGGTCACTGGTATCTGGTCAATGGTCACTGTCGCTGGTCACTGGTCACTGGTCACTGGTCACTGGTCAATGGTAACTTGTCACTGGTCACTGGTCACTGGTCACTGGTCACTTGTCACTGGTCACTGGTCACTGGTCACTGGTCACTGGTCACTGGTCACTGGTCACTGGTCACTGGTCAATGGTCACTGTCGCTGGTCACTGGTCACTGGTCACTGGTCACTGGTCAATGGTCACTGGTCACTGGTCACTGGTCAATGGTCACTATCGCTGGTCAATGTTCATTGTCGCTGGTCACTGGTCATTGGTCACCTGTCACTGGTCACTGGTCACTGGTCACTGGTCACTGGTCACTGGTCACTGGTCACTGGTCAATGGTCACTGTCGCTGGTCACTGGTCACTGGTCACTGGTCACTGGTCACTGGTCAATGGTCACTGGTCACTGGTCACTGGTCAATGGTCACTATCGCTGGTCAATGGTCATTGTCGCTGGTCACTGGTCATTGGTCACTTGTCACTGGTCACTGGTCACTGGTCACTGGTCACTGGTCACTGGTCACTGGTCACAGGTCAATGGTCACTGGTCACTGGTCACTGGTCAATGGTCCCTGTCGCTGGTCACTGGTCACTGGTCACAAGTCACTGGTCACTTGTCACTGGTCACTGGTCACTGGTCACTGGTCACTGGTCAATGGTCACTGTCGCTGGTCAATGGTCACTGTCGCTGGTCACTGGTCACTGGTCACTGGTCACTGGTCACAAAGCACTGGTCACAAAGCACTGGTCACTTGTCACTGGTCAGTGGCCACTGGTCGCTGGTCACTTGTCACTGGTCAATGGTCACTGGTCACTGGTCACTGGTCAATGGTCCCTGTCGCTGGTCACTGGTCACTGGTCACAAGTCACTGGTCACTTGTCACTGGTCACTGGTCACTGGTCACTGGTCACTGGTCACTGGTCACTGTCGCTGGTCAATGGTCACTGTCGCTGGTCACTGGTCACTGGTCACTGGTCACTGGTCACAAAGCACTGGTCACAAAGCACTGGTCACTTGTCACTGGTCAGTGGCCACTGGTCGCTGGTCACTTGTCACTGGTCACTGGTCACTGGTCACTAGTCACAATTCACTGGTCACTGGTCACTTGTCACTGGTCACTGGTCACTGGTCACTGGTCACTGGTCACTGGTCAATGGGCACTGTCGCTGGTCACTGGTCACTGGTCACTGGTCACAGGTCACTGGTCACTGGTCAATGGTCACTATCGCTGGTCAATGGTCACTGTCGCTGGTCACTGGTCACTGGTCACTTGTCACTGGTCACTGCTCACTGGTCACTGGACACTGGTCACTGGTCAATGGTCCCTGTCGCTGGAAAATGGTCACTGTCGCTGGTCACTGGTCACTGGTCACAGTCGCTGGTCACTGGTCACTGGTCTCTAGTCACTGGTCACTGGTCACTGGTCGCTGGTCACTGGTCACTTGTCACTGGTCAGTGGCCACTGGGCGCTGGTCACTTGTCACAGGTCACTGGTCACTGGTCACTGGTCACAAATCACTGGTCACTGGTCACTGGTCACTGGTCACTGGTCACTGGTCACTGGTCACTGGTCACTGTCGCTGATCACTGGTCACTGGACACTGGTCACTGGTCACTGGTCACAAGTCACTGGTCACTTGTCACTGGTCAGTGGCCACTCGTCGCTGGTCACTTGTCACTGGTCACTGGTCACAGGTCAATGGTCACTGGTCACTGGACACTGGTCACTGGTCACTGGTCACTTGTCACTGGTCAATGGTCACTATCGCTGGTCAATGGTCACTGTCGCTGGTCACTGGTCATTGGTCACTTGTCACTGGTCACTGGTCACTGGTCAATGGTCACTGACGCTGGTCACTGGTCACTGGTCACTGGTCACTGGTCACTGGTCACTGGTCACTGGTCACTGGTCAATGGTCACTGTCGCTGGTCACTGGTCACTGGTCACTGGTCACTGATCAATGGTCACTGGTCACTGGTAACTGGTCAATGGTCACTATCGCTGGTCAATGGTCATTGCCGCTGGTCACTGGTCATTGGTCACTTGTCACTGGTCACTGGTCACTGGTCACTGGTCACTGGTCACTGGTCACAGGTCAATGGTCACTGGTCACTGGTCACTGGTCAATGGTCCCTGTCGCTGGTCACTGGTCACTGGTCACTGGTCACTGGTCATTGGTCACTGGTATCTGGTCAATGGTCACTGTCGCTGGTCACTGGTCACTGGTCACTGGTCACTGGTCAATGGTAACTTGTCACTGGGCAGTGGTCAATGGTCACTGGTCACTGGTCACTGGTCACTGGTCACTGGTCACTGGTCACTGGTCACAGGTCAATGGTCACTGGTCACTGGACACAGGTCACTGGTCACTGGTCACTGGTCAATGGTCACTGGTCACTGGTCAATGGTCACTGGCCACTGGTCTCTGGTCACTGGTCAATGGTCACTTTCGTTGGTCAATGGTCAATGGTCCCTGTCGCTGGTCACTGGTCACTGGTCACTGGTCACTGGTCACTGGTCACTGGTCACTGGTATCTGGTCAATGGTCACTGTCGCTGGTCACTGGTCACTGGTCACTGGTCACTGGTCAATGGTAACTTGTCACTGGTCACTGGTCACTGGTCACTGGTCACTTGTCACTGGTCACTGGTCACTGGTCACTGGTCACTGGTCACTGGTCACTGGTCAATGGTCACTGTCGCTGGTCACTGGTCACTGCTCACTGGTCACTGGTCAATGGTCACTGGTCACTGGTCACTGGTCAATGGTCACTATCGCTGGTCAATGGTCATTGTCGCTGGTCACTGGTCATTGGTCACTTGTCACTGGTCACTGGTCACTGGTCACTGCTCACTGGTCACTGGTCACTGGTCACAGGTCAATGGTCACTGGTCACTGGTCACTGGTCAATGGTCCCTGTCGCTGGTCACTGGTCACTGGTCACAAGTCACTGGTCACTTGTCACTGGTCACTGGTCACTGGTCACTGGTCACTGGTCAATTGTCACTGTCGCTGGTCAATGGTCACTGTCGCTGGTCACTGGTCACTGGTCACTGGTCACTGGTCACAAAGCACTGGTCACAAAGCACTGGTCACTTGTCACTGGTCAGTGGCCACTGGTCGCTGGTCACTTGTCACTGGTCACTGGTCACTGGTCACTAGTCACAATTCACTGGTCACTGGTCACTTGTCACTGGTCACTGGTCAATGGTCACTGTCGCTGGTCACTGGTCACTGGTCACTGATCACTGGTCACTGGTCACTGGTCACAGGTCACTGGTCACTGGTCATTGGTCACTATCGCTGGTCAATGGTCACTGTCGCTGGTCACTGGTCACTGGTCACTTGTCACTGGTCACTGCTCACTGGTCACTGGACACTGGTCACTGGTCAATGGTCCCTGTCGCTGGAAAATGGTCACTGTCGCTGGTCACTGGTCACTGGTCACAGTCGCTGGTCACTGGTCACTGGTCTCTAGTCACTGGTCACTGGTCACTGGTCGCTGGTCACTGGTCACTTGTCACTGGTCAGTGGCCACTGGTCGCTGGTCACTTGTCACAGGTCACTGGTCACTGGTCACTGGTCACAAGTCACTGGTCACTGGTCACTGGTCACTGGTCACTGGTCACTGGTCACAGGTCACTGGTCACTGTCGCTGATCACTGGTCACTGGACACTGGTCACTGGTCACTGGTCACAAGTCACTGGTCACTTGTCACTGGTCAGTGGCCACTCGTCGCTGGTCACTTGTCACAGGTCACTGGTCACAGGTCAATGGTCAATGGTCATTGGACACTGGTCACTGGTCACTGGTCACTTGTCACTGGTCAATGGTCACTATCGCTGGTCAATGGTCACTGTCGCTGGTCACTGGTCATTGGTCACTTGTCACTGGTCACTGGTCACTGGTCAATTGTCACTGTCGCTGGTCACTGGTCACTGGTCACTGGTCACTGGTCACTGGTCACTGGTCACTGGTCACTGGTCACTTTTCCCTGGGCAGTGGTCACTGGTCACTGGTCAATGGTCACTATCGCTGGTCAATGGTCACTGTCGCTGGTCAATGGTCACTGGTCACTGGTCAATGGTCACTGGCCACTGGTCTCTGGTCACTGGTCAATGCTCACTTTCGTTGGTCAATGGTCAATGGTCCCTGTCGCTGGTCACTGGTCACTGGTCACTGGTCACTGGTCACTGGTCACTGGTATCTGGTCAATGGTCACTGTCGCTGGTCACTGGTCACTGGTCACTGGTCACTGGTCAATGGTCCCTGTCGCTGGAAAATGTTTACTGTCGCTGGTCACTGGTCACTGGTCACAGTCGCTGGTCACTGGTCACTGGTCTCTAGTCACTGGTCACTGGTCAATGGTCGCTGGTCACTGGTCACTTGTCACTGGTCAGTGGCCACTGGTCGCTGGTCACTTGTCACAGGTCACTGGTCACTGGTCACTGGTCACAAGTCACTGGTCACTGGTCACTGGTCACTGGTCACTGGTCACTGGTCACTGGTCACTGGTCAATGTCGCTGATCACTGGTCACTGGACACTGGTCACTGGTCACTGGTCACAAGTCACTGGTCACTTGTCACTGGTCAGTGGCCACTCGTCGCTGGTCACTTGTCACTGGTCACTGGTCACAGGTCAATGGTCACTGGTCACTGGACACTGGTCACTGGTCACTGGTCACTTGTCACTGGTCAATGGTCACTATCGCTGGTCAATGGTCACTGTCGCTGGTCACTGGTCATTGGTCACTTGTCACTGGTCACTGTTCACTGGTCAATGGTCACTGTCGCTGGTCACTGGTCACTGGTCACTGGTCACTGGTCACTGGTCACTGGTCACTGGTCACTTTTCCCTGGGCAGTGGTCACTGGTCACTGGTCAATGGTCACTATCGCTGGTCAATGGTCACTGTCGCTGGTCACTGGTCACTGGTCACTGGTCAATGGTCACTGTCACTGTTCAATGGTAACTTGTCACTTGGCAGTGGTCAATGGTCACTGGTCACTGGTCACTGGTCACTGGTCACTGGTCACAGGTCAATGGTCACTGGTCACTGGACACAGGCACTGGTCACTGGTCACTGGTCACTGGTCACTGGTCAATGGTCACTGGCCACTGGTCACTGGTCACTGGTCAATGGTCACTTTCGCTGGTCAATGGTCACTGTCGCTGGTCACTGTCGCTGGTCACTGGTCACTGGTCACTGGTCACTGGTAACTGGTCAATGGTCACTGTCGCTGGTCACTGGTCACTGGTCACTGGTCACTGGTCAATGGTAACTTGTTACTGGGCAGTGGTCAATGGTCAATGGTCACTATCGCTGGTCAATGGTCACTGTCTCTGGTCACTGGTCACTGGTCACTTGTCACTGGTCACTGCTCACTGGTCACTGGACACTGGTCACTGGTCAATGGTCCCTGTCGCTGGAAAATGGTCACTGTCGCTGGTCACTGGTCACTGGTCACAGTCGCTGGTCACTGGTCACTGGTCTCTAGTCACTGGTCACTGGTCGCTGGTCACTGGTCACTTGTCACTGGTCAGTGGCCACTGGTCGCTGGTCACTTGTCACAGGTCACTGGTCACTGGTCACAAGTCACTGGTCACTGGTCACTGGTCACTGGTCACTGGTCACTGGTCACTGGTCACTGGTCACTGTCGCTGATCACTGGTCACTGGACACTGGTCACTGGTCACTGGTCACAAGTCACTGGTCACTTGTCACTGGTCAGTGGCCACTCGTCGCTGGTCACTTGTCACTGGTCACTGGTCACAGGTCAATGGTCACTGGTCACTGGTCGCTGGTCACTGGTCACTTGTCACTGGTCAGTGGCCACTGGTCGCTGGTCACTTGTCACAGGTCACTGGTCACTGGTCACTGGTCACAAGTCACTGGTCACTGGTCACTGGTCACTGGTCACTGGTCACTGGTCACTGGTCACTGGTCACTGTCGCTGATCACTGGTCACTGGACACTGGTCACTGGTCACTGGTCACAAGTCACTGGTCACTTGTCACTGGTCAGTGGCCACTCGTCGCTGGTCACTTGTCACTGGTCACTGGTCACAGGTCAATGGTCACTGGTCACTGGACACTGGTCACTGGTCACTGGTCACTTGTCACTGGTCAATGGTCACTATCGCTGGTCAATGGTCACTGTCGCTGGTCACTGGTCATTGGTCACTTGTCACTGGTCACTGGTCACTGGTCAATGGTCACTGTCGCTGGTCACTGGTCACTGGTCACTGGTCACTGGTCACTGGTCACTGGTCACTGGTCACTGTCGCTGGTCACTGGTCACTGGTCACTGGTCACTGATCAATGGTCACTGGTCACTGGACACAGGTCACTGGTCACTGGTCACTGGTCACTGGTCACTGGTCAATGGTCACTGGCCACTGGTCTCTGGTCACTGGTCAATGGTCACTTTCGTTGGTCAATGGTCAATGATCCCTGTCGCTGGTCACTGGTCACTGGTCACTGGTCACTGGTCACTGGTATCTGGTCAATGGTCACTGTCGCTGGTCACTGGTCACTGGTCACTGGTCACTGGTCAATGGTAACTTGTCACTGGTCACTGGTCACTGGTCACTGGTCACTTGTCACTGGTCACTGGTCACTGGTCACTGGTCACTGGTCACTGGTCACTGGTCACTGGTCAATGGTCACTGTCGCTGGTCACTGGTCACTGGTCACTGGTCACTGGTCAATGGTCACTGGTCACTGGTCACTGGTCAATGGTCACTATCGCTGGTCAATGGTCATTGTCGCTGGTCACTGGTCATTGGTCACTTGTCACTGGTCACTGGTCACTGGTCACTGGTCACTGGTCACTGGTCACTGGTCACTGGTCAATGGTCACTGTCGCTGGTCACTGGTCACTGGTCACTGGTCACTGGTCACTGGTCAATGGTCACTGGTCACTGGTCACTGGTCAATGGTCACTATCGCTGGTCAATGGTCATTGTCGCTGGTCACTGGTCATTGGTCACTTGTCACTGGTCACTGGTCACTGGTCACTGGTCACTGGTCACTGGTCACTGGTCACAGGTCAATGGTCACTGGTCACTGGTCACTGGTCAATGGTCCCTGTCGTTGGTCACTGGTCACTGGTCACAAGTCACTGGTCACTTGTCACTGGTCACTGGTCACTGGTCACTGGTCACTGGTCAATGGTCACTGTCGCTGGTCAATGGTCACTGTCGCTGGTCACTGGTCACTGGTCACTGGTCACTGGTCACAAAGCACTGGTCACAAAGCACTGGTCACTTGTCACTGGTCAGTGGCCACTGGTCGCTGGTCACTTGTCACTGGTCAATGGTCACTGGTCACTGGTCACTGGTCAATGGTCCCTGTCGCTGGTCACTGGTCACTGGTCACAAGTCACTGGTCACTTGTCACTGGTCACTGGTCACTGGTCACTGGTCACTGGTCAATGGTCACTGTCGCTGGTCAATGGTCTCTGTCGCTGGTCACTGGTCACTGGTCACTGGTCACTGGTCACAAAGCACTGGTCACAAAGCACTGGTCACTTGTCACTGGTCAGTGGCCACTGGTCGCTGGTCACTTGTCACTGGTCACTGGTCACTGGTCACTGGCCACTGGTCTCTGGTCACTGGTCAATGCTCACTTTCGTTGGTCAATGGTCAATGGTCCCTGTCGCTGGTCACTGGTCACTGGTCACTGGTCACTGGTCACTGGTCACTGGTATCTGGTCAATGGTCACTGTCGCTGGTCACTGGTCACTGGTCACTGGTCACTGGTCAATGGTCCCTGTCGCTGGAAAATGTTTACTGTCGCTGGTCACTGGTCACTGGTCACAGTCGCTGGTCACTGGTCACTGGTCTCTAGTCACTGGTCACTGGTCACTGGTCGCTGGTCACTGGTCACTTGTCACTGGTCAGTGGCCACTGGTCGCTGGTCACTTGTCACAGGTCACTGGTCACTGGTCACTGGTCACAAGTCACTGGTCACTGGTCACTGGTCACTGGTCACTGGTCACTGGTCACTGGTCACTGGTCAATGTCGCTGATCACTGGTCACTGGACACTGGTCACTGGTCACTGGTCACAAGTCACTGGTCACTTGTCACTGGTCAGTGGCCACTCGTCGCTGGTCACTTGTCACTGGTCACTGGTCACAGGTCAATGGTCACTGGTCACTGGACACTGGTCACTGGTCACTGGTCACTTGTCACTGGTCAATGGTCACTATCGCTGGTCAATGGTCACTGTCGCTGGTCACTGGTCATTGGTCACTTGTCACTGGTCACTGGTCACTGGTCAATGGTCACTGTCGCTGGTCACTGGTCACTGGTCACTGGTCACTGGTCACTGGTCACTGGTCACTGGTCACTGGTCACTTTTCCCTGGGCAGTGGTCACTGGTCACTGGTCAATGGTCACTATCGCTGGTCAATGGTCACTGTCGCTGGTCACTGGTCACTGGTCACTGGTCAATGGTCACTGTCACTGTTCAATGGTAACTTGTCACTTGGCAGTGGTCAATGGTCACTGGTCACTGGTCACTGGTCACTGGTCACTGGTCACAGGTCAATGGTCACTGGTCACTGGACACAGGCACTGGTCACTGGTCACTGGTCACTGGTCACTGGTCAATGGTCACTGGCCACTGGTCACTGGTCACTGGTCAATGGTCACTTTCGCTGGTCAATGGTCACTGTCGCTGGTCACTGGTCACTGGTCACTGGTCACTGTCGCTGGTCACTGGTCACTGGTCACTGGTCACTGGTAACTGGTCAATGGTCACTGTCGCTGGTCACTGGTCACTGGTCACTGGTCACTGGTCAATGGTAACTTGTTACTGGGCAGTGGTCAATGGTCAATGGTCACTATCGCTGGTCAATGGTCACTGTCGCTGGTCACTGGTCACTGGTCACTTGTCACTGGTCACTGCTCACTGGTCACTGGACACTGGTCACTGGTCAATGGTCCCTGTCGCTGGAAAATGGTCACTGTCGCTGGTCACTGGTCACTGGTCACAGTCGCTGGTCACTGGTCACTGGTCTCTAGTCACTGGTCACTGGTCACTGGTCGCTGGTCACTGGTCACTTGTCACTGGTCAGTGGCCACTGGTCGCTGGTCACTTGTCACAGGTTACTGGTCACTGGTCACTGGTCACAAGTCACTGGTCACTGGTCACTGGTCACTGGTCACTGGTCACTGGTCACTGGTCACTGGTCACTGTCGCTGATCACTGGTCACTGGACACTGGTCACTGGTCACTGGTCACAAGTCACTGGTCACTTGTCACTGGTCAGTGGCCACTCGTCGCTGGTCACTTGTCACTGGTCACTGGTCACAGGTCAATGGTCACTGGTCACTGGACACTGGTCACTGGTCACTGGTCACTTGTCACTGGTCAATGGTCACTATCGCTGGTCAATGGTCACTGTCGCTGGTCACTGGTCATTGGTCACTTGTCACTGGTCACTGGTCACTGGTCAATGGTCACTGTCGCTGGTCACTGGTCACTGGTCACTGGTCACTGGTCACTGGTCACTGGTCACTGGTCACTGGTCAATGGTCACTGTCGCTGGTCACTGGTCACTGGTCACTGGTCACTGATCAATGGTCACTGGTCACTGGTAACTGGTCAATGGTCACTATCGCTGGTCAATGGTCATTGCCGCTGGTCACTGGTCATTGGTCACTTGTCACTGGACACTGGTCACTGGTCACTGGCCACTGGTCTCTGGTCACTGGTCAATGCTCACTTTCGTTGGTCAATGGTCAATGGTCCCTGTCGCTGGTCACTGGTCACTGGTCACTGGTCACTGGTCACTGGTCACTGGTATCTGGTCAATGGTCACTGTCGCTGGTCACTGGTCACTGGTCACTGGTCCCTGTCGCTGGAAAATGGTCACTGTCGCTGGTCACTGGTCACTAGTCACTGGTCACTGGTCACTGGTCGCTGGTCACTGGTCACTTGTCACTGGTCAGTGGCCACTGGTCGCTGGTCACTTGTCACAGGTCACTGGTCACTGGTCACTGGTCACAAGTCACTGGTCACTGGTCACTGGTCACTGGTCACTGGTCACTGGTCACTGGTCACTGGTCACTGGTCACTGTCGCTGATCACTGGTCACTGGACACTGGTCACTGGTCACTGGTCACAAGTCACTGGTCACTTGACACTGGTCAGTGGCCACTCGTCGCTGGTCACTTGTCACTGGTCACTGGTCACAGGTCAATGGTCACTTGTCACTGGACACTGGTCACTGGTCAATGGTCACTATCGCTGGTCAATGGTCACTGTCGCTGGTCACTGGTCATTGGTCACTTGTCACTGGTCACTGGTCACTGGTCAATGGTCACTGTCGCTGGTCACTGGTCACTGGTCACTGGTCACTGGTCACTGGTCACTGGTCACTGGTCAATGGTCACTGTCGCTGGTCACTGGTCACTGGTCACTGGTCACTGATCAATGGTCACTGGTCACTGGTCACTGGTCAATGGTCACTATCGCTGGTCAATGGTCATTGCCGCTGGTCACTGGTCATTGGTCACTTGTCACTGGTCACTGGTCACTGGTCACTGGTCACTGGTCACTGGTCACAGGTCAATGGTCACTGGTCACTGGTCACTGGTCAATGGTCCCTGTCGCTGGTCACTGGTCACTGGTCACTGGTCACTGGTCATTGGTCACTGGTATCTGGTCAATGGTCACTGTCGCTGGTCACTGGTCACTGGTCACTGGTCACTGGTCAATGGTAACTTGTCACTGGGCAGTGGTCAATGGTCACTGGTCACTGGTCACTGGTCACTGGTCACTGGTCACAGGTCAATGGTCACTGGTCACTGGACACAGTTCACTGGTCACTGGTCACTGGTCAATGGTCACTGGTCACTGGTCAATGGTCACTGGCCACTGGTCTCTGGTCACTGGTCAATGCTCACTTTCGTTGGTCAATGGTCAATGGTCCCTGTCGCTGGTCACTGGTCACTGGTCACTGGTCACTGGTCACTGGTATCTGGTCAATGGTCACTGTCGCTGGTCACTGGTCACTGGTCACTGGTCAATGGTAACTTGTCACTGGTCACTGGTCACTGGTCACTGGTCACTTGTCACTGGTCACTGGTCACTGGTCACTGGTCACTGGTCACTGGTCACTGGTCACTGGTCACTGGTCAATGGTCACTGTCGCTGGTCACTGGTCACTGGTCACTGGTCACTGGTCAATGGTCACTGGTCACTGGTCACTGGTCAATGGTCACTATCGCTGGTCAATGGTCATTGTCGCTGGTCACTGGTCATTGGTCACTTGTCACTGGTCACTGGTCACTGGTCACTGGTCACTGGTCACTGGTCACTGGTCACAGGTCAATGGTCACTGGTCACTGGTCACTGGTCAATGATCCCTGTCGCTGGTCACTGGTCACTGGTCACAAGTCACTGGTCACTTGTCACTGGTCACTGGTCACTGGTCACTGGTCACTGGTCACTGGTCACTGGTCACTGGTCACTGGTCACTGGTCAATGTCGCTGATCACTGGTCACTGGACACTGGTCACTGGTCACTGGTCACAAGTCACTGGTCACTTGTCACTGGTCAGTGGCCACTCGTCGCTGGTCACTTGTCACTGGTCACTGGTCACAGGTCAATGGTCACTGGTCACTGGACACTGGTCACTGGTCACTGGTCACTTGTCACTGGTCAATGGTCACTATCGCTGGTCAATGGTCACTGTCGCTGGTCACTGGTCATTGGTCACTTGTCACTGGTCACTGGTCACTGGTCAATGGTCACTGTCGCTGGTCACTGGTCACTGGTCACTGGTCACTGGTCACTGGTCACTGGTCACTGGTCACTTTTCCCTGGGCAGTGGTCACTGGTCACTGGTCAATGGTCACTATCGCTGGTCAATGGTCACTGTCGCTGGTCACTGGTCACTGGTCACTGGTCAATGGTCACTGTCACTGTTCAATGGTAACTTGTCACTGGGCAGTGGTCAATGGTCACTGGTCACTGGTCACTGGTCACTGGTCACTGGTCACAGGACAATGGTCACTGGTCACTGGACACAGGCACTGGTCACTGGTCACTGGTCAATGGTCACTGGCCACTGGTCAATGGTCACTTTCGCTGGTCAATGGTCACTGTCGCTGGTCACTGGTCACTGGTCACTGGTCACTGTCGCTGGTCACTGGTCACTGGTCACTGGTCACTGGTAACTGGTCAATGGTCACTGTCGCTGGTCACTGGTCACTGGTCACTGGTCACTGGTCAATTGTAACTTGTCACTGGGCAGTGGTCAATGGTCACTGGTCACTGGTCACTGGTCACTGGTCACTGGTCACAGGTCAATGGTCACTGGTCACTGGACACAGGTCACTGGTCACTGGTCACTGGTCACTGGTCACTGTTCACTGGTCACTGATCACTGGTCAATGGTCACCGTCGCTGGTCACTGTTCACTGGTCACTAGTCACTGGTCACTGGTCACTGGTCAATGGTCACTTTCGCTGGTCAATGGTCACTGTCGCTGGTCACTGGTAACTGGTCAATGGTCACTGTCGCTGGTCACTGGTCACTGGTCACTGGTCACTGGTCACTGGTCAATGGTAACTTGTCACTGGGCAGTGGTCAATGGTCACTGGTCACTGGTCACTGGTCACTGGTCACTGGTCACTGGTCACAGGTCAATGGTCACTGGTCACTGGTCACTGGTCACAGGTCAATTGTCACTGGTCACTGGTCACTGGTCAATGGTCCCTGTCGCTGGTCACTGGTCACTGGTCACAAGTCACTGGTCACTTGTCACTGGTCACTGGTCACTGGTCACTGGTCAATGGTCACTGTCGCTGGTCAATGGTCACTGTCGCTGGTCACTGGTCACTGGTCACTGGTCACTGGTCACAAAGCACTGGTCACAAAGCACTGGTCACTTGTCACTGGTCAGTGGCCACTGGTCGCTGGTCACTTGTCACTGGTCACTGGTCACTGGTCACTAGTCACAATTCACTGGTCACTGGTCACTTGTCACTGGTCACTGGTCACTGGTCACTGGTCACTGGTCACTGGTCAATGGTCACTGTCGCTGGTGACTGGTCACTGGTCACTGATCACTGGTCACTGGTCAATGGTCACTATCGCTGGTCAATGGTCACTGTCGCTGGTCACTGGTCACTGGTCACTTGTCACTGGTCACTGCTCACTGGTCACTGGACACTGGTCACTGGTCAATGGTCCCTGTCGCTGGAAAATGGTCACTGTCGCTGGTCACTGGTCACTGGTCACAGTCGCTGGTCACTGGTCACTGGTCTCTAGTCACTGGTCACTGGTCACTGGTCGCTGGTCACTGGTCACTTGTCACTGGTCAGTGGCCACTGGTCGCTGGTCACTTGTCACAGGTCACTGGTCACTGGTCACTGGTCACAAGTCACTGGTCACTGGTCACTGGTCACTGGTCACTGGTCACTGGTCACTGGTCACTGGTCACTGTCGCTGATCACTGGTCACTGGACACTGGTCACTGGTCACTGGTCACAAGTCACTGGTCACTTGTCACTGGTCAGTGGCCACTCGTCGCTGGTCACTTGTCACTGCTCACTGGTCACAGGTCAATGGTCACTGGTCACTGGACACTGGTCACTGGTCACTGGTCACTTGTCACTGGTCAATGGTCACTATCGCTAGTCAATGGTCACTGTCGCTGGTCACTGGTCATTGGTCACTTGTCACTGGTCACTGGTCACTGGTCAATGGTCACTGTCGCTGGTCACTGGTCACTGGTCACTGGTCACTGGTCACTGGTCACTGGTCACTGGTCACTGGTCAATGGTCACTGTCGCTGGTCACTGGTCACTGGTCACTGGTCACTGGTCAATGGTCACTGGTCACTGGTCACTGGTCAATGGTCACTATCGCTGGTCAATGGTCATTGTCGCTGGCCACTGGTCATTGGTCACTTGTCACTGGTCACTGGTCACTGGTCACTGGTCACAGGTCAATGGTCACTGGTCACTGGTCACTGGTCAATGGTCCCTGTCGCTGGTCACTGGTCACTGGTCACTGGTCACTGGTCACTGGTCATTGGTCACTGGTATCTGGTCAATGGTCACTGTCGCTGGTCACTGGTCACTGGTCACTGGTCACTGGTCAAAGGTAACTTGTCACTGGGCAGTGGTCAATGGTCACTGGTCACTGGTCACTGGTCACTGGTCACTGGTCACAGGTCAATGGTCACTGGTCACTGGACACAGGTCACTGGTCACTGGTCACTGGTCAATGGTCACTGGTCACTGGTCAATGGTCACTGGCCACTGGTCTCTGGTCACTGGTCAATGCTCACTTTCGTTGGTCAATGGTCAATGGTCCCTGTCGCTGGTCACTGGTCACTGGTCACTGGTCACTGGTCACTGGTCACTGGTATCTGGTCAATGGTCACTGTCGCTGGTCACTGGTCACTGGTCACTGGTCACTGGTCAATGGTCCCTGTCGCTGGAAAATGTTTACTGTCGCTGGTCACTGGTCACTGGTCACAGTCGCTGGTCACTGGTCACTGGTCTCTAGTCACTGGTCACTGGTCACTGGTCGCTGGTCACTGGTCACTTGTCACTGGTCAGTGGCCACTGGTCGCTGGTCACTTGTCACAGGTCACTGGTCACTGGTCACTGGTCACAAGTCACTGGTCACTGGTCACTGGTCACTGGTGACTGGTCACTGGTCACTGGTCACTGGTCACTGGTCAATGTCGCTGATCACTGGTCACTGGACACTGGTCACTGGTCACTGGTCACAAGTCACTGGTCACTTGTCACTGGTCAGTGGCCACTCGTCGCTGGTCACTTGTCACTGGTCACTGGTCACAGGTCAATGGTCACTGGTCACTGGACACTGGTCACTGGTCACTGGTCACTTGTCACTGGTCAATGGTCACTATCGCTGGTCAATGGTCACTGTCGCTGGTCACTGGTCATTGGTCACTTGTCACTGGTCACTGGTCACTGGTCAATGGTCACTGTCGCTGGTCACTGGTCACTGGTCACTGGTCACTGGTCACTGGTCACTGGTCACTGGTCACTTTTCCCTGGGCAGTGGTCACTGGTCACTGGTCAATGGTCACTATCGCTGGTCAATGGTCACTGTCGCTGGTCACTGGTCACTGGTCACTGGTCAATGGTCACTGTCACTGTTCAATGGTAACTTGTCACTTGGCAGTGGTCAATGGTCACTGGTCACTGGTCACTGGTCACAGGTCAATGGTCACTGGTCACTGGACACAGGCACTGGTCACTGGTCACTGGTCACTGGTCACTGGTCAATGGTCACTGGCCACTGGTCACTGGTCACTGGTCAATGGTCACTTTCGCTGGTCAATGGTCACTGTCGCTGGTCACTGGTCACTGGTCACTGGTCACTGTCGCTGGTCACTGGTCACTGGTCACTGGTCACTGGTCACTGGTCACTGGTCACTGGTCACTGGTATCTGGTCAATGGTCACTGTCGCTGGTCACTGGTCACTGGTCACTGGTCACTGGTCACTGGTCACTGGTCAATGGTAACTTGACACTGGGCAGTGGTCAATGGTCACTGGTCACTGGTCACTGGTCACTGGTCACTGGTCACAGGTCAATGGTCACTGGTCACTGGACACAGGTCACTGGTCACTGGTCACTGGTCACTGGTCACTGGCCACTGGTCTCTGGTCACTGGTCAATGGTCACTTTCGTTGGTCAATGGTCAATGATCCCTGTCGCTGGTCACTGGTCACTGGTCACTGGTCACTGGTCACTGGTATCTGGTCAATGGTCACTGTCGCTGGTCACTGGTCACTGGTCACTGGTCACTGGTCAATGGTAACTTGTCACTGGTCACTGGTCACTGGTCACTGGTCACTTGTCACTGGTCACTGGTCACTGGTCACTGGTCACTGGTCACTGGTCACTGGTCACTGGTCAATGGTCACTGTCGCTGGTCACTGGTCACTGGTCACTGGTCACTGGTCAATGGTCACTGGTCACTGGTCACTGGTCAATGGTCACTATCGCTGGTCAATGGTCATTGTCGCTGGTCACTGGTCATTGGTCACTTGTCACTGGTCACTGGTCACTGGTCACTGGTCACTGGTCACTGGTCACTGGTCACTGGTCAATGGTCACTGTCGCTGGTCACTGGTCACTGGTCACTGGTCACTGGTCACTGGTCAATGGTCACTGGTCACTGGTCACTGGTCAATGGTCACTATCGCTGGTCAATGGTCATTGTCGCTGGTCACTGGTCATTGGTCACTTGTCACTGGTCACTGGTCACTGGTCACTGGTCACTGGTCACTGGTCACTGGTCACTGGTCACAGGTCAATGGTCACTGGTCACTGGTCACTGGTCAATGGTCCCTGTCGCTGGTCACTGGTCACTGGTCACAAGTCACTGGTCACTTGTCACTGGTCACTGGTCACTGGTCACTGGTCACTGGTCAATGGTCACTGTCGCTGGTCAATGGTCACTGTCGCTGGTCACTGGTCACTGGTCACTGGTCACTGGTCACAAAGCACTGGTCACAAAGCACTGGTCACTTGTCACTGGTCAGTGGCCACTGGTCGCTGGTCACTTGTCACTGGTCAATGGTCACTGGTCACTGGTCACTGGTCAATGGTCCCTGTCGCTGGTCACTGGTCACTGGTCACAAGTCACTGGTCACTTGTCACTGGTCACTGGTCACTGGTCACTGGTCACTGGTCAATGGTCACTGTCGCTGGTCAATGGTCACTGTCGCTGGTCACTGGTCACTGGTCACTGGTCACTGGTCACAAAGCACTGGTCACAAATCACTGGTCACTTGTCACTGGTCAGTGGCCACTGGTCGCTGGTCACTTGTCACTGGTCACTGGTCACTGGTCACTAGTCACAATTCACTGGTCACTGGTCACTTGTCACTGGTCACTGGTCACTGGTCACTGGTCACTGGTCACTGGTCAATGGTCACTGTCGCTGGTCACTGGTCACTGGTCACTGATCACTGGTCACTGGTCACTGGTCACAGGTCACTGGTCACTGGTCAATGGTCACTATCGCTGGTCAATGGTCACTGTCGCTGGTCACTGGTCACTGGTCACTTGTCACTGGTCACTGCTCACTGGTCACTGGACACTGGTCACTGGTCAATGGTCCCTGTCGCTGGAAAATGGTCACTGTCGCTGGTCACTGGTCACTGGTCACAGTCGCTGGTCACTGGTCACTGGTCACTGGTCACAAATCACTGGTCACTGGTCACTGGTCACTGGTCACTGGTCACTGGTCACTGGTCACTGGTCACTGTCGCTGATCACTGGTCACTGGACACTGGTCACTGGTCACTGGTCACAAGTCACTGGTCACTTGTCACTGGTCAGTGGCCACTCGTCGCTGGTCACTTGTCACTGGTCACTGGTCGCAGGTCAATGGTCACTGGTCACTGGACACTGGTCACTGGTCACTGGTCACTTGTCACTGGTCAATGGTCACTATCGCTGGTCAATGGTCACTGTCGCTGGTCACTGGTCACTTGTCACTGGTCAGTGGCCACTGGGCGCTGGTCACTTGTCACAGGTCACTGGTCACTGGTCACTGGTCACAAATCACTGGTCACTGGTCACTGGTCACTGGTCACTGGTCACTGGTCACTGGTCACTGGTCACTGTCGCTGATCACTGGTCACTGGACACTGGTCACTGGTCACTGGTCACAAGTCACTGGTCACTTGTCACTGGTCAGTGGCCACTCGTCGCTGGTCACTTGTCACTGGTCACTGGTCGCAGGTCAATGGTCACTGGTCACTGGACACTGGTCACTGGTCACTGGTCACTTGTCACTGGTCAATGGTCACTATCGCTGGTCAATGGTCACTGTCGCTGGTCACTGGTCATTGGTCACTTGTCACTGGTCACTGGTCACTGGTCAATGGTCACTGACGCTGGTCACTGGTCACTGGTCACTGGTCACTGGTCACTGGTCACTGGTCACTGGTCACTGGTCAATGGTCACTGTCGCTGGTCACTGGTCACTGGTCACTGGTCACTGATCAATGGTCACTGGTCACTGGTAACTGGTCAATGGTCACTATCGCTGGTCAATGGTCATTGCCGCTGGTCACTGGTCATTGGTCACTTGTCACTGGTCACTGGTCACTGGTCACTGGTCACTGGTCACTGGTCACAGGTCAATGGTCACTGGTCACTGGTCACTGGTCAATGGTCCCTGTCGCTGGTCACTGGTCACTGGTCACTGGTCACTGGTCATTGGTCACTGGTATCTGGTCAATGGTCACTGTCGCTGGTCACTGGTCACTGGTCACTGGTCACTGGTCAATGGTAACTTGTCACTGGGCAGTGGTCAATGGTCACTGGTCACTGGTCACTGGTCACTGGTCACAGGTCAATGGTCACTGGTCACTGGACACAGGTCACTGGTCACTGGTCACTGGTCAATGGTCACTGGTCACTGGTCAATGGTCACTGGCCACTGGTCTCTGGTCACTGGTCAATGGTCACTGTCGCTGGTCACTGGTAACTGGTCAATGGTCACTGTCGCTGGTCACTGGTCACTGGTCACTGGTCACTGGTCACTGGTCAATGGTAACTTGTCACTGGGCAGTGGTCAATGGTCACTGGTCACTGGTCACTGGTCACTGGTCACTGGTCACTGGTCACAGGTCAATGGTCACTGGTCACTGGTCACTGGTCACAGGTCAATTGTCACTGGTCACTGGTCACTGGTCAATGGTCCCTGTCGCTGGTCACTGGTCACTGGTCACAAGTCACTGGTCACTTGTCACTGGTCACTGGTCACTGGTCACTGGTCAATGGTCACTGTCGCTGGTCAATGGTCACTGTCGCTGGTCACTGGTCACTGGTCACTGGTCACTGGTCACAAAGCACTGGTCACAAAGCACTGGTCACTTGTCACTGGTCAGTGGCCACTGGTCGCTGGTCACTTGTCACTGGTCACTGGTCACTGGTCACTAGTCACAATTCACTGGTCACTGGTCACTTGTCACTGGTCACTGGTCACTGGTCACTGGTCACTGGTCACTGGTCAATGGTCACTGTCGCTGGTGACTGGTCACTGGTCACTGATCACTGGTCACTGGTCAATGGTCACTATCGCTGGTCAATGGTCACTGTCGCTGGTCACTGGTCACTGGTCACTTGTCACTGGTCACTGCTCACTGGTCACTGGACACTGGTCACTGGTCAATGGTCCCTGTCGCTGGAAAATGGTCACTGTCGCTGGTCACTGGTCACTGGTCACAGTCGCTGGTCACTGGTCACTGGTCTCTAGTCACTGGTCACTGGTCACTGGTCGCTGGTCACTGGTCACTTGTCACTGGTCAGTGGCCACTGGTCGCTGGTCACTTGTCACAGGTCACTGGTCACTGGTCACTGGTCACAAGTCACTGGTCACTGGTCACTGGTCACTGGTCACTGGTCACTGGTCACTGGTCACTGGTCACTGTCGCTGATCACTGGTCACTGGACACTGGTCACTGGTCACTGGTCACAAGTCACTGGTCACTTGTCACTGGTCAGTGGCCACTCGTCGCTGGTCACTTGTCACTGCTCACTGGTCACAGGTCAATGGTCACTGGTCACTGGACACTGGTCACTGGTCACTGGTCACTTGTCACTGGTCAATGGTCACTATCGCTAGTCAATGGTCACTGTCGCTGGTCACTGGTCATTGGTCACTTGTCACTGGTCACTGGTCACTGGTCAATGGTCACTGTCGCTGGTCACTGGTCACTGGTCACTGGTCACTGGTCACTGGTCACTGGTCACTGGTCACTGGTCAATGGTCACTGTCGCTGGTCACTGGTCACTGGTCACTGGTCACTGGTCAATGGTCACTGGTCACTGGTCACTGGTCAATGGTCACTATCGCTGGTCAATGGTCATTGTCGCTGGCCACTGGTCATTGGTCACTTGTCACTGGTCACTGGTCACTGGTCACTGGTCACAGGTCAATGGTCACTGGTCACTGGTCACTGGTCAATGGTCCCTGTCGCTGGTCACTGGTCACTGGTCACTGGTCACTGGTCACTGGTCATTGGTCACTGGTATCTGGTCAATGGTCACTGTCGCTGGTCACTGGTCACTGGTCACTGGTCACTGGTCAAAGGTAACTTGTCACTGGGCAGTGGTCAATGGTCACTGGTCACTGGTCACTGGTCACTGGTCACTGGTCACAGGTCAATGGTCACTGGTCACTGGACACAGGTCACTGGTCACTGGTCACTGGTCAATGGTCACTGGTCACTGGTCAATGGTCACTGGCCACTGGTCTCTGGTCACTGGTCAATGCTCACTTTCGTTGGTCAATGGTCAATGGTCCCTGTCGCTGGTCACTGGTCACTGGTCACTGGTCACTGGTCACTGGTCACTGGTATCTGGTCAATGGTCACTGTCGCTGGTCACTGGTCACTGGTCACTGGTCACTGGTCAATGGTCCCTGTCGCTGGAAAATGTTTACTGTCGCTGGTCACTGGTCACTGGTCACAGTCGCTGGTCACTGGTCACTGGTCTCTAGTCACTGGTCACTGGTCACTGGTCGCTGGTCACTGGTCACTTGTCACTGGTCAGTGGCCACTGGTCGCTGGTCACTTGTCACAGGTCACTGGTCACTGGTCACTGGTCACAAGTCACTGGTCACTGGTCACTGGTCACTGGTGACTGGTCACTGGTCACTGGTCACTGGTCACTGGTCAATGTCGCTGATCACTGGTCACTGGACACTGGTCACTGGTCACTGGTCACAAGTCACTGGTCACTTGTCACTGGTCAGTGGCCACTCGTCGCTGGTCACTTGTCACTGGTCACTGGTCACAGGTCAATGGTCACTGGTCACTGGACACTGGTCACTGGTCACTGGTCACTTGTCACTGGTCAATGGTCACTATCGCTGGTCAATGGTCACTGTCGCTGGTCACTGGTCATTGGTCACTTGTCACTGGTCACTGGTCACTGGTCAATGGTCACTGTCGCTGGTCACTGGTCACTGGTCACTGGTCACTGGTCACTGGTCACTGGTCACTGGTCACTTTTCCCTGGGCAGTGGTCACTGGTCACTGGTCAATGGTCACTATCGCTGGTCAATGGTCACTGTCGCTGGTCACTGGTCACTGGTCACTGGTCAATGGTCACTGTCACTGTTCAATGGTAACTTGTCACTTGGCAGTGGTCAATGGTCACTGGTCACTGGTCACTGGTCACTGGTCACTGGTCACAGGTCAATGGTCACTGGTCACTGGACACAGGCACTGGTCACTGGTCACTGGTCACTGGTCACTGGTCAATGGTCACTGGCCACTGGTCACTGGTCACTGGTCAATGGTCACTTTCGCTGGTCAATGGTCACTGTCGCTGGTCACTGGTCACTGGTCACTGGTCACTGTCGCTGGTCACTGGTCACTGGTCACTGGTCACTGGTCACTGGTCACTGGTCACTGGTCACTGGTATCTGGTCAATGGTCACTGTCGCTGGTCACTGGTCACTGGTCACTGGTCACTGGTCACTGGTCACTGGTCAATGGTAACTTGACACTGGGCAGTGGTCAATGGTCACTGGTCACTGGTCACTGGTCACTGGTCACTGGTCACAGGTCAATGGTCACTGGTCACTGGACACAGGTCACTGGTCACTGGTCACTGGTCACTGGTCACTGGCCACTGGTCTCTGGTCACTGGTCAATGGTCACTTTCGTTGGTCAATGGTCAATGATCCCTGTCGCTGGTCACTGGTCACTGGTCACTGGTCACTGGTCACTGGTATCTGGTCAATGGTCACTGTCGCTGGTCACTGGTCACTGGTCACTGGTCACTGGTCAATGGTAACTTGTCACTGGTCACTGGTCACTGGTCACTGGTCACTTGTCACTGGTCACTGGTCACTGGTCACTGGTCACTGGTCACTGGTCACTGGTCACTGGTCAATGGTCACTGTCGCTGGTCACTGGTCACTGGTCACTGGTCACTGGTCAATGGTCACTGGTCACTGGTCACTGGTCAATGGTCACTATCGCTGGTCAATGGTCATTGTCGCTGGTCACTGGTCATTGGTCACTTGTCACTGGTCACTGGTCACTGGTCACTGGTCACTGGTCACTGGTCACTGGTCACTGGTCAATGGTCACTGTCGCTGGTCACTGGTCACTGGTCACTGGTCACTGGTCACTGGTCAATGGTCACTGGTCACTGGTCACTGGTCAATGGTCACTATCGCTGGTCAATGGTCATTGTCGCTGGTCACTGGTCATTGGTCACTTGTCACTGGTCACTGGTCACTGGTCACTGGTCACTGGTCACTGGTCACTGGTCACTGGTCACAGGTCAATGGTCACTGGTCACTGGTCACTGGTCAATGGTCCCTGTCGCTGGTCACTGGTCACTGGTCACAAGTCACTGGTCACTTGTCACTGGTCACTGGTCACTGGTCACTGGTCACTGGTCAATGGTCACTGTCGCTGGTCAATGGTCACTGTCGCTGGTCACTGGTCACTGGTCACTGGTCACTGGTCACAAAGCACTGGTCACAAAGCACTGGTCACTTGTCACTGGTCAGTGGCCACTGGTCGCTGGTCACTTGTCACTGGTCAATGGTCACTGGTCACTGGTCACTGGTCAATGGTCCCTGTCGCTGGTCACTGGTCACTGGTCACAAGTCACTGGTCACTTGTCACTGGTCACTGGTCACTGGTCACTGGTCACTGGTCAATGGTCACTGTCGCTGGTCAATGGTCACTGTCGCTGGTCACTGGTCACTGGTCACTGGTCACTGGTCACAAAGCACTGGTCACAAATCACTGGTCACTTGTCACTGGTCAGTGGCCACTGGTCGCTGGTCACTTGTCACTGGTCACTGGTCACTGGTCACTAGTCACAATTCACTGGTCACTGGTCACTTGTCACTGGTCACTGGTCACTGGTCACTGGTCACTGGTCACTGGTCAATGGTCACTGTCGCTGGTCACTGGTCACTGGTCACTGATCACTGGTCACTGGTCACTGGTCACAGGTCACTGGTCACTGGTCAATGGTCACTATCGCTGGTCAATGGTCACTGTCGCTGGTCACTGGTCACTGGTCACTTGTCACTGGTCACTGCTCACTGGTCACTGGACACTGGTCACTGGTCAATGGTCCCTGTCGCTGGAAAATGGTCACTGTCGCTGGTCACTGGTCACTGGTCACAGTCGCTGGTCACTGGTCACTGGTCTCTAGTCACTGGTCACTGGTCACTGGTCGCTGGTCACTGGTCACTTGTCACTGGTCAGTGGCCACTGGGCGCTGGTCACTTGTCACAGGTCACTGGTCACTGGTCACTGGTCACAAATCACTGGTCACTGGTCACTGGTCACTGGTCACTGGTCACTGGTCACTGGTCACTGGTCACTGTCGCTGATCACTGGTCACTGGACACTGGTCACTGGTCACTGGTCACAAGTCACTGGTCACTTGTCACTGGTCAGTGGCCACTCGTCGCTGGTCACTTGTCACTGGTCACTGGTCGCAGGTCAATGGTCACTGGTCACTGGACACTGGTCACTGGTCACTGGTCACTTGTCACTGGTCAATGGTCACTATCGCTGGTCAATGGTCACTGTCGCTGGTCACTGGTCATTGGTCACTTGTCACTGGTCACTGGTCACTGGTCAATGGTCACTGACGCTGGTCACTGGTCACTGGTCACTGGTCACTGGTCACTGGTCACTGGTCACTGGTCACTGGTCAATGGTCACTGTCGCTGGTCACTGGTCACTGGTCACTGGTCACTGATCAATGGTCACTGGTCACTGGTAACTGGTCAATGGTCACTATCGCTGGTCAATGGTCATTGCCGCTGGTCACTGGTCATTGGTCACTTGTCACTGGTCACTGGTCACTGGTCACTGGTCACTGGTCACTGGTCACAGGTCAATGGTCACTGGTCACTGGTCACTGGTCAATGGTCCCTGTCGCTGGTCACTGGTCACTGGTCACTGGTCACTGGTCATTGGTCACTGGTATCTGGTCAATGGTCACTGTCGCTGGTCACTGGTCACTGGTCACTGGTCACTGGTCAATGGTAACTTGTCACTGGGCAGTGGTCAATGGTCACTGGTCACTGGTCACTGGTCACTGGTCACAGGTCAATGGTCACTGGTCACTGGACACAGGTCACTGGTCACTGGTCACTGGTCAATGGTCACTGGTCACTGGTCAATGGTCACTGGCCACTGGTCTCTGGTCACTGGTCAATGGTCACTTTCGTTGGTCAATGGTCAATGGTCCCTGTCGCTGGTCACTGGTCACTGGTCACTGGTCACTGGTCACTGGTCACTGGTCACTGGTCACTGGTATCTGGTCAATGGTCACTGTCGCTGGTCACTGGTCACTGGTCACTGGTCACTGGTCAATGGTAACTTGTCACTGGTCACTGGTCACTGGTCACTTGTCACTGGTCACTGGTCACTGGTCACTGGTCACTGGTCACTGGTCACTGGTCAATGGTCACTGTCGCTGGTCACTGGTCACTGCTCACTGGTCACTGGTCAATGGTCACTGGTCACTATCGCTGGTCAATGGTCATTGTCGCTGGTCACTGGTCATTGGTCACTTGTCACTGGTCACTGGTCACTGGTCACTGCTCACTGGTCACTGGTCACTGGTCACAGGTCAATGGTCACTGGTCACTGGTCACTGGTCAATGGTCCCTGTCGCTGGTCACTGGTCACTGGTCACAAGTCACTGGTCACTTGTCACTGGTCACTGGTCACTGGTCACTGGTCACTGGTCAATTGTCACTGTCGCTGGTCAATGGTCACTGTCGCTGGTCACTGGTCACTGGTCACTGGTCACTGGTCACAAAGCACTGGTCACAAAGCACTGGTCACTTGTCACTGGTCAGTGGCCACTGGTCGCTGGTCACTTGTCACTGGTCACTGGTCACTGGTCACTAGTCACAATTCACTGGTCACTGGTCACTTGTCACTGGTCACTGGTCAATGGTCACTGTCGCTGGTCACTGGTCACTGGTCACTGATCACTGGTCACTGGTCACTGGTCACAGGTCACTGGTCACAGGTCATTGGTCACTATCGCTGGTCAATGGTCACTGTCGCTGGTCACTGGTCACTGGTCACTTGTCACTGGTCACTGCTCACTGGTCACTGGACACTGGTCACTGGTCAATGGTCCCTGTCGCTGGAAAATGGTCACTGTCGCTGGTCACTGGTCACTGGTCACAGTCGCTGGTCACTGGTCACTGGTCTCTAGTCACTGGTCACTGGTCACTGGTCGCTGGTCACTGGTCACTTGTCACTGGTCAGTGGCCACTGGTCGCTGGTCACTTGTCACAGGTCACTGGTCACTGGTCACTGGTCACAAGTCACTGGTCACTGGTCACTGGTCACTGGTCACTGGTCACTGGTCACAGGTCACTGGTCACTGTCGCTGATCACTGGTCACTGGACACTGGTCACTGGTCACTGGTCACAAGTCACTGGTCACTTGTCACTGGTCAGTGGCCACTCGTCGCTGGTCACTTGTCACAGGTCACTGGTCACAGGTCAATGGTCAATGGTCACTGGGCACTGGTCACTGGTCACTGGTCACTTGTCACTGGTCAATGGTCACTATCGCTGGTCAATGGTCACTGTCGCTGGTCACTGGTCATTGGTCACTTGTCACTGGTCACTGGTCACTGGTCAATGGTCACTGTCGCTGGTCACTGGTCACTGGTCACTGGTCACTGGTCACTGGTCACTGGTCACTGGTCACTTTTCCCTGGGCAGTGGTCACTTGTCACTGGTCAATGGTCACTATCGCTGGTCAATGGTCACTGTCGCTGGTCACTGGTCACTGGTCACTTGTCACTGGTCACTGCTCACTGGTCACTGGACACTGGTCACTGGTCAATGGTCCCTGTCGCTGGAAAATGGTCACTGTCGCTGGTCACTGGTCACTGGTCACAGTCGCTGGTCACTGGTCACTGGTCTCTAGTCACTGGTCACTGGTCACTGGTCGCTGGTCACTGGTCACTTGTCACTGGTCAGTGGCCACTGGTCGCTGGTCACTTGTCACAGGTCACTGGTCACTGGTCACTGGTCACAAGTCACTGGTCACTGGTCACTGGTCACTGGTCACTGGTCACTGGTCACAGGTCACTGGTCACTGGTCACTGGTCACTGGTCACTGATCACTGGTCACTGGTCACTGTCGCTGATCACTGGTCACTGGACACTGGTCACTGGTCACTGGTCACAAGTCACTGGTCACTTGTCACTGGTCAGTGGCCACTCGTCGCTGGTCACTTGTCACTGGTCACTGGTCACAGGTCAATGGTCACTTGTCACTGGACACTGGTCACTGGTCACTGGTCACTTGTCACTGGTCAATGGTCACTATCGCTGGTCAATGGTCACTGTCGCTGGTCACTGGTCATTGGTCACTTGTCACTGGTCACTGGTCACTGGTCAATGGTCACTGTCGCTGGTCACTGGTCACTGGTCACTGGTCACTGGTCACTGGTCACTGGTCACTGGTCACTGGTCACTGGTCACTGGTCACTGGTCAATGGTCACTGTCGCTGGTCACTGGTCACTGGTCACTGGTCACTGATCAATGGTCACTGGTCACTGGTCACTGGTCAATGGTCACTATCGCTGGTCAATGGTCATTGCCGCTGGTCACTGGTCATTGGTCACTTGTCACTGGTCACTGGTCACTGGTCACTGGTCACTGGTCACTGGTCACAGGTCAATGGTCACTGGTCACTGGTCACTGGTCAATGGTCACTGTCGCTGGTCACTGGTCATTGGTCACTTGTCACTGGTCACTGGTCACTGGTCAATGGTCACTGACGCTGGTCACTGGTCACTGGTCACTGGTCACTGGTCACTGGTCACTGGTCACTGGTCACTGGTCAATGGTCACTGTCGCTGGTCACTGGTCACTGGTCACTGGTCACTGATCAATGGTCACTGGTCACTGGTAACTGGTCAATGGTCACTATCGCTGGTCAATGGTCATTGCCGCTGGTCACTGGTCATTGGTCACTTGTCACTGGTCACTGGTCACTGGTCACTGGTCACTGGTCACTGGTCACAGGTCAATGGTCACTGGTCACTGGTCACTGGTCAATGGTCCCTGTCGCTGGTCACTGGTCACTGGTCACTGGTCACTGGTCATTGGTCACTGGTATCTGGTCAATGGTCACTGTCGCTGGTCACTGGTCACTGGTCACTGGTCACTGGTCAATGGTAACTTGTCACTGGGCAGTGGTCAATGGTCACTGGTCACTGGTCACTGGTCACTGGTCACAGGTCAATGGTCACTGGTCACTGGACACAGGTCACTGGTCACTGGTCACTGGTCAATGGTCACTGGTCACTGGTCAATGGTCACTGGTCACTGGTCACTGGTCACTGGTCACAAAGCACTGGTCACAAAGCACTGGTCACTTGTCACTGGTCAGTGGCCACTGGTCGCTGGTCACTTGTCACTGGTCACTGGTCACTGGTCACTAGTCACAATTCACTGGTCACTGGTCACTTGTCACTGGTCACTGGTCAATGGTCACTGTCGCTGGTCACTGGTCACTGGTCACTGATCACTGGTCACTGGTCACTGGTCACAGGTCACTGGTCACAGGTCATTGGTCACTATCGCTGGTCAATGGTCACTGTCGCTGGTCACTGGTCACTGGTCACTTGTCACTGGTCACTGCTCACTGGTCACTGGACACTGGTCACTGGTCAATGGTCCCTGTCGCTGGAAAATGGTCACTGTCGCTGGTCACTGGTCACTGGTCACAGTCGCTGGTCACTGGTCACTGGTCTCTAGTCACTGGTCACTGGTCACTGGTCGCTGGTCACTGGTCACTTGTCACTGGTCAGTGGCCACTGGTCGCTGGTCACTTGTCACAGGTCACTGGTCACTGGTCACTGGTCACAAGTCACTGGTCACTGGTCACTGGTCACTGGTCACTGGTCACTGGTCACAGGTCACTGGTCACTGTCGCTGATCACTGGTCACTGGACACTGGTCACTGGTCACTGGTCACAAGTCACTGGTCACTTGTCACTGGTCAGTGGCCACTCGTCGCTGGTCACTTGTCACAGGTCACTGGTCACAGGTCAATGGTCAATGGTCACTGGACACTGGTCACTGGTCACTGGTCACTTGTCACTGGTCAATGGTCACTATCGCTGGTCAATGGTCACTGTCGCTGGTCACTGGTCATTGGTCACTTGTCACTGGTCACTGGTCACTGGTCAATGGTCACTGTCGCTGGTCACTGGTCACTGGTCACTGGTCACTGGTCACTGGTCACTGGTCACTGGTCACTTTTCCCTGGGCAGTGGTCACTTGTCACTGGTCAATGGTCACTATCGCTGGTCAATGGTCACTGTCGCTGGTCACTGGTCACTGGTCACTTGTCACTGGTCACTGCTCACTGGTCACTGGACACTGGTCACTGGTCAATGGTCCCTGTCGCTGGAAAATGGTCACTGTCGCTGGTCACTGGTCACTGGTCACAGTCGCTGGTCACTGGTCACTGGTCTCTAGTCACTGGTCACTGGTCACTGGTCGCTGGTCACTGGTCACTTGTCACTGGTCAGTGGCCACTGGTCGCTGGTCACTTGTCACAGGTCACTGGTCACTGGTCACTGGTCACAAGTCACTGGTCACTGGTCACTGGTCACTGGTCACTGGTCACTGGTCACAGGTCACTGGTCACTGGTCACTGGTCACTGGTCACTGATCACTGGTCACTGGTCACTGTCGCTGATCACTGGTCACTGGACACTGGTCACTGGTCACTGGTCACAAGTCACTGGTCACTTGTCACTGGTCAGTGGCCACTCGTCGCTGGTCACTTGTCACTGGTCACTGGTCACAGGTCAATGGACACTTGTCACTGGACACTGGTCACTGGTCACTGGTCACTTGTCACTGGTCAATGGTCACTATCGCTGGTCAATGGTCACTGTCGCTGGTCACTGGTCATTGGTCACTTGTCACTGGTCACTGGTCACTGGTCAATGGTCACTGTCGCTGGTCACTGGTCACTGGTCACTGGTCACTGGTCACTGGTCACTGGTCACTGGTCACTGGTCACTGGTCACTGGTCACTGGTCAATGGTCACTGTCGCTGGTCACTGGTCACTGGTCACTGGTCACTGATCAATGGTCACTGGTCACTGGTCACTGGTCAATGGTCACTATCGCTGGTCAATGGTCATTGCCGCTGGTCACTGGTCATTGGTCACTTGTCACTGGTCACTGGTCACTGGTCACTGGTCACTGGTCACTGGTCACAGGTCAATGGTCACTGGTCACTGGTCACTGGTCAATGGTCCCTGTCGCTGGTCACTGGTCACTGGTCACTGGTCACTGGTCATTGGTCACTGGTATCTGGTCAATGGTCACTGTCGCTGGTCACTGGTCACTGGTCACTGGTCAATGGTAACTTGTCACTGGGCAGTGGTCAATGGTCACTGGTCACTGGTCACTGGTCACTGGTCACTGGTCACAGGTCAATGGTCACTGGTCACTGGACACAGTTCACTGGTCACTGGTCACTGGTCAATGGTCACTGGTCACTGGTCAATGGTCACTGGCCACTGGTCTCTGGTCACTGGTCAATGCTCACTTTCGTTGGTCAATGGTCAATGGTCCCTGTCGCTGGTCACTGGTCACTGGTCACTGGTCACTGGTCACTGGTCACTGGTATCTGGTCAATGGTCACTGTCGCTGGTCACTGGTCACTGGTCACTGGTCAATGGTAACTTGTCACTGGTCACTGGTCACTGGTCACTGGTCACTTGTCACTGGTCACTGGTCACTGGTCACTGGTCACTGGTCACTGGTCACTGGTCACTGGTCACTGGTCAATGGTCACTGTCGCTGGTCACTGGTCACTGGTCACTGGTCACTGGTCAATGGTCACTGGTCACTGGTCACTGGTCAATGGTCACTATCGCTGGTCAATGGTCATTGTCGCTGGTCACTGGTCATTGGTCACTTGTCACTGGTCACTGGTCACTGGTCACTGGTCACTGGTCACTGGTCACAGGTCAATGGTCACTGGTCACTGGTCACTGGTCAATGATCCCTGTCGCTGGTCACTGGTCACTGGTCACAAGTCACTGGTCACTTGTCACTGGTCACTGGTCACTGGTCACTGGTCACTGGTCACTGGTCACTGGTCACTGGTCACTGGTCACTGGTCACTGGTCAATGTCGCTGATCACTGGTCACTGGACACTGGTCACTGGTCACTGGTCACAAGTCACTGGTCACTTGTCACTGGTCAGTGGCCACTCGTCGCTGGTCACTTGTCACTGGTCACTGGTCACAGGTCAATGGTCACTGCTCACTGGACACTGGTCACTGGTCACTGGTCACTTGTCACTGGTCAATGGTCACTATCGCTGGTCAATGGTCTCTGTCGCTGGTCACTGGTCATTGGTCACTTGTCACTGGTCACTGGTCACTGGTCAATGGTCACTGTCGCTGGTCACTGGTCACTGGTCACTGGTCACTGGTCACTGGTCACTGGTCACTTTTCCCTGGGCAGTGGTCACTGGTCACTGGTCAATGGTCACTATCGCTGGTCAATGGTCACTGTCGCTGGTCACTGGTCACTGGTCACTGGTCAATGGTCACTGTCACTGTTCAATGGTAACTTGTCACTGGGCAGTGGTCAATGGTCACTGGTCACTGGTCACTGGTCACAGGTCACTGGTCACAGGTCAATGGTCACTGGTCACTGGACACAGGCACTGGTCACTGGTCACTGGTCACTGGTCACTGGTCAATGGTCACTGGCCACTGGTCAATGGTCACTTTCGCTGGTCAATGGTCACTGTCGCTGGTCACTGGTCACTGGTCACTGGTCACTGTCGCTGGTCACTGGTCACTGGTCACTGGTCACTGGTAACTGGTCAATGGTCACTGTCGCTGGTCACTGGTCACTGGTCACTGGTCACTGGTCAATTCTAACTTGTCACTGGGCAGTGGTCAATGGTCACTGGTCACTGGTCACTGGTCACTGGTCACTGGTCACAGGTCAATGGTCACTGGTCACTGGACACAGGTCACTGGTCACTGGTCACTGGTCACTGGTCACTGTTCACTGGTCACTGATCACTGGTCAATGGTCACCGTCGCTGGTCACTGTTCACTGGTCACTAGTCACTGGTCACTGGTCACTGGTCAATGGTCACTTTCGCTGGTCAATGGTCACTGTCGCTGGTCACTGGTCACTGGCCACTGGTCACAGTCGCTGGTCACTGGTCACTGGTCACTGGTAACTGGTCAATGGTCACTGTCGCTGGTCACTGGTCACTGGTCACTGGTCACTGGTCAATGGTAACTTGTCACTGGGCAGTGGTCAATGGTCACTGGTCACTGGTCACTGGTCACTGGTCACTGGTCACTGGTCACAGGTCAATGGTCAATGGTCACTATCGCTGGTCAATGGTCATTGTCGCTGGTCACTGGTCATTGGTCACTTGTCACTGGTCACTGGTCACTGGTCACTGGTCACTGGTCACTGGTCACAGGTCAATGGTCACTGGTCACTGGTCACTGGTCAATGGTCCCTGTCGCTGGTCACTGGTCACTGGTCACTGGTCACTGGTCATTGGTCACTGGTATCTGGTCAATGGTCACTGTCGCTGGTCACTGGTCACTGGTCACTGGTCACTGGTCAATGGTAACTTGTCACTGGGCAGTGGTCAATGGTCACTGGTCACTGGTCACTGGTCACTGGTCACTGGTCAATGGTCACTGGTCACTGGACACAGGTCACTGGTCACTGGTCACTGGTCACTGGTCAATGGTCACTGGTCACTGGTCAATGGTCACTGGCCACTGGTCTCTGGTCACTGGTCAATGGTCACTTTCGTTGGTCAATGGTCAATGGTCCCTGTCGCTGGTCACTGGTCACTGGTCACTGGTCACTGGTCACTGGTCACTGGTATCTGGTCAATGGTCACTGTCGCTGGTCACTGGTCACTGGTCACTGGTCAATGGTAACTTGTCACTGGTCACTGGTCACTGGTCACTGGTCACTTGTCACTGGTCACTGGTCACTGGTCACTGGTCACTGGTCACTGGTCACTGGTCAATGGTCACTGTCGCTGGTCACTGGTCAATGGTCACTGGTCACTGGTCAATGGTCACTGGTCACTGGTCACTGGTCAATGGTCACTATCGCTGGTCAATGGTCATTGTCGCTGGTCACTGGTCATTGGTCACTTGTCACTGGTCACTGGTCACTGGTCACTGGTCACTGGTCACTGGTCACTGGTCACAAGTCAATGGTCACTGGTCACTGGTCACTGGTCAATGGTCCCTGTCGCTGGTCACTGGTCACTGGTCACAAGTCACTGGTCACTTGTCACTGGTCACTGGTCACTGGTCACTGGTCACTGGTCAATGGTCACTGTCGCTGGTCAATGGTCACTGTCGCTGGTCACTGGTCACTGGTCACTGGTCACTGGTCACAAAGCACTGGTCACAAAGCACTGGTAACTTGTCACTGGTCAGTGGCCACTGGTCGCTGGTCACTTGTCACTGGTCACTGGTCACTGGTCACTAGTCACAATTCACTGGTCACTGGTCACTTGTCACTGGTCACTGGTCACTGGTCACTGGTCACTGGTCACTGGTCAATGGTCACTGTCGCTGGTGACTGGTCACTGGTCACTGATCACTGGTCACTGGTCAATGGTCACTATCGCTGGTCAATGGTCACTGTCGCTGGTCACTGGACACTGGTCACTTGTCACTGGTCACTGCTCACTGGTCACTGGACACTGGTCACTGTTCAATGGTCCCTGTCGCTGGAAAATGGTCACTGTCGCTGGTCACTGGTCACTGGTCACAGTCGCTGGTCACTGGTCACTGGTCTCTAGTCACTGGTCACTGGTCACTGGTCGCTGGTCACTGGTCACTTGTCACTGGTCAGTGGCCACTGGTCGCTGGTCACTTGTCACAGGTCACTGGTCACTGGTCACTGGTCACAAGTCACTGGTCACTGGTCACTGGTCACTGGTCACTGGTCACTGGTCACTGGTCACTGGTCACTGTCGCTGATCACTGGTCACTGGACACTGGTCACTGGTCACTGGTCACAAGTCACTGGTCACTTGTCACTGGTCAGTGGCCACTCGTCGCTGGTCACTTGTCACTGCTCACTGGTCACAGGTCAATGGTCACTGGTCACTGGACACTGGTCACTGGTCACTGGTCACTTGTCACTGGTCAATGGTCACTATCGCTGGTCAATGGTCACTGTCGCTGGACACTGGTCATTGGTCACTTGTCACTGGTCACTGGTCACTGGCCAATGGTCACTGTCGCTGGTCACTGGTCACTGGTCACTGGTCACTGGTCACTGGTCACTGGTCACTGGTCACTGGTCAATGGTCACTGTCGCTGGTCACTGGTCACTGGTCACTGGTCACTGGTCAATGGTCACTGGTCACTGGTCACTGGTCAATGGTCACTATCGCTGGTCAATGGTCATTGTCGCTGGTCACTGGTCATTGGTCACTTGTCACTGGTCACTGGTCACTGGTCACTGGTCACAGGTCAATGGTCACTGGTCACTGGTCACTGGTCAATGGTCCCTGTCGCTGGTCACTGGTCACTGGTCACTGGTCACTGGTCATTGGTCACTGGTATCTGGTCAATGGTCACTGTCGCTGGTCACTGGTCACTGGTCACTGGTCACTGGTCAATGGTAACTTGTCACTGGGCAGTGGTCAATGGTCACTGGTCACTGGTCACTGGTCACTGGTCACTGGTCACAGGTCAATGGTCACTGGTCACTGGACACAGGTCACTGGTCACTGGTCACTGGTCAATGGTCACTGGTCACTGGTCAATGGTCACTGGCCACTGGTCTCTGGTCACTGGTCAATGCTCACTTTCGTTGGTCAATGGTCAATGGTCCCTGTCGCTGGTCACTGGTCACTGGTCACTGGTCACTGGTCACTGGTCACTGGTATCTGGTCAATGGTCACTGTCGCTGGTCACTGGTCACTGGTCACTGGTCACTGGTCAATGGTCCCTGTCGCTGGAAAATGTTTACTGTCGCTGGTCACTGGTCACTGGTCACAGTCGCTGGTCACTGGTCACTGGTCTCTAGTCACTGGTCACTGGTCACTGGTCGCTGGTCACTGGTCACTTGTCACTGGTCAGTGGCCACTGGTCGCTGGTCACTTGTCACAGGTCACTGGTCACTGGTCACTGGTCACAAGTCACTGGTCACTGGTCACTGGTCACTGGTCACTGGTCACTTGTCACTGGTCACTGGTCAATGTCGCTGATCACTGGACACTGGACACTGGTCACTGGTCACTGGTCACAAGTCACTGGTCACTTGTCACTGGTCAGTGGCCACTCGTCGCTGGTCACTTGTCACTGGTCACTGGTCACAGGTCAATGGTCACTGGTCACTGGACACTGGTCACTGGTCACTGGTCACTTGTCACTGGTCAATGGTCACTATCGCTGGTCAATGGTCACTGTCGCTGGTCACGGGTCATTGGTCACTTGTCACTGGTCACTGGTCACTGGTCAATGGTCACTGTCGCTGGTCACTGGTCACTGGTCACTGGTCACTGGTCACTGGTCACTGGTCACTGGTCACTTTTCCCTGGGCAGTGGTCACTGGTCACTGGTCAATGGTCACTGGTCAATGGTCACTGGCCACTGGTCAATGGTCACTTTCGCTGGTCAATGGTCACTGTCGCTGGTCACTGGTCACTGGTCACTGGTCACTGTCGCTGGTCACTGGTCACTGGTCACTGGTCACTGGTAACTGGTCAATGGTCACTGTCGCTGGTCACTGGTCACTGGTCACTGGTCACTGGTCAATTGTAACTTGTCACTGGGCAGTGGTCAATGGTCACTGGTCACTGGTCACTGGTCACTGGTCACTGGTCACAGGTCAATGGTCACTGGTCACTGGACACAGGTCACTGGTCACTGGTCACTGGTCACTGGTCACTGTTCACTGGTCACTGATCACTGGTCAATGGTCACCGTCGCTGGTCACTGTTCACTGGTCACTAGTCACTGGTCACTGGTCACTGGTCAATGGTCACTTTCGCTGGTCAATGGTCACTGTCGCTGGTCACTGGTCACTGGCCACTGGTCACAGTCGCTGGTCACTGGTCACTGGTCACTGGTAACTGGTCAATGGTCACTGTCGCTGGTCACTGGTCACTGGTCACTGGTCACTGGTCACTGGTCAATGGTAACTTGTCACTGGGCAGTGGTCAATGGTCACTGGTCACTGGTCACTGGTCACTGGTCACTGGTCACTGGTCACAGGTCAATGGTCACTGGTCACTGGTCACTGGTCACAGGTCAATGGTCACTGGTCACTGGTCACTGGTCAATGGTCACTGTCGCTGGTCACTGGTCACTGGTCACTGGTCACTGGTCAATGGTCACAGGTCACTGGTCACTGGTCAATGGTCACTATCGCTGGTCAATGGTCATTGTCGCTGGTCACTGGTCATTGGTCACTTGTCACTGGTCACTGGTCACTGGTCACTGGTCACTGGTCACTGGTCACAGGTCAATGGTCACTGGTCACTGGTCACTGGTCAATGGTCCCTGTCGCTGGTCACTGGTCACTGGTCACTGGTCACTGGTCATTGGTCACTGGTATCTGGTCAATGGTCACTGTCGCTGGTCACTGGTCACTGGTCACTGGTCACTGGTCAATGGTAACTTGTCACTGGGCAGTGGTCAATGGTCACTGGTCACTGGTCACTGGTCACTGGTCACTGGTGAATGGTCACTGGTCACTGGACACAGGTCACTGGTCACTGGTCACTGGTCACTGGTCAATGGTCACTGGTCACTGGTCAATGGTCACTGGCCACTGGTCTCTGGTCACTGGTCAATGGTCACTTTCGTTGGTCAATGGTCAATGGTCCCTGTCGCTGGTCACTGGTCACTGGTCACTGGTCACTGGTATCTGGTCAATGGTCACTGTCGCTGGTCACTGGTCACTGGTCACTGGTCAATGGTAACTTGTCACTGGTCACTGGTCACTGGTCACTGGTCACTTGTCACTGGTCACTGGTCACTGGTCACTGGTCACTGGTCACTGGTCACTGGTCAATGGTCACTGTCGCTGGTCACTGGTCAATGGTCACTGGTCACTGGTCAATGGTCACTGGTCACTGGTCACTGGTCAATGGTCACTATCGCTGGTCAATGGTCATTGTCGCTGGTCACTGGTCATTGGTCACTTGTCACTGGTCACTGGTCACTGGTCACTGGTCACTGGTCACTGGTCACTGGTCACTGGTCACAAGTCAATGGTCACTGGTCACTGGTCACTGGTCAATGGTCCCTGTCGCTGGTCACTGGTCACTGGTCACAAGTCACTGGTCACTTGTCACTGGTCACTGGTCGCTGGTCACTGGTCAATGGTCACTGTCGCTGGTCAATGGTCACTGTCGCTGGTCACTGGTCACTGGTCACTGGTCACTGGTCACAAAGCACTGGTCACAAAGCACTGGTCACTTGTCACTGGTCAGTGGCCACTGGTCGCTGGTCACTTGTCACTGGTCACTGGTCACTGGTCACTAGTCACAATTCACTGGTCACTGGTCACTTGTCACTGGTCACTGGTCACTGGTCACTGGTCACTGGTCACTGGTCAATGGTCACTGTCGCTGGTGACTGGTCACTGGTCACTGATCACTGGTCACTGGTCAATGGTCACTATCGCTGGTCAATGGTCACTGTCGCTGGTCACTGGTCACTGGTCACTTGTCACTGGTCACTGCTCACTGGTCACTGGACACTGGTCACTGGTCAATGGTCCCTGTCGCTGGAAAATGGTCACTGTCGCTGGTCACTGGTCACTGGTCACAGTCGCTGGTCACTGGTCACTGGTCTCTAGTCACTGGTCACTGGTCACTGGTCGCTGGTCACTGGTCACTTGTCACTGGTCAGTGGCCACTGGTCGCTGGTCACTTGTCACAGGTCACTGGTCACTGGTCACTGGTCACAAGTCACTGGTCACTGGTCACTGGTCACTGGTCACTGGTCACTGGTCACTGGTCACTGGTCACTGTCGCTGATCACTGGTCACTGGACACTGGTCACTGGTCACTGGTCACAAGTCACTGGTCACTTGTCACTGGTCAGTGGCCACTCGTCGCTGGTCACTTGTCACTGCTCACTGGTCACAGGTCAATGGTCACTGGTCACTGGACACTGGTCACTGGTCACTGGTCACTTGTCACTGGTCAATGGTCACTATCGCTGGTCAATGGTCACTGTCGCTGGTCACTGGTCATTGGTCACTTGTCACTGGTCACTGGTCACTGGTCAATGGTCACTGTCGCTGGTCACTGGTCACTGGTCACTGGTCACTGGTCACTGGTCACTGGTCACTGGTCAATGGTCACTGTCGCTGGTCACTGGTCACTGGTCACTGGTCACTGGTCACTGGTCAATGGTCACTATCGCTGGTCAATGGTCATTGTCGCTGGTCACTGGTCATTGGTCACTTGTCACTGGTCACTGGTCACTGGTCACTGGTCACAGGTCAATGGTCACTGGTCACTGGTCACTGGTCAATGGTCCCTGTCGCTGGTCACTGGTCACTGGTCACTGGTCACTGGTCATTGGTCACTGGTATCTGGTCAATGGTCACTGTCGCTGGTCACTGGTCACTGGTCACTGGTCACTGGTCAATGGTAACTTGTCACTGGGCAGTGGTCAATGGTCACTGGTCACTGGTCACTGGTCACTGGTCACTGGTCACAGGTCAATGGTCACTGGTCACTGGACACAGGTCACTGGTCACTGGTCACTGGTCAATGGTCACTGGTCACTGGTCAATGGTCACTGGCCACTGATCTCTGGTCACTGGTCAATGCTCACTTTCGTTGGTCAATGGTCAATGGTCCCTGTCGCTGGTCACTGGTCACTGGTCACTGGTCACTGGTCACTGGTCACTGGTATCTGGTCAATGGTCACTGTCGCTGGTCACTGGTCACTGGTCACTGGTCACTGGTCAATGGTCCCTGTCGCTGGAAAATGTTTACTGTCGCTGGTCACTGGTCACTGGTCACAGTCGCTGGTCACTGGTCACTGGTCTCTAGTCACTGGTCACTGGTCACTGGTCGCTGGTCACTGGTCACTTGTCACTGGTCAGTGGCCACTGGTCGCTGGTCACTTGTCACAGGTCACTGGTCACTGGTCACTGGTCACAGGTCACTGGTCACTGGTCACTGGTCACTGGTCACTGGTCACTGGTCACTGGTCACTGGTCAATGTCGCTGATCACTGGTCACTGGACACTGGTCACTGGTCACTGGTCACAAGTCACTGGTCACTTGTCACTGGTCAGTGGCCACTCGTCGCTGGTCACTTGTCACTGGTCACTGGTCACAGGTCAATGGTCACTGGTCACTGGACACTGGTCACTGTGTACTGGTCACTTGTCACTGGTCAATGGTCACTATCGCTGGTCAATGGTCACTGTCGCTGGTCACTGGTCATTGGTCACTTGTCACTGGTCACTGGTCACTGGTCAATGGTCACTGTCGCTGGTCACTGGTCACTGGTCACTGGTCACTGGTCACTGGTCACTGGTCACTGGTCACTTTTCCCTGGGCAGTGGTCACTGGTCACTGGTCAATGGTCACTATCGCTGGTCAATGGTCACTGTCGCTGGTCACTGGTCACTGGTCACTGGTCAATGGTCACTGTCACTGTTCAATGGTAACTTGTCACTTGGCAGTGGTCAATGGTCACTGGTCACTGGTCACTGGTCACTGGTCACTGGTCACAGGTCAATGGTCACTGGTCACTGGACACAGGCACTGGTCACTGGTCACTGGTCAATGGTCACTGGCCACTGGTCACTGGTCACTGGTCAATGGTCACTTTCGCTGGTCAATGGTCACTGTCGCTGGTCACTGGTCACTGTCGCTGGTTACTGGTCACTGGTCACTGGTCACTGGTAACTGGTCAATGGTCACTGTCGCTGGTCTCTGGTCACTGGTCACTGGTCACTGGTCAATGGTAACTTGTTACTGGGCAGTGGTCAATGGTCAATGGTCACTATCGCTGGTCAATGGTCACTGTCGCTGGTCACTGGTCACTGGTCACTTGTCACTGGTCACTGCTCACTGGTCACTGGACACTGGTCACTGGTCAATGGCCCCTGTCGCTGGAAAATGGTCACTGTCGCTGGTCACTGGTCACTGGTCACAGTCGCTGGTCACTGGTCACTGGTCTCTAGTCACTGGTCACTGGTCGCTGGTCACTGGTCACTTGTCACTGGTCAGTGGCCACTGGTCGCTGGTCACTTGTCACAGGTCACTGGTCACTGGTCACTGGTCACAAGTCACTGGTCACTGGTCACTGGTCACTGGTCACTGGTCACTGGTCACTGGTCACTGGTCACTGGTCACTGTCGCTGATCACTGGTCACTGGACACTGGTCACTGGTCACTGGTCACAAGTCACTGGTCACTTGTCACTGGTCAGTGGCCACTCGTCGCTGGTCACTTGTCACTGGTCACTGGTCACAGGTCAATGGTCACTGGTCACTGGACACTGGTCACTGGTCACTGGTCACTTGTCACTGGTCAATGGTCACTATCGCTGGTCAATGGTCACTGTCGCTGGTCACTGGTCATTGGTCACTTGTCACTGGTCACTGGTCACTGGTCAATGGTCACTGTCGCTGGTCACTGGTCACTGGTCACTGGTCACTGGTCACTGGTCACTGGTCACTGGTCACTGGTCAATGGTCACTGTCGCTGGTCACTGGTCACTGGTCACTGGTCACTGATCAATGGTCACTGGTCACTGGTAACTGGTCAATGGTCACTATCGCTGGTCAATGGTCATTGCCGCTGGTCACTGGTCATTGGTCACTTGTCACTGGTCACTGGTCACTGGTCACTGGTCACTGGTCACTGGTCACAGGTCAATGGTCACTGGTCACTGGTCACTGGTCAATGGTCCCTGTCGCTGGTCACTGGTCACTGGTCACTGGTCACTGGTCATTGGTCACTGGTATCTGGTCAATGGTCACTGTCGCTGGTCACTGGTCACTGGTCACTGGTCACTGGTCAATGGTAACTTGTCACTGGGCAGTGGTCAATGGTCACTGGTCACTGGTCACTGGTCACTGGTCACTGGTCACTGGTCACAGGTCAATGGTCACTGGTCACTGGACACAGGTCACTGGTCACTGGTCACTGGTCAATGGTCACTGGTCACTGGTCAATGGTCACTGGCCACTGGTCTCTGGTCACTGGTCAATGGTCACTTTCGTTGGTCAATGGTCAATGGTCCCTGTCGCTGGTCACTGGTCACTGGTCACTGGTCACTGGTCACTGGTCACTGGTCACTGGTATCTGGTCAATGGTCACTGTCGCTGGTCACTGGTCACTGGTCACTGGTCACTGGTCACTGGTCAATGGTAACTTGTCACTGGGCAGTGGTCAATGGTCACTGGTCACTGGTCACTGGTCACTGGTCACTGGTCACAGGTCAATGGTCACTGGTCACTGGACACAGGTCACTGGTCACTGGTCACTGGTCACTGGTCACTGGTCAATGGTCACTGGCCACTGGTCTCTGGTCACTGGTCAATGGTCACTTTCGTTGGTCAATGGTCAATGATCCCTGTCGCTGGTCACTGGTCACTGGTCACTGGTCACTGGTCACTGGTATCTGGTCAATGGTCACTGTCGCTGGTCACTGGTCACTGGTCACTGGTCACTGGTCAATGGTAACTTGTCACTGGTCACTGGTCACTGGTCACTGGTCACTTGTCACTGGTCACTGGTCACTGGTCACTGGTCACTGGTCACTGGTCACTGGTCACTGGTCAATGGTCACTGTCGCTGGTCACTGGTCACTGGTCACTGGTCACTGGTCAATGGTCACTGGTCACTGGTCACTGGTCAATGGTCACTATCGCTGGTCAATGGTCATTGTCGCTGGTCACTGGTCATTGGTCACTTGTCACTGGTCACTGGTCACTGGTCACTGGTCAATGGTCACTGGTCACTGGTCACTGGTCAATGGTCACTATCGCTGGTCAATGGTCATTGTCGCTGGTCACTGGTCATTGGTCACTTGTCACTGGTCACTGGTCACTGGTCACTGCTCACTGGTCACTGGACACTGGTCACTGGTCAATGGTCCCTGTCGCTGGAAAATGGTCACTGTCGCTGGTCACTGGTCACTGGTCACAGTCGCTGGTCACTGGTCACTGGTCTCTAGTCACTGGTCACTGGTCACTGGTCGCTGGTCACTGGTCACTTGTCACTGGTCAGTGGCCACTGGTCGCTGGTCACTTGTCACAGGTCACTGGTCACTGGTCACTGGTCACAAGTCACTGGTCACTGGTCACTGGTCACTGGTCACTGGTCACTGGTCACTGGTCACTGGTCACTGTCGCTGATCACTGGTCACTGGACACTGGTCACTGGTCACTGGTCACAAGTCACTGGTCACTTGTCACTGGTCAGTGGCCACTCGTCGCTGGTCACTTGTCACTGCTCACTGGTCACAGGTCAATGGTCACTGGTCACTGGACACTGGTCACTGGTCACTGGTCACTTGTCACTGGTCAATGGTCACTATCGCTGGTCAATGGTCACTGTCGCTGGTCACTGGTCATTGGTCACTTGTCACTGGTCACTGGTCACTGGCCAATGGTCACTGTCGCTGGTCACTGGTCACTGGTCACTGGTCACTGGTCACTGGTCACTGGTCACTGGTCAATGGTCACTGTCGCTGGTCACTGGTCACTGGTCACTGGTCACTGGTCAATGGTCACTGGTCACTGGTCACTGGTCAATGGTCACTATCGCTGGTCAATGGTCATTGTCGCTGGTCACTGGTCATTGGTCACTTGTCACTGGTCACTGGTCACTGGTCACTGGTCACAGGTCAATGGTCACTGGTCACTGGTCACTGGTCAATGGTCCCTGTCGCTGGTCACTGGTCACTGGTCACTGGTCACTGGTCATTGGTCACTGGTATCTGGTCAATGGTCACTGTCGCTGGTCACTGGTCACTGGTCACTGGTCACTGGTCAATGGTAACTTGTCACTGGGCAGTGGTCAATGGTCACTGGTCACTGGTCACTGGTCACTGGTCACTGGTCACAGGTCAATGGTCACTGGTCACTGGACACAGGTCACTGGTCACTGGTCACTTGTCAATGGTCACTGGTCACTGGTCAATGGTCACTGGCCACTGGTCTCTGGTCACTGGTCAATGCTCACTTTCGTTGGTCAATGGTCAATGGTCCCTGTCGCTGGTCACTGGTCACTGGTCACTGGTCACTGGTCACTGGTCACTGGTATCTGGTCAATGGTCACTGTCGCTGGTCACTGGTCACTGGTCACTGGTCACTGGTCAATGGTCCCTGTCGCTGGAAAATGTTTACTGTCGCTGGTCACTGGTCACTGGTCACAGTCGCTGGTCACTGGTCACTGGTCTCTAGTCACTGGTCACTGGTCACTGGTCGCTGGTCACTGGTCACTTGTCACTGGTCAGTGGCCACTGGTCGCTGGTCACTTGTCACAGGTCACTGGTCACTGGTCACTGGTCACAAGTCACTGGTCACTGGTCACTGGTCACTGGTCACTGGTCACTGGTCACTGGTCACTGGTCAATGTCGCTGATCACTGGTCACTGGACACTGGTCACTGGTCACTGGTCACAAGTCACTGGTCACTTGTCACTGGTCAGTGGCCACTCGTCGCTGGTCACTTGTCACTGGTCACTGGTCACAGGTCAATGGTCACTGGTCACTGGACACTGGTCACTGGTCACTGGTCACTTGTCACTGGTCAATGGTCACTATCGCTGGTCAATGGTCACTGTCGCTGGTCACTGGTCATTGGTCACTTGTCACTGGTCACTGGTCACTGGTCAATGGTCACTGTCGCTGGTCACTGGTCACTGGTCACTGGTCACTGGTCACTTTTCCCTGGGCAGTGGTCACTGGTCACTGGTCAATGGTCACTGGTCAATGGTCACTGGCCACTGGTCAATGGTCACTTTCGCTGGTCAATGGTCACTGTCGCTGGTCACTGGTCACTGGTCACTGGTCACTGTCGCTGGTCACTGGTCACTGGTCACTGGTCACTGGTAACTGGTCAATGGTCACTGTCGCTGGTCACTGGTCACTAGTAACTGGTCACTGGTCAATTGTCACTTGTCACTGGGCAGTGGTCAATGGTCACTGGTCACTGGTCACTGGTCACTGGTCACTGGTCACAGGTCAATGGTCACTGGTCACTGGACACAGGTCACTGGTCACTGGTCACTGGTCACTGGTCACTGTTCACTGGTCACTGATCACTGGTCAATGGTCACCGTCGCTGGTCACTTTTCACTGGTCACTAGTCACTGGTCACTGGTCACTGGTCAATGGTCACTTTCGCTGGTCAATGGTCACTGTCGCTGGTCACTGGTCACTGGCCACTGGTCACAGTCGCTGGTCACTGGTCACTGGTCACTGGTAACTGGTCAATGGTCACTGTCGCTGGTCACTGGTCACTGGTCACTGGTCACTGGTCACTGGTCAATGGTAACTTGTCACTGGGCAGTGGTCAATGGTCACTGGTCACTGGTCACTGGTCACTGGTCACTGGTCACTGGTCACAGGTCAATGGTCACTGGTCACTGGTCACTGGTCACAGGTCAATGGTCACTGGTCACTGGTCACTGGTCAATGGTCACTGTCGCTGGTCACTGGTCACTGGTCACTGGTCACTGGTCAATGGTCACTGGTCACTGGTCACTGGTCAATGGTCACTATCGCTGGTCAATGGTCATTGTCGCTGGTCACTGGTCATTGGTCACTTGTCACTGGTCACTGGTCACTGGTCACTGGTCACTGGTCACAGGTCAATGGTCACTGGTCACTGGTCACTGGTCAATGGTCCCTGTCGCTGGTCACTGGTCACTGGTCACTGGTCACTGGTCATTGGTCACTGGTATCTGGTCAATGGTCACTGTCGCTGGTCACTGGTCACTGGTCACTGGTCACTGGTCAATGGTAACTTGTCACTGGGCAGTGGTCAATGGTCACTGGTCACTGGTCACTGGTCACTGGTCACTGGTCAATGGTCACTGGTCACTGGACACAGGTCACTGGTCACTGGTCACTGGTCACTGGTCAATGGTCACTGGTCACTGGACAATGGTCACTGGCCACTGGTCTCTGGTCACTGGTCAATGGTCACTTTCGTTGGTCAATGGTCAATGGTCCCTGTCGCTGGTCACTGGTCACTGGTCACTGGTCACTGGTCACTGGTCACTGGTATCTGGTCAATGGTCACTGTCGCTGGTCACTGGTCACTGGTCACTGGTCAATGGTAACTTGTCACTGGTCACTGGTCACTGGTTACTGGTCACTTGTCACTGGTCACTGGTCACTGGTCACTGGTCACTGGTCACTGGTCACTGGTCAATGGTCACTGTCGCTGGTCACTGGTCAATGGTCACTGGTCACTGGTCAATGGTCACTGGTCACTGGTCACTGGTCAATGGTCACTATCGCTGGTCAATGGTCATTGTCGCTGGTCACTGGTCATTGGTCACTTGTCACTGGTCACTGGTCACTGGTCACTGGTCACTGGTCACTGGTCACTGGTCACAAGTCAATGGTCACTGGTCACTGGTCACTGGTCAATGGTCCCTGTCGCTGGTCACTGGTCACTGGTCACAAGTCACTGGTCACTTGTCACTGGTCACTGGTCACTGGTCACTGGTCAATGGTCACTGTCGCTGGTCAATGGTCACTGTCGCTGGTCACTGGTCACTGGTCACTGGTCACTGGTCACAAAGCACCGGTCACAAAGCACTGGTCACTTGTCACTGGTCAGTGGCCACTGGTCGCTGGTCACTTGTCACTGGTCACTGGTCACTGGTCACTAGTCACAATTCACTGGTCACTGGTCACTTGTCACTGGTCACTGGTCACTGGTCACTGGTCACTGGTCACTGGTCAATGGTCACTGTCGCTGGTGACTGGTCACTGGTCACTGATCACTGGTCACTGGTCAATGGTCACTATCGCTGGTCAATGGTCACTGTCGCTGGTCACTGGTCACTGGTCACTTGTCACTGGTCACTGCTCACTGGTCACTGGACACTGGTCACTGGTCAATGGTCCCTGTCGCTGGAAAATGGTCACTGTCGCTGGTCACTGGTCACTGGTCACAGTCGCTGGTCACTGGTCACTGGTCTCTAGTCACGGGTCACTGGTCACTGGTCGCTGGTCACTGGTCACTTGTCACTGGTCAGTGGCCACTGGTCGCTGGTCACTTGTCACAGGTCACTGGTCACTGGTCACTGGTCACAAGTCACTGGTCACTGGTCACTGGTCACTGGTCACTGGTCACTGGTCACTGGTCACTGGTCACTGTCGCTGATCACTGGTCACTGGACACTGGTCACTGGTCACTGGTCACAAGTCACTGGTCACTTGTCACTGGTCAGTGGCCACTCGTCGCTGGTCACTTGTCACTGCTCACTGGTCACAGGTCAATGGTCACTGGTCACTGGACACTGGTCACTGGTCACTGGTCACTTGTCACTGGTCAATGGTCACTATCGCTGGTCAATGGTCACTGTCGCTGGTCACTGGTCATTGGTCACTTGTCACTGGTCACTGGTCACTGGTCAATGGTCACTGTCGCTGGTCACTGGTCACTGGTCACTGGTCACTGGTCACTGGTCACTGGTCACTGGTCAATGGTCACTGTCGCTGGTCACTGGTCACTGGTCACTGGTCACTGGTCACTGGTCAATGGTCACTATCGCTGGTCAATGGTCATTGTCGCTGGTCACTGGTCATTGGTCACTTGTCACTGGTCACTGGTCACTGGTCACTGGTCACAGGTCAATGGTCACTGGTCACTGGTCACTGGTCAATGGTCCCTGTCGCTGGTCACTGGTCACTGGTCACTGGTCACTGGTCATTGGTCACTGGTATCTGGTCAATGGTCACTGTCGCTGGTCACTGGTCACTGGTCACTGGTCACTGGTCAATGGTAACTTGTCACTGGGCAGTGGTCAATGGTCACTGGTCACTGGTCACTGGTCACTGGTCACTGGTCACAGGTCAATGGTCACTGGTCACTGGACACAGGTCACTGGTCACTGGTCACTGGTCAATGGTCACTGGTCACTGGTCAATGGTCACTGGCCACTGGTCTCTGGTCACTGGTCAATGCTCACTTTCGTTGGTCAATGGTCAATGGTCCCTGTCGCTGGTCACTGGTCACTGGTCACTGGTCACTGGTCACTGGTCACTGGTCACTGGTATCTGGTCAATGGTCACTGTCGCTGGTCACTGGTCACTGGTCACTGGTCACTGGTCAATGGTCCCTGTCGCTGGAAAATGTTTACTGTCGCTGGTCACTGGTCACTGGTCACAGTCGCTGGTCACTGGTCACTGGTCTCTAGTCACTGGTCACTGGTCACTGGTCGCTGGTCACTGGTCACTAGTCACTGGTCACTGGTCAATTGTAACTTGTCACTGGGCAGTGGTCAATGGTCACTGGTCACTGGTCACTGGTCACTGGTCACTGGTCACAGGTCAATGGTCACTGGTCACTGGACACAGGTCACTGGTCACTGGTCACTGGTCACTGGTCACTGTTCACTGGTCACTGATCACTGGTCAATGGTCACCGTCGCTGGTCACTTTTCACTGGTCACTAGTCACTGGTCACTGGTCACTGGTCAATGGTCACTTTCGCTGGTCCATGGTCACTGTCGCTGGTCACTGGTCACTGGCCACTGGTCACAGTCGCTGGTCACTGGTCACTGGTCACTGGTAACTGGTCAATGGTCACTGTCGCTGGTCACTGGTCACTGGTCACTGGTCACTGGTCACTGGTCAATGGTAACTTGTCACTGGGCAGTGGTCAATGGTCACTGGTCATTGGTCACTGGTCACTGGTCACTGGTCACTGGTCACAGGTCAATGGTCACTGGTCACTGGTCACTGGTCACAGGTCAATGGTCACTGGTCACTGGTCACTGGTCAATGGTCACTGTCGCTGGTCACTGGTCACTGGTCACTGGTCACTGGTCAATGGTCACTGGTCACTGGTCACTGGTCAATGGTCACTATCGCTGGTCAATGGTCATTGTCGCTGGTCACTGGTCATTGGTCACTTGTCACTGGTCACTGGTCACTGGTCACTGGTCACTGGTCACTGGTCACAGGTCAATGGTCACTGGTCACTGGTCACTGGTCAATGGTCCCTGTCGCTGGTCACTGGTCACTGGTCACTGGTCACTGGTCATTGGTCACTGGTATCTGGTCAATGGTCACTGTCGCTGGTCACTGGTCACTGGTCACAGTCGCTGGTCACTGGTCACTGGTCTCTAGTCACTGGTCACTGGTCACTGGTCGCTGGTCACTGGTCACTTGTCACTGGTCAGTGGCCACTGGTCGCTGGTCACTTGTCACAGGTCACTGGTCACTGGTCACTGGTCACAAGTCACTGGTCACTGGTCACTGGTCACTGGTCACTGGTCACTGGTCACTGGTCACTGGTCACTGTCGCTGATCACTGGTCACTGGACACTGGTCACTGGTCACTGGTCACAAGTCACTGGTCACTTGTCACTGGTCAGTGGCCACTCGTCGCTGGTCACTTGTCACTGCTCACTGGTCACAGGTCAATGGTCACTGGTCACTGGACACTGGTCACTGGTCACTGGTCACTTGTCACTGGTCAATGGTCACTATCGCTAGTCAATGGTCACTGTCGCTGGTCACTGGTCATTGGTCACTTGTCACTGGTCACTGGTCACTGGTCAATGGTCACTGTCGCTGGTCACTGGTCACTGGTCACTGGTCACTGGTCACTGGTCACTGGTCACTGGTCACTGGTCAATGGTCACTGTCGCTGGTCACTGGTCACTGGTCACTGGTCACTGGTCAATGGTCACTGGTCACTGGTCACTGGTCAATGGTCACTATCGCTGGTCAATGGTCATTGTCGCTGGCCACTGGTCATTGGTCACTTGTCACTGGTCACTGGTCACTGGTCACTGGTCACAGGTCAATGGTCACTGGTCACTGGTCACTGGTCAATGGTCCCTGTCGCTGGTCACTGGTCACTGGTCACTGGTCACTGGTCACTGGTCATTGGTCACTGGTATCTGGTCAATGGTCACTGTCGCTGGTCACTGGTCACTGGTCACTGGTCACTGGTCAATGGTAACTTGTCACTGGGCAGTGGTCAATGGTCACTGGTCACTGGTCACTGGTCACTGGTCACTGGTCACAGGTCAATGGTCACTGGTCACTGGACACAGGTCACTGGTCACTGGTCACTGGTCAATGGTCACTGGTCACTGGTCAATGGTCACTGGCCACTGGTCTCTGGTCACTGGTCAATGCTCACTTTCGTTGGTCAATGGTCAATGGTCCCTGTCGCTGGTCACTGGTCACTGGTCACTGGTCACTGGTCACTGGTCACTGGTATCTGGTCAATGGTCACTGTCGCTGGTCACTGGTCACTGGTCACTGGTCACTGGTCAATGGTCCCTGTCGCTGGAAAATGTTTACTGTCGCTGGTCACTGGTCACTGGTCACAGTCGCTGGTCACTGGTCACTGGTCTCTAGTCACTGGTCACTGGTCACTGGTCGCTGGTCACTGGTCACTTGTCACTGGTCAGTGGCCACTGGTCGCTGGTCACTTGTCACAGGTCACTGGTCACTGGTCACTGGTCACAAGTCACTGGTCACTGGTCACTGGTCACTGGTCACTGGTCACTGGTCACTGGTCACTGGTCACTGGTCAATGTCGCTGATCACTGGTCACTGGACACTGGTCACTGGTCACTGGTCACAAGTCACTGGTCACTTGTCACTGGTCAGTGGCCACTCGTCGCTGGTCACTTGTCACTGGTCACTGGTCACAGGTCAATGGTCACTGGTCACTGGACACTGGTCACTGGTCACTGGTCACTTGTCACTGGTCAATGGTCACTATCGCTGGTCAATGGTCACTGTCGCTGGTCACTGGTCATTGGTCACTTGTCACTGGTCACTGGTCACTGGTCAATGGTCACTGTCGCTGGTCACTGGTCACTGGTCACTGGTCACTGGTCACTGGTCACTGGTCACTGGTCACTTTTCCCTGGGCAGTGGTCACTGGTCACTGGTCAATGGTCACTATCGCTGGTCAATGGGCACTGTCGCTGGTCACTGGTCACTGGTCACTGGTCAATGGTCACTGTCACTGTTCAATGGTAACTTGTCACTTGGCAGTGGTCAATGGTCACTGGTCACTGGTCACTGGTCACTGGTCACTGGTCACAGGTCAATGGTCACTGGTCACTGGACACAGGCACTGGTCACTGGTCACTGGTCACTGGTCACTGGTCAATGGTCACTGGCCACTGGTCACTGGTCACTGGTCAATGGTCACTTTCGCTGGTCAATGGTCACTGTCGCTGGTCACTGGTCACTGGTCACTGGTCACTGTCGCTGGTCACTGGTCACTGGTCACTGGTCACTGGTCACTGGTCACTGGTCACTGGTCACTGGTATCTGGTCAATGGTCACTGTCGCTGGTCACTGGTCACTGGTCACTGGTCACTGGTCACTGGTCACTGGTCAATGGTAACTTGACACTGGGCAGTGGTCACTGGTCACTGGTCACTGGTCAATGGTCCCTGTCGCTGGTCACTGGTCACTGGTCACTGGTCACTGGTCATTGGTCACTGGTATCTGGTCAATGGTCACTGTCGCTGGTCACTGGTCACTGGTCACTGGTCACTGGTCAATGGTCACTGGTCACTGGTCACTGGTCAATGGTCACTATCGCTGGTCAATGGTCATTGTCGCTGGTCACTGGTCATTGGTCACTTGTCACTGGTCACTGGTCACTGGTCACTGGTCACTGGTCACTGGTCACAGGTCAATGGTCACTGGTCACTGGTCACTGGTCAATGGTCCCTGTCGCTGGTCACTGGTCACTGGTCACTGGTCACTGGTCATTGGTCACTGGTATCTGGTCAATGGTCACTGTCGCTGGTCACTGGTCACTGGTCACAGTCGCTGGTCACTGGTCACTGGTCTCTAGTCACTGGTCACTGGTCACTGGTCGCTGGTCACTGGTCACTTGTCACTGGTCAGTGGCCACTGGTCGCTGGTCACTTGTCACAGGTCACTGGTCACTGGTCACTGGTCACAAGTCACTGGTCACTGGTCACTGGTCACTGGTCACTGGTCACTGGTCACTGGTCACTGGTCACTGTCGCTGATCACTGGTCACTGGACACTGGTCACTGGTCACTGGTCACAAGTCACTGGTCACTTGTCACTGGTCAGTGGCCACTCGTCGCTGGTCACTTGTCACTGCTCACTGGTCACAGGTCAATGGTCACTGGTCACTGGACACTGGTCACTGGTCACTGGTCACTTGTCACTGGTCAATGGTCACTATCGCTAGTCAATGGTCACTGTCGCTGGTCACTGGTCATTGGTCACTTGTCACTGGTCACTGGTCACTGGTCAATGGTCACTGTCGCTGGTCACTGGTCACTGGTCACTGGTCACTGGTCACTGGTCACTGGTCACTGGTCACTGGTCAATGGTCACTGTCGCTGGTCACTGGTCACTGGTCACTGGTCACTGGTCAATGGTCACTGGTCACTGGTCACTGGTCAATGGTCACTATCGCTGGTCAATGGTCATTGTCGCTGGCCACTGGTCATTGGTCACTTGTCACTGGTCACTGGTCACTGGTCACTGGTCACAGGTCAATGGTCACTGGTCACTGGTCACTGGTCAATGGTCCCTGTCGCTGGTCACTGGTCACTGGTCACTGGTCACTGGTCACTGGTCATTGGTCACTGGTATCTGGTCAATGGTCACTGTCGCTGGTCACTGGTCACTGGTCACTGGTCACTGGTCAATGGTAACTTGTCACTGGGCAGTGGTCAATGGTCACTGGTCACTGGTCACTGGTCACTGGTCACTGGTCACAGGTCAATGGTCACTGGTCACTGGACACAGGTCACTGGTCACTGGTCACTGGTCAATGGTCACTGGTCACTGGTCAATGGTCACTGGCCACTGGTCTCTGGTCACTGGTCAATGCTCACTTTCGTTGGTCAATGGTCAATGGTCCCTGTCGCTGGTCACTGGTCACTGGTCACTGGTCACTGGTCACTGGTCACTGGTATCTGGTCAATGGTCACTGTCGCTGGTCACTGGTCACTGGTCACTGGTCACTGGTCAATGGTCCCTGTCGCTGGAAAATGTTTACTGTCGCTGGTCACTGGTCACTGGTCACAGTCGCTGGTCACTGGTCACTGGTCTCTAGTCACTGGTCACTGGTCACTGGTCGCTGGTCACTGGTCACTTGTCACTGGTCAGTGGCCACTGGTCGCTGGTCACTTGTCACAGGTCACTGGTCACTGGTCACTGGTCACAAGTCACTGGTCACTGGTCACTGGTCACTGGTCACTGGTCACTGGTCACTGGTCACTGGTCACTGGTCAATGTCGCTGATCACTGGTCACTGGACACTGGTCACTGGTCACTGGTCACAAGTCACTGGTCACTTGTCACTGGTCAGTGGCCACTCGTCGCTGGTCACTTGTCACTGGTCACTGGTCACAGGTCAATGGTCACTGGTCACTGGACACTGGTCACTGGTCACTGGTCACTTGTCACTGGTCAATGGTCACTATCGCTGGTCAATGGTCACTGTCGCTGGTCACTGGTCATTGGTCACTTGTCACTGGTCACTGGTCACTGGTCAATGGTCACTGTCGCTGGTCACTGGTCACTGGTCACTGGTCACTGGTCACTGGTCACTGGTCACTGGTCACTTTTCCCTGGGCAGTGGTCACTGGTCACTGGTCAATGGTCACTATCGCTGGTCAATGGTCACTGTCGCTGGTCACTGGTCACTGGTCACTGGTCAATGGTCACTGTCACTGTTCAATGGTAACTTGTCACTTGGCAGTGGTCAATGGTCACTGGTCACTGGTCACTGGTCACTGGTCACTGGTCACAGGTCAATGGTCACTGGTCACTGGACACAGGCACTGGTCACTGGTCACTGGTCACTGGTCACTGGTCAATGGTCACTGGCCACTGGTCACTGGTCACTGGTCAATGGTCACTTTCGCTGGTCAATGGTCACTGTCGCTGGTCACTGGTCACTGGTCACTGGTCACTGTCGCTGGTCACTGGTCACTGGTCACTGGTCACTGGTCACTGGTCACTGGTCACTGGTCACTGGTATCTGGTCAATGGTCACTGTCGCTGGTCACTGGTCACTGGTCACTGGTCACTGGTCACTGGTCACTGGTCAATGGTAACTTGACACTGGGCAGTGGTCAATGGTCACTGGTCACTGGTCACTGGTCACTGGTCACTGGTCACAGGTCAATGGTCACTGGTCACTGGACACAGGTCACTGGTCACTGGTCACTGGTCACTGGTCACTGGCCACTGGTCTCTGGTCACTGGTCAATGGTCACTTTCGTTGGTCAATGGTCAATGATCCCTGTCGCTGGTCACTGGTCACTGGTCACTGGTCACTGGTCACTGGTATCTGGTCAATGGTCACTGTCGCTGGTCACTGGTCACTGGTCACTGGTCACTGGTCAATGGTAACTTGTCACTGGTCACTGGTCACTGGTCACTGGTCACTTGTCACTGGTCACTGGTCACTGGTCACTGGTCACTGGTCACTGGTCACTGGTCACTGGTCAATGGTCACTGTCGCTGGTCACTGGTCACTGGTCACTGGTCACTGGTCAATGGTCACTGGTCACTGGTCACTGGTCAATGGTCACTATCGCTGGTCAATGGTCATTGTCGCTGGTCACTGGTCATTGGTCACTTGTCACTGGTCACTGGTCACTGGTCACTGGTCACTGGTCACTGGTCACTGGTCACTGGTCAATGGTCACTGTCGCTGGTCACTGGTCACTGGTCACTGGTCACTGGTCACTGGTCAATGGTCACTGGTCACTGGTCACTGGTCAATGGTCACTATCGCTGGTCAATGGTCATTGTCGCTGGTCACTGGTCATTGGTCACTTGTCACTGGTCACTGGTCACTGGTCACTGGTCACTGGTCACTGGTCACTGGTCACAGGTCAATGGTCACTGGTCACTGGTCACTGGTCAATGGTCCCTGTCGCTGGTCACTGGTCACTGGTCACAAGTCACTGGTCACTTGTCACTGGTCACTGGTCACTGGTCACTGGTCACTGGTCAATGGTCACTGTCGCTGGTCAATGGTCACTGTCGCTGGTCACTGGTCACTGGTCACTGGTCACTGGTCACAAAGCACTGGTCACAAAGCACTGGTCACTTGTCACTGGTCAGTGGCCACTGGTCGCTGGTCACTTGTCACTGGTCAATGGTCACTGGTCACTGGTCACTGGTCAATGGTCCCTGTCGCTGGTCACTGGTCACTGGTCACAAGTCACTGGTCACTTGTCACTGGTCACTGGTCACTGGTCACTGGTCACTGGTCACTGGTCAATGGTCACTGTCGCTGGTCAATGGTCACTGTCGCTGGTCACTGGTCACTGGTCACTGGTCACTGGTCACAAAGCACTGGTCACAAATCACTGGTCACTTGTCACTGGTCAGTGGCCACTGGTCGCTGGTCACTTGTCACTGGTCACTGGTCACTGGTCACTAGTCACAATTCACTGGTCACTGGTCACTTGTCACTGGTCACTGGTCACTGGTCACTGGTCACTGGTCACTGGTCAATGGTCACTGTCGCTGGTCACTGGTCACTGGTCACTGATCACTGGTCACTGGTCACTGGTCACAGGTCACTGGTCACTGGTCAATGGTCACTATCGCTGGTCAATGGTCACTGTCGCTGGTCACTGGTCACTGGTCACTTGTCACTGGTCACTGCTCACTGGTCACTGGACACTGGTCACTGGTCAATGGTCCCTGTCGCTGGAAAATGGTCACTGTCGCTGGTCACTGGTCACTGGTCACAGTCGCTGGTCACTGGTCACTGGTCTCTAGTCACTGGTCACTGGTCACTGGTCGCTGGTCACTGGTCACTTGTCACTGGTCAGTGGCCACTGGGCGCTGGTCACTTGTCACAGGTCACTGGTCACTGGTCACTGGTCACAAATCACTGGTCACTGGTCACTGGTCACTGGTCACTGGTCACTGGTCACTGGTCACTGGTCACTGTCGCTGATCACTGGTCACTGGACACTGGTCACTGGTCACTGGTCACAAGTCACTGGTCACTTGTCACTGGTCAGTGGCCACTCGTCGCTGGTCACTTGTCACTGGTCACTGGTCACAGGTCAATGGTCACTGGTCACTGGACACTGGTCACTGGTCACTGGTCACTTGTCACTGGTCAATGGTCACTATCGCTGGTCAATGGTCACTGTCGCTGGTCACTGGTCATTGGTCACTTGTCACTGGTCACTGGTCACTGGTCAATGGTCACTGACGCTGGTCACTGGTCACTGGTCACTGGTCACTGGTCACTGGTCACTGGTCACTGGTCACTGGTCAATGGTCACTGTCGCTGGTCACTGGTCACTGGTCACTGGTCACTGATCAATGGTCACTGGTCACTGGTAACTGGTCAATGGTCACTATCGCTGGTCAATGGTCATTGCCGCTGGTCACTGGTCATTGGTCACTTGTCACTGGTCACTGGTCACTGGTCACTGGTCACTGGTCACTGGTCACAGGTCAATGGTCACTGGTCACTGGTCACTGGTCAATGGTCCCTGTCGCTGGTCACTGGTCACTGGTCACTGGTCACTGGTCATTGGTCACTGGTATCTGGTCAATGGTCACTGTCGCTGGTCACTGGTCACTGGTCACTGGTCACTGGTCAATGGTAACTTGTCACTGGGCAGTGGTCAATGGTCACTGGTCACTGGTCACTGGTCACTGGTCACAGGTCAATGGTCACTGGTCACTGGACACAGGTCACTGGTCACTGGTCACTGGTCAATGGTCACTGGTCACTGGTCAATGGTCACTGGCCACTGGTCTCTGGTCACTGGTCAATGGTCACTTTCGTTGGTCAATGGTCAATGGTCCCTGTCGCTGGTCACTGGTCACTGGTCACTGGTCACTGGTCACTGGTCACTGGTCACTGGTCACTGGTATCTGGTCAATGGTCACTGTCGCTGGTCACTGGTCACTGGTCACTGGTCACTGGTCAATGGTAACTTGTCACTGGTCACTGGTCACTGGTCACTTGTCACTGGTCACTGGTCACTGGTCACTGGTCACTGGTCACTGGTCACTGGTCAATGGTCACTGTCGCTGGTCACTGGTCACTGCTCACTGGTCACTGGTCAATGGTCACTGGTCACTATCGCTGGTCAATGGTCATTGTCGCTGGTCACTGGTCATTGGTCACTTGTCACTGGTCACTGGTCACTGGTCACTGCTCACTGGTCACTGGTCACTGGTCACAGGTCAATGGTCACTGGTCACTGGTCACTGGTCAATGGTCCCTGTCGCTGGTCACTGGTCACTGGTCACAAGTCACTGGTCACTTGTCACTGGTCACTGGTCACTGGTCACTGGTCACTGGTCAATTGTCACTGTCGCTGGTCAATGGTCACTGTCGCTGGTCACTGGTCACTGGTCACTGGTCACTGGTCACAAAGCACTGGTCACAAAGCACTGGTCACTTGTCACTGGTCAGTGGCCACTGGTCGCTGGTCACTTGTCACTGGTCACTGGTCACTGGTCACTAGTCACAATTCACTGGTCACTGGTCACTTGTCACTGGTCACTGGTCAATGGTCACTGTCGCTGGTCACTGGTCACTGGTCACTGATCACTGGTCACTGGTCACTGGTCACAGGTCACTGGTCACAGGTCATTGGTCACTATCGCTGGTCAATGGTCACTGTCGCTGGTCACTGGTCACTGGTCACTTGTCACTGGTCACTGCTCACTGGTCACTGGACACTGGTCACTGGTCAATGGTCCCTGTCGCTGGAAAATGGTCACTGTCGCTGGTCACTGGTCACTGGTCACAGTCGCTGGTCACTGGTCACTGGTCTCTAGTCACTGGTCACTGGTCACTGGTCGCTGGTCACTGGTCACTTGTCACTGGTCAGTGGCCACTGGTCGCTGGTCACTTGTCACAGGTCACTGGTCACTGGTCACTGGTCACAAGTCACTGGTCACTGGTCACTGGTCACTGGTCACTGGTCACTGGTCACAGGTCACTGGTCACTGTCGCTGATCACTGGTCACTGGACACTGGTCACTGGTCACTGGTCACAAGTCACTGGTCACTTGTCACTGGTCAGTGGCCACTCGTCGCTGGTCACTTGTCACAGGTCACTGGTCACAGGCCAATGGTCAATGGTCACTGGACACTGGTCACTGGTCACTGGTCACTTGTCACTGGTCAATGGTCACTATCGCTGGTCAATGGTCACTGTCGCTGGTCACTGGTCATTGGTCACTTGTCACTGGTCACTGGTCACTGGTCAATGGTCACTGTCGCTGGTCACTGGTCACTGGTCACTGGTCACTGGTCACTGGTCACTGGTCACTGGTCACTTTTCCCTGGGCAGTGGTCACTTGTCACTGGTCAATGGTCACTATCGCTGGTCAATGGTCACTGTCGCTGGTCACTGGTCACTGGTCACTTGTCACTGGTCACTGCTCACTGGTCACTGGACACTGGTCACTGGTCAATGGTCCCTGTCGCTGGAAAATGGTCACTGTCGCTGGTCACTGGTCACTGGTCACAGTCGCTGGTCACTGGTCACTGGTCTCTAGTCACTGGTCACTGGTCACTGGTCGCTGGTCACTGGTCACTTGTCACTGGTCAGTGGCCACTGGTCGCTGGTCACTTGTCACAGGTCACTGGTCACTGGTCACTGGTCACAAGTCACTGGTCACTGGTCACTGGTCACTGGTCACTGGTCACTGGTCACAGGTCACTGGTCACTGGTCACTGGTCACTGGTCACTGATCACTGGTCACTGGTCACTGTCGCTGATCACTGGTCACTGGACACTGGTCACTGGTCACTGGTCACAAGTCACTGGTCACTTGTCACTGGTCAGTGGCCACTCGTCGCTGGTCACTTGTCACTGGTCACTGGTCACAGGTCAATGGTCACTTGTCACTGGACACTGGTCACTGGTCACTGGTCACTTGTCACTGGTCAATGGTCACTATCGCTGGTCAATGGTCACTGTCGCTGGTCACTGGTCATTGGTCACTTGTCACTGGTCACTGGTCACTGGTCAATGGTCACTGTCGCTGGTCACTGGTCACTGGTCACTGGTCACTGGTCACTGGTCACTGGTCACTGGTCACTGGTCACTGGTCACTGGTCACTGGTCAATGGTCACTGTCGCTGGTCACTGGTCACTGGTCACTGGTCACTGATCAATGGTCACTGGTCACTGGTCACTGGTCAATGGTCACTATCGCTGGTCAATGGTCATTGCCGCTGGTCACTGGTCATTGGTCACTTGTCACTGGTCACTGGTCACTGGTCACTGGTCACTGGTCACTGGTCACAGGTCAATGGTCACTGGTCACTGGTCACTGGTCAATGGTCCCTGTCGCTGGTCACTGGTCACTGGTCACTGGTCACTGGTCATTGGTCACTGGTATCTGGTCAATGGTCACTGTCGCTGGTCACTGGTCACTGGTCACTGGTCAATGGTAACTTGTCACTGGGCAGTGGTCAATGGTCACTGGTCACTGGTCACTGGTCACTGGTCACTGGTCACAGGTCAATGGTCACTGGTCACTGGACACAGTTCACTGGTCACTGGTCACTGGTCAATGGTCACTGGTCACTGGTCAATGGTCACTGGCCACTGGTCTCTGGTCACTGGTCAATGCTCACTTTCGTTGGTCAATGGTCAATGGTCCCTGTCGCTGGTCACTGGTCACTGGTCACTGGTCACTGGTCACTGGTCACTGGTATCTGGTCAATGGTCACTGTCGCTGGTCACTGGTCACTGGTCACTGGTCAATGGTAACTTGTCACTGGTCACTGGTCACTGGTCACTGGTCACTTGTCACTGGTCACTGGTCACTGGTCACTGGTCACTGGTCACTGGTCACTGGTCACTGGTCACTGGTCAATGGTCACTGTCGCTGGTCACTGGTCACTGGTCACTGGTCACTGGTCAATGGTCACTGGTCACTGGTCACTGGTCAATGGTCACTATCGCTGGTCAATGGTCATTGTCGCTGGTCACTGGTCATTGGTCACTTGTCACTGGTCACTGGTCACTGGTCACTGGTCACTGGTCACTGGTCACAGGTCAATGGTCACTGGTCACTGGTCACTGGTCAATGATCCCTGTCGCTGGTCACTGGTCACTGGTCACAAGTCACTGGTCACTTGTCACTTGTCACTGGTCACTGGTCACTGGTCACTGGTCACTGGTCACTGGTCACTGGTCACTGGTCAATGTCGCTGATCACTGGTCACTGGACACTGGTCACTGGTCACTGGTCACAAGTCACTGGTCACTTGTCACTGGTCAGTGGCCACTCGTCGCTGGTCACTTGTCACTGGTCACTGGTCACAGGTCAATGGTCACTGCTCACTGGACACTGGTCACTGGTCACTGGTCACTTGTCACTGGTCAATGGTCACTATCGCTGGTCAATGGTCTCTGTCGCTGGTCACTGGTCATTGGTCACTTGTCACTGGTCACTGGTCACTGGTCAATGGTCACTGTCGCTGGTCACTGGTCACTGGTCACTGGTCACTGGTCACTGGTCACTGGTCACTTTTCCCTGGGCAGTGGTCACTGGTCACTGGTCAATGGTCACTATCGCTGGTCAATGGTCACTGTCGCTGGTCACTGGTCACTGGTCACTGGTCAATGGTCACTGTCACTGTTCAATGGTAACTTGTCACTGGGCAGTGGTCAATGGTCACTGGTCACTGGTCACTGGTCACTGGTCACTGGTCACAGGTCAATGGTCACTGGTCACTGGACACAGGCACTGGTCACTGGTCACTGGTCACTGGTCACTGGTCAATGGTCACTGGCCACTGGTCAATGGTCACTTTCGCTGGTCAATGGTCACTGTCGCTGGTCACTGGTCACTGGTCACTGGTCACTGTCGCTGGTCACTGGTCACTGGTCACTGGTCACTGGTAACTGGTCAATGGTCACTGTCGCTGGTCACTGGTCACTGGTCACTGGTCACTGGTCACTGGTCAATTGTAACTTGTCACTGGGCAGTGGTCAATGGTCACTGGTCACTGGTCACTGGTCACTGGTCACTGGTCACAGGTCAATGGTCACTGGTCACTGGACACAGGTCACTGGTCACTGGTCACTGGTCACTGGTCACTGTTCACTGGTCACTGATCACTGGTCAATGGTCACCGTCGCTGGTCACTGTTCACTGGTCACTAGTCACTGGTCACTGGTCACTGGTCAATGGTCACTTTCGCTGGTCAATGGTCACTGTCGCTGGTCACTGGTCACTGGCCACTGGTCACAGTCGCTGGTCACTGGTCACTGGTCACTGGTAACTGGTCAATGGTCACTGTCGCTGGTCACTGGTCACTGGTCACTGGTCACTGGTCAATGGTAACTTGTCACTGGGCAGTGGTCAATGGTCACTGGTCACTGGTCACTGGTCACTGGTCACTGGTCACTGGTCACAGGTCAATGGTCACTGGTCACTGGTCACTGGTCACAGGTCAATGGTCACTGGTCACTGG